>CM032325.1:1662438-2262438 GCA_019022515.1 Quercus aquifolioides | reverse complement strand
CAGATTAAGAAAACAGGAGCCACCACTAGATCCAAAGGCCTTTTCTCGGCAAAACCTGAAAATTTCAGGCCCAAATAATTAGGCACGCGCCTCCACACGCCTCTAGAAGCTCCGACAAACGCTGCTTCAACGAACACGCGCCTCCATCATTTCTCACGCGCGTACACGCGCCGGTACTTCTATCCCACGCGCCACGCGCTATATGCTGACACGTGCCCAGTTGTATGACGTCATGCATGACGTCAGCTCACCCGGTTTAACCCATCTGTACTGGTCCGACCCGGTTTGACCCGTTGATCCTGACCCGGTCCGAACAGCCAGAAACTAAAAAAAAAAAAAAAAAATGCTCTGACCAAGTTTGACTTTTGACTTTGACCAAAAAGTCGAAATTTTCAAAAGGGGTCTGTCCCACTCAATTTTTCGAGTACATTCCGA
Organism: Quercus aquifolioides; assembly: GCA_019022515.1. NCBI lineage: Eukaryota > Viridiplantae > Streptophyta > Magnoliopsida > Fagales > Fagaceae > Quercus > Quercus aquifolioides. The sequence continues at coordinate 2,262,003 of CM032325.1, read as the reverse complement.
TTTCGGGATCCGTTTCTTCATTCGAAGCTCAGAAATTGTACAAACGTCCAATTTCCAAAAAAAATTGACTTTTGCACAAATCCAGACCAAAAGTCAAAATTTTCAAGAAGGACCTGTCTTGCCTAATTTTTTGCATAGATTTCAATTTCGGGGTCTATTTCTTCATTTGAGAACCCGAAATTGCTCAAATACTGTGATTCTACCACTGTTGGCTTTAATGTGAACTTTGACCAAGAATTAAAACATCCAAGCAAAGCTTGTCCTATTCAGATTTTCACATAGATTCTAATTTTGAAATCCGCTTATTTGTTTTGGACTTGGAAACCACCTATGTGACCCACTTCTCCGAAGTACTAGCAATGTCCAAAACTTAAGCTCCCAAGATCAAAACTTGAGATTCATTCATTTAGTTTGGATCCCTTCAAGTTTATTCTCCAGACTCCATCAAGGCTTCCCTTTCAAAGTACAGATGAACTCTCACAAGTGTGTCTTGAACTTGAAATTACATCGGGTCACCCGTCCAACCTACCATTCCCGTTCGGTGCCTACCAGTCTTCCGCCTACCATTCCCCTTTCGGTGCCAAACATTCCCACCTACCATTCGGCACCTACCAGTCGAGAATCTACCATTCTCACCAAAAATTCTCAACCATCATTCTCAACTACCTATCTACCATTCTTCATCTCTTCACTATAAATAGAAGGGCCGGATTCATCAAGAACTCATCAAAAAAAAAAAAAAAATACACTGAGTCATAAATGAAGATTTGCTTCTTTCAAATTTTCAAGTCCTCCTTCTTACAGCCATTTTTCACTATGGTCTCATCATTCTCAACACTTAGCAACCAATATTGCTTCATAATCCATATGAAATCAACCCTCTCATGGTTCGGTAGAAACCTTTTTCACAACATCATTGTAGTTTTGAGATCTAAACAAATTTTGTTTCTCCACTTAACGACCACAGTTGTCCATAAAATTACTCATAACAAGGTCTGCATTGTGGTTCCATGCTTCCTCAGATTTGGTTGGTCAGGAAATCCAAGTCCAGCAGAGACATCGATTCCTAACCTCAGGTCTCCTGTAGTCTCTTTCCAATTGCTTGGTCTTCCAGCAGAGGCAGCGGTTCGGAACAAACAGCAACTTGGCTGGTTTCTAAGACCAGAATCACAAGTTAGCTCCATCTTTCATTTTTTTGTGCTTTTCCAACAAGAAGCAGTAAATGAAGATGGTAAAAAGTGTTGGGGTATCCTACAAATTGTCTTTCATCCAACACTTGAAACAACCTCCAAGGCGCCAGCTCATCAGAATTCAGCCTTTGGAGCCGGCAAATGGTTACCAGAGCCTTATTCCATGTCCCTACCACTATGGGACTCAAAGGTCATCGTTGCTGGTACCTCAAAACACACTTTCTGGAATTACTCCAACTTAAATTCAGCTTGAAGTATTTCGGAAGGTACTCTTCTGAAATTACTTCAACTTAACGTCTGTCGGCATGGTCCCATCACACAGGCGCATTCTACGACTTGCCACCGGACCTCATTCAGCATGCAGTCAGTCCGGGATCCAAAGTTGTACTTCCCAGAAACATCTACACCAGAGGATCCCTGACATACAGGGCCAGCGCCATGGTGGCGTATGTTTCACTCATTCGCTTTGCTCCATCCCTATCTTCTTTACACAGTCACCATCTCCACCTCATCTCTATCGTCTTCTTCTCACAACCGTCAGCATACCCAGAATCCATAAGTTTCTGAAATTACTTCAACTTAACCTGAGTGAAACAATGACACATGCGCACTCAACCACTTTCCCACATGGCCTAGCCTTAATCCTAAGTATACTCTTCCGATATAACTTCACCAGAAGTTCTCAAAAACACAAGGCCGGCCCCATGGCTCTGCATGCTGTACCCAGCCACCATCCTCGCATCTTCCCCATCTTCCACACCCTGTGATCGCCGCCAACGATCCAAAATGTTCTTCTGAAATTACCTCAGCTTAACCTCTGCTGAAATGATTCGATCTTGCAAGTACATCCAACTTCTTGCAAATAACTTTCAGCCTCACCAACCCACTTCGAGTACCATGGAACACTTTCCTGAAATTACTTCAACTTAACCTCTGTTGAGAAGGCTCGGTCACGCAAGTATATTCAAATACAGGCAGACCCCTTTTCGGTCTTATCAAATCCTTTCATCTGGGTGGGTTTACTCTTCGGAAATTATTTCATCCTGCTGAAAGCTCCACCACCTTCAATTACTTCATTTGAAGAACCAAGTGTAAAAATCTGTTTTCGAAACTCATTCTCACACCACACTCTAAAACTGTGTGCGTGAACGAGTCTCGAGGGGGCATTTGTAGAGAGGGAAAATTCCCGACCTATCACAAGCTGACACGTCACACTACCAAGTCCACAAAATACAGCCAATTACAAAGCGCCACATACTGCTGCTAGGTTTTACTATTGCTGTTCAGAAGCCAACAGAAATTTGCCAAGTGTCATGTAAGAACCAATCATGCATCGGCTCGTGTAAGCGATGACCCAAGCAACCTCGCACGTGTAAGCGATGACCCAAGCAACCTCGCACGTGTAAGCGATGACCCAAGCAACCTCGCACGTGTAAGCGATGACTCAAGCAGCCTCGCACGTGTAAGCAATGACACAAGCGGACCAATCAGATTGTGACATGTGTCACCAGTCAGACTTCGCCACGTGTCGCTCATCCACCCCAAAACTCCTATAAATAGAAGCCTTCCTGAGACATTTAGGAGGACACCAAGCCATCTGAAGCACAAGCAGCATCAGAGAAGATTCAGAAGTCCAGAAGCTCTGCCGGAACCAAGCTCTAAAGCCTCCAAGAACTTCAAGAACTTCAACTTCAAAATCGAAGAACATTCGAAGCAGAATCATCCAAATCATCTGCCTAGATCCAAAAGTTTGCGGGAATCAAGCCTAAAGTGTCCGAAAACATCAACAAACCACAAATCAGTGAAGCTCTACGGATTCAAGCCTCTAAAGCCCCGAAGAACTTCCACCACAAATCCAAGAACACGAAGAACACACGAAGAACACGAAGAACGGGAAGAACAAAGGATTTCTAACAAGCTCATAGCCAGAGATTCATTGTAATTCCGTTTTAGCAATCTTCGATCCATCCCTCAACCAAATTGAAGGATATTTTGTGTTCAAGTCACAATCACATTACCACAAATCCAAATCAATAAGTCTTGCAAGGAGATCGAATCAGAGGATCACTCTTTTGTAAACACAGAGAATTATACCACAATCATCAATACAAATTCGCATTTGTGAAACTATTTTACTTGTTTGACTTTATTTCGAACCGAGAAATTTAGTCGTCCACAACAATATATTTTAGTATTTTCTATTTTTTTTTTCAAAGAACTACTTTTTTTAATTTCAACTAACCAAACATGTTTTTGATTTCAAAAATACAAGAAAATTGTTTTTTCTTTATATTCTCAAAAACAAGTTTTTGAAAATAGAAAACAAAAACTGTTACCAAACATAACATTATCCTTTACGGCCCAATTTTCTCATTCACATCTTTTATTTTTTATTTTATTTTATATGAACTGCAAATCTTATTCAGCACAAAGAAAAATACACAAACCCACTAGCCTCAGCCTTAACAATTGTGGTGTGGCCAAAAACAATAAGTACGGTGTGACCATAATTAAATTAACCAAACTGTCTACTAGGAATGGATTTGAGATTAGAAAAAGTTCTCTCTCTTTCTCTTTTCAAATTAAATGTTTGACCTTCGATCATGCCACGAACCATTATGATGCGTTGAAATTAATTAGTAAAGCATCACTATCTAAATTTCTTATCACATCATATTAACTGGCCCTATTTAGAGTATGATCAAGGATATTACAATTATCATATATATATATATATATATATTTAAAGAGAGTTTTAACCTATGACGTTTACTCCTAATAATAATTTTTTATCATCAGACCAAGACATTCAATCGGTTTTATATCCTTTTATCTCGTATGCTATGTCAAATTTTGTTAAATTGTCCATAGAGATAAGAGAGACTAAATCTTCTCCAAAATAAAGAAAAGATTAGAGAGGGTAATATTTTAGCCAATATAATTTGGTAGTTTGTGTTGCCTGCCTAGGACTCACTCTCATCTCTTATCCCTACTTTTAGATGTTTCCAGACCAAGAGAGAAATGATTTTTTTTTAGAGAGTTTCAACCTATGGCGTTCGCTCCTGATGATAGTTCTTTATAACCAGACCAAGAAACCAATCGGTTTTTGGTGTAAGTAGAGATTGAACTCCAAATCTCTCATTCAACTATCATAAATTTTATCAATTAAGTTAATTGGAACTCACAAATGAACTAGATAGTGTTATCTTTTTCGAATAATTAAGATAAAAATTAACATAAAAGAGCACTAAATGAACTGGTTTTTTAGTGCTCTTTTATGTTTATTTATATCTTAAATATTCGAAAAAGATAACACTGTCTTTGTGGTATCAGAAATATTTTCTTAGACATCATTTACATCAATAGTAAAATTTAAAAGATTTTGATTAGAAATTATGTTTGAACAATACTTTTATATCATCTCAGAACATAGGTTTTTAACATGATGATAAACTTTTAACATAAATCCTATTATGTGCCCATTTGGTATATAACTTTTTTTCCTTTTTACTTTCTCAATTTTTTTTAATTATTAAGTATTTAAGAAAATTGTACTTAAAAAAACTGAAGTTAAAAAAAGAAAGAGTACATTTTAAAAAGGTGATGGGTCAAAACAAGATGTCATTTTATATGATAACGTACATGAGAGTGAAAGGCACGGTGAAAGCATAGGAAATGAGTGGAGACAAAGAACTACCTTTTTAGTGATCATAAGATACTATTTTCTTCTGTGTTAATCACTTTGAACACTATTTGGCATAGAGAATGTGGTGGGATATATCATATGGGTCCACATGTCCGACCTACGTGTGGCAGTGGCACTAAAGGTAGTGAAATGTCCCAAGATCTTAGATTTTAAATGAACTTCAATTTTTTTTATTCAGCAAAAAAAATGAACTTCAATTTTCATACCAAATGTCATTTCAATTATAACCTAATTTTTTTTTTATCAATCACATAATTTATTTTAACAGTTTTTGCTAAACATTCATTTTTTTAAAAATAAATCATTTCATACGACAATTTTTTGTAATTACTACTTTTTTTAAAAAGTACAATACTATAAAACCAAACCAAACTCACCCTGAATTCATTTCACTGTTAATTTAAGTCCTCCCAAACGAATAACTTGTCCATCAATTGGTTATGTTTGTTTCAATATGATATATGAATTTGTACAAACTTTTTTTATGCTGAGATTAATTGAGAAAATATAAGACATTTTAATGAAATCATATTCATTTAATGGAGGGTAAGTGCGATCTGCTTCACTTTAAATAGCATATCCTCCGTTATCAATTAGGTTGCTAAATGAGAAATGTTGGATTTAAAACCCTAACCGATTCAAAAATCAAAATCCTAGTTAAAATTAGCAATAATCACTGTAAACCGTGACAATGGTCACAATATATTTTAAAATTTTCAATCTCTGGTTGGCCTCTCATTTGGATTTTGATCCTATAATTATTATGTTGTTGTGTGATGTAAAATTTTGAAAAGTTAAAATTTAAATAAAAAAATTATTCAAAAATTAAGATTAAAAGTGAAATTTTTTACATTTTAATTCACCCATTGATTCACTTTATTAAACTCAGTGACAGATCCTCTCGTCATTCTTTCCCAAGTTTCTACTACAGTAGCATCTATTTTAGGTACTATGCATTCAAGGACATAATTAGAATTTTCCTATCCAGTTGTCTCATATGAGATGTCAAATATGTCAAATTGTCCATAGATTTGGGGAGGGTTTCAACTAAATTAATAAAATTTTAAATGATTAGAACTCTTTACACGGTTAATTGGTGGCTCAATTATTATTTCTGGGATCTTGAAGTGCAAAATTGGTTTATAAAATTGGAGTATCCCTTAGAAATAAATTCTTTTAACCAAAACAGATTAGATTGATCATGCTTAGATGGGTCACTTAAGTGATGATGGCTCTCTCTCTCTCTCTCTCTCTCTCTCTCTCATTGTTTTGATTCCAGATTTTTTTATTTTTTTTATAGGAATTTGCTGATTACTTCCAATAGCTTAGGTCAATTGATTACATCACAAATTTTTTCTTTCGGCTACTACAGTGTTACACCACAAAACTTTAAATCAGAATATTTTCCGCTACAAAGACACTGCTATTCTATACCCCAATCCATTAATTATAAATCACTACCCCTGTTTTGGTACTAAAAGTTATTTTTAGTCCATTTATATTTTTGTCCTGGGTATAGTTTATCACTGGAATGCAACTTCAGAAACATCTTTTATATCTCTAATATCATTGGCAAGAGGAACCGACCTCATTGAATGCCATTTTCATCTTTTGTAAAAATTTAGCACTGCCACTTTTCTTCTATAAAAAAATAAAAAAATAAAAAATAAATAAAAAAGAAAGAAAGAAAAGAAAAAAACTATTAGCGTTGCCACTTATTGAGGGAAATTTATGAAGACTGTATATAGATGTTGAAAATTGACTATAATAGATGCCGAAAGGTAAAGAATTTAATAACTATTAGGAAATAAAAAGAAGGAAAACAAAAGGGAAAAGTAGGGGTGGCAATTCGTGTTCGCGTGTCGGGTTCGTGTCGTGTCAACTCATACGTATCCGATTACATGGGTCAACACTAACCCGACATGTTTATTAAACGGGTCAAGATTCCTCAACTCTAACACAACCCATTTATTAAACGGGTTAGTCGTGTTGACCTGTTTATCTGATTTTATCAAAATAAAGAAAAACATTTATGAAAAAACAAGCAAATAAATATTTTAAATATAAAATTTAGAACTAATAAATAACTGCATCACAAACAATCATTCAAAACTAAAGCATATCTTAATATTATAAATAATCAATCACAATATGTCAAAGAAAATAAACTACAACAATTAATAAGTTTATTGAATGGTATATTGGTAAAATTTCATTTAATTAAACAGGTTAGACAGGTTAAACGGATTCCATAGGTTGAACCCTAACCCAACCCGTTTATCAAACGGGACCGTCGTGTCAACCTGAATATGACACGAACCCATTAAGCCTCAATCCATAACCTGCTAATTTCGTGTCATATCGGGTTCGCGGGTTGTGTCCAATTTTTCCACTCCTAGGGAAAAGTTTTAAAATTACCTCTAGCCTATACTTGGAATCTTTGCACCAATTTTCTTAGGTAAAAAAAATTGCATGGTTTGAATGAGCTTAGTTTCATCAGTTTTATTAAACTTATTTTTGTTTGTCGTGTAACTGAAGAGTTTTGAGAGAAGTAGCTTTTATAATGTTATGTCATGGTTATTTTTCGTATTTTTCTTAGAACCCCTAGGTGTTCTCTTTTTAATAATGAAATTCTACAAATTAATTTGATGATAATTTTGTTACTTGCCATAACAGGTTGTAGTTTAATCATATTGGACCCTATTTCTTTTAAAATCTCATATTTAATAGATTAGTTAACAGCTTGTCTAACATATAATTAAACCACGAATAAAGGAGGAAAAATTCATTAAAAGGGATAGTTATTAGACACACTCTCTCTACATGAATTTTTTATTTTTTTTAATAAAGTCAAAACCTTGAAAAAGTATGTAATGATATGATATTTAGAGTTTTATTTTTTTAGTTTATTGAATTGTACTCATATGATATGATATTTCCGCTTGTTGTTCAAGAATTAAGCCTTCATTTTATTTTTATTTTTATTTTTTTACTTTTAATATATTTTTCATTATAAAAGTACATTTTTTTTAGGAATTAATCCAAGGTAAAAAAAAAAAGATCTATATATGTACTTGAATATCTATATTATTATTATAATTTTACAATTACAATTATAATGTTGGGTTGGGTTAGAATGTAATATTTTTTATATATATATATATATATATAAAATTAGCGACAATTTCGAAACGGTACACCGGTATTAATTGGTAACGAAATATTTTGTACCAATGATCAAACCAAAATAGCTTCCAATACGGTATTAACTCCCTTGCATATAATTATAATAATTCTCCTATTCCTATATATGCGATGTCAAATTTGTCAAACTTGTTTTACTTAATTATTTTCTTCTTGTGAACATTATTAAAAAAAAAAAAAAAAAGTAATTCATCATTTATCTCTAAATTAGAATCTGTTTACTAATTTTATTAATTGCAGAAAATATATTTCTATCCATCACTAATTTTATGATATCCATAATAATTAATTACAACCACATTAACCAAATATATTACTATCAATTATCACTAAGGCGCTCCGTAGGCTTTTGTTTTTCTCGTAATAATAATCATAATAAGGGATCAAGTAGGGCTTCGAGCAAGTAGTACGTGGTCCCTTTCATGCGCTTGCCCGTAACATCTCACGGTGCTTATGGACTTTTGTTGCTCTCACAGAGTCTGAGACGGACCCACTAAGGGGCAGGGGGATCATTCCAACACACACACACCCCCCTCCCCACCCCCAAAAAAAAAAAAAAAAAAAAAAAAAAAAAGCCATTTCTTTGAAAAATATAAGTAGTATATTGGATTACTCATATTTTAGAGTTTATAGTAGACCCCTCTCAAAATTTTGGATTGGTTCAAATAGCCCAAAAGAAACTAATCACCTAACTCTTTTTTTGGGCCCGTGGCCCCTCCATAGTCCAAATACAACACAACAAAAAATTCACAAATCACCAATATCATAATTCAATAATTCATAACCAAAAAAATCTCATAGAAAAAAAAAAAATCCCTTACGAGGATGATAATAATTTATATGACTTTTTAATTGATTTATAAATTATGGGAAAGTCAATTACAATATTTAAATTTTTTTCAAAAGATAAAACACAAAATTCTTTTAGAAGCCAATATTGATGATGTAGCATTGCCAACTCTTAATATTAATATCCCAATTTTTTAAAATTTTCAAACAAAGTTTTGAAAACTTCATTAGTGTAATTTTCAGTTGCATCCAAAAGTATGGGTTTATCATATTGGTAGGTTGGTCAACGTGATAAAATCAATATATTAATTCCAATGACCCAAAATCTGGAAATTCGAAATTCTCTTCTTCTTTTATTCTTCTTCTTCGAAAATGTTAGAATATCATATTGTAACTTTCAACTTTTTTGATTCGTATTATTTCCTTCTTGACTTAAATATTTATGGTAATAAAGTGCAATTGTTTTGTCTACCATGATTTTTTTTTTAATAAACCATGTCACTTGAAATTTTTTTGGTTCATGCTTTGGCTCCCCCTAGGTTCAAATCTTGGTTCCGTCCCTTGAGTCACAGAGCTTTTGGACTAATTAATTGGTACATCAATCTTGAAATTACTTGTCAAAGACTTTGGTTTTGAAGGTGACTTTTAAGCAGGTTTTCAATAATCTCTATTCCACAGTGCGAGAACTTTGTTTTTCTTCCATCCAAATCAGTTCATCCAAATTACTTCGGGTTCTTTTGGATTGAGGGAAGGGAATGAGAATAAAGGGGAGTAGAGTAGAACTGACTATAAATTAACTTATATTTAACCAACTCTACTTTACTTCCCTCAATTTCTCCTCCCTTCCTACTTAATCCAAACAAGTCTTTTATGAATTGTTAGTGCTGCAGTCTTAATATAGTAATACCTAATATGGGTCTTCATTCATGATATAATTAAAGTGAGGCTGAATTATTTTTTCTTCTTTATATTTCATTTTAAATCCTATTAGATTTTCATTTGAAATATATGTTTAGTTGAGGAAATAGAAGGAAATAAGGGAACTAAAATTTGTTGGATTTTGTCATCCATGTAATCATTATGTTTTTTGATGGAATTAGATTATTTATGATAAGCTTGGTCCAATAGCCTTTTTAGGCTTGGTTGGATCAAGGTGTTGGCTTTTAGTCGAAAGATTATTTGTGATAGGCTAGCTTGGTCCAATTTTCTTAGCATTTAGTTGAAAGATATCTTTTGTTACTAAAAAGGAATTGCTTTGTGCCATTGTGGGGACAATGTGTACAAATTTTAGTCTTAATTGATGAAATGATAGACTTTTACAAATTAATTTAATGGCTTTGGTGAGTAAAAGAAAAGTAATGGGCAAACATTGGTTTATACTTTTGGACAGCGGAGTCATGGTTGCTAAAAGGTACGATATCCATTTTTCAGGTCTCCTTAATAATTGATATATAATATATTGCTCTTCCTATTTTGGGCAATGAGTTCCTTATATATCTACATTAGCCGTGAATACTTAAAGAAGATGTGTAACATCTGTTGTTTCTTCTTTGTGTTTGTTTCAATTTGTTTAATATTTTTATTTTTGTCTGTGTAATTTACTTCTTCATTTTTTATCATTGCTGTTATAGGGCAGTATACCCTTATGAAAAGGTGCACAAGGCAGAATCTCATCCAGGCTAATTAGTGTATACTTTTTAAACATAAAATTGAATTCATTTGAGGAAGTACTAGGTAATTTTTTTAAATAGCTTTTTATGTTGATTTTTCATTTTTTGTTTGAGTATGTTGATAAGTTCGATCAACTCTTATTTGATGTTCTTATATGTGGAGCAAGGTTTATCATTTCAAGTTATTTTCATATTTAAGGCAAGACACCCAGGAGAAAATGGGCAAATGCCCCTTTCAAAAGAAAAATCCAGCATTTTGCTCTTGTAGGGACCGATTTTGGGCACTTCTACGGGTTGAGAGAGTAGACCCAAGTCCAGCTAACCCTGCAATGAATTTATAGAGTATGGGTTCAAGAGCTAGGCCCTAGTGAGGAATGCAACGGCCATGCATGGTTATACGTGAGTGCTGATAACTTAAGCGTGGGTTGGGATGCACAATAATGCTCCTCGGACGTGCCTTACAGAGCTTGGAGTTCTTATTCCTTCCTTGAAGAAAGGTTACAAGGTTTCAGAAGATACAAGCTGCTATAGTATTTCTTTTCTCTGGTTTTTCCGTTCGTCCGTCTTCAAGAGGGACTTCTTACATTATAAACATCTCTTTCAATTGATCCTAACCCTACATTTGTTGATCAGCCAGGCCACCACTTGAGAGCCTGTCCCATCAGCCGCATTCCCATCCCTCCTGTGGGTTGCAGCGCCCAAGACAGCACTGTTCAGGGGTCCTATCCTCATTAATGCGGCCAGGGCGTTAGTTGAGGGCATTTAATGTGGAGGTGACAGTTCATCTGGGACTTGCTCCTCCACCATGCTTCCATGTCCGGCGCTTGGTACTTGCTATTTGCTCTTTGGATGCTCGGAGAGACTCCCCTTGATGGTGTGCTGCTTGTCCACTTTCAGATCTCAGAGGTCCGAGGACGTTGTCATCCTCGGCACTATTTCCTGGGCAACTGGGCTTTACACTTTAGTCCTCGGACCTTGGACGCGTCCTCGGAGTGGGCCTTTGGGCCTGGTTCGAAGTGGGTCGTGGTTGCCTGACTCTTTCTGGCCCCACAGCCCCTTTTCCCAAACTAATTAGGAAAATGCCCCTCTTTTGAAACTCGATTTTCTCAAAATCGAGTTATAAAAAAAAAAATTTCCCTAGAGCCCTATAGTGGCGTTTTAAGGAGCCTATAGTGACGTTTTAAGAACCTATAGTGGCGTTTTGTAACTCGATCTCCATGAAGTTGAGTTACATGCAATTTTTTTTCTTTTTTTTACCTATAACTCGATTTCATGGAAATCAAGTTAAAAAACGCCACTATAGGTCCTTAAAACGTCACTATAAGCTCCTTAAAAACGCTACTATAAGGCTTAACTCGATTTTGAGAAAATCAATTTTCAAAAGAGGGGCATTTCCCAAATTAATTTGAAAAATATGGCAAAATGCTGGATTATTTTTTTTAAAAAGAGCAAAGGCCAATTTTTTCCCAAGACCCAGTATTTTGTAATATTTTGTACATAAGAAAGGTTGAATGAACAAAAATAGAATTTAAGATCGATCACGTGGTTACTGTCTGTGGACGACTAAATTTCTCGGTTCGAAATAAAGTCAAACAAGTAAAATAGTTTCACAATTGCGATTTTGTATTGATGAATGTGTGGTACAATTCTCTGTGATTACAAAAGAGTGATCCTCTGATTCGATCTCCTTGAAAGATTTGTTGATTGGAGTTGTGGTAATGTGATTTTGATTTGAACACCAAATATACTTCAATTTGGCTGAAGAATGGATCGAAGACCTTTGAAACAGAATTACAATGAATCTCTGGCTATGAGCTTGTTAGAAATCCTTTGTTCTTCACGTTCTTCGTGTTCTTCGTGTGTTCTTCGTCTTTGAAGATTTGTGGTGGAAGTTCTTCGGGGCTTTAGAGGCTTGAATCCGTAGAGCTTCACTGATTTGTGGTTTGTGAGGTTTCTGGAGGCTTTTGAGCTTGATTCCAGTGAACTTTGAGATCTAGGAATATGATTTGGATGATTCCTCTTTGAATGTTCTTCGTATTTGAAGGTTTGTGTTGGAAGTTCTTCGGTACTTTAGAGGCTTGAATCCGTAGAGCTTCACTGATTTGTGTTTATTGAGGTTTCTGGAGGCTTTTGAGCTTGATTCCAGTGAACTTTGAGATCTAGGCAGGTAGTTTGGATGATTCTGCTTCGAATGTTCTTCGTGTTTGAGGGTTGAAGTTCTTGAAGTTGCTGAAGGCTTCAGGGCTTGATTCCAGCAGAGCTTCTGGACTTCTGAATCTTCTCTGATGCTGCTTGTGCTTCAGATGGCTTGGTGCCTTCCTTCCCAGATCTCCCTAAAATGCCTTAGGAAGGCTTCTATTTATAGGTGTTTAGGGATAGGTAAGCGACACGTGGCATAGTCTGATTGGTGACACGTGGCAGAGCTTGATTGGTCCGCTTATGTCATCGCTTACATGTGTTGGATTGATTGTGTCATCGCTTACACGTGCGAGACTGCTTATGTCATCGCTTACATGTGCACTGATGTGTGATTGGTTTTTGCATGACACTTGGCAAATTTCTATTGGTTTCTGAGTAGTGATAGCAAAACCTAGTAGCAGTATGTGGCACTTTGTAATTGGCTGTATTTTGTGGACTTGGTAGTGTGACGTGTCAGCTTGTGATAGGTTGAGAATTTTTCCTGTCTACAAATGCCCCCTTGAGACTCGTTCGCACACACAGTTTCAGAGTGTGATGTGAGAATGAGTTTTGAAAACAGACTTTTACTCTTGGCTCTTCAAATGAAGTAATTAAAGGTGGTGGAGCTTTCAGCAGGATGAGATAATTTCCGAGGAGTAGACCCACCCATATGAAAGGATCTGGTAAGACCGAAAAGGGGTCTGACTGTATTTGAATGTATTTGCATGATCGAGCATTCTTAGCAGAGGTTAAGTTGAAGTAACTTCAGAAGAGTGTTCCATGGTACTCAGAGTGGGTTGGTGAGGTTGAAAGTTATTTGCAAGAAGTTGGATGTACTTGCAAGATCGAATCATTTCAGCAGAGGTTAAGCTGAGGTAATTCCAGAAGAATATTTTGGATCGTTGGCGGCGATCACAGGGTGTAGAAGATGGGGAAGAGGTGGAGATGTTGGTTGGAACATACGACACCATGGTGCTGGCCCTGTATGTTGGGGACTCTCTAGTGCAGGTGTTTCTGGGAAGTACACCTTTGAATATGGGATTGACTGTATGTTGCATGGGGTCTGACAGCAAGTCGTAGAATGTGTATACGTAATAGGACCATGTCGACAGACGTTAAGTTGAAGTAATTTCAGAAGAGTACCTTCTGAAACACTTCAAGTTGAATTTAAGTTGGAGTAATTCCAGAAAGTGTGTTTTGAGGTAGCAGCAACGATGACCTTGGTCCTACTATGGTGGGGAAATGGAATAAGGCTCTAGTGACCATTTACCAGCACCAAAGGCTGAACTCTGATGAGCTGGTGCCTTGGAGGTTGTTTCAAGTGTTGGATGAAAGACAATTTGTAGGACACCCTAACACTTTTTACCATCTCCACCTACTGCTACTTGTTGGAAAAGCACAGAAAAATCAAAGATGGAGCCAACTTGTGATTCTGGTCTTAGAAACCAGCCAAGTTGCTGTTTGTTCCGAACTACTACTTCTGTTGGAAGGCCAAGCAATTGGAGAGAGACTACAAAAGACCTAAGGTTAGGAACAGGTGTCTCTGCTGGACTTGGGTTTCCTGGCCAACCAAGTCTGAGGAAGCATGGAATCATAATGCAGACCTTGTTATGAGTAATTTTATAGACAACTGTGGTCATTAAGGGGAGAAACAAAATTTGTTTGGATCTCAAAACTACAATGATGTCGTGAAGAGGGTTTCTACCGAACCATGAGAGGGTTGATTTCAGATGGATTATGAAGCAATATTGGTTGCTAAGTGTTGAGAATGATGAAGCCATAGTGAGAAATGGCTGTGAGAAGGAGGATTTGAAAATTTGAAAGAAGCAAATCTTCATTTCATGACTCAGTGTATTTTTCTTGACGAGTTCTTGATGAATCCGGCCCTTCTATTTATAGCGGAGAGACGAAGAATGGTAGATGGGTAGTTAAGAATGGCAGTTGAGAATTTTTGGTGAGAATGGTAGATTCCCGACTGGTAGGCATCGAACAGGAATGGTAGGTTGAACTAGTGACCCAGTGTAATTTCAAGTTCAAGACACACTTATGAAAGTTCATTTGTACTTTGGAAGTGAAGCCTTGCTGAAGTCTGGAGAATAACCCTAAGGGAATCTAGACCAAGTGGATGAATCTCAAATTTTAATTTTTGGACATTGCTAGTACTTCAGAGATGTGGGTTAGATTGGTGATTTCCAAGTCGCAAACAACTGAGCAAGACAAGTCTGGCTTGAAAATCTTGACTTTGGATCAACTTCAACACAAAAGTCAACTATTTTGGAATTGAGTCATTTGTGCAATTTTTGAGTCTCAAATGACGAAACGAACTTCAAAATTGGAATGTATGCGAAAAATTGAGTAAGATAAGTCCATCTTAAAAATTTTGACTTTTGGTCAACATTTACGCAAAAGTCAACTTTTTTGGAAATTGGACGTTTGCACAATTTCCGAGCTTCGAATGAAGAAACGGATCCCAAAATCGGAATGTACTCGAAAAACTGAGTGGGACAGGTCCATTTTGAAAATTTTTACTTTTTGGTCAAAATCAAAGTTCAACATGGTCAAAGCCTTTTTCTTTCTTTTTTTTTTTTTTTTTTTTGTTTTTTTACGCGGTTCGGACCGGGTCAGATTTTCAGCTCGCTCCGAGTCAAACCGGGTAGTGGAAGATGACGTCATAGAGTAGAGGTGCGTGTGTGAGGCGTGTGGCGCGTATAAATGCGTCTGTTCTACTGAAGGCGCGTGGTAGCGCGTGTTCGTTGAGGCAGAGATTTTTGGACCTTCTGTTGGCACGTGACGGTGCGTGGCTCATCGTTTGGGCCTGAAATTTTCAGGTTTGGTAGATCGGAGGCCGTAGAATCTAGTGGTATGATTTTTTTTCTGAACTAGTGAGCAGATTTTTACAGATTTGAAGGAGGAGGCAACGATATTCGAAGATTGTTGCGGCGCGTGGAAGCGCGTGCTTGCTCCGGTGAGATTGAGCTTTCCTGGGTTTTGTAGATTTTTGTGCACCGGGTTGACTGGTATGCTTAGTTTTCTGAAATGTTGTCTAGGTTCGCACAGATTTGAGTGAGAAAGCCATGGGTCACTTTTGGCCTCAGTCTACTTTTGCAGTAGCTATTCTGACAAGGTTGTGCCAGGTTTTAGTCTTGAGGGTCAGAAGGTAGGTGATGAGCCACCATTTTTTTGTTTCTCTTCGTTGAACGCCATCTTTTATCTTCAAAATTCGGTGCAGACTTCCTTGACTTTGAGGGCATTTGAGTTTGCAAAAATGACTTTGAGGTTCTGCCATTTTCACGTGAACACAATTTTTTCCACTATTCGGTTGTTGGAACCATTTAATGGTTTGCTGACTTTCTTCATTTTTGTTGTTGTTACCTCAGAAGTTTTTTTTATATAAAGGCATGCTATTGCCTTCCTTCATCACTGAGACACATGCTCAATCTTCAGCTTTCTTCTCTTGCTTTCAAGATTTTTCTTTTTTTTTTTACGTGCTATGAGATCTTTTCCCTGACAATTTTTTTTGTTGCTTGTTTTTGTTTTGCAGCACAGTTTCCTTAGGCTTTGGGTTTTGACATCAAACTTTACGTTGACGTTCTCATAGAAGTGTTTGCATGCATTTGGTGGCTTTGCATAGCAACGTTCTTGCAGTGATGTATGCCTTCATGTTGTTTACATTATTTTCCTGCAACAACAATCTTTTAGTGATATTCGTCTTTGTAACGACGTTTCAATGAGGATATTCAGCCAGGAAACAATGTTATCGCCAGTACTTGTCTTTGAAGTCGTATTGCCTCTGGTGTTGGCAATAAAGCAATACTAGTACTGGTCGTTAATGAAACTATGCTAGCACTTTTTTGCATGAGCGTGTTCCACACTTGTCTTTGCAACGTAGTCACACCAATTGTTCTTATCATGAAGCCGCGCAAAGTTTGCATTTGCATTGAGGCTACATCCATATCTTTCTTTGTGTCGAAGTCGCGTCACCACTTATCTTAGTCATGAAGCTGCGCCAACTCTTGCATTTGCATTTGAAGCATCACAATTACTTTGTCTATTGAAGCAATATTTGCACTTGTCTTTTATAATGAAGCCTTTTCAACATGAAGCCACGTTAACACTTCATTTACATTAAAGCCACGTTAACACTTCATTTACATTAAAGCCGCGCCAACATTCATCTTTGCCATGGAGCCACGTCAACACTTTATTTGCACTGAAGCCATGCCAATATTCGTCTTCACCATGACATCGCGTCAACACTTCATCTGCATTGAAGTCGCACCAACATTGGCCTTTGAAGTTGCATTAGCGCCAATTTTTAGAGGCGACAAAGTTCAAACATCAAGGGTACATAGTACTATCGCCAGACATCAAGATTTTAGAGATGCCAACAAGACTTTGAAGATGCAAGAAGATACCAACAAAACCTTGAAGTTTCAAGAAGCTCCCATCAAGACTTTAAGGATACAAAGAGATGCCGTCAAAACCTTGAAGATGCAAGGAGCCTGTATCAAGACTTTGAACATGCCACCAAGAATTTGACATTGCACGAATATGCTTTTAGAGGCGAGATGAAGTAACACCATCTTTAGATGTTGGAAGAAGGTGACGTTGTCCAAATTTCAGAGACATGATGTGAAACGGCACCACTCAGAAGGGAGATGATGTGGTTCAAATTTCGGAGTTGTGAAGTGGCACAACCTAGAAGAGAGACGATGTAGCTTAGACTTGCAAGGTACAAGAAGATGCCCCCAGGAGATAAGTGATGCAAAACATACTTTAGAGACATGGGAGGATGTCCACAAAAGAGGGGCAATGCCATGAAGACTTCATTCTTTGCAAAAGAGGTTGAAGATTTTATTTTACTCCACAACCACGAATCAACTTATGTTTATCATCACTTCAAGGAAAGCTAAGCCACGTTAACTCCTTGCAGTCTTCATCTTCGACTACAACAATCTTCGATGATCCTATTAAGCAATGCCTTGCCAATAAAAGGGACCTTAAAAGCATATTGACAACCGTTGCAAAACTCTCCAAACCAGAATGGCAGTCCTTCTTCTTTTCATGTGACTGAACTTAGCGACAAGTACTAAGCTGCCTACGTACCCCAGAGAGGGATCAAGTCATTACGTAGTTCAAAAGATTTTTTTTGTTTTGCAAAAAAGAGGGCTCAATGTGTAATAGTGGGTATCACCACTAATCGAACCCGAGACCTCAGCCTCAAGGGCAACATGGGCATCCAACCACTACGCCACACTAGCAATTGGTGACATAGAGTGGGATTAATTTCTCCTCATTGGTACACTTTCAAAGGTAATGGGAAGACATCATGTACCCTTGCAACGCTGTAGTGGGTAGTTTAAACTCTTACCAAGGAGCAATCCTTGATTTTCAAGCATAGAAGTGTTTAAGGAACTTCCCATTGATGGGGCCGATCCTTATGCCATCATTGTCAATCAATTTGTAAGCTTCGTTGGTGTTTGCCCCCTGCTTGAGAGTTGGAAGTACATCACAAGCAACGGTCACATGGTTTGACCCGACAACTTCATTGAAGTCTAGATCAATCTTGTTTTCTTTGGCAAGCTTCATGATTTGTTCTTTGAAGACGAAGCATTTTTAGATTGGGTGGCCAATGATGCGATGATACTTGCTATAGTTAGGGTCATCAATTTTCCCTATGTCTTCTGGTCGCTTACATTCTGGCAATTCAATTAGTTTCAATTGCAATAGTTGTTCTAAGATGTTTGGCACATCTTCATCGGGGAACGGATATGCTTTTTGCTCACGTTCCTTAAAAGTCAGGCGACGCACTTCGTTCTTTTGCCATCCTTCAAGCTGTTTTTCATTTGCCTTCGCTCCTCTTCTTGGAACCTTGACTTCGACAGTGTTAACAACCATTGGGTCTTTGAGATTGCTTTTTGCATTCCTATCATTCCTCCTTACTTCCTTTCTGCTTTCCTCAAGTATGGGAGGGTTTGTACTTCCATGGCTAACAATGCTTAACTCCACATCTTGTGCACGAGTTGCTAACTCTTCAAATGTTCGAGACTTTATCCCTTGAAGGATGTAAAGAAGTCCCCATTGCATGCCTTGGATGCACATCTCTACAATAGAAATTTCAGAAAGTCTATCCTTGCAATCCAAGCTCAAGAAGCGCCACCGATTGATATAATCAACGACGGGCTCATCCTTCCATTGTTTGGTATTAGTAAGCTCCATCATGCTCACCGTACGACGCGTGCTATAGAATCGGTCAAGAAACTCTCTTTCGAGTTGTTGCCAACTGTCGATTGACTCGGGTTCTAAGTCTGTATACTAGTCAAAGGCATTCCCTTTGAGTGAACGGACAAATTGCTTTACAAGAAGGCCTCCTTGAGTCCCTGCGTTCTCACAAGTTTCTACAAAATGAGCAATGTGTTGCTTAGGATTTCCATTGCCAGCAAACTGCAAGAACTTGGGGGGTTGATACCCATTTGGCATCCTCATGTTGTCAATGCACTTTGTGTAAGGTTTTGAATATGTGAGAGAACTTGTAGAAGAACCTCCATATTATGCTCGGATGGTATTTGTTATCATATCTTGTAATTGTTGGACTAACAACGAAGCAACTGAAGTAGATTGTTCTCGTCGAGGAGTGTTTTCAATTTCTCTCCCTTCGTCATCCTTCGCAAATGTGAATTTATGACCATGGCTTGATTCACCAAGATTTTGTACTTCGAGTTTATTCATTAAAGTTGCAATTTGGAGGTCCTTATCTTCAAGTCCTTTTGTGAGAAGGACAACCCTTTGCTCCATTTCAGTCATCTTTTCTTCCATGGTAGATGTGTTAGTCATCATGACTGTAACAACTTCCCAAGATGATGGTGAAGGAAGTAAATTGAAGTGAGCACGTGAAATCTCATCTTTTGGGTTCCCTTCTGTGGGAGAGAAATCGTGCGACCAACTTCTTATGAAGGAAGAAGGGGATTTGCCCCTATACTTGAGGTGTTCCAAGGTGGAGGTGTCCTTGTTGATGACCTTGTTTCTTGTGAGAGGGTCTAAGGAGATGATTGTTTGGACCTTGGCTTCCTTGGTTGATTGAGATTGAAGTTGATTATGAGATTTAGGTTGGCTACAATTGACTGCACCAATGTAGTTATTGGTGGTAGCCGTACCAAGTTTAGTTGAAGAAGTTGTTGAAGCTTGAATGTTCTTGCTAGAGGCCATTGAAGTTGGTAGCAAGATGATGAAGATTTCTTTCTTTGAAGGAGAATGAGATGAGAGGCAGAGATGTCCCACCGGGCGTGCCAGAATATGTGGACGACTAAATTTCTCGGTTCGAAATAAGTCAAACAAGTAAAATAGTTTCACAAATGCGAATTTGTATTGATGAATGTGTGGTACAATTCTCTGTGATTACAAAAGAGTGATCCTCTGATTCGATTTCATTGAAAGATTTGTTGATTGGAGTTGTGGTAATGTGATTTTGATTTGAACACCAAATATACTTCAATTTGGCTGAAGAATGGATCGAAGACCTTTGAAACAGAATTACAATGAATCTCTGGCTATGAGCTTGTTAGAAATCCTTTATTCTTCACGTTCTTCGTGTTCTTTGTGTGTTCTTCGTCTTTGAAGATTTGTGGTGGAAGTTCTTCGGGGCTTTAGAGGCTTGAATCCGTAGAGTTTCACTAATTTGTGGTTTGTGAGGTTTCTGGAGGCTTTTGAGCTTGATTCCAGTGAACTTTGAGATCTAGGAATATGATTTGGATGATTCCTCTTTGAATGTTCTTCGTATTTGAAGGTTTGTGTTGGAAGTTCTTCGGTGCTTTAGAGGCTTGAATCCGTAGAGCTTCACTGATTTGTGTTTATTGAGGTTTCTGGAGGCTTTTGAGCTTGATTCCAGTGAACTTTGAGATCTAGGCAGGTAGTTTGGATGATTCTGCTTCGAATGTTCTTCGTGTTTGAGGGTTGAAGTTCTTGAAGTTGTTAAAGGCTTCAGGGCTTGATTCCAGCAGAGCTTCTGGACTTCTGAATCTTCTCTGATGCTGCTTATGCTTCAGATGGCTTGGTGTCCCTCTACAGATCTCCAGCCCTCTCAAATGCCTTAGGAAGGCTTCTATTTATAGGAGTTTAGGGGTAGGTAAGCGACACGTGGCGGAGTCTGATTGGTGACACGTGGCAGAGCTTGATTGGTCCGCTTATGTCATCGCTTACACGTGCGAGGCTGATTATGTCATCGCTTACACGTGCGAGGTTGATTATGTCATCGCTTACACGTGCGCTGATGTGTGATTGGTTTTTGCATGGCACTTGGCAAATTTCTATTGGTTTTTGAATAGTGATAGCAAAACCTAGCAGCAATATGTGGCGCTTTGTAATTGGCTGTATTTTGTGGACTTGGTAGTGTGACGTGTCAGCTTGTGATAGGTCAGGAATTTTCCCTGTCTACACTGTCAAACAAGATAATTGTGATGATTAAAAGACAAATTAGGATAGTAGCGATCGATCCATATTGTTTACTATTTGTTGTTCTTGGTCTCGTATTTTGAGCAAGCTATGTTATTAAGAAATGAAGTTCATGGTCTCGTGTTTTATAAGATTCATTTGAAGTTTTGAACTATTATATGCAATGTTTTTGTAGAATATATATATATGGCTAGATCTTTGATTAATTGATTCTATAAATGAGGTTCTTCAGCCACGCCCTACCTTTATAAATTGATCTTGAAGACTATAGAAAAAAATAATAATAAAGCTTCATGTTGTTACTTATTAACCATCTCAATTAATTCTGATCATATGATTTTTTTTTTTAATTTTTTTTTTTTTTTTTATGTATGCAGATGCATTATTTGGTTTGTCTTAAAAAGAGTTGAGCATGTGATTAAAATAAGTTTTGGACCTTTGGTACACAATATACAATATGCATTCATATAATATTTGTTGTTAGGGACCCTATAGTAAAATTTTGAATTTTTTTTTAGGACTAAGTTATAATACTCCAACCAAGAACCTTGAAACTCAATTGGTAGACACCTCTTAGTGCATCCATGACATCTATAGTTCAAATCTCCTTTCCTTTGTTGTAACTATCGAATTGTTAAAAAATAAAAAATTGTAGTACTCCACTACTACCTCATTGTGGAAACCAAAAATTGTTTTTTATTTTTTGCTTTTTCTTTTTATCACTTTTTGATAGGTATATCCAATTAAGAGAAAATTTGGGTTTCTTTAGAACTTCATAATTTTTGAAGGAAATTGTTGGGGATATATATTATATTAACTACTTAGTTAGAGGATCCCCAATATGTTATCTCCCCAACAAAAACAAAAAATTACGTCATACTCCTTCCTCCCAATTTGTTTGTCTTCTATTCTATTTTGGAATGTCTCAAAATATTATCTTGTTTCTAAAATTAAAAACCTTTAATTTACTAATATTCCTATTATACCTCTACTTCATTTTCAAAACAATTTTTGATAAATTTATTTAATAGTAGTTTTGGAAACTTATACATTTTAGATAACAGACAAGATAATAGATGATGTTTGCTTAAAAAGTTAAAATTTTGAAATAGAACAAACAAATTGGGACGGAAGAAATAATTTACATTGACTAATGAGTTGGCATGCATGAAAATAGTAGCTAAATAAAGGGATTCTAAAGCAAATAAGCAATACATTACTTAGATGAAGACAAAGAATTACACAACAAGCAAGCCATATTTTGTTAACTAAGAAATATACAAAATTACAAATTGGTGAATAGATCGTGGTAAATAGATGATGAAATATTTATTCCGTAGGAGCCATATCATTTGCAATATCATTATTTTGTTTTTTTAACTTACATGAAGAATTTAATGCAAATAATTAACATCCATGCTAATCTTAATCTTGCGGAATCTCTCGCATCTTGATCTTGGAATCCATTATTCCCTTATACATTTCACTAAATATAAGGCCAATTAATTTCCTAATTATCTTCATCTATAATGGAAGTTGATTGTTAATAATTAAAAAATCATTATGGGGGTGTTTGGTAAGTATTTTTAAACAACAATTTTCAATTTTTAAATAATATTTCACGTATTTTAACGCACTTTTTCACCCATACGTATTTTCACAAATATTTTTAAACAATAATTTTTAATTTTTAAACACATGTATTAAACAGACTCTATATTTCTGATTCTGTCGCGTCACTTGTCATAATAAATACTTATATACTAAGAATTTTGTAGTTCAAACCTTCAATGGCACTTTTTAACATTTTTAACTAAAATGTTGGATTTAAATATTTCATCTCTCAACTATCGAATGGTAAAAAAGACCTCGTCAACTTGATTTCCCATTTCGAAACCGTACCTTTTTTAGAGTATAATTTTTTTCTTAATAATTTTTAAGAAATTAACTTTTAAAGATCATATTAAGAATTGCAGATTTTGTTGTTGCTGTTGGTATATTTCTTTTTTCCCCTTAGATTTTGGAAAAGAAAGAGTCTTTTTAAAGAATATAAAAAGACTTTCTTCTTTCCACAATTCTCTCACAAGTCAAATCACATCGCAATCGCAAATTATGATTTATGAGCCATGGGCTGTTAGTAGTGGGGTCGATAATGCATTGCCACATTATATCAATGTGAACAAAATTGGGGCAAAAAAAGGTGTCTCTATAAAGTATTTTGTGAGATGATCCTATACATTTTTTTTTTCCCAATCAAAAAAAAAAAAACCTCAGTAGCACAGAGTTTCTGAAAAGTCATGCTCTGGCAAGAAGGGCCTACTAGACTAGTCTCCTAGTGCGAAATTGTGACTGTCTCATCTTGAAGGCACCGCCTCGCAAATTGCCATTGCAAAGCGGCGTTTTTGGTGTGATCTGATTGATAGAAATCAAATTATTAGATAATAATGAGACAAACCGGCTCTGACGTAACGTAACCGAGGCCCAGTTAGGGTATCTTTTCCTCTTATATTCTGATCTTGAGATTGAGTCAGGTTCCTTAAATTTGCCATAGCCAATTATGACACGATTCATTCAAATTTTTTTTTTTTGGGGGTAGAAACGATTAATTCAATTTTTTTTTTTTTGGGGGTAGAAACGATTAATTCAATTTACACATCACGTCGGTCGACATATGAATTGATGAGTAAAAGTCACATTTGTAGCTCTTGCCCACTATAGTTCGCACGTTATACAATTAAAATAAACAAAACAAAGAAGGACCACCAACAGATTCTGTGTTCAACAACCAACTTGTTATGAATTAGATTATGATATCTCATATTCAATTGAATTATTTTCACTTTTAATTTAAGCCCTCCCAAATGAACAACTAGCCCAATTTGAATTTCTATGACAACCTTTTTCTATGCTGAGAATTGAGAATATATATGACATTTTAATGAAAACATCTTCAATTCGTTTTCTCTACCTACTGTTCTACTCAGCACCAATTTATAGTCACAATCCGATCTACTTATGGTACCGATCGAGGGTACTGAAAATCAAAGTGTTGGAATCAATATTTCTACTTTGCAAGTAAGTATTCGGAAACAAAATTTCTTTTCATTCAAAAGAAAAAAACTATTTAATTCACCATTTTTAAAAAGTAAACTTTATAGAATAATGCTATAGATACAAACAATTTTATAACATTTTGGCGAAAACCACATTTTCGTCTATACATTTTCACGCGATTCCCACTTTGGTCTCTATCTTTTATTTTCACCGCTTTTAGTTCCTATTTAGAAAAAAGTCATCTATTTTAGTCCTTTCCGTCAGTGCTTTAACGGCAAAGTCCTAGGTGACAGACGGAGTGCATCATTGGCACACTAAATGCTGACTTCAGTATTAAAATAATAATATAATATATTATTTAGCATTTTAAAAATGCCACATCGTTTTTTAAAAACAAAAAATTAATTTATGAATTTTAACTAAATGAAAAAGGAAAAAATAGAAATAAAAACAAAAAATAATATAAATTGAGATCTAATTTTATTTTGAGTAGGAACAGACAAGGACACAAACCCAGTCATTGTTTTGTTGGCAACCAAACACAATATCAGCTGAAACACACACGATTAGATAAAACCCAGAAATACCATAGATCAGTTAAAAAAATATTTTTAAAAAATTTATTGTGAGATGAGAGAAAAAACCCAGATTGAGCACCCAAAATTTTCAAAACCCAAAGAATACAAACCCAGAAAATTAACACAAACCCAAAAATTTCAAGCACAAAAATCAAACATAAAAACACAAGAAAATCAAACCTAGAACACACGAGCACAAACCCAGAAAATCAAACACTGTAGAGAGGGAAAATTCCCGACCTATCACAAGCTGACACGTCACACTACCAAGTCCACAAAATACATCCAATTGCAAAGCACCACATACTGCTGCTAGGTTTTACTATCACTATTCAAAAACCAACAGAAATTTGCCAAGTGTCATGCAAGAACCAATCACGGATCAGCTCGTGTAAGCGATGACATAAGCAACCTCGCACGTGTAAGCAATGACATAAGCAACCTCGCACGTGTAAGCAATGACATAAGCAGTCTCGCACGTGTAAGCGATGACATAATCAGCCTCGCACGTGTAAGCGATGACACAATCAGCCTCGCACGTGTAAGCGATGACATAAGCGGACCAATCAGACTGTGACATGTGTCACCAATCTGACTCCGCCACGTGTCGCTTACCTACCCCTAAACTCCTATAAATAGAAGCCTTCCTAAGGCATTTGAAGAAAAAAGGAGGGCTGGAGAGCTGGGAGAAAGGAAACCAAGCCATCTGAAGCACAAGCAGCATCAGAGAAGATTCAGAAGTCCAGAAGCTCTGCTGGAATCAAGCCCTGAAGCCTTCAGCAACTTCAAGAACTTCAACCCTCAAACACGAAGAACATTCAAAGCAGAATCATCCAAACTACCTGCCTAGATCTCAAAGTTCACTGGAATCAAGCTCAAAAGCCTCCAGAAACCTCAATAAACACAAATCAGTGAAGCTCTACGGATTCAAGCCTCTAAAGCACCGAAGAACTTCCAACACAAACCTTCAAATACGAAGAACATTCAAAGAGGAATCATCCAAATCATATTCCTAGATCTCAAAGTTCACTGGAATCAAGCTCAAAAGCCTCCAGAAACCTCACAAACCACAAATCAGTGAAGCTCTACGGATTCAAGCCTCTAAAGCCCCGAAGAACTTCCACCACAAATCTTCAAAGACGAAGAACGCACCAAGAACACGAAGAACGTCCGAAGAACACGAAGAACAAAGAATTTCTAACAAGCTCATAGCCAGAGATTCATTGTAATTCTGTTTCAAAGGTCTTCGATCCATTCTTCAACCAAATTAAAGTATATTTGGTGTTCAAATCAAAATCACATTACCACAACTCCAATCAACAAATCTTTCAAGGAGATCGAATCAGAGGATCACTCTTTTGTAATCACAGAGAATTGTACCACACATTCATCAATACAAATTCGCATTTGTGAAACTATTTTACTTGTTTGACTTATTTCGAATCGAGAAATTTAGTCGTCCACAAACACGACTCCCACCCAAATTTGAACAAAATACCCACAAAGCCATTAACCCAGCATTTTTGAGATTTCGACGTAATGATAGCTGCAGCACGTAGTGGTGTAACATTCAAGAAAGCAGAAGGTGGCGAGGCTTCAGATCAAAGAGAGCAAAACAGAAGAAGAGGTGTAGAGTAAGTTTCAACTCCGAGCCCAAGTCATTATCTCTTGGTTCTTTGGAGGAATTATCTAGAGCTCGAAGGTCGGTTCTTGATCCTACATGGGAAGGCTTAAATCTGATTCCTGGTGATGTGCTATGGTCAGACCCATCAATGACTCTTGGTCTTTCTCCGAATAGAGTGAGGCATTGGACTATTGTGGGGTCCTAGTTTCTGATGAAATCAACATATCGTTGATTTCATGTTTTTGATGTCAGGGAAAGAACAATGGGTCACTATTTTTTTTTTTTTTGATAAACACTGACTGGGTTTATTTACTTATTTTCCCATATCAAAAAAAAAAAATTTTGATAATAAAGGGTTTTTAGCTAATATTGAGTTTAGTTGCCAACAAAACAATGACTGGGTTTGTGTTCTTGTCTGTTCTTACTCAAAATAAAGCTAGATCTCAATTTATATTATTTTTTGTTTTTATTTCTGTTTTTTTTCCTTCTTCTTTTTTTCATTTAGTTAAAATTCATAAATTAATTTTTTGTTTTTAAAAGATGACTTGGCATTTTTAAAATGCTAAATAATATATTATATTATTTCTTAATGCTGACATCAGCATTTAGTGTGCTAGCAATGCACTCCGTTTGCCACTTAGAACTTTGCCGTTAGGGCACTGGCAGAAATGACTAAAATAAATGGTGTTTTTCTAAATAGGGACTAAAAGCTGTGAAAATAAAAGACAGTGACCAAACTGGGAATCGCGTGAAAATGTAGGGATGAAAATCTGGTTTTTGTCTAACATTTTTACATACTGATGATGTCGTTTTAGTATTTTTTAAATAGTTATTGTAAGTAAAAATGTGATGTTAGTGATGGAACTATATTAGAATTAGTAAAAATTTGTCATACAGCAGTTTGTAAAAATGTTGTAAAATAGTTTGTATATATACCAATACTCCTATTAAAAAAAATGGTAGATTTAAAGGATTTTTATTTTTATTTTTTTTGGTATCCACCAAGCTAACACTGTTCTGTTCATACCACCCACCACGAACTATCATGATACGTAGGAGGTTTTTTAAAAAATATTTTTTTAATGTTTTGGATATAGAAAAGGTAAATTGATATGTAGGAGTTAGTTGAAGCGCCACTCTAATTTTCTTATAACATCAGATTAACTGGGATATTTAGGGCCCGTTTGGTAGAGGAGTTTAAGTAATATTGTTTGTAATTTTTTGAAATACGTGTGGGTGAAAAAGTGTGTAATGTTGTTTAAAAACTGAAAATGAGTTGTTTAACAACTCTACCAAACGGGGCCTTAATCCTCTAAAAAATAAAAAATTGGGATATTTAGAGTTTTATCAAGGACATATAATTATAATAATTCACCTATTCTTGTATATGCGATGTCAAATAATTCACCTATTCTTATAATAATCCACCTATCACAAGTTACGTGTAAAAATAAAGACTTACAAAAAAATTTGAATGGCCGAGACTGCTTATTGTTAAAAAACAATACAAACTAGTTTTCGCTGTTGTATTGTTGTTGGCAAGCACTTTGACAAAGCAACCATTTCATCTTTAGCCAAATTTGGGCCGAAAAGGCCAGGGTATAATGTACCCAAAAAAAAAAAAAATCATCAAAATTCCGATGATCCTCACTTCTCAGCCAATGTCGACAAGGTAAGACGATAATGACACTTTGAATTAATATTGGATGGAACTATGGAATTAGCCTGCAGCTAATCAAGGCTGTTAATTAAAGATATTTTCCATTGCCTACAGGCATGTCGGTTTAGGAAACACTCTTTTGCTCGTTAAAACTTAAAACATCATTGATCAGACGTCTCAGAACAATATATATATATATATATATATATATATATATATATATATTTTAAACATTATTAATAATTAAATTTATTATATTCCAATACTTTTAATTGTTGAAGAACAAATACTAATATTTTAACATTTTTTTTTCCTTTTAACTTTCAAAAGTTCACTGCGTTCACGAATTATCTTTCTTTGGGCCTATGGCTAGGGATAGAAGGTGAGGTTGGATCTTTGGCAACACGATCGCGTGGAGATCATAGCCAATGCCATTAAACAGGACGACGTCGCCTTACGTGGTTTTCACAAACACTGAGCGGTTTGGTCAGGAACCATACACATTTTGCACACAAAACATCAGGAGATAATTCAAGATAAAAAGACAAATTCGAATTCACATCATCAAAGACATACATATATAATCCAACAATTTTTTTTTTTTTTTTTTTTTTGAGAAGAAATCCAACAACATATTAATTGAACAAAGTTTTCATATATATAGGTTTTTTTTTGCCTTCTTCCCCGGCCCTTTGAATATTGCTTTTTTTTTCTTGGACAAGAAATTATAAATAAAGCACAAACTGGAAACCAACAACAATAGCAAACTTTCCTCAAAAAAAAAAAAAAAACAACAACAACAACAGCAAACCTCAACCCAGGCTTAACACCTGTAATACAACAACGACAAAAAAAAAAAAAAAAACTACAACAACAACAACAAACTCCTGGATAAGCACAGGGAGCACCTCAACTAAGCAAAGGGAAAGAAGACACAACCACAACACAGATACATCAGGTCTAGGGGTTGGAGGTGTACCCATTCGGCATAGAGGGAGGGGGAGCACTCTTGTTCAAGGTGCCTGGCAATGGAGCAGCTTTGTGTCCCGTTGCTGAAGCTGGGATTAGGGTTCCTGGATTGGGAGCAGATGGAGTAACGTAACCCCTACGCAACTGTCCGCGGAGCAAAGGAGAGACCTTATTGTGATCACTAGCGAAGGCCTTTTGGCTGATCGTCGAAGGAGGGGTGGTCCGAGGATTGGGCTTGGGCGCCACAGATATTGGAGGGAGTACTTCATCTCCTTGCACTTGAAGTGATCCGAAGAATTGGTTGTTCTTCATCATATTTTGTTTTTCTCCAGCCGGGAGAACTCTGCTAGCCTCGGGTAGAGGAATGCTCATAAGAAACAGGACTGTTGTGACTATGACAAGCATATTGAACCTCTTCTTGTTCTTCAGTCTAAAGTGAAGGGGTTCTTGCAGACCAGAGATAAGAGAAGATATATGAAGAGAAAAGATTAGTCAAGAACAATTTGATTGTCGATTGATGAAGAATGTACGTGGCTTAGGGCTGTTATATATAACAAAAAAGGTGCATCGTTCAGCGTAAACATCACGAAAACACGGACTTCAATGCACAGCATTACCTAACTCTTATGGGCATGTTTGGTATTAATAAGGCTGTCTGTAGGCTCTGTTGTGCTTTTACTTTTGCAGGGGAATAATTTTTTTTTTTTAATTAATAATAATACTTATTAGAACACACGTCAAAATAGTAATATTATTAATGTTTTAAATCAAATTTATAATATATTATGTAACTATAATACTGTGAAATTTTTAAATCCTTTAAAACACAATCAAATTAACCTAGTTAATTAGTCAAGTGATTAACTTAGTCAAATTATACAAATCTAGGTTATCACAATCAAACAATCATATTAAGTATAAAGCAGCGGAAATATAAATAACACAATGATATGATGACTCAGGAAATCACACCGATAAAAACCTGGGGAGGATTTAACCTAGCTATCCTCAAGGTAAACTTGAATCCACTATATGAAAGAATCGAAGTTCATACAACTAGTCGCTAACTCGTGCGATGCACGGAATAGTTGAATAAAAGGACAATTAACCAACATCACGTTAAGGTAAAAGAATTAATGAGAGACTGATTTTCCCACCAAGAATTTAAAAGAAAAAAAGATTGATATAATAAAATCTAAGAAATTTAGAAATAAAAAATTGGGTAATAATATGCATATTATAGACATTTTGCTAGTTAGCATTTAAAAAAAAAATAGATTTGTCATAATTAAATAAAATACAATGGGAAGAAATATTTAACTTCTATGCTTTTCTATAGTTTAGAAGTATTGTCTAACGTAGAATGTTATTGGGTTGTAAGAAATTTTTTTATAAAATGTTAATACCATATATATATGCTTATATTGTCAATGTCTCACTGCAAGTGCATAGTTACTGAAACCTATAAAGTAATTTACAATTCTTAAATTAATAAAGCAAAATTCCCAAAAGTTATATATATACACACACACTCAAAATTGATATAAACTACAAAGATAAAAACAAATCTTACTTAGTCGTAGTAATAATAATATAAACAATTCAAAACATGAAACATTATCAAATTTATAACACCTAATTCCATTATCTTTTACGTTGAATCCAAACAAATAATTAATTGAAATTAATCCAAACAAATAATTAATCAACCAAAAATCAAAACTTTAATTAAAAAAACAAAAAATCACATGAACCCAAATAAAAAATTTCAATAAAGCAAAAACATAAAAGGTAAAGAATTAAGATCAACCTACTGAGACGCAAATACCAAAAACCCCAAAACTTAAAGCTTCCAAATTTTATAGAATCCCCAAATTCTACTTCAAAACCAAACAAAACCCTTCAAATTCAAAAAATTCATATATAATATACCAAATAAAAATTTACCACTCCTTGGGCTGGAAGACATAGGTTGCAGCTTTGATTTTTCTCCAAAAAATAGAGATGCTTCATCTGCCATATACAATATAAAATAATTATTAGAAATTTCAACCCAAAAACCAAACCCACAAAAACACTATCAAAATATAGAGATTAACCCAAATACTTAAAAGAAAATCAATTCTAAACTTAACAAAAGAATAAGATAGAATGAAAATTTCAGGTACATATGAAAGCAAATAAAAAAGAAAAAACCTACGGTTTTTTATTTATTTATTTATTTATTTACGTGAGTCTCTCTTCTTCTTATTTTTTTAATCTTAAAGTGAAGTTAAGTTTAGGGTTTTGAGATGGTAATTGCTAGGGTTTTAAGGAGAGAAGAGAGAGTCCTACCAGGAGTCTCTCTCTTTTTTTCTTAATCCTAAAGTTTTTTTTTTTTTTTTTGGTGAGTCATTTTTTTTTTTAAATTCTAACGTGTTATGTGAGTTTTTTTTTTTTTTTTTTGAAACCTAAAGTGAGTCATTTTTTTTTTAATTCTAACGTGAGGTATCTTAAAAAATTATAATTAATTTTTAATCTTCAATTTTATATTATATATAGATAATAATAATGATGTGATAAGCCCTGGAGAGGTCAAAAAAAATATATCTAATAGAGTTTTACTTCAACTAAACTATTGTAACACTAATAAATATAAGAAGATATAAAACCTAGAATAAAAAGAATCTAAAATAAAAAGAAAATGAAAATAGTGGTGACGTGAAAAATTGTGGAAGCTTTAAAGGTTTCGGTTATATATATATATAAGACTTAGACTACTAACATCTTATTGCTACCCACCAGTAGAACTTACTGACACGACCACGTGCAAGTTCCGAGACCACGGACTCATTCTTTCTTAGATTCTTCCAGCAAATACAAGCACATCCGCTTGTGTATCTTTAAGCTCTTATGGCAGCAACTGAATGATCATCAAGATGTTGAAGTAATCTCCTTTTTGATAACCCTAAGTTTATGTGAAGGAAAGCTCCTCAAAGATCTCACAAGAGATTCACACAAACAGCAATATGAGCAACCTAAAAACGTGGCTAGGGTTTGCCTTATATACCTAGGGCAAAAACATAAAACCCTAAACGTTTTAGGAGTTAGGGCTGAGTTGGAATTATGCAGCAAAAACGCATTCTGTCCGAAATTCGATTGATCGAGCCTAAGCTTCGATCAATCGAGCCAGGCCGAGATGCACAATAACTACTGCATCAGCTCGATTCCAACTTTACATAAAAGAACCAACTTTGGGTACATCTAAACAAGACTAAATAACTTGTTTTGATCATGTTTTGCCAACAATACATATTAGAGTTCTAAATACATTAAATTCTAAGTCTTTAGAACCTAACAAATACAACTACAAAAAGACCTTGTATATGGATAATTTGGTTTAACGTTTTGGGGTCAATAAGGTGGTCCCTAACTTTTGGTGCTCTCATACTAGTGCTTATGGACTGAGTAATAGGATTTCAATTAATAAGGTAGTCTAGAGTACTTTTGTTAACTTCACGGTGCTTATGGACTATTAGGTATCATATTTTGGGCTAATAAAGATATTATGTATTGGTTGCAATAAGGTGGTCTGTACACTTTTGTTGTTCTTAAAGTGCTTATGCACTAAATAGGATTTCAATATAAGACAGTCTATAGACTTTTGTTGCTTTCACGGTGCTTATAGACTAATAGATTTATTTATTTTTGGACTATATAGATATCATGTATTGGCGTCAATATGATGGTCTGTACACTTTTGTTCCTCTCACAGTGCTTATGCATTAATCGGATTTCAATAAGGCAGTCTTTGACTTTTTGTGACTCTAACAGGTGTTTATGGACTAATAGGTTTCATATTTTTGTACTAATAAAGGTTTCATATCTATTAAGTTTTATGTTTTGGTGTTGATAAGGTTTCATATCTAATAAGTTTTACGTTTTAATTTGGTGTTGATAAGGTTTCAAATTTGATGCTCTCTGGATATATACAGATGAACTAATTGGTTTCGTGCTTTGATGTCACTAATAAAGCCTCCCTATAGACTTTTCTTGCACTCTCCGTGCTTATGGAAAAATAGATTTCATGTTCTGGTGTCAATATTTTTTTGATGAACTTGTTCTGGTGTCAATAAAGCGGTATGTAGATTTTTTCTTTAATTTGAAAAATTTTAGTTATAAATAATATTTGAAATTTTGTACACTATTTTTATACTATCATTTTACCTCACATGTTTTTTACATGATAAAGTTTACAATAAATCTTATTGTGTACCAATTTTCTGTGTTAATCTATTTGAAAATTGTTGGGCTTGGAGGATGTGGTGGGATGTATCATATTATAGGTCCCTAACTAGTAATCTATTATAAAATGACAAAATATCTTAAACCATGCACGTTCGGTCAAAGAGATCGATGACCAAGAAAGATAGAAAAAGATTTTAGAACAACTAGGTTGATTTTCTAAATAAATTAACATTATCAATAATTTTTTTGATGGACGTCATTTCACAATGAGATGGAATAAATACAACTCTTAGTAAAGTTACAGAAAACAGATTTCTATCCATCTCTTAATTAATTAATTAATTACAGTTACATTAATTTACCAAATACCAGCAAGTACTTCACCAACTTGAAGGACCTACTTTATTTTTTAGTAGGTTTTCAAAGCACTCTATTCAAATCAGTGGTGATGCAGAGCTGAGTCATAAATTTAAACGCATTTTCTTATCTGGTGGGAGGAGCTAGGAGGACCCCATCCTCCGGGAATTTCCATAATTTCTCCTGTTTTAGACACTCAGATTTTTTTTCAATTTGTTTTACATCAATTTGAAGGACCTACTTTATTTTTTTATCGGATGTGGAACGATACTTTAGTTTTAAGCATACGCCATACGTGGGGCACCTACAAAATTCTGTTGGCTGTTTTAGACACTAGGATTTCTTTTCTTAGCCAAGTATGCTAGAGTTATTTTTTTTTTTTTTTTCGTTGAAATTAATACCAATGTTTTGAATTCTGTTTTAGTTGCTGCGCTGGATTGGTTATTGGAATTGAATATTTTGGTACCGATGTGTACTGGTGTATCGTTATGAGATTACGCACTAAATATATATATATATATATATACATAGTTAATAATATAAAATTTTAATTAAAAAAATAAGTACTAATTTGAATTAATGAATATAATATAGACTTTTATTAAATTTCAAATAAAATTATAATCTTTGTTTGAAAAAAAAAAAAAAAAAACTCAATTCTAGTTTTTTTTGTAAATAAACCATATTTTAGAGATATTTGTAGAGATAATCATTATTAAAAATGTATTACTTATTAGTTATTATTATTATTATTATTAAGTGTTTTTAATGGCTATAATTCAATATAGAGTTTTAGAAAAAATCCTAATAAAGTGATTGGATTAATTATTAAGAAAAAGCAAGTTTGGCTATTCCGTAAATAAAGATACATGATGGGGGCATTTGTAAACAACGAACCTTCCAAGAAGTTTCCAAGTTCCACTGCCAAAGCATGGACTAGAAATCTAAATTAGATTTAAATGAGCAAGATATAAAGAAATTAATAATACAAAAAATGATAAAGACGAATCAAGTTTAGGATTTTAAAGACCTACATGTGCAGCTTCTCAACCATCGATTAAAAATATGTTAATATGGGTCTTGTTAACCATGCGTCCAAAGCTTTCTAATGTCACTGATAGTGGAGATTGGAAAGGCCATCAAAACGGCAAAGTCAAATTTGAAACAAACTAAAAAAAATTAGGAAATTAAATCAATTAATAAATTTTTTTTTTTTTTTTAATTCAAAAGTTGCGCATTCAGATGCTTCTCTTACAAGAAAACGTGCCGACTAGAATAGAAGCAGCTAAGTGTCTGTTTTACTAGATATTAACATATTAGATGAGATATAGATTTATAATTTTAACTAATTTTAACAAATTATATGAATTTTGACTAATAAACATATATATAAGTAAATATTTATATTTATCAGTAAGAGCAATTTTGAAATAATATTTAATTATTAATCAGTACCAAAATATTTTTTTTTTCCGACCAAATCAAAACTACTTCTAGTACAATATTAACTCCTTTCATTCTGACCCCAACCCATTCACAAAGTTAACAGGAATGGATATAGACATTTATAGTTTAAGTCTAGTGTACTAATAGGTCCAATATCACTAATAGTATACTAACAAAAAACGGCCTAAGTCTTGTTAGTCTAGCGAAAACTTTAAACCTATTGGTTAGTTCCTAGCAAACCAATGTGGGACTCAAGGTCACTTTTCTTTTGAGAGATTAGTTAGTTAAGTTAGAACATGAAAAGTTAACTAACTAGATTTTTCATGTTAAGCAAACCGATGTGGGACTCAAGGTCACTAGATTTTTCATGTTCTAACTTAACTAACTAATCTCTCAAAAGAAAAGTGACCTTAAATCCCACATTGGTTTGCTAGGAACTAACACATAGGTTTAAAGTTTTCGTTAGACTAACAAAACTTAGGCCATTTTATTAGTATACCATTAGTGATATTGAACTTGTTAGTACACTAGATATTTCATGTTTTAACTTTTTTTTTGAGAAGGATGTTCTAACTTAACTAACTAATCTCTCTTAAAAAAAAAAAAAAGTTTTAGTCTAGTCTATTGACTATTCTATTGGACCATAATCTCTCTCAAAAAAAAAAAAAATTTTAGTCTAGTCTATTGACTATTCTATTGGACCAGATGCTGTTTGAATCCGTGTTCAAAACTCATATAGGGTCCACCTCCACTCTCAAACAAAACATCCAATCGGTGATTTTCAAACAAATGATTTTGAAAAGGATAAGTAGCTGGGAACTTTGTTGGGACTTGGGAGTTGGGACAAACTGACGGAGGGCCCCACCACTGCAAATCGGATTTTGTAATCATGGTCGCATTCCGTTTTCAGGAATCTTTCCCAAATTTAGGATTGTGAAAAGTTTGTACAAATTTGGAGTATATTTTATTTTCAACCGACTTTTCTAGATTCTAAAAGCATTTATTAAAAGGCCAACAACCTTTTGTCAAAAATAAAATAATAATAAAGCTGCGCAACCCTCCTTTTATATCACTATATATAAAGCTCTAGAATTTTCCTTTCCAATACATCACTCTAGCATTTCCAAAAGGCCAAACCATCTCCCTCTTCAAGTATCATCATCCCTATATTTTAATTCTATTATATTTTACTATTTTAAAAAGTTACTTTATCATTATACCATATTATTTTACAATACTTTCAACATCTTAATTTTTATTTTTCTATTTTATTTATTAAAATAATATATTTACATAATAAAATATATTTTTCATTTTTTAATTTTTTCCAATTTTCTTCTCCACCTTCCCCCAACCTCTATCACCGTGCCTCCATTGCCCAGTCACCACCACCATGCCCACCACGCCACTATGTCCACTGCCCACCAAAATCCCACCGAAACAAAAACTCATATTAAAAAATAAAAAATAAATAAAAAAAACCCATGCTGACCAAAACGCAGAACCTAGACCTCGCCGACCAAGCACGAGACAGCAACCCACAGCCAAACACAGCAACCCACCCTTTCCAATTCAAACCTTTGTCAAACCCATCGAAGTCATCTCCAGCAAACCCAGCCCGCTAATCCACGCCAATCCAAACCCATCATCAACCGATCCCAACCCACCACCATGCCCAGATCAAACCACAAACCCAACCCAACTCCGATGAAAGCCTTGAACGAGAAAGAGATATGTGAAATAAGAGAAAGAGGGACTTTGTAGGGAGTGGAAGACGGAGAGATAGAGTGGGAGTGAGGGAGAGGACTGAAGGAGAGAGAGAACTGATGGAATAAAAAACTAATATTTAGCTTTAAAATTGTGCTACAGTGCAATTCTAAAGGTAGAATTGCATTGTAGCAGTATTGCAAAAAAATTTGCAATACTTGGGTTTAGCATTCCTTGATGCTGAGCATTTTAGGACTTGAAATGCCAAATTCTCCTTACATTTGGCATTTGCATTCCCCAGTGCTGATGCTCTTAGCATTTGCATCAGGTATTTATCAAATATCCTATTTTCCTATCTTAAAACTACTTTATCTATTATACGATATCATTTTACAATATACCCAACATCCCATTTCTTATTTACATCATCTATTCATTAAAATATTAATTTCACAACCTCTTTGTCTCTCTTCCTCTCCTCTCAATCTCTCTTCCTCTTCATTTTTCTGTGTCTAAAAGATTACCACCACCATAAAATATATTTTAAAAATCTAGCCACCACCAAGAAAAAAAAAAAACTAACAACCACTGTCACTCACATCCTAGCAAACTCACCACGCCACTAGCTAGCAACCACCACCACAACCACAATAGCCACCACCATGCCAATCACCAAAACCCATTAAAAAAACCACCAAACCCACCACCAACAACAACCACCACAAGAAATAGCCACCACAAAAACCACCAAGAGGAAGAAGAAGAAAAAAAAAACGAAAAAAAACAAACAAAGAAACCGCCAAAAATCACAACCAACAACCACAAGAAACAGCCACTACAAGAACCACCAAGAGAAGAAAAAAAAAAAAAACACACACACACACACACACACAAAGAAACCACCAACAACAACCACAAGAAACAGCCATCACCGCTGATCTCGCAAATCTAGAAACCCACTACGCCGATCTCCAACTCAACCACGCCACCACGCCGATCTCTACTGGTGGAATTGGACAACAAATTTGGGTTCTATGTGGCAAAGACGGTGGCTATTCTCTGCAATTCTTGTGGGTATTAGCAACTGTTGAGAACAACACCACTTTAGCAATGGTATGGTGGATTTGTGGACTGGAGTTTTGATATGGGTTTGAAACTAGGTTGAAGATCACGGTTAGAGCTCCGTTGACTGTAGAGAGAATTTGGAGTCTAAACTATGGTAGTGCTATGAGGGAGAAACGGAGAGATGATAGAGAAGAGGGAGAAAGAGAGGAAAGTGAGTGAGAGACAGATAAAGACAGAGAGTCAGAGGAATAAAAAAATTAAATTTATGTTTACAATCTGTGAATAGTAAAGTGTATATGTAGAAGTGCACTGTAGCAGTATTGTAAAAATTTTAGCATATAGACATCCGAATAATGCATGTATTTTGGGGTTTTTTGTGACTTGATGCTAAAAAATAGGATATCCGGAGTTTTACAACTCTGGATACTAATGCTCTTATTCTTCATCGAAAGATTTCTAACCCATTTTTGCTTCCGAAAATGCTTTGAATTAGAAACACGCTTCTCATAGCCACAATGGTGCTTTTTCTGATGATGAGCATGCTTGCTTATGAAGCTAAGAGGATCCTTCATGAAGAAGATCAACAAAATTCGATGAAGAATCCTCCACCATTGGCATCGACACTCCTAATGTCTCATCTTCGCTTGGTGGAACGGACTGGGCTCCTCCTCGTGTTCAGGTGCCACCATCTGCCCCTAATCCAGGGACCTTATTCTAGTGGCGGCTCTAAAAAAAATTTTTAGGGTGGTTACTAAGAAACTTAAACTATTCAAAATTTAATAAAGAGACAACTTGAATATATCAATGTCACAAAAAAAAAAAAAAAAAAACACGCAAATACATGAAATATTATAATTTTTTTATACTAACAACTAGCAAAGAGAGAAAAAAAAAAGTCTAATAAGAGATAAAGTGGAAATTTAAAAATGAAAATGCTGATATGAAAATAATAAAGTGACCACAAACAATTTTATAAAAAATCTTATGCAACAAGTTATTATTGGTGAGTAAAACACGTCAATATTGAGCCCAAATTAAAATTAGTAACTGCTTACCAAATAAGATTTATTATGAAAATATTGTAGATGTAGTAGCATTATTATTATTTTTGTTGAATTCAAATTCTTGTGATTCTCAGGTCATTTGTTTAACATTTTTATTAAAGTAGTAAAAAAAAAGTTAACATAGTGTTGAGGGTCATTTCTTCGAAATAGACAAGGGTAGCCCAACCCAGCAACGCGGGCAGCAGACCAAGTAAGAAAACCATTAAGGCCCAGGCGGCAGGAACAATGGATCATAGGCCCATCAATACGAATGAATGGGTCTTGAGGAAGTAAGTGGGCCTAAAAGGCCCGGAAAGAGAGAAAATAGCACCCATGAGCAGTATGTGTTGTGGAAAAGAGAGAATGGGCTGCGGCAGGCCCAAAGTAAAGTAAACAAAGAAAGTAGGGGATAATGGCAAGCCCATGAACCCCAAGGATGAGAATGAGGAAATTGGGTCAGGGAAGCCCAATTAAGTTAGTAAAAGCCCATGGGATGCGGAGTTAATAAACGGACCAAGGATGTCCAAAGAAATGGGCCGGAGAGGCCCAAGGGAAAAAGGGACATGAGAGCCCATGAGCAAGAACACCAGTGGCCACCATTGATTGAGCCACTGGGGGAAAGAATTGGAACGGCAGGCCTGAGAAAAGGCCCAGCAGGAAAAGGTCACCGCGGCAGGAAAGGCTAAATAATGCGGAAAGAAAGCAAAGGTAATTAAACGAATTGGGCTGAAAGGAACACAAAGCCCAAACACTGAGTAAAAGCCCAGATCCTGAAGGAGCGGGAAATCAGAATAGCAACTCGTGAAAAGCAGGAAACGGGCGGCAAGCGAGCAAAGCCTTCAGTCCACGGCAAATGCATGAACAGCAAGCAGGATTCAGACGTAAAAACGCGCAAAGCCCAGGCACCACCAGCCTGTACCCAGCCAATACAGGACATGGTGGGGTCATGGGTCAGAGGTAAGAGGGTACGGTTTGGAGGTGGGGAGAGGGGAAGGCCTGTTTTAAGGTTCCTGCTCAAACTCTTACGTCCTGCTGGGATGACATACCACCCAAAAGAGGCAAGGCTGAGTTAGAACCAATAGGTGCATGCCACGAGGGATAGAGAGAGAAGAAACATCACCGTGGCAGGCAGAAATGCCGCGGCAGACTAACGGACAAAAAGTGTCTGTGCCTGTAACAGGGGAACCCATAGACGGAACAGTAATGTCGGCAAGTACTCTCAGACCGGACAAAAACGGTTGGAGGGTAGAATAGTAAAATTCGTTCACGACAGGCACTATAAGATGGGAGCCTCTGCCGTGTATGAGGGGAACACACAAGAGCAAAAAGGCAATACAATATTAAAAAAAAACTACTCTGTAACACACTTAGTAAAGCAAGGGAAGCGCAACACCTAAAACCATAAAGGTGGAAATCACTAAGGAAAAAGGAAAAGGAAAAAGAAAGGAAAGATAGGAAGAAAAAGAGTGAGAGTTAGCGGCATGCACCGATAGGCCTCTTCCCTTCTCTCCCTCTCAAATCCCTGCTCTCTTTCATACTTATTTAAGGTATTGTCCATTTGGGTCCACCTCCCTCAAACCCATTAACTTCCACGGCAGGATTTCTTTTCCTCGGAGGTTAATCGCATTGAGAAGATGTGTTCTTCCTCTGTGGCCTTACTCCTGCGGACGGGACTAAACTTATCCATGTCTATTGATTAGTTTTTTTTATCACCATCCTCCTTTACTATTTATTTAAAGATTGTTAAGTGTTATTAGAGTTATGAATTATTTTGTCATTTCCTATTAAAAGAGCTATCTGGTCATTCCAGAATGTATGTTTTGTTTATCAATTATATCTGTCTGCCGCAAGTATTTTTCTGAAACAGCTCTGCCTGCCGCAAGCATTTTTCTCTGAAAAAAGCTCTGCTTGCCGTAAGCTTTTCTCTGTGTCAACTCAGCCTGCGGTAAGCACTCCCCTGGCAGACGAGGCATGGTTCGCGCACAAGCCAGGCCAAGTTGAGTTCCATTTGGCCCGGTCTCGACTCCTGCAACCCAGAACACTTGGGCCTACGATCACAAAAAGGGCAGCCCAGCCCAACATAGCAAAAAAGGTCCCCACACATAGTATATAATATTTTTTTTTCTAAGTATATATATATATATATATATATATTTTTTCAAGTCAAGGTGGTCACTTAACAGATTAATTTAAGGGTAAAATGCAAAACTGATTTTCTGAGTTTCTTCAAAATTCATTTCAGTCCTTTAACTTTGCTTTTGTTCATTTCAATCCTCTAACTTTCAAATTTATTCAATTAAGTCTTTTTCATCAACTTTTGTTATATGTTGTGGTTAATTTTCAAATTTTTAAAATTTTTCTTCCAATTTTTTAAATTAAAAAAATTAAATTAATGATTGAAAAATATTTTTCAGATTTTTTTTTTCAAAAAATTCTAACAAAAGTTGACAGAAAGGCTTTAATTGAATAATTTTGAAACTTAAAGGATTGAAATAAATTCTGAAGAAACTTAAAGAGTGAGTTTTGCATTTTAGCCTTAATTTAAACTAATTATATATATATATATATATATTTTTTTTTGCTAAGTATTTAACAAAAAAAAAAAAGGCTGCATAAGGCTTCTTATGTCCCTCCACCCAATGCAAACACCCTCACCCCAGCTCCAACAAGGTTGAGTCACAACAACACTACTGCTCCATTGCTAGGCACACCACAGAAGAGTCCTCTGGGCAACTCCTCCATCCCCTAGCCTATATAATTAAGAGTGAGGTAAGGGAATTAGGCACCAGCAGATGATATATATATATATATATATATATATATATATATATATATAAAGAGTTTTGTTAATCAGTTCAATTAATGTGTTGTATGGATGGATCATACATGTATCTTTTTGTAAGGCTAATGTGAGTTTGGGTTTATCCTTTTATCTTGGATTTATTCTCTGCTGATACTTTTTTCTCCTACTACTATCTCTCTCTCTTCAGCCTCTACCACTCTAAAGGGCTCAAAAAAGGCTAAACTCTAAACTTGACAGTGCGTAAAACCTCTGAATAATCTCTCTCTCCGTCATTCTAATTGTCCCACAAAGGGAGGTTGCTCTTTTTTGGAAATTCCAAGAAGAGGTGGCCCAATATTGATGGAGACACCCACTATTTAATCCGAGAGAGAGAGAGAGAGATATTAGTCAATGATTCAATGTTCCATCACTTATTTCTTAAAGGACATGACCAGTAATGTGTTTTTTACCTTGAGATCTAATTCAAACTCTTTTTTTTTATTAAGAAACAATTTTTTTAAAAGAAAAAATTAAAATTTTCATCTCTATGTGAGACTATAATTAAATGATTATATCCATCATGTATTAAAAACTCATGATCTTTAAGAAATTAACATATTTTAAAAACTTAAAATTTTGAAAAAATTAGTATTTTTTAATATAATTTTTTTTAGGAAAGTATTTTTTAATATAAGAATAAGAACAATTAGTAATTTATCATAATAATATGCTTTCGAAATATTATGTAAAGGCAGATTTTATGATTATGAGAAACACTGGATCGTTTTCCCCTGGTTAGTGGTTATTGACTCATTGTAACGTTTCTAGCTGACTCATCAAACCAAATGAGATACTCGTCAAAGACAGCATGTACTATCTTTATCACAAAAGATGAAAAGAGTAGCATAGCTAGAACACTTTTTTAACATTTTCTTGGGTCTCTAATTACGAGATATTTTCTTTCATGTGATTTGCAGAAAATGATCAAATTGTTAGAGGAAATTCAAAAAGGTAGAATTCATACTCGAGAATGTGTTCCCAAATCCAAAGGAAGGAATTTCTTCCAAGAAAGATCGAGTAATACCTGGATTCTGAGGCGGCTATTTCTAATGATGTCAAAAGGAAATTCAACCCTAAGAAACAAAAATCATTGGATTTGAAAATATTTTTTACTTTATTTTTATAGAAAATTCTCAAAGACTTATTACACATTAAACAAACATGAAGTGTTCCTTTGGGAACAATTTATCTAGCTTTTTGCTAAAAACATTTTATTGAAAATATTGTAAATAAAATGTAAATGTTAAATAATAAAAAACTAGGCAACTCACATGGAACCCAAAAATAGTAAGAAAAATAAGCAAAAGTTAAATAAAATAAGTAAATAACTCACATGAGACTCGAAAAAAGTAGGAAAAATAAGTAATAACCTAACTTATAAGTGCAACCCAAACGGACAGGAAAGATACACAAGCTTCTATTAGAAGCCAAAATCTTGAAATAGTAATTCATTAGTTGATTAAACACACTTGAAAGATGAGAAATTACCTAAGGACAAAGTTTGATTCCCACCACCAATAGAAATATGACATATTTTGTCATGTACAATGCATATGACTCATTTAATTAGTTAGGTTAAGTGATATTGGTGGTTGGGGCCCAAGGTATTGATTTAGACCCCAAATTTTAATTATGACTTAATCAATTAAGGCGAATTTATCGATTACACCAAGTTTACGTGATTAACCAATTGATATGGATACCAACAATTACATGGATAAAAATATTAGAGCCTATGAAATGTAAAAACCACAAAAATTAAATTCACAATACCAAAGAGGCAAAAATAACACTGGATGTGTTATCGATGAGGAAAACCAAAAAACGGGTGGAAAAACCTCTT
Source organism: Quercus aquifolioides (assembly GCA_019022515.1). Taxonomy (NCBI): domain Eukaryota; kingdom Viridiplantae; phylum Streptophyta; class Magnoliopsida; order Fagales; family Fagaceae; genus Quercus; species Quercus aquifolioides. Next base: position 2,218,403 of record CM032325.1, on the reverse strand, counting down.
TGCAACACAATTACCAAAATGGTCTACTATAATGAATAGTTGCAGTACAAGATACACACAAAACCCTCCAAGCCTAGTGCTATCTATATACACATGTCGTCCAAGCTCCTACTATCAACTAACTATACCAAGTCTTTTCTTTAATCTATTTGTCGGATCCACAATTGAGCTCCAATTGCAATCTCTAAGTCTCCTTGGTTGAATATGTAGTGGCTCCAATGATTCCCAAGCTTCAAACAACCCTCATTACATAAAGGTACAAAGGTAGTGATGGGTGAGAAGGAATTGATCTCCTTTCAAGTATTTGACTATGGTGATGGTGAGAGGGAGAAAGTAGAGAGAAAGGCCAAGTGTTAGGCTCTAACAATTTGCTAGGCTCTTGTCAACTTTTAGATGTTAATTATGGTTTAATTTCATAGGAAATGAGACCTATAATTGCTGAAACAATGGAGAAGCTCGTACTTGATTTCTTTGTTGTTCTAACCATTTCGATTGACCAAAATTTAGGCAAAAATGTCTTCAACAAAATGCCAGGCATGTTTCAAACTCACAGGACCAAGATCCAATTTCACTCAATCGAAGTTCTCCTGGCAGAAACTTCAATTTTCAGTACTTGGACTTCAACCAAATTACAAATCAACCTACTTAAACCAAAATACAAAGTATTTGAATGATAATTACAAGAAAATTTTGACACAGAATATGCCAACAAAAAGAAAAACCTAACAAAAGATTTGGCAGGTTTTGCTTTGTAATCTTCCATGGCCAAGAAATGATAACACAATCTTTAAGCAACCATGACGTGTATATCCTAAATTTCCCAATTGATTGGTGTTACTCAATGTTACACCAACTTGATTACATTGCCAATTAAGTTCCAATTCAATGAATAAAGTGCACAACCATCTTGCAAGATAGAAATAGAAGTAGAAAAGTGAGACACAACAATATGGTTACGAAGGGAATATCTTGACAGAAAAACCCTTTTGGCTGTAGAATTCACTATGATAGAATAGAAGTACGAAGTACAAGAATATACCAAATCCTATTAGTGTCACCACCCAAACTCGAATTCCAGAATTGCAACCATGACTGACATGTTAATAATAAGTCTAAACTTGATATTAACACAGACCAAACTAAACCAGTGAACAAATTATTTCTTTTTGCTACTTAATAAACAGAACATATAATATTTTTCTCCAAGTCATAACAAAAACCATAAATTATAAATAGAGCAAGGTTTTTATGCAACCATGGTGGTTAAAAAACCCATCCACCTGTATTATTTAAGTCACATGACTCATTAAAAATGTCATGTGACTAAGTACACATGGATGGTTTTTTTAACCGCCACAAAATTGTAGTGGGTTGCATAAAAATTCCCGCAACCCAGATTGCATAAAAACCTTTTCCATATAGATTTATCTCAAGATCACATAATAAAATTTTTGATTATGTCAAAACTTCTAACTTCCAACCATTGATTTAAAAATACAAACTTTTTACAGAAACAAGCTTAAAAATACTAGAGTAGAAAGTAATAACTAACAAAATAAAGCTCAGTTCCTACAAAACTCAACTAAGGCTCTTGTTGCTCTCCCATTGGGAGAATGTGCAGAATAGCTGTGCATAAACTTTGTATATAGTTAGTTAGGCAACGTTTGAAACTATAAGGGAAACTAGACATCTCGAGTTTAAAAAACTCGAGATCCATACTCATAGATCTCGAGTTTTAGAAACTCGAGTTCCATGCAAAAAAAATTTTAGTTTTATCGCCCCTGTAGTGGCGTTTTTAAGGCCTATAGTGACGTTTTAAAGCCCTATAGCGGCGTTTTCCTGCAAAAATTTTTCATTAGTGTTCAATACCAGGTTCAGGAAGCTCTATAGTGGCGTTTTTAATTCCTATAGTGATGTTTTAAAGCCCTATAGCGGCGTTTTTTCTGCTAAATTTTTTTATAACTCCATTTTAAGCCATATAGTGACGTTTTTAAGTCCCTATAGCGGCGTTTTTTCGGAACTCGAGTCCTTAAAACTCGATTTTTACTTGAATTTTTTTCCAACTCGGAGCGATCCGCTTACAAAGCGAGACTTAAAAACTCGAGTTTTATCATGGAACTCGAGTTTTAGACACTCGAGACGCTACTTTTCAACATTGTTTTAAAACGTGACAACTATCTAAATTTTTTTATATTTATTGTTAAATGGAAATAAAATTCCTCTCCCATTGCATAAAACCTGCTCACAGGAAGGCTTTTAAAAAGGGGGTGAGCTAAAAAATCCAATAAGGGGGTTAGGTGGTATGAGATTTTAGAAAGAATGCACAAATGCATGTAAACCACGACATTTCCTAATACGTGGATATTCTTCAAGATAAAATTCTAGGAACATGCACAAATAATTTTTCATGAACTTTATAAGCAAATCTTTACATAGCTTTGGAAAATAACTTGCATACATAGAGAAAACGCTTTCCTCAGAAAAATACATCTCATTTCATCAAGAAAACATATTTCCTTAGAACAACTTTAAAGTGTCTTATGAGAAACTTTTTAACAACTAATGAGAAAACTTTGTTCTTGAAAACTTCTTAACTTCATGAACATAACATCTTAATCATACTTCCATGATTTAACATCATATAACTTGTTTCCTCATCTCTTTAAAACATAATTATTGGTAATTAAATATTTATAATTTAATTTATCATATCATGAAACAAAATTACTCATAATATTATTTTGGTCAATTTTTCTGGTCAACTTGTGAAGTGTGAGGCATCTAGCCCTCTTTTGCCAGGCATCCAACAATCCCCGCCATGTAGGGCATTCCTGGGTACATACATGCTCATATCATCAATCATAGCTGGCCTTGGCCCCTCATCCTTTTAGGGGTTTGCATAACACCTCGTGCACCCCTCACGGTTTTTTACAAGGCCAGTATCGATACCCCTACCAGAGAAATTCAGAACATACCATATGACTTGGAGAAATGCTATGTCCACAACATTTTTACAACATTTTCACAAAAATTACTGGTTGTTATTATTGGGGCAAAAAAGTAATCTTAGTATTAGGTTCAGATTTAAACCAATAACAATTAACCACCTATGATTTGTTATGAAAATGTTGTAGACGTAGCACCTCTCTATGACTTGACTATAAAACCATAAAAATAAATCTTGCTTCTCGAACCCATCATTTTTTATAAAGTTTAAATATAACATCACATCTCCACTAGTTTAATTGCATAAAACATAACTATGCACATAATGTTCTTGTTAAAAAAGATTTTAATAAAATATAAGCTTTTCAAATAGTGTCATGACATTCCAATTATTTTAAAAAATAAAAAATAAAATTCCCTTACCTCGTAGTAGCAGAGATGAGAACCTAACTTGAAAGAGCTCAAACCTGGGTACTTGCAACACCTAAACCCAGGATTAATATTCTTAGTTCATTGATCCAAGAGAAATCGAACATAAGACTTCCAACCTTAAGCACTCACAGGGTACAGAGGATTCCTAACCCACCTCAAGGAGGTTCCCAAATACAAATTACATACATCATACCTTTTTATGCACTACTTCAAAGAACAAGCATTTAACAAAGCAATGTCACACATCAACATATCATCCATGAAATAAAAAACTATCATAAACAGGGGTAGTAAGGCTTATGCCTTTCCTTTGTGTACTAAATGACAAGATCAAGGCATAATAAAATTCAACCAAGTAGAATACATGCCAAGAAATAGTCATACCAAAATACAACTCAATCCAATAAACCTAATTCAAGGATAAATTCCATAAAGTTCCAATATTTTAAGGTTACCTTTTAGCTGATTGTCTGCAGATCAGCCCTCTTATAAAATGAATTTGACCCACTTAGAGTTATCAAACTAACTTGAAATTTTACAAGGATGTAATCTTACAAGTCTAAAACGTATTCTGAATATTCCAGCTCAAAATAACTTCTACAGAATTTATTAAAACTCACATAATTTAGTAAACTCAAATCTGTCCTGACAGATTTAAGATCATAATATAAAAATCATTATGATCTTAATATTAAACCACATGCATTGAAACTTGATTCAAAATAAAGCTACATGTCTTAGCTTTCAGTCTAATAATCTCAGGCTTCCCAATTCAATCTATAGAATTTACGATAGATTTTTAACTATCACATACATACAAATTTTTCTGTTGACAATATTAAATAGTTTTCCTGTAAATTCACAAAGTATGGTGAAATGGTCTTATTTGAACACGAAATTCAATATGCAAATACTAGACATGTCAAAAACCAACCCCAAAGGCTTCAATTCAGGCACTAGAATTTTTGGCAAACGCATAAAACAACAAATTAGGAAAACCACCCAAATTAAGGCATGATAAAACCATTCCAGCAACACACATCAAAACAGAAAAATCATAATAATACTTAAAAAAAAGTCAGCCCTTCGTTCCCCAAATTCATACCTGTACAAAATCAAAATTCTAAATCTCAAAAATGTTACTTTCAACACAACCAAAGCCCAGATAAAAATTCAGTTAACCGAATCTTAAACTCACCAAAATTTCCCATTCAGCCATAGTAAAAACAATACCACTAGGTCTACTACCAAAGAAACAAAGTTCTATTTTCTGACCTTTACAACCCGTTGAAACCAAATTTGACCTTCTTTGGTATGGTGTTCTATTCTAGATGGAAGGAGAGCGAGGCGATGCTAGATCTAGAACTGAATAAGAGCATTCCCATTAAGGATGCTAAAAGTGTCAAATGCTAAATTTTAGCACCAATTCACAAAAAATCAACTCCATCAAACATTTCAAATCTCAAAAATTTTGAGATACTGCTACAGTGAGATTGTATTAATACAACCTCATTGTAGCTCAGATCCTAAACCAAAAATTATTTTTTTATTCCAACGATAACTGTGCGTTTGTTTTTTATTTTTCCCTTCTTTCTTCTCTCTCCACTCTCACTTTCCTCTTCCTCTTTCCCGTAGCTTCTCTGTTTCTCTTGGGTTCACGGTTTGAGCTCCTCCCTTTCAAGGTTTGTCAGTCAGGAACTTCAAAGCCCAAACCCTTTGGAGTGTTGCCGCCGATATGAAGGTAGAGCTTGACGGCGGGGTGGTTTGATTTTGTGGGTTGTAAATTTGTGATTTCGAATTGTGATCAGCGTGGGTCTGGGTGTGGGTTTGTGATTTCAGATTGTGATCGGTGTGGGCGTGGGTCTCTGGGTTGTGGGTTTGTGATTTCGGATTATGATCGGCGTGGGCGTGGGTCTCTGGGTTGTGGGTTTATGACTTCGGATTGTGATCGGCGTGGGTCTCTGGGTTGTGGGTCTGGGTCGTAGTGGGTCGTGGTGCTGTGGATCGGCGTGATGGATTTGCTTTTGTGGAGGTTTGTCGTGGTGGGTTTGTGTGTGTGTTTGTGTTTTGTTCGCCGGCGATGGGTTTGCCTCTCTTTCTTTCTTCTTTCTTCTCGCCGATCTGGGTTTTGTGATTGTGATGGTGGTTGATTTGTGATTTGGAAGAGGAAGGTTGTGGGTGGTTGGAGTTTTTTTCCGGTGGTGGTGGATGGGGTGGGTATGGGTTTGCTGTGTTGAGATTGTCAAGTTCACTGGGATGAGAGTGACAGAGAGGAAGAGAGAGAAATATAATTGAAGAATAAAGAAATAATAAAAAAAGAATATTTAATTGAAATGGTAAAAAATATAGAATGTTTGATGTTGGGTGTGTTATAAAATGAGTTGTTATATGCTAAAATTTTGGGTTTTGAGGTGGTATATGCTAAAAAATTTACCCAGCTTGATGGGAATGCTCTAAGAGAACTTATTTGTTGTTTTACCACTGAGCCCTTATATTCCTTCCATATTACACTTTACAATTTTACTTAAAGACCCCTTTGTTTTCTTTAATTATGGAAATACTAGAAACTTCATTAGAGCATTAGCATTGAAAAATTCAAATGCTACTCTATTTTACAATTTTAAAAAACCACTTTATCATTATACCATACCATTTTACAATACCTCCATATCTCAAACTTCTATTTCTCTCTTTTACTCATTAATATAATATATCTCAAAATTATATATTTTCTCTCCAATCTCTCTCCTCTCTCTCATTTTCAGATAAAATATTATTATTTTTTTACAATACTTGCTACAGTGCAATTCTATGTTTAGAATTGCACTGTAGCAGTATTGCAAACAAATTTGCAATACTGCTGTTTAGCATTCCCCAATGTAGATGGTTTTGAGGCTTAAAATTCCAAATTTTCCTTAGATTTGGCATTAGCATTCCCCAATGCTAATGCTCTTAATAACTAGAAAAAGAAATTACATTATGGAGTAGAGCTTGTTCAACAAAACAAGGACCATTTTCAATCTAAATAGAGAAATCATCAATTAACCAAGATACAAAATTGCGCATAAAACCTTATATGTTTAACCTTATAGGCTACATTTTAAAGGGATTGTGTAGTTTTAATGTAAAAAAATTAAATAATAAGGTTTGAGATTTTAGGTTCTGAACTTCTTGCCAATATCTTGGAGTCATTTAAGAAAATTCTCCCTATAATAACTTGATGTGCATACACACAAAAGAAAAATAAAAAATTTGAAAAGTTCTAAATATACCGCTCTCTTAAAAAAATGTTAAATTAAGTGTTTATTTAGGAACAACTTATTTAGCGAAATTTTTTGTTGAAGTACTGTAGATAATAGTAATACAACGAGACCTATAAATAGTATTAAAGAGTATAATAAAATTCATAAATAATAGTAAAAATATTAAATTAAAAAACTAGTTTAAGTCAATATATATATATATATATATTTTTTTTTAGTAAGTTTGTAACAACTAACAAGCGCGCCCGTAGTTCGAAATGAAAATTTCCTTGAAAGTTGTGTCTAAAACGCGGCATAAACCATATGGTTTGGTCCTTCGGCGATACAACCATGAACCATGGTTTCACAGTCAGAGAGTTTTCCTGAAGCGAAGGTGACGATGGGACCACCCACTCCAACCACAGCAGAGCTTGAAGAGGAAATCAGAAACCGCGATTGCTGCTGGTAAGTAATTTTTTATACCATTACATATTTTATATTTATAATTTTCCGATCTGGGTATTTCATAACGTTTATTGAAAAATTATCATAGTTTTTGTGTTCGGATAAAGCTCTTTCTTGTAAAGTATTGGGATATTCAGTTATGTTTTAATTTTGTTTTTGGAGGTGTCTAAAGCTATTTTGTTTTAGGTGGCAATAACATGTCTAGAAAGTGTGAAATTCTGGAAACTGGGTTCCTAGTTTTCTTTTGGTAGTTGTTGACTTGTTGTGTTGGGTTTTTAGGAAGTGGGTCCTAGTTTTTCAGCACAAGACTGTTAGATACCATTGTGGAAAGAGATTGAATTCAATAAGGAATGGGGAGCAAGAAGGAAACATTTGAGGCTCGTCCTTTGCTAGCTCTCAAGTTGGAAAGAAACACATTCAAGGCTTAACATGTGTTGCCTAATATCATCTAGCAATAGTTTCTCTTCAACAAAATAGCTTGCTACATTTGAGGATTCAGAGAGAAGTTTGCCTGATTTAAAATTATTTTTCTTTAGAACTTTATTGGATTGGATGTTAGTTTTGCGTAATCATTCCATATTTTCAGTTAGTGATTTGATAGATTTATGTAATGTGAGTGATTGATTGTATGGTCCCCAGTGACATTGACAAAACTTCATTATTTATAACAAAAAAAGAACCTTGCTACATTTGTAAGTGCATTAACCAGCCCCGTGTCTTCACATTCCACAACCACTCTGCTAAATCCTGTGACATGATTTGCATCGCATGTGAAAGAGTAGTAATATACATTCTTATAATCAAAGAGGAATCACAAACTCTCTCAGACAATGCAGCAAAAACGTCACCTACACTATCATGAATCACAGCTCCAACACTTAACATTTAGCTTAAACCAAATAACTTTCCATCATTCTACTTTAGGATAATGCTGCCTAATTTGATCCCAAGCACTAGCAACAATGAAGGACCCTATTTCTTGATTTCTGCTTCATGTATGATTCCTCAGCATTGCTTTTGGTTGAGGAACATGTGCTGAATGAACAACCAACAGGATTGGAGCAAGTCCCTGTATAAATACCCAACTTGTAACTCTAATCTCACTAGTAAATAGTGATGCATTTTCTTGGATCTTTCTCCCTTGAATTCTCTATAATTCTCTCCCCAATTCCCTCTCAATTTCAGCTCTCTCTCTCTCTCTCTCTCTCACACACACACACACTTATTCAATAATTTCCTTGTTTGATCTCATTATCCCATTATCTTCCTAGTCTAGTTTCTTCTTCAATCCTATTTCTCTAATCTCTAAACACTCAAACACCTAACAACAACTGTGATCTTTAAATAACCCTCTTGGACCTAACAAATGCTTAGATAAAAGATATCATAACCCATTGTGTTCCTGAACAAATTGTAAAAGCAATTGTAGATTTGTGAGGAAAGTGCTACGGGTTCTAGATTGAATATTACCTCGAGTCTTGACTGTTGCCTTATCACAACAAATGGTCTTAAAAGTTCATTTTATAATTGCCTTTTTTTTTTCTTGTTAATCATTTCAGGAGACAAAGTTGTTGGAAAGCTTGGAAAACCTCTCCATTACAAGGGTAGCACATTCCACAGGATTATTCTCAACTTCATGATCCAGGGAGGTAATATTACATTTGGTGATGGAAGAGGTGAGGATCGGTCTATGGATAAAGTTTGCTGACAAGATCATTAAGATGAAGCATACTAGACCTGGTAGGACTGGTTTGATTTGTTCCTCAACCCACTGATTTCATTAGTCCTGGTAGTAACATTATTCTTTTTATTTATTAATCTTTTGTACAGGCTCCTGTCAATTGCAAATGCTTGCCCTGAAACAAACAGGGCTTCTGTCAATTGTTTTTGCTTATTTTGTGTTGATTATTTTCATTATCATTGCAGTACGGTTGGTTGTTGTTTTGTTCAAGATTATTGAGAGATTTCCCTTTCCTCTTTGTTGAAATAATTCCTTAACTATAGCTTTGACTTTATTTTCTAAAAGTAAGTTACTTGTTAGTTATTATATACTTCATTTGGAAATTATTTACTCATTTTACCCAAAATTTCCATTTTGCTGTTCATTGCAGTTTTGCAGCACCAATTTTTCACTACTTGTCCAAATAGCAGAGAAATTAGTACAAACAAAGTATATCTCTGAACCGGTAAGTGATCCAACACCAATTATTTCTACTTGCTGGGCATGTGAGTGTAATGTTGGAGGAACGCCTCTCATCTCCTCCATCCTGCTCTTTACATTGGGAGTTTCGGTTCCTCTTTTGTCAAATAAAGTTTCTAATTTAATATATATATATATATATATATATAATCAGTGAATTTTCACAAAAAAGAAGTCCAATTATTTCTAAGTGATAAGTTTTCTTACTTTCCAATTGAAATGAATGCTAGGAATAGAAATTTTATTATATTGTTATACTTGTTAGTACTATAATCGTCAGTAATGTTGGTATTTTATATAATTTCTCTTGTATTGAGTCATTGGATTCAATGAAAAGCTAAATTTCTAATTTACTACTGTATTTAGTCATTTTACTCCATTTAATCAAAATTACAGTCTTATCCATCTTTTATTGGTCTAAGGTATTTTTGTCTTGTGTAAATTTCTTGTAGTGTCCTACTTCATTCCAGAGTTTTAGAAGTTTTGTTAGCCTACCAATACTCTAAAAGTCATTGGGGATTAATTTTTAATTACCAAACAATGTCCTGTTCAATTGGAATCTAAGCTTATATGTGCTTCTGTGGATTGCTTGTTAGTAATTCAGTAGAAAATGATTCATAGTTTATTTAAACCACAACTCTATGTTCTACATGAAAATTGTTTGTATGAGAAAGATATTGCTGCCAAACATGGTCTAAGTTTTTAGTTCTATATATCGTTGATATCTTTTTGCATTTATTTTTCTAGCATTATTATTATTTCACAATCTTGGTATTCACCCATCTCAAAATGCTGATCTTGACAATGAAATTAATTGTGCCTTTTGGGAAGAGCTCATAGTATATTGGTGCATTGTAAACTTGTATGGCTTAGAAAAGGAGCACATGGTAGTGGCACGCACATCATTGCAATGCTACATACAAATCTCTCAATATCGTTGGTAATCCCTAGAGCCTTTGTCTGTGTGTGTGTTTTTCAGAGAGCTTATTTTAAGGAAGGTAAATGAACAAGTGGAACTTTGGGTATTTGGCACATGGTTTAAATAATGGAGGGATTTTTTTTTATTTGCTGAATCGTAAACTAACATTGAAACAAACAAGAAACAGAACAACAACCAGTAAACAACTACACAAACTATCTACCCAAAGCAGAAAGCAAAAGGGAAAAAAGGAAAAGATAAAAAAACACCACCCAGAATTACTTAAGGTCTCTCTGTGAGCACTAAACTAGAAACACAATGAGGAAGATTCCTTGGACTCAAGAAGCCAAAAAAAGACTGAGATTCACCCCACTTAGCAAGCATGTGAGCAGCCATATTCCCCTGCCTATTCACCCATAGAAAGCTAAACTTTGAACTCGCCATATTCTTTATCAAGGCTTTGATATCATGAATTAGCTGAGAATATTCCCAGTTTAGAGTTGTGTTTTTGCATGTAACCGCTTCAATGATTACTTTGGCATCCCCTTCAATGATCACCTTATGCATTTTATGCAGCACATAAACTTCTACTGCCCTTCTTACTGCTAGAGCTTCTGCTACTAAAGGTGAACATGCTACTGTCTTTCCCACCCATGCCTCTAAACACTCCCCTTTCGAATTTCTCTCTACCCCAGCATAAGTGGCTTTCCCATCTCTCCATGATGCATCCACATTGATCTTTATCCAATCTGGAGGAGACTAGACAACTCTATTGTTTATGCTCTTATTAAGTTTTCCTTCGTCTCTCACTTTAATAAAGCTTTGAGAAAGCAAGTGGATTTTAGTGGGAATCATTTCAACACTTAGTTTTCCTTTTCGGAAAATCACCTCATTTCTACATCTCCATAGTACTTTGCAAACCACTGCAACCCTCACAATTCTTCTTTACTTAGTTGATTGCCAAGTAGTTTAGCAGGAGGATCTAGTAAAAGAGAAACAAAATCAACAGGTGACTCTGCTCTAAAATCTTCCCATTTTAATCCCCATATAGCACCAAACCATACCATTCTAGCAACTGGACATGTTTGGAACAAATGAATTTCTGTCTTATCCTCCTCCCCACATAAATAACATGTTGAATTGAGTAAGTTAAGCCTGGCTGCAAGTCTTGCTCTAACTGGCAAAGCCCCCACAGCAATTCTCCACAACAGTATTCTCCACCCCTCATGTATCTTAGCTTTCCATAATTTCTTCCAGACTTCATCTCTATTTTGTTGGAATCTTCCTGATTGGTCCAGCCAGTATGCTGATTTCACAGAGAATGCCCCAGTTTTTCCACCAACCCAAACTACCCTATCCTCCAAAGGTGATCTAGGTATTGGGATTTTTTGTATTGCAACGACTGATTCCTCATCAAACAGATCTCTAATCTACTCTAAATCCCATCTACCCAAGTTCCAATCAGTTAGTTCAGCAACAACCATATCTCCCTGTGTAGTTTCATTATTTTTTGGTTTTGGTTTAAAGCCATCAGCCCAAGGGATCCACGAGTCCTTCCACACATCTAAACTTACTCCTGGACCCACTATAAAACATAATCCTTTGCTCACAACATCTTGACAACTTTCTCTCCAAACCCATGAGGCATTCTTCACGTCTTTCTCTCAGCCAATCCTCCACTCTTCCATACTTGGCTCTAAGAAGTTTAACATATAATTTATCTGGGCAAGACACAAACTGCCATCCAATTTTTGAAAGAAGGGCTGTATTCAAATCCTTGAACCTCCCAAAACCGAGACCACCACATTGTTTTGGTTGGCAAATGTGATCCCAAGCCTTTAAAGCAAGGAATCTTGATTTATTTTCTCGAGGCTTCCACCAAAATTTTCTTACTTTAGCATCAAGCTCCTCACAGATTTTGTGAGGGACTCTAAAAGCAGACATGGCATACACTTTTTACTCCACCCATTTAGCTTTGCTTGAAGTTTATCTTTCAGCTTTGGAGTAAAGCTCTAGAAACATTCTTTGATGTGAATATGCCAGATTTTGCAAGATTCACTGTTTGGACAGACCATCTGCAATATTTTTCTACACAATCAGCTATAACCTCCACCTCATTTCTTCTAGTTACTTTGACGCCTTTCAAGGAGCCCAACTGCTCCTCTTTGAAGGGTCTATTCTACTACACAAATAATAAAAAGGTATGGTGAAAGTGGGTCACCTCTTGAGGGGTTGGTAAGGTGAAAGTGAGTCACCTCTTAGGGGTCTATTCTACTACAAGGGCTACCATTTAATAACAATGTGAAACTCACTGTAGTCATACACTGTCGGATTAGGGTGATAAATTTCTACCCAAACCCGAAACACTTCAAAAACTATCCATAGGAAATTCCATTCTACTTTATCATAGCCTTTTGCATGTCTATATAGCTTTATTCCCACTTGGCCTACCCTTTTCCTTTTCCTCTTGAAGCTGTGAACAATTTCCTGCACTACAATCGAGTTTTCTGTTATCCACCTATTTGGAATGCTTTTACTTTGTAGAGGGTGTGCAAATTGTACACTAAAATCTCGAGTGAGAATGAAATCCCAGTTCACTGTCCCACGTTAGCTTTGATTTTAGTTCACAGAAACAGAAGCACCACTAATCGTCGGCTCTGTGGTCCCATCTCCTCTCATGCGTTGTCTCCCTCTTCCTGATCTCAGTCGAGACTCTAGTCCAATTAGTTTTGTTGGTTTTTTTTATAAAAAAATTACTATGGCCAAGGAAGTAATAATATTTTGACATCACAGTTATGATGGATTTTCATATGAGTATTAGAATTTTAACGAGTGTGACGGTGTTTATTTTTTAGTATGTAATATGATAATGTGAGATGTTGGGATTGAAGAGATAAAACTTATATTTTACATTACATTCTTATAAAATTTAGGCCCCATTTGGTAGAGTTGTTTAACAACATGTTTTTAGTTTTTAAACAACATTATACGCATTTTTACATACTTTTTTACCCACACGTATTTCAAAAAAATACAAACAACATTAACAACGGCACCTAATCTCTTTGAAATATTAAAGAACATTTTGACAAGGATAAATGCGGGGAATCAAAATAACAGTCAAATATTATATTTATGTCACAGGTGAAAATAAAACTTTGGGAAAATTTCCAAAAGAAACCCCAAAGGTTATTTCTTGTAACAAACTAAACCGTAGCATTTTAATTTTGTCTTTTTAAACCCTAGACTTTATAAAGCATGATGTTCTAAACATTATGTTTATATAAAAAAAAAAACCATAAATGGATAACATTTTCTTAGTAGCTAGTCATTACTTCAATTATTCTTTCTTAAAAATATTGTTCCCTATTTATTATTATGTTTGATATATTTTTTTTATTGGTGTTATCCTCTTGTGTTTTGCACTCTCTAATATGAGAAAAAGGCAACTTCTCATAGCCAGTAATAGTGCTGTTTGGGTATAATGCAAGAAAATATTTTATTTTTTTCACCAAATGAGTTACTCTATTAATGAATTTTTCTAAATATAGATAGTGTTCGGAGCCTTAGAGGTAAAATTTTTCTCTTTTCATAAAAAAAAGGTCGCTAAAAAAAAGGGTAAAATGCCACTATTTCATATATTTATTTATTTTTGAGATAAAGTCATGATTTAATTTATCAGGATAAGTTTCCCAACACACATATATATATATATATATATATATATATATTGTGGGGTGGGCTTTTTACTTTTTAGGCTTTCCATTGTCAAAATTCAAGGAAAATTCAAACAAATGAATGGGCCCACCATTCCACTAAGTTTTGCCAGGCTGCCAGCCACTCCTCCAATACCGTCCATCAACTTTCAACTCTCTCAACTGGTCAAATTATGGACAAATCCAGCAATTTCCGCCTCTCAAGGCTGTGTCTAATTCTGGAGAGAGTTTCTTGAGAGATTCACCGAACATGCCCATATATTAACATGAAAATGGAGAGAGGTTACTGAAGCACTTCGAGGTAGAGCACTCACAATAACCCATCGGAAGAGCCTTCCAGACGAGTCTCCATCGTCAAGAATCCTCGAGCACTGTTGTCGATCTCGACAAGCTTTTTAATCTATCGCTTAGATTTTAGCTGATCTGTTTGATGTTTCAAAAAAACAAAAAATGCTAAATTGTTTTCTGCGTCTCAACCTGTTGCAACAATCAACTCTATATAGCTAACTCAAATCACACTTAAATTGCACTGAACTATTTTTCTGAGAGAGATATGATAAACTGTACTTGTTCTATTAGATTTGTTAACATGGGGCTTGCTTGTTTGTCTGCTGAGAAAAGATTGGGAAATGAGCTTTACGGAAGATAATAAATCAATTTATTACTCTAACGCTGCTGTCTGGCCTAAAATTTAATTTCCCTATATTTTCTTGGCAGACAAACAGATTTGCTTGGCCTTTGAAAGGTGATGCGGCTAACCAAACACAGAGTCTCAAAGCACATACATGATACACCCATCAACTGAAAGTCCAAGATAAACACAAATTCATATTATCATATAATCCATACAATATATTAGTTGAACGGTACCAACTCAACCAGGGTAACAAAATTCTTAACTATATATCAGCTAGCTAGAGCCTTTGCAGTACTTAGTTTGGCGATGGTGCAGGTGCTGTTTTGTGATTGGCTAAAGTGCTCGTTGAAGCTGGAATATATGTGTCTGGACTCGGAGCAGATGGCGGAGTATATCCCCTAAGAAGCTTACGGCGTAGCAAAGAAAACTCCGGCGAGGGTGCTGGTGTAGCTTTGTGATTGGTTGAATATGGGATATAGGTGTCTGGGCTTGGAGCAGATGGGTGAGGATGACCCTTAAGAAGCTCTCGGCGTAGCAAAGTTAAAGTACTAGCCATGGAGACCTTTTTGTTGATCCGGGTGGCATGGGCAGCTGGAGAATTGGGCACTGGCGCAGATGTTGTAATGACCTTAGTAGCAAAGGCCTTTTCATTGATCCGGCTGTCTCCAGTGGTCGGAGAAATGGTCAAGGCAACAGATGTTGTAATGATCTCAGTAGCAAAGGCCTTTTCCTTGATCTGGCTGTCGTGGGTGGTCGGAGAATTGGTGAAGAACTCAGAGCTTAGCTGGTTAGGTGTAGCGGCTAAGCTTGAGTTCATGGAGGAACAAATGGCAAATACTATGAAAAGCGACGCAACAAAGAATTGTTTAGAAAATAGGCTTTCCATCTCTCTCTCTCTCTCTCTCTCTCTGTGAGTGTGGAGATTTGTAGTTTGTGTAGGGGCAATGGGTGAAGGGTTACCAATACATTTATGTAAACTTTGCAGGGGCATCTTTTGCGTGCGGATACCTATTTGGGATTTGGGACCCCAAATATCTCTGTTGGGCACAAGATGGAGTATTAAATATTGTTGAAAAGCATGAATATATAGCCGAAAAGTTCAAACTTAAAGATGACCAGGACATTCTATTGGGCAGTGGTGGCTGGATATGATAGGCAAAAAGATAACCAGGACAGAGGGACCAACATGCAGAATATCTTTGCCCACTAATTCTATATAAGATAACACGTGTCCCTAAGGACACGTGTTTTGTTAACATTTCTTCTAAGTTGGGTCCCTTAATTAAAGTACGACTGATGGGATTACACGTATATTCAGACTCACCAGATCATTGTTATTACGCACATGCACTTGATATGGTGTTTTGGTGACTTTAATGGGGATTTGGGTTAGAAGACTCTAGAGTAAAACGAATTAAGGGTGTCGATTGACTCGATTCCCCTTTGGGGACTTTTAAAAGCAACACACTAATTGATTGAAGAAAATGCATATGGGATGTGAAAGTGGAAATTATTGTGCAAGATTTTATATTATGTTTATAGCTATATATGCCTTAATAATATGTATCAACTTTCTTTATGACCTTAAGATTGGGTGTGAAAGATTCAGCAAAAAAAAGATTGGGTGTGAAAGCACGCATGATAGCCTTGTTATGTGATCTTAGATGCCAATTTCACACGTGAGATCCATTATTAGCAAATTAATGTAGAATATGTGGGAGACCAGTGTTTGATAAAATAATTTTCGGTTGTTTGTGAGATTTATATATCCATCCATTGGTTATGTTTGATTCAACCAGGGCCTTTATTTGATTCAAAAAAAAAAAAAAAAAAAAAAGATCCGGGCCTTTATGCCCTCACATTTAAGTATTGCTCAGATAGTGTTTTCAGTAAAAATTATTTGTGAGCTTTTTTTTTTTTTTTTTAGTCACAAATGATTATTGAAAATGACAAAACTTAGGTACAGTACTTTAGGTGTTGTTCTTTAAATTCTTCTCTTAAGATTCAGTTATGTGGTTATTTAACTAAAAAATACATTTTCATTTCATGAAAAAAAATCCACATGGCTAAATATTAAGAGGGAATATTAAAGAACAATACCTAAGTACTGTACTTAAATCTTGCCCTATTGAAAATATATTAAGAAAAATAGTAACGACATTCAACACTTATTTCAAAAAATATATAATGATAACT
Source organism: Quercus aquifolioides (assembly GCA_019022515.1). Taxonomy (NCBI): domain Eukaryota; kingdom Viridiplantae; phylum Streptophyta; class Magnoliopsida; order Fagales; family Fagaceae; genus Quercus; species Quercus aquifolioides. The sequence goes on along the minus strand of CM032325.1, from coordinate 2,201,650 downwards.
ATAAACTGCCACTTAATATGTTTTTTCAAGGGATTAAGCAGTGTAATTATTTATTATACTCCTAGATTGTAAGTGCTTTTATATAACAGTATAATTATATATCATTCAAGGTAATTTACTACAACAATGTTATCAAAAAATAAAAAGGTAATTTACTACAAAATCAAAAGAGAACACTGACTTTTCAAAAATCTCAATTCTCAACCACAGGACAACGTGAATTACAATGATTGAAAATACACCAGAGAGATACTGGAAATGTAACCAATTTAACCTAATTGAACTGCCAAAGCATGGACTATATTCTAGAAATCTAAATTAGATTTAAAAAATAAGCAAGATATAAAAAAATTAATAATACAAAAAATGTTTAAAGATGAATCAAAGTTTAAGATTTTAAAGTGAATTCTAGTTAACTCAATTGGTAAAGTATCTGATCGTTGAATAAAAGATGAAAATCTCTTTTAAAAAAAAAAAAAAATTAGGACTTTAAAGATCACATGCGCAGCTTCTCAACCGTCCATTAAAAATTAGAAACCAAAAGTGTCACAAGCTTTCTAATAGTACTGATAAGATCACCTGATGAGGTTGGAAAGGCTATCAAAACGGCACTACGTCAAATTTGGCCCAAACTACCGGCGCGCACCCTATGTGTGGTGGTGTATAAGTGCTTGTGGGGTGTGGAAGGTAAGAACCGAAGTTCAAGTTTTCATGAGAGAGTTTCACACATATATACACTTAAATTAGGCTAAATTAGAAAAATTATCTTGTCTCAAAAAAAAATTTGACCCAAACTAAAAAAATTATAAAAATTAAATAAATAAATGTTTTGCAAAAAAAAAAAAAAAAAACTGCTTTTGGCTTTGAATTAATTGTCAATGTTTGACCAAGCGCAAGGTCACAGTTACAACTCACAGGCAAGTAGGCAACACTAACTATCAGTATATACATTTAAATTAAGCTAAAGTAAAAAAATTAATTTGTATCAAAAAAAATTGACCCAAACTAAAAAATATTATAAAAATTAAATAAATAAATGTTTTGCAAAAGAAAAAAAAAAAACACAAACACAAACTGCTTTTGGCTTTGAATTAATTGTCAATGTTTGACCAAGCGCAAGGTCACAGTTACAACTCACAGGCAAGTAGGCACAGGGGAGTCAATTCCGTACCGTACCGAAATATACCGTACCGGGCAGCAATCCGGTACATATAACCCCCCTGTTTCGTACCGGAAAAAATACCGGGCGTACCGGTCATGTACCAGTGGTACCGGCCAATTTCGGGCAATACCGGCCGGTACCGAGCGTACCGGCTGGTACAGAAATTTTTATTTTTTTTTATTTTTTTATTTTAAGTTTTGTAATTTTTGAATTTTTGTTAGGGCAGAATGGTAACTTATTTGCATTAACTTATTAGTATTATTTATTTTCTAAGTATGCAATGGTAACTTTTAAGCTTTCTATTTTTTATATTGTGTTTTTTTTTTCTTTTAATTGATACTAAAGTCTAAAACCATGAATAATTAGTTCTGAATTGAGGAAATGTTTTATGATAAACTTTTATATTTATTATAATATATATATATATATACACACACACACACACGCATACATACATATATATATATATATATATATTTATTTATTTATAAATATAAAAAATAGCGGTAAACCCGAAACGGTACACCGGTATTGACCGGTATCCAAAATATATCGTACCACTGGCCAAACTGGTACAGTCTCCGGTACGGTATTGGCTCCCTTGAGTAGGCAACACTAACTATCAGTATCTAGAAGATTGGTCTCAAAAAATAAAAAAAAACTATCTAGAAGATACTAACCTGAGTATACTCAAGTTACAACTTACAAACTTTATTGGATTTGGCTTGCGTATTTTTGTTAACGGGGACATTTAGATAATGGTTAATAAATTATATTATAAGAGTTTTGATATATTGTTTTTATAAAAAATATAAAAAGTTTCAAAAAATTAACTACATTATCATTTTCTAGTAAAGATTTTTAAAAATAGTTCCTAAATCAATATACTTAGGACATCCGTTAACATTGTTTTTAAAAGAATATGTTAAGAAGCGGTCCTCGCAATTTGGTGCATTGAACAATTATTAAAAGTAGATAAATACTATTTTCAAGTGAATGTTGTGCAAATTCCCAAAGATTCCTTATTGATCACAATAAAATACACTACCTTAATATGTTTTGACACTCGTATGCTTAAGTATCAACTTGTAATTAAGTATGTAGTGCCTTTGGTAACCAATTCTTTTAGAATCACACACTTTACAACTCTTACTACAACTTGCACATGTGTCAACTTGTGATTGGATTAACATCACTTACACATAGGTCAATTATTAGTATTTGACAAAATTTACAAGGTTGAAACAATGTTGTTTTATAACGGTAACTATAGCTTAAAGTACCCTAATTAATATCCTGTCCATCATTATATATTTGTTCATTTGTTCATTAAGGGCATTTTTTTTTGGATAACGGCACGTTTAGTATATTATAATAGTTATTATAATGTAATAGGGATAAGTATTACAAGAAATTCAAGAAACACTAATGAAATAATGATCCTTATTCATAATGTTTAGTGACTACACTAGAATAAAATTCTAAAATATTATATTTTAGTCATGTTTCCAAAAATATCATTTCTTTTTGTGAGGTTTTTTAAGCATTTTATTATGACTAAATTTAACAAATTATATGATTATTATGCTGTTCAAAATTAATATATTGGTACTTCAATTAAATTTGTTTGAAGTTAAAATAATTTCTAATAAAAAAAAGGTTAAAATAAATGAATTAAATATTTTTTTTATTTTTAATGAAGATGTACACAGAATATGATTTCTTATTTTTAAAAATATAAAACTAAAATTGAAAAAAAAAACTATCAAGCATTATTTTAGATCATTTTGTTATCTTGAAATAAAGAACTAACTTCATTATTACAGTTGTGTTAACACAAAAGTGTAGGGTCAGATTCTGCAGCCCAAGCCCAAGAAGGTGTGGATTTGGAGCCCACTGAACCCAAAACAATAAATTTGTAGAGAGTGGGTGAAAGAGCTAGGCTAATAATGAAAATAACAGTATTAAACAGCAACACTAGTGGGAGAATTTGAATTAATGTGTGCTCGGACAGATGTAAGTGTCTCGTCCGAAGAGGTGATTTTCATTGATGAACTTGGGTTACAATTTTCGGAGCTACAGTAAAATAATACACTCTTCTTTCTTTCTGATTTTTTCCCTCCCCACTATCAGAGACACCTCTGTCTTATATAGTACTACCTTTCCACATCTTCACCGTCCACTTGTTCATCATCTAGATGGCCACTTGAGTGCATGTCCCATCATACTCCCCCTTTAGCCTTGTCTGAGTGGTGGTAGCTGAGAATGCACTGTTCAGGGGTCTTCTCCACATAAATGCGGCCAGGAAGGTAGGTGCAGTGCATTAAATGCGGTGGTTGAAGTCTGTCTCCTTGATATTTCTCTGTTCCTGTTACCTTCATGCGTGTCCGAGGCTCCTTTCCCTCTTAACACTTGTCAAACTGATCACTTGGACCTCCTATGCACGTGTCGGGCAAAACTTCGTCGGATCCGAGGATATTGGCCTCCTCGGACATATGGACATCTCCTCGGATCGTGCACGTATTCATCTCCAGACATTCTCCTTTTACATGGGCCTCTGACTGAGTGTCTTCGTCTCCTCGGACGAACAGTGTTCCTCATATAGGGCCTTAGGCCCAATACGTTGGGTTGGGCTTTTTCTCCCCCCACAAAAAGGATTAAAGGAGAATAACAGGAAAACCTAACATAGGGGATAAATGCAGAAACGAAGAAAAAAAATGTTAGAGAGAGAGAGAGATGTTTTGCTTGGACATTTTAGAAATTTATATTTTTTAGTTATTACCTAAGTTAAGGAATAACTATTAGGACCATTTTAATAAGGATTACGGAACAACTATTTTTCATTTTGAATAAAGAGCTATTTCTAAGGAGTAACCATTTTTTGTACTTAAAAAAAACCAAATAATTTAATAGTAACTATTCTACTATAGTTACTATTAAAATTATTGTGCAAGATTTTAGGTTATGTTTATAGCTACATACGCCTTAATAATATGTATCAACTTTCTCTATGACCTTAAGATTTGGTGTGAAAGCACGCATAATAGCCGTGTTATGTGATCTTAGATGCCAATGTCACGATCCATTATTAGCCAATGTAGAATATATGTCGGATACCAGCGTTTGATAAAATAATTTTCGGTTGTTTGTGAGATTTATATATCCATCCGTTGGTTGTGTTTGATTCAACCAGGGCCTTTATTTGATTCACACCCAAAAAAAAAAAAAAAAAAAAAAAAAAACCAGGGCCTTTATGTCCTCACATTTAAGTCTTGCTCAGATATAGTGTTTTCCGTAAAAATTATTTGTGAGCTCTTTTTTTTTTTCCATCACAAATGACTATAAACTGCCACTTAATACGTTTTTTCAAGGGATCAATCAGTGTAATTATTTATTATACTCCTGGATTGTAAGTGCTTTTATATAACAGTATAATTATATATCATTCAAGGTAATTTACTACAACAATGTTAAAAAAAATAATATAAAAAAAGAAAAAAAGAAAAAGAAAAGGTAATTTAATACAAAATCAAAAGAGAACATTGACTTTTCAAAAATTTCAATTCTCAACCACAGGACAACGTGAATTATAATGATTGAAAATACACCACAGATATATTGGAAATGGAACCAATTTAATCTTATTGAACTGCCAAAGCATGGACTAGAACTAGATTCTAGAAATCTAAATTAGATTTTAAAAATAAGCAAGATATAAAGAAATTAATAATACAAAAAATGTTTAAAGATGGATCAAGTTTAGGATTTTAAAGTAAGTTTCAGTTAACTCAATTGGTAAAGTTTTTTATGCTTAAATAAGAGATCTGAAGTTCAATCTCCGTTTACACTAAAAATTAATTGTCGTCTTAATCTAATGATAAAGAGTTATTGTAGAAATGGACGCCAAAAATTAAAACTCTCTCAAAAAAAAAAAAAAAAATTAGGATTTTAAAGACCACATGCGTTGCTTCTCAACCATCCATTAAAAATTAGAAACCATGCGTCGCTCTCTTACAAGAAAACGTGCCGACAGTTCAGTGTCTGTTTTGCAAAAAAAAAACAAACAGACTGCTTTTGGCTTTGAATTAATTGTCAATGTTTGACGAAGCGCAAGGTCACAGTTACAAGTCGCAGGCAAGTAGGCAATTATCTAATGACTATCTAGTATCTAGAAGATTAGTCTCAAAAAATAAAATAAAAAACTATCTAGAAGATACTAACTTGAGTACAAAGTTTTGCTCAAAAAACAAAAAAAAAACTTGAGTACAAAGTTACAACTTACAAACTTCACCGGATTTGGCTTACGAATTTATGTTAACGGGGACATTTAGATAATTGTCAATAAATTATATTATAAAAGTTTTGATATTATTTTTATAAAAAATATATAAAAAATTAATTACTTTATTACTTTCATCCGTTAACATTTTTTTTTTTTTTTAAAGAATATGTTAAGAAGCTGTCATTGCAATCTGGTGCATTGAACAGTTACCAAAAGTTGATAAATACTATTTTCTAGTGAATGTTGTGCAAATTCTCAAAGATTGCTGATTGATTACAATAAAATATACGACTTTAATTTATTTTGACACTCATATGTGATATGCTTAAGTATCAACTTGTGATTAAGTGTATAGTACCTTTGATAACCAATTCTTTTAGGATCACACATTTTACCACTCTTATTACAACTTACACATGTGTTAATTTGTGATTGGATTATCATCACTTACACATAGATCAATTATTAGTATTTGATAAAAAAAGTATCCACAATTTTGATGTCATAAACTATGAGTAGTTGTCTATAACTCTCATATAAACCCACAATTTATTTTCCGCCACTCACAATTGTAGCAAAATTGTGGTAAAAAAATTTTGGTCCTAGATTTTTTTTCCTTTGCTTTGCCATCAGCGTTTAACTGACTTTTAAGCTGATTTTTGGAGTCCTGCAGTGGGAAAAAAAAGAAGCATTTTTATTTTTATGTTCACGTTGTGTCCAAACGCTATTGGTTGGGATATTGAGATATTACAAAATTTACAATTTTTTTTTTCGAAAACAAAATTTACAAGGATGAAACAATGTTGTTTTATAACAGTAATTATAGCCTAAGGTACCCTAATTAATATCCTGGCCATCATCATATATTTGTTCATTTGTTCATTAAGGGCACGTTTTTGTTTTGTTTTTTTGTTATTTTTTATAAGGGCACATTTATTATATTGTAATGGTTATTATAATGTAATAGGGATAAGTATTACAAGAAATGCAAGAAGAACTAATGAAATAATGATCCTTATTCATAATGTTTAGTGACTACTCTAGAATAGAATTCTAAAATATTATATTTTAGTCATATTTCCAAAAATATCCTTTCTTTTTATGAGCTTTTTTAAGCATTTTATTATGACTAAATTTAACAAATTATACAATTATTATGCTGTTCAAAATTAATATATTGGTACTTCAATTAAATTTATTTGAAGATAAGTTAAAATAAATTCTTATTAAAAAAAAGGTTAAAATTAATTAATTAAATGTTTTTTTTATTTTTAATGAAGATGTACATAGTATACGATTTCTTATTTTAAAAAAAAAAAAAAAAAAAAAAAAACACCATCAAGCATTATTTTAGATCATTTTGTATCTTGAAATAAAGAACTAACTTCATTTTTGCAGTTGTGTTAAAACAAAAGAACTAAAGGAGAATAAACAAGAAAACCTAACATAGTGGATAACTGAAGAAACGAAGAAAAAAAAGTGTTAGAGAGAGAGAGAGAGAGAGAGAGAGAGAGAGAGAGATTTGTTTTGCTTGGACATGTTATATACTTGCTGTGGGGTCATGGGCCCTAAATCATACAATAATTGGGTTTTGGGCTTTGGCGAAGAGCATGGTAGTCCAAGTCCGAGGAGGAATATCTCCTCGGACCAGCTAAAGCACGGTCATATATAAGTCCTAAATGGTCAAAGTGACATTTCAAGAAGTTCTAAAGGATAAGAACTCAGAAATATTTAAGGGAAAGCTGCTGTCACTGCATTTGAACGCACTGCTGCTACTTTTTTGGCCGCATTTATGTGGAAAAGACCTCTGAATAGTATTGTCTTGGAAACCACAACTTACATAAAGCCAACAGGGGTGTCTGATAGGACAAACACTCAAGTGGTGGCCCAAAAGATCAACAAGTGTAGGATTAAGATCATCCAAAAGGAACTATATAATGTAAGAGGCCTTTCATAAAAAGGGGGCCGGCAATTGAGAGAGAAAGCACTGTAGCAATCTCAAGAACTCTTGTAACCATTCTCATCCAATATTTGCTAGAATAAAACCCCTCTGATTGTGCCGAGGACAAACTTTCTTAGATAAACTCAGTTCATCTCTGTTTGATTGTCATGAACACCATATTAACTGTTATCCATGCACTAAATCCTAGCTCTTTGACCCACTCTCTACAAATTCATTGTACTGGGCTCACTGGGCCAAGATCCCATACATTTTGGGGCCTGGTCTGAAAATCGTGTCCCTACAATTGGCGCCGTCTGTGGGAAGAGCTTGTGTGTTAGTGAGTGCAACGGTTAATCATGGTAAGGTCAAAGTCCCATCAGCAAGAATCCCTGGAAAATGCCATTTTGACGGTGGTGCAGGCTACACGAAAGCTTCCCCATTATTTCCAAGAGCACACATGGTTGTTGTCATAACTTAACTTTTGCTCAGGTCTACACTTCGAAGTGTTGATTACATGGGAAGGATTGCTATATGGGACACAGTTTTAGGGGCTCTTGACATCAAGGATATGCCCCGTACCTTTGTTAAGGGGCTAGTTCTCACGAATCTAGTGGCCGAGTTCGCTGAACCTCCATGAGAGGAAGTGGCAGCAACACAGAGCAAATCCAGGGGGCTCCACAGCGGGGTTATTTCCATGAAATCTTTCTCAAGTGTTTAAACTTAAACTTAATCATGCCTGTAGTTCTCGGACCAGATGATATGAGTTGGTTAACACTCAGTGGCATCTTTCTCAAGTGTTTAAACTTAAACTCAATCATGCCTGTAGTCCTCGGACCAAATGATATGAGTTGGTTAACACTCAGTGGCATCTTTCTCAAGTGTTTAAACTTAAACTCAATCATGCCTGTAGTCCTCGGACCAGATGATATGAGTTGGTTAACACTCAGTGGCAACTTTCTCAAGTGTTTAAACTTAAACTCAATCATGCCTGTAGTCCTCGGACCAGATGATATGAGTTGGTTAACACTCAGTGGCAACTTTCTCAAGTGTTTAAACTTAAACTCAATCATGCTTGTAGTCCTCGAACTAGATGATATGAGTTGGTTAACACTCAGTGGCATCTTTCTCAAGTGTTTAAACTTAAACTCAATCATGCCTGTAGTCCTCGGACCAGATGATATGAGTTGGTTAACACTCAGTGGCATCTTTGCACTCAAGGCCGAGCCTTTTAAGGCACCCGAGAGTAGTGCTTAAACAGAGCCTTAGCTATGTCGGGTCCCTTAGACCTCCTGCTAAGAAGAGCCTTAGCTATGTCGGGTCCCTCAGACCTCCTGCTAAGAACCTTAGTCATGCATGGGTCCTTGGACCACATGCTTTGGGAAAATTAACACACATGACATCTTTCTATAAGTGTCAAGATAGACCCAAAATTATAATCAACCCCTTAGATTGGTAGCTCTGAAAAGAGCAATTTAGAGTACAAATATAGGGCGCGTGAAACGACACTCCCACAGGTGTAAATTAAAGGATCAAGTAGAATTAACTCTTAAGAATTCAAAACCCCACTTTTCTCCTCGGATGAAAGGAAAAAATCGGAGTTTTGAGGGGCTATTGTGGGGTCATGGGCCCTAAATCATACAATAATTGGGTTTTGGGCTTTGGCCGAGAGCATGGTAGTCCAAGTCCGATAAGGAATATCTCCTCGGACCAGCTAAAGCACGGTCATATATAAGTCCTAAATGGTCAAAGTGACATTCCAAGAAGTTCTAAAGGATAAGAACTCAGAAATATTTAAGGGAAAGCTGCTGTCACTGCATTTGAACACACTGTTGCTATTTTTTTGGCTTCATTTATGTGGAAAAGACCTCTGAACAGTGTTGTCTTGGAAACCACAACTCACAGAAAACCAGCAGGGGTGTCTGATGGGACAAGCACTCAAGTAGTGACCCAAAAGATCAACAAGTGTAGGATTAAGATCATCCAAAAGGAATTATATAATGTAAGAGGCCTTTCATAAAAGGGGGGTCGACAATTGAGAGAGAAAGCACTGTAGCAATCTCAAGAACTCTTGTAACCATTCTCATCCAATATTTGCTAAAACAAAACCCCTCTGATTGTGCCGAGGACAAACTTTCTTAGATAAACTCAGTTCATCTCTGTTTGATTGTCATGAACACCATATTAACTGTTATCCATGTACTAAAGTCTAGCTCTTTGACTCACTCTCTACAAATTCATTGTACTGGGCTCACTAGGCCAAGATCCCATACATTTTAGGGCCTGATCTGAAAATCATGTCCCTACACTTGCAATACTTGAAATACCCCCATGAATACAGTAACAAAGTTCCAGTTTTTGATCCGCAAATGACTTTCTGACCATTGTGACCACTATTAAAAAGCCTAAGATAAATATAAAGTCAACCATATCAAAATATGCTCTAAGCATGTGAATTAGCATAGCCAAGCCTTGAATGATTTCTTTCTTTTGAATCATCCCACTATATGACGAGTAAGATGATAATTTATTCATATGGTTGGATGATCATATGGTTGTATGTGTTACATGAAGTTTGTATGAATATGACCAGACAATGGATTAAGGCCATTAGATATTTCATATTTGGACTCATGGTGGGGGCAGTTTCTTGCATCAGTATTTTTTTGGAAAGAGAAGGCAATTTCTTTAGATTATCAAGGTGCACTGGTTGTATGGGTTTGCATCTGCCTTCATGGTAAACTGTGTTGTCATGTATTGTGCAGTTGTTTTTGAATTAGTTTTTTATTCAAAAATTTTATTTTTATGTTTATGTCATAGCAATCTTTGCCACATTTTATTGCAAACTTCCATCTTTAAGCTTATGTAAATATATATTTAAAAGTTCATGGTAAATGCTAAGGCGCCTAAGATAGTGGGTTCACAATCAACCAGATGGGTAATTATTGGATACTCTCGGAGTATCATAAATGTGTACTCCTTCATCTTACATAACTGTGGGTCTCACTAATTAAATTTATGGTAGGATCTATAATTCATGTGAGAAAAGGGAGTACGCATTTATGATACTTCCGGAGTATTTAATAATTTTTCTCACTAGATGGGTACGTAACTTATCAATAAATAAATAAATATGTAGGGTCAATTTTTGTAGCCCAAGCCCAATGGATTCGGATTATGAGCCCAACGAACCCTGAACAATGAATTTGTAGAGAGTGGGTGAAAGAGCTGGGCTGGTGGTGAATGAAACAGTGATGAGTTATAATCTTTACGAATGAATTAACATGCAAACAAACTTGAACAAGAACAAACATGAACGTCCGAAGAGGAAATATATTGGATAAAAATTGATTACAGTTCATAGAGCTACAGTATAGTTCTTTTCTTCTTTCTCTTTTTTGTGTTTCAATCCCTTTTTATCAGAGGTCTCTCCTCCTTATATAGCACCCTCTCCCTTCATCTTCATCGTCCACTTGTTTATCATCTAAACATCCACTTGAGTGCATGTCCCATCATGTATTTTCTTTAGCCTTGTGTGAGTGGCGGTAACTGAGATTGTACTGTTCAGTGGTCTTCTCCACATTAATGCGGCCAGAAAAGTAGATGCAGTGCATTTAATGTGCTGGTTGAAGTTTGTCTTCTAGATATTTCTCCGTTCCCATCATCCCCATGCGCGCCTGAGATTCATCTTTATCAGTAGAATCGCTTAGGGGATTACTTGAACTCTCCAGACATCTGTTTGACCAGGCTTCTTCTAATCCGAGGACAATGTCCTCTTCGGACAATTGAATATCTCCTCGGACAATGCCCCACGTCCATCTCCAGGTGTGTTCCTTTTACATGGGCTTCTTCTCAAGTACTTTCATCTCCTCGGGCGAACAATAGTTCTCAAATAGGGCCTTAGGCCCAATATATTAGGTTGGACTTTTCACCCCCCACAATAGCCCCTCAAAATTTTAGTTTTTCCCTCGCATCTGAGGAGAAAAAATAGGATTTTGACTTGTCACGAAATGGCAGTTTGAAACAACAAAAATGTCTGAACTTACACGCGTGTGGGCATAGAAGTGGGCGCCTCATAAATGCTGTTGTCGTTTCAGTATTCCTGAAGCGTTATCAATTACTCCAACGGCGTTTTGTCTTTAGTATCCAACGGTGGGCTATTGATCCAACGGACATGATTTCTCCTCAGGATTTGGGCGCGATGAATCCGGTTCTTTTGCTTGCCCCCATATAAAGTCTCAGAACAAGTCATTCCTCCTTCACTTCGCAAACTCTCAGAGCGCCCAGCAAACTCAAGCACTCGAATCTTTCAAGTTCTCCCAACCACCGATCTTAACCTTCCTCAAAATCCATAATAATTCTTGAACGAGTTCGAGGATCAGTCTCCAGTTTTGTTTAAGTAAGTTCTTCTCCACTAAAACCTTCAGTTCTCTCTTCGGCCAGCCTCCTCGGCTTTCAAACGGTCACCTTCGAGTCACTACGCTTAGTGTTTCCTTCTTCCCAATTAGTGAAGATGGGTAAATTTGAATATTTGGTAGATAGCCCCACCCAAATAGAGGAGTTTAGGAGAACATATCGCATACCTCAAAATGCGGGTTTGAGGTATTGTCCTCCAGAGAGAATACTAACAGATCGTAAGACGGGCGAGGTTGTAATCCCCATCATCGCCTTTTTAGAAGGTGGGATGACTATCCCTATAGGTCCCATCACCAGTAATTACCTCCGGAACCATAGGCTTAGTCTCGACCAATGTGCGCCCAACGTTTTTAGAATCTTAGGAGCCATTGACGATCTGAACCGTCTTCTCGGATTAGGGCTTACCTGGCGTGACGTGGTACACATGTATGAGTGTCATAGCCAGCAAGGGGCGGGATATTATCTTAAATCCCGATCCGATGTCGTTAAGCTCCTCTCCTGCCTTCCCAAGTCTAACAAAGGGATGAAAGACGACTACGTGATTGTCTCGGGCGCGTGGCATAACGGTCCTCATTGCCGAACCAAGCCAGGAGAGCCAGGTGGGATATGTTAGACTTAGGTTTACTAACAATGGGCTAAGGATCTTCACCTTCTAACAATTTTTCTTCCTTTGTATCATTATTTTCGGGTTTCTAACTACGTTTTGTTGTGATGTTTAACAGATAGAGAACACGTCTCTCCTCGGCTCAGCCTTACAAACACTGTCGCGCTCAACTACTTATTAAGATCAGAGATCTTTGTAAGTGAGGACGGGCAGCTTCGGTCGGTTCCCTTTATTCTCGGTTATAAGCCAAACAAGAAGGATTTCCAGCCGGTCGGCAACGCAATAAAGCAGGGAGATTATCGTCTGAGCCGTATAGATGTAGCACAGAAAGGCTTTTTGGCTCCGTACGATCTTCTACCTGTGCCACATCCCAATCCACAGGGTGTACCCCTGCTCCTTCAGCCAATTCAGCAGGTTCCTCTCGGGACAGCAGAAGCAGGAGAAGGAGTTGCCTCTTCAACCTCTTCGCTTGAGGAGCAGATAGACAGGTTCAAATTCGAAGGAGAAGTTTCAAGAGAGGTTGAAGTGATACGAGTGCCTGACACCGAGGAGGAAGCTGACAGACAATCTGTTGCACACCCTCCCGTTCTAGTAACTGCTCTTCCAGACGACTCTTCGGACGAGGAAGATATGGCAGACTTGAGGAACTTGATGAAGAATAGGGGCAAAAAGGCTGAGCAGAAAGGGACTGGTACGTCCCAACCCGTGGTGAGTCTGCCTCCAGCACCATCCCAGGTTCCTGACCCCGGCCTGAAGCCCATGCAAGATCTGAAGAAGAAAAGGCCCCTCCTCGAGACTGAAGAGAGGGAGGCGTTGCCACCCAAAGGGACCAAGCAACAGAATGTGGTTAAAGACCACCGGAGCAAGAGGGCCTCGTCTACTGAGAGCCGAGAGGAGGTTATCGTGGCTGATGTCCGCCAAGGAGGACCTCGCATCTGGTCTCCACGGTTGGAGTTGGATGGCGCTTCAATCCCTTGGGACACCTCCCTTAGGAACTACGACGGGAGAAGGGCAGGTTATGTTGCTAAGGCCTTGGAGCAGTCACTCCTCCTTCCACATGACATGGAGTCCTACAGGCGTTTCAACCAACAGGAGCTCTTCCTATCCCTTAAGAGGGATATAGCCATGGTAAGTGCACTTAGTCTGCTTAGTTAAATCGCTGAGCTTTTTACTTTCCCCCTTTTTTTTTCTATGCTTTACATTTGAGATTTTCGTCATGTAGGTTACTCAGCAAATCTTCGTGGCCGAGGAGTGGAATAAGAAGTCCTATCTTGAAGCCCAGGCAACGATCTACTCTCAGATCGAGGCGGAAAAATCTCTGGGCCAGTTGAAGGAGGAATATGCCCATTTATTCGAGCAGTTCAAAGATATGACCAACCAGAAGAATAGCCTCGATGCTGGTCTTAGAAATGTTGAAAAACAGGCCGAAGAGCAACGCAAGCTGCTGCATATGACCGAGATCAACTTGGAAACTGAGAAAGCACTTGTGGGGCAACTTCGAGCTGAACTCCAAAAGGCCAAGGAGACTGCCAAGCTAGCTCAGATGGGTGCTCAGCTGGCCAAGGAGGTTGTCAAGGTTGAAAGGAAAGTAGCTTATCAGCTGGGGGTGGAGGAGACTGGGGCCCAGCTTATGGAGCAATTTGCCTCGGTTAGTCGAGACTATTGCAACATAACTTGGAAAAAGGCACTGGACGCTGCTGGAATCTTTGCTGACTCGGAGCTGAGACTGCCTGGGAGCATATACTACAATCCTGAGATCCCAGAGCTCCCAGAGGCTGACCCCTACCTCCAACACAGCTCCCAGAGGCTTCAGAGCAATCGTTGGTCAACCAAGTTCCCCCAACCACTCTTGAGGCCTCCAAGGAGTCTGATCAGCTAGGTGATAAGGGCAAACCAGCTGAGCCACCCAAGGACAAGGGCAAGGGGTTGGAACAGGGGAAGACTTCTTCTGAGCCCAAGGACCAAGCCCCAGAAGCTGCTGCTACTCGGACAAACCAAGCTGCCGACCCTGTGGTCCCTCAAGCAAAAGCATAGATACTTAGGCTCTTTTTTCTTTTTTTTCTTTTTTTTTATGTAAGGTTTTGTAAACTGCCCTCTTTTTATCAATGAAACAGTTTCTCATTTACTTTTGGTGTCCCTGTTGCATATCATATGACTTACTCTAGTTACCAAGAATTGTACTTTGTAATTATGGGAATGCAGGTAAACGCGATCACCATATCATACTAATAATGCACATAACTAACATTGGCGCTGAAGAGAGCAGTTTGTATAAGAACTACTACTAAATAATAAATGCAACGAGTGTATGAAAGCCTCAAAGGTCTTTTCAAACATGCACAAAAAGGGGCCAATATAGGCCAGAATTAGTTTAAATACATTCGAGAATCTCAAGCGTGGCTCATTACAAAGTCATATTCCAATAATAATAACTGTATGGGGGATGTTAACTGGCCCATGTCACCTGGTCCGAGGACTACAGGCATGAAGGCATTTAGGTTTAAACGACTATAGAGGGAGTGAAGGAGCGATAACTAACCCACATTATTTGGTCCAAGGACTGCAGGCATGATTGGATTTAAGTTTAAACACTTGGAGAAACCGGGGCGGAGTGTTAACTAACCCAAATCATCTGGTCCGAGGACTACAGGCATGATTGGATTTAAGTTTAAACACTTGAGAGAGCGGTGAATGAGTGTTAACTAACCCAAATCATCTGGTCCGAGGACTACAGGCATGATTGGATTTAAGTTTAAACACTTAGAGAACTGTGAACGTGTTAACTAACCCAAATCATCTGGTCCGAGGACTACAAGCATGATTGGATTTAAGTTTAAACACTTAGAGAACTGTGAACGTGTTAACTAACCCAAATCATCTGGTCCGAGGACTACAGGCATGATTGGATTTAAGTTTAAACACTTAGAGAAACCGGGGCGGAGTGTTAACTAACCCAAATCATCTGGTCCGAGGACTACAGGCATGATTGGATTTAAGTTTAAACACTTGAGAGAGCGGTGAATGAGTGTTAACTAACCCAAATCATCTGGTCCGAGGACTACAAGCATGATTGGATTTAAGTTTAAACACTTAGAGAACTGTGAACGTGTTAACTAACCCAAATCATCTGGTCCGAGGACTACAGACATGATTGGATTTAAGTTTAAACACTTGAGAGAGCGGTGAATGAGTGTTAACTAACCCAAATCATCTGGTCCGAGGACTACAGGCATGATTGGATTTAAGTTTAAACACTTGAGAACTGTGAACGTGTTAACTAACCCAAATCATCTGGTCCGAGGACTACAGGCATGATTGGATTTAAGTTTAAACACTTAGAGAACTGTGAACGTGTTAACTAACCCAAATCATCTGGTCCGAGGACTACAGGCATGATTGGATTTAAGTTTAAACACTTAGAGAAACCGGGGCGGAGTGTTAACTAACCCAAATCATCTGGTCCGAGGACTACAGGCATGATTGGATTTAAGTTTAAACACTTAGAGAACTGTGAACGTGTTAACTAACCCAAATCATCTGGTCCGAGGACTACAGGCATGATTGGATTTAAGTTTAAACACTTGCGAGAACCTTGAATGAGTGTTAACTAACCCAAATCATCTGGTCCGAGGACTACAGGCATGATTGGATTTAAGTTTAAACACTTAGAGAAACCGGGGCGGAGTGTTAACTAACTCAAATCATCTAGTCTAAGGACTACAGACATGATTGGATTTAAGTTTAAACACTTGAGAGAACGGTGAATGAGTGTTAACTAACCCAAATCATCTGGTCCGAGGACTACAGGCATGATTGGATTTAAGTTTAAACACTTAGAGAACTGTAACAGAGTGTTAACTAACCCAAATCATCTGGTCCGAGGACTACAGGCATGATTGGATTTAAGTTTAAACACTTAGAGAACTGTAACAGAGCGGATTGACATATTGGCTTAAGAAAAGATTCGATTAATAAAAGTACCTCTTGAGGTTATTTACATTCCAAGGACGTGGTATTACATGACCATCTAGGTCTTCTAAGAAATACGCCCCAATGCCAGCTCCTGAAGTGATACGATATGGCCCTTCCCAATTGGGTCCTAATTTTCTCCAAGCTGGGTTCTTTGCAGTGCCCACAACTTTCCTCAGCACCAGATCACCAGGTTCTAGAGGCCTTAGCTTTACGTTAGCATCGTAGCCCTGCCTGAGCTTTTGTTGGTAATGTGCCAGCCGAACCATTGCACTTTCCCTCCTTTCCTCAATCAGATCCAAACTCTTCTCTAGCTGCTCATTGTTACTGGTCGGACTGAATGAACTAGTCCTCAGTATTGGGAAACCGGTTTCTAGAGGTATGACGGCTTCAGCTCCATAGGTCATTGAAAAGGGGGTCTCTCCAGTGGATCTGCGAGGCGTAGTTCTGTAAGCCCAAAGTACATGTGGCAATTCTTCTACCCATTTGCCCTTCGCATCATCTAGCCTCTTCTTTAAGCCATTTACTATGACCTTGTTGACAGCTTCTGCTTGCCCATTACCCTGGGGATAGGCAGGAGTGGAGTATCTATTTATAATTCCCAGCTCGCTGCAATAATTCCTGAATGTCTTGCTATCGAACTGTAGGCCATTGTCCGAGATGAGAGTGTGAGGAACACCAAACCGAGTGACAATATTCTTCCACACAAACTTTTAAACATCTACGTCTCTGATATTGGCTAGAGGCTCAGCTTCGACCCACTTGGTGAAATAGTCTGTGTCGACCAGAAGGTATTTCTTGTTTCCTGCAGCTTTAGGGAATGGTCCCACGATATCCAAGCCCCATTAGGCCAAAGGCCATGAGCTAGATAACGGATTAAGAGTTCCCCCTGGCTGATGAATGTTTAGGGCGAATCGCTGACACTGATCACACTTTTTAACATACTCGTGGGCTTTTTTTGCATGTTCGGCCACCAATAGCCTTGAGTGAGAGCTCGGTGAGCCAAGGATCTGCCTCCAGTGTGGCTCCCACAGATTCCTTCGTGTAGCTCTTCTAGTAATAACTCAGACACTTCAGGATGCATGCATAACAAGTATGGCCCCGAATAGGAGCGTCTGTATAATTTCTTGTCCTCGGATAGCCAGAATCTGGTCGCCTTCCTCCGAATTTTGTCAGCTTCCCCCCTTTCTTCTAGCAATATATCTTCTTTTAGGAATTTAATTATAGGATCCATCCAGCAGAGCCCGGTCCTGACTTGGTGAACCTGGATTACCTCTCCTTTTGTCTCTGTGGGCCCATGCAAGTCCTCGACGAGGATGATTCTCGGCAAATTTTGCACCGAGGAGGTAGCAAGCGTGGCCAAAGAATCAGCATGTGAGTTACCACTTCTGGGGATGTGTAGCAAACTGAAAGAGTCGAACTCCGATTGCAGACATTTAACTCGGCTCAAGTACCCCTGCATTCTTTCATCTTTCGCCTCAAACTCGCCTTGCACTTGACCTACGACTAACCTTGAGTCCGAGAACAACTCCACAGACTTTCCTCCCATTCTTCGGACCATAGCCATTCCCATCAGTAGGGCCTCGTACTCTACCTCATTATTTGTTGCCGTGAAGTCCAGCCTTAACGACTTTTCAATGATAATTCTTTCAGGAGATATCAACACTAGCCCCACTCCAGAACCCTTTTGGTTTGCTGCGCCATCAACGTACACTTCCCAATGGGAAGGGCTCTGTTAGGAGATCATGCCAACTGATTTTTCATTCATGTCCGACGTAGGCGTTACTTCTTCTAGTTGGGGCTCCGTGAACTCAGCCACCAAATCCGCAAGGACCTGGCCCTTGACCGACGTGCGGGGCATATA
Source organism: Quercus aquifolioides (assembly GCA_019022515.1). Classification (NCBI taxonomy): domain Eukaryota; kingdom Viridiplantae; phylum Streptophyta; class Magnoliopsida; order Fagales; family Fagaceae; genus Quercus; species Quercus aquifolioides. Next base: position 2,183,414 of record CM032325.1, on the reverse strand, counting down.
TTTTATATCGTAAGCCCCTAAGATCATACCCCATTTAGCAATCCGCCCAGTGTAGTCAGCACTTCGGAGTATAGCCTTGAGTGGGAGTTGAGTGAGGACAATGACCGTGTGGGTCTGGAAGTAGTGAGGTAGCTTTCGCGTGCCGAGCACCACTGCTAGGATAGCCTTCTCCAGAGGCAAATAACGGATCTCAGCCTCATGCAGCGACTTACTTACATAATAAACCGGTCTTTGCACACCGCAGTCTGATCGTATCAACACCAGGCTCACTGCATAGGGAGCTACAGCGATGTAAGCAAACAATACCTCATCTGGCTCAGGACTGGACATGATTGGTGGCCGCACTAGATAATCTTTAAGCTGCTGAAAGGCCAGAGCACATTCTTCAGACCATTCGAATCCCTTCCACTTATTGAGCAGAGAGAAGAAAGGCCGACACCTGTCTGCTGATCGAAAGATAAATCGATTCAGGGCAGCAGTCATTCCGGTCAGTTTCTGAACCTCCTTGGGATTCCGAAGAGCTCGTAAATCGTTGATGGCCTTTATCTGGTCGGGGTTAACCTCAATTCCTCTATGAGTCACCATGTATCCTAAAAACTTGCCGGATCCCACCCCGAATGAGCACTTGGAAGCATTCAGGCGCAGCTTATACTTCCTTAGAACCACAAAGGTACTTTCAAGGTCCTTCACATGCTCAACAACAACCTTGCTCTTTACAACCATGTCATCTATGTAGCCCTCGATATTTTTGCCCAGCTATGGCTCGAACATCCTCGTCGTCATCCTCTGGTAGGTTGACCTTGCATTCTTTAAGCCAAATGGCATCACTTTATAGTGGTAGTTACCAATAGGGGTGACAAAAGCGGTCTTCTCCTGATCATCTAGGGCTAGTGGTATCTGGTGGTAACCTTGGAAGGCATCCGGAAGCTCATCCGAGGATGGCCGACAGTGGTATCCACAAGCTGATCAATTTTTGGCATAGGAAATGGATCTTTGGGGCAAGCCTTATTCAAATCAGTGAAGTCTATGCACACTCGCCATTTCCCACTCTTTTTCTTTACCACCACGGTATTTGCCAGCCACTCAGGATAAAAAACTTCCTTAATAGCTCCTGCTTGCTTGAGTTTTGCTACTTCTTCTCTTACCGCATCAGCATGCTCCTTGGATGGGCGCCGAGGAGTCTGCTTTTTGGGGGTGATCAGTGGATTCACCTTCAAATGGTGACATATGAATTCCGGGTCTACTCCTAGGGCTTTGTAAGCGCTCCAGGCAAATACATCAAGATTTCGCTTGAGGAACTCTATTTGCTCTTCCCTCTCTTGAAGAGGTAGCTGAGATCCGACTTGGAAGAACTTATCAGGATCATCTCCAATAACCACTTTCATTAAATCTTCGCATTGAGTGCCCTCGTCTGAACCTTCGACGGGCAATTCCCGAGACTTTAACTGCTATAAACCCCTTTCGGCTCTGGATGAGAACTCGGCTTCGGACTCATGTTGGATGGCAGCCACTAAGTATTGTCGGGCTGCGGACTGATCTCCTCGGATCTCACAAATCTGCCCTTCAGATGGGTACTTAACCTTTTGATGCAAAGTAGAGGAAACAGCCCCTAGTGTATGGAGCCAAGGTCTGGCCACGAGTGTCGTATAAGGTGAATACACGTCCACAACTATAAAATCCACCTCTACCACTTTAGAGCCAGGTAAGCGTATCTGGCCTTTCGGGGTGACAGCCCTTCCTTCAAAACTCACGAGGGGAGAATTGTATGGTGTGAGGTCCTGCGGTTTTAGGCCTAGCCCCCTGTAGAGATCAGGGTACATTATCTCCACAGCACTACCCTGGTCCACCATCACCCTTTTCACATCGTACCCTCCAATTCTGAGGGTGATGACCAACGCATCATCATGGGGTTGGATGGTGCCAATCATGTCTTCGTTCGAGAACCCTATAACCAGTGGAGCACCAGACTTAACTCTCTTCGGGCTTCGGCCTAAATCCCTTGCTGGTGACCGGACAACCGACATAACTTTCGACGGCCAGGATCCTGTTCTTCCCGGTGCGGCGAAGACAACGTTAATAGTTCCTAATGGCGGCTTTGAAGGGTCATCTCTTCGTGGCCCTGAGCCCATCTGCCCTCCTCGGCCGCTGGAGGGGTGTAAGAGGTGTCTTAATTTACCATCACGAACTAATTGGTCCAAGTGATCCCACAGGCTCCTGCAATCCTCCGTGGTATGCCCATGATCTTGATGGTATTGGCAGTAGAGATTATGATTGCGCCTCTTAGGGTTTCCCACCATCTTATTTGGCCACCTGAAGAACGGCTCATTCTTGATTTTTTCCAACACTTGGTGTACTGGTTCTTTGAATACAGTGTTGACTGCTTGAGGATTTGTTGATCCTGATTGTCCAGCAAAATCTCTCTGCGGTTTACTGTGGTTATAACGGTCCGACCTGAAATCCCTCCTCTCCTAGGGGATAACCTTGTCCTTTCCCTTGCCCTGTTGCTGATCTTCTTCAACTCTTTTGTACTTCTCTATTCGGTCCATAAGTTGACGCATGTTAGTGACTGGTTTACCAGATAAGGACGTCCTCAGACCGTGGTCAGTAGGGAGGCCGAGCTTGAATGTGCTGAGGGCCATTGCATCAGAGTTGCACTCCATATCATTGAACATCTCCCAGTATCTATCCGAATATGCCTTCAAGGTCTCACCCTCCTGCATGCTCAAGGATAGCAGTGAAGATAAGGGCCTGGCCACTCTTCGGCATGTGACAAAACGAGAGTCGAATGCTTGAGTGAGCTCTTTGAAGGAGTTGATGGAGTCTGCTTTCAGACCGTCAAACCACCTCATTGCAACTGGCCCAAGATTGGAAGGGAAAACCTTACACATCAGAGCCTCATCTCTGGAGTAGACAGCCATCCTCTGGTTAAAATGACTCACGTGTTCCACAGGGTCTGTTTTACCATTATAGATGGTAAAAGTTGGTTGGTTAAAGCGCCGAGGGAGTCTCGCCTCCTCAATTCTGCGCGTAAAGGGTGATCTAGAAATTTGATTCAAAGCCCTACTCATGGCATCGTTCCCTGCATCTCCTCGTGATGGGCTTCTGTATTGCCTCTTACGATGAGACTCTTCTTCATAAGTATAGGATTTACTGGCTGGTGTCCGAGATTTCTGCTGATAAGTGACATCCTGCTCGTCGTCAGGATCCTCATCAGAATACGAGGAAATTCATTTCCTCTTTGCGTGGCGCAACTCCCTTTTTAGTTTTTCTACCTTCAGCTGCAAGTCCCAGTTCTTTTCTGCATGGGACGCATGACTTCCACCATGTGATTAACTGTGACTAGTATGTGTAGTGTGCGCACTATCCTCATGATCCTGTCTCCTCTCTAAGTTAAGAAAATGGTCTACGTGTTGGGATGCCTTAGATTCTGCTTGTTGTTGACCTCGTCCTGCCATCACCAACTGTCGTTTTCACCCTTGCACAAGCTCTTTCCACAGACGGCGCCAATTGTAGGGTCAATTTTTGTAGCCCAAGCCCAAGCCCAAGCCCAATGGATTCGGATTATGAGCCCAACGAACCTTGAACAATGAATTTGTAGAGAGTGGGTGAAAGAGCTGGGCTGTTGTGAATGAAACAGTGATGAGTTATGATCTTTACGAATGAATTAACGTGCAATCAAACTTGAACAAGAACAAACATGAACGTCCGAAGAGGAAATATATTGGATAAAAATTGATTATAGTTCATAGAGCTACAGTATAGTTCTTTTCTTCTTTCTATTTTTTGTGTTTTGATCCCTTTTTATCAGAGGTCTCTCCACCTTATATAGCACCCTCCCCCTTCATCTTCATCGTCCACTTGTCTATCATCTAAACATCCACTTGAGTGCATGTCCCATCATGTATCTTCCTTAGCCTTGTGTGAGTGGTGGTAGTTGAGATTGTATTGTTCAGGGGTTTTCTCCACATTAATGCTGCCAGAAAAGTAGATGCAGTGCATTTAATGTGGTAGTTGAAGTTTGTCTTCTAGATATTTCTCCGTTCTCATCATCCCCATGCGCGCCTGAGATTCATCTTTATCATTAGAATCGTTTGGGGGATTACCTGAACTCTCCAGACATCTGTTTGACCAGGCTTCTTCTAATCCGAGGAAAATGGCATCTTCGGACAATTGAATATCTCCTCGGACAATGCCCCACGTCCATCTCCAGGTGTGTTCCTTTTACATGGGCTTCTTCTCAAGTACTTTCATCTCCTCGGACGAACAGTAGTTCTCGAATAGGGCCTTAGGCCCAATATATTAGGTTGGGCTTTTCACCCCCCACAAAATATATAAATGAAAGTTATCACAGCATCTTCTTTTTATTATGAGCATCATATAAACTACCTACATTTCTTTAATGCAGCTATGGGATTTAAATGGTTTATTGTAAGATTCTCGAAAACTCTAAGGGAATGTTTGGTTTGCTGTGAAGTGTCTTTGATGCAATACACATTACAATGATATAACATTAAAGTTTTTGGTTTATTTTATTTTTTTAACATTACCATAATTTAAAATTACAAAATATATCACACCATCTTAATTTCACCACCTTCCTAAACAATATAATATCATGTTCTTGTATTAAGATTACATTAATATAAGATTACAATAACGTAATATTACGGCATAATGTAACATTACGGCGAACCAAACACCCTCTAATAAGCCAAGCTACTGTGGCAAACAGTGATAGTGATGAGATGGAATTGGAAATTAGTCATCCAAAGATTAACAAAGGTATGCCGGTTCTTTTGCGTGATAAAAAATATCTGACTTCTTTCTTCCATTGAGTGATCAGCAAATATTGCTGAATGAGTGAAGCTTCAATGATGGTTATGTATCTTCATTAATTTTATTATTATTAATTAGGAAGTTTACTTATATTTGTATAAATAGCATTATCTTATTGATTGAAAAGACCAAATTAGCAGTCCTTCAATAAACCTTATAATTTCTCATATTTGTCCCAAATATGTCCGTTGGATTGGGCAACATTAAATATGGTTGAAAAGCTGCATGAGCCGCAAAGTATAAACAGCTGCATGAGCCGAAAACATTGCCAACCAATTCCAGATCACAATATAAACGAGCATCAAACGTAAAACAAGCACGCGCGTGTCATTTTGTACTAACCAACACGTGTCAAGTCTCACCTTTTTTTTTTTTTTTTTTTTGAGAAGGTGTCAAGTCTCACCTAAAAATTAAAAATGGTTATGTTACAGTATGCGGACCATTGTTGATAAGCAGGAAAGTTTTTATACTACTTTAATGAGAAATAGATTGTCAATAATATTTTTTTTATATTATTCTTTCAATAAAATATTTCTAAAGATAGCTTCTTAATTAAAAAAGGTATTAAAAAAATTAATTATTTTTCATATTTTCACACAAAATTTCCTCAAATGAGTTTACTAATACGTACCTAAGACATATGTTCAGTAAAACTTGTTTCATTTTACTAAGCATATATTCAATGGATTTGGATTCCTTGCAACCGGGTGCAATACCACTAATTCATCTAACATTAATTTTTACCATCTTATTTTTTAACTTTACGTTTCTAACTCTTTAATATTTTTTTAAAATTTTATTAATTCAATGGTTGAGATTAAAAGTTGAAAATTTTTCAACTTTCATTCTCAGCCATCTAATACTATTGCACTTCATCTCAATCCATATTCAATGTATCAACTAGCACACCAACCTACTTTCCCATACTTTCCAGGTTCTAACAACTTATCGTCCAGACATACATGTATATTGATGATGTCTGGCAACTTAAATGGGGGATTGGGGGTAAGAATATTTGGGTTGTTTGAGATTTAATTTATATGTCCATCCATGAGTTATGTTTGATAATACCAGGGCCTTCATGCCCTCACATTTAGTTATTGCCTAGATAGTGGTGTCATTAAAAATTATTTGTGAGCGCTTTTCTACCATTGCAAATAAATCGATTATTGACAATAGTCACAAGACTCACAACATATTATGAACAATGACGGAGATGTGTCAATACGGCATGTTATCCGCCCCTAATCTTATTACTATACATGAGAAAGGTTAACCGCGACCGTAAAGTGGCTATTAATGATGAATTATTGTAGAGTCATAGGTAAAATTCAAAAAATTAAAAATTATTAGCTCCATACCCTTTAAAGTTGGTAAAAATTTTGATATAAAGCAATTTTTTAACGAAACACCTTATACCGCCTGTTAACATTATTCTTGGATGGCAGTTTTGTCAAGCCCATTGGCTTTGTTACTGCCTTACTGGTCAATAGACTCAATACCATTGAACTTAAAAATTTTTAATAAAAATTATTTCATTTTCTTTTTTGTTTTGTCTTTTTGGAACTTTAGCTGGCACCCACAAATTAAAATAATTAAAACAAAAACAAAAAAGTTGACAAAGACAAGAAAGACCGTGGGTTGTGTGGGCAGAAAGCGGAATGGATTAGACACGTAAGTTAGAACAGAGACTTGGTGAGAGTAGAAAGAGGGTTAAAAAAATAAATAAATAAATAAAGAGAGAGAGAGAGAAGGATGTATACACGCTTATACATGGGATGTAGATGTCGGTCAGAGAAGTCGCGAGGAAATTGCTTTGGGATGTTAAGTGTGTGTTTAAGTTTTGATAAAGAATGAAAATTATTTCACTATTCAGTTTATTTTTACTATTATTTATGAGTATCACTGCATTTTTTGACACTATTCATAGGCCCCACTGTACTATTTCAACTAACTTTTACCTATATCTACAGTACTTTCAGTAATAATTTTTCAGTTTCAGCAAAATAAGCAGTATCCAAACACACCGTAAGATCTAAGAGTTAGGCCCTTTTAGATATACACTACTGTAAGTTTCTTTAAAAACTTTCTCATCTCTCCCCTTGTGTGTGTGTGTTACAAATACTTAATATTCTCCACAAAAAAAAAAAATATTTAAGAGTATTCACATTAATTGATGTAAAATTTTATGTTTATTTTAGGATAAAAATTTATTTTTCAATTTTATACCACCTTTCAAAATATCCACATAAGATTATTTATTCTAAACTCTATTTAATTTAAATATAAAATTTTCTAGATTTTTTTATTTTTTTTTTCTTTACATATAATAATCATCATTCACTCTCTTGCTTCATCATCAAAATACACAAACAAATAATTAAAAAATAAATACAAAATAGCAACTATGCAAATTTACACATCTTTAATTTGATTGATGTGAGTGATTTTGGAATTTGAATGTGTAAAATTGAGTCACATTTCAATTTTGCATTATCTTAGGAAAATGCACTAAGGGAGAGTTTGTAGAGTTATAGAGTTTTTATTTATTTTTTGTTTGAGAGAAAAGATATTGAGTTCTAGAAAGTTGGTGAAAATAGAAGAGGCAACCAAATAAGGGGCGCAAAGTGAGAAGAGAAAGAGAAAGAAGGAGAGAGGAGAAAGAGATAGAGAAACACCGATGAACAACTCAACAAAGAGGGTAAAAAATGCGAGAGAGGAGATTAGTGAAAAAAGAAAAATATGACTGAGGAAAAAAAGAAATTGCAAACACCAAGAACAGCTAATGAGGGAAATCAATATTTATTCTTAAGTACTAGTTTTTCAAAAATCTCAGTTTCAAACTAGGACAATCTGAATTACAATTATTGAAAACACACTAGAGAAACATTGGAAATGGAACCAAAGAAGGGACTATAAAACTAATCCAACAGCCAAAGAAGGGACTAGAAAGCTAACGTTAACTTAAGTTGTAGCCATGATTAGTGAAAACCCTAATAGTGCCAGGGTTTGAGCTAGCCAAATATTCAACTATTTGGTCAGATCAAACTTACCACCATCGGAAAGATGGCGAAAATTACCTTTCTAGCAACTATTTAATAGTATTTGTAGCAGTCTGTGCAAAAATTACTGTTTATTTTAGTATATGAACCTCTTTTTTTTTTTTTTTTACATACTCACTTTTCAAAACACCTCACATCAAACTATTTACTTTATACTATATTTTATTAAAATATCCCGCATTGTTTGCTTGTATAGCACACGTACTTGTACTATACACTCTGCCTCCTATATATAAAGGCACTTATGTACATTTTATTATTTGAGACATACAATAATATTCATTCAGTATTTCTAACAAAAAAGAATTGTATCAGTGTAAATTTACACTGTTACCGTAGCAAACTTATAAATTTACATAGTTATACATAAAATAATGTAAGTCTTTTTAGGCAAAATTGTATAAATTCTACACATTTTTCTATTATACATAGATTTATGTAAATGCTCTAAAAATGTTTAAATTAGATTTAAAATGAGCAAAATATTAAGAAATCAATAATAAGAAAATTGTTTAAACACAAATTAAGTTTGGGATATTAAGGGCCTGTTTGGTAATATTGTTTTAATAACGTTGTTTATATTTTTGAAAATACGTGTGAGTGAAAAAATGAGTGAAAATACGTATAATATTGTTTAAAATACACTACCAAACAACTTCTAAACACCGCATCAACATGTAAAAATAAGTGAATATGGATCTTTTTAGAAATCGTGCATCACAAGCTTTCTAGTGGCACTAAGACGTAAGATCACCTAAAGTGGAGGTTTGAAAGGCATGGGCGGCTCTACACTATTCTCAGGGGTTCAAATGAACCCCCGACTTCCACAAAAAAAAAAAAAAAAATTATATATAAAAAATATTTTTTTTAGTTTAATACTATAATTTTTTTCTTAAAAATATATTTGCACACTCTGACTTAAATTTTACACACCCTTATTACAAGTATTTCCAACTCTAAGAATAAAACGTAAGTGTTTGTGAATTGTAAGTGTCACTATTTTTTATAAATTTATATTATGTGTGTGAGTGTGTCTAATATTGATTATGTGCATTACTTTTTGTTATAATATTATTTGTGTGAATTATGATGTGTGTGGATGTTTGTGTGTACATTATAATATAAATATATATAATTTAATAATTAGGAAATAGATATGGTTTGTTACATGTGTGTATATTGTTATCATGTTATAATAACTTTTTGTTATAAAGTTAGTAAAATTCAAGAAAAAAAAAATGTAAAGTTAGTGATTGTCCAAGCATTTGATTGGTTAAGTAGACACTAGTGTATAATTTTATGTATGAATGAGTGTGGTTGTATGCGTCAATAATTAATACAAAGCCAATGTGTTTAGTTTAGAAAAAAATAACAAATAGATAATAAAAACTGCATAAAAATAAAAATGTTAGATAAACTTAACAAAATAAAATGATTATAGGCTCATATCTACTCACATTGACAATAGATACTTATAATGAACTATCATATAACAATTCAAAATTTGAATACTTGTAGAAGGAAATTGTAAAACTTCATGTATTATTATTTTGTCGATAACTCGATATATTCAAGTTCTTTTTTTATTAAAATTTTTTAATGAACCTCCTAAACAAAATTTCTGGAGTCGCCACTGTTGAAAGGCCATAAAAGGGAACCTCAAATTTTGACACACCCAACAAATATAAAAAAAATTAAATCAATCGATTATTATTATTATTATTTTTCAAAAGTTGCGTGCCATCAGGTTCCTTCTCTTCTAAGGAAACCAAATCTTTTTTTTTTTTTTGGTAAAATATCATTTTCGTCCCTAAACTATCACAAAAATTCTATTTTCGTCCCTAAACTATCACAAAAGTTCATTTTTCGTCCTTAAACTTTCAAAAGTTCTATTTTCGTCCCTAAACTTCCAAAAATTCTGACAGAGTGCTGACGTGGCTTGACAGAGTGCTGATGTGGGAGGGACGAAAATCAATACGTTTGGAAAAGTTTAGGGACGAAAATAGAACTTTTGAAAGTTTAAGGACGAAAAACAAACTTTTATGATAGTTTAGGGACGAAAATAGAACTTTTGAAAGTTTAGGGACGAAGAATGAACTTTTGTGATAGTTTAGGGACGAAAATGATATTTTACCCTTTTTTTTTTTTTTTTTCTTTGTCACTGTCAACTTCGTAGCCGACGAGAAGCAGCACTGACAGTTTCGGTCTCGCAAAAAACAGAACAGATTTTTGTTTTAAATGACTTGTCAAATGTATGACTTTAAAAAACGAATCGTAAAGTCATACAGTCACCACTTGGACTATCTAGAAAGTACTAAATAAGAACAAATTGCCCGATTCGGCTTGCGTCCATTTCACGCTTAGATCTCAGTTTTTTCTTTTACTTGTAGTTTTGTAGTTTAGCTAAAGTTTAAGTTATTTATAATTTAAAATTTAATATTTTATCTACTTAAAATTAGTTTAGTTAAATTTTTTTAACCACTTATGTAAAAAAAAAAGTTAAATATGTGATTTTACTTCACTTTTATGTTTCTTTCCTTCCAAAAATGCAATATCAAATAAGATCACTTACATCATGAGATTTCAAACCATATATAGACAACTTAAATTTCAATCAAATCACATATAAGTAAGTTATAATTTTTCTTATAATAAATATGTTATGGAGTAGTCATTGACTAATTCGGCTCATTGCAATGGTTAAGGGAGAAATATCTGTATAAGATTATTTTTCCTAAACTCTATTTCATTTAAATATAAATTTTTTAGAATTTTTAATTGTTTTTTTTCTTTACAGATAACAACAATCATTTACTCTCTTCTTTCATTCTTGAAATAAGCAAACAAATAATAAATGCAAAATAGCAACTTTACAAATTTACACATATTTTAATTTGATTAATATGAGTGATTTTGAAGTTTGAGGGTCCGTTTGGTTCGCGTAAAATAATTTTCGAAAAATAGCTTATTTTTTGGAAATACTATTTTCAGGAAAGAAAAATATTTTTAAGTGTTTGGTTGCATTATGAAAATTGTGTGTAGAAAATATTTTCATGTGTTTGGTTGTATTCTTGAAAATACTAGAAAACACATTTTCTCACCTTCCAAACAAATATTAACATCATTTCCCAGTTCGCAGACAACAAAAGAAACAAAACACAAAGAAAAAAAATCATCCAAGCTGGTCAAAATCATCAAATCTGATGCGATCTCGGTGCGATCGCACCGAGATCGCCTGAGAGTGAGAGATAGATCAGATCAACGGAGGACGGCAGCGTTCTCAGTGCGATCGGTTGCGATCTCGGTGCGATCGCACCGAGATCGCCTGAGAGTGAGAGATAGATCAGATCAACGGAGGACGGCGGCGATCGATGCGATCCTGGGATGAGGGATGGTTCGGCGGAGGCGATCTCGGTGGCTTGCATGCGACGGCGGGAAATGGTTCTTCAGGTGTTCTTCGGCTTGGGTTTTCCATTCTGTTCTTCGGGTGTGTATTTTCCGGAAATGCATTGAAGGTAAAATAGGAACGGAAATCGTTTTACGGGGTGAGGGGTGTTATTTTCCGGTCAATTTCCGTTTGACCGAATTTTCTGGAGCTACCAAACACAAAATTTTCCTGTAAAACCATTTCCTGAAAACGTTTTCACCCGAAACAAACGGACCCTGAATGTGTAAAATTGAGTTATTTTTCTATTTTGCTCTATCTTATGAATATGCTCTAAGGGAGAGAGCCGGTAGAGTCATAAAGTTGCTGTTGTTTTTTTTTTTTTTTTTTTTCCTTAAGAGGAAAGATAGTGAGTTCTAGAAAGTTGGTAAAAATAGAAGAGCCAACCAAATAGGGGCGCAAAGTAAGAAGAGAAAGAGATAGAAGGAGATCATACAACTTTTAATTTTTTCTTCCTTGACTAAATGTCTTTGATTTAGAGAGATATTGAAACAAAGAAAGCTATAGGTGTCAGTCCCTTGTAGCAAACTTGTTCTTTAATTGTACATCGCAATCCTCAACATGCATCAGCATAACACCTATTTCTTTGATTAAAGGGCCTCCATTATTGAGAACAAGCAAATCATTTTTCCTGAAAGCACTAGTCAAAGATTCATTTATCCAATGACCAATGATATAACCAATCAAAGCCAATTCTTTACAATCTTTCCTGTGATATTTTGCTTAATTATATACGAATCGTGCACGACTTACACTCAAAAAAATCTATCATGCTCTCTCTTTTATATGAAAGCTAATTTTGCAATCGAAAGAGAAAACCAATCAACATAAAGTTAAACGACTCCACGAAGCTGAATTATCATGACCAATGCCGACCAAAATATTTGTTATAGTTTCAAATGTTTTGGACGATGATCCAGCCTGTAGCAATCTTGAATACTTAAAGAAACGACATCGATCAAAAGTTGTGGCCTTTTTTATGGCGTCAAAATTGTTAAGACATACTTTCGTGTCGAGAACTAATGGCTCTTTTATTATTGATAACGATAATCTTTTTTTTTCTTTTTTCCTCCTTTAATCTTTTACGCGTTACACCATACAAATAGCTTATCTTTTCCATTAAAGTGAAGAAAGGAACAGGTTTGATAAGTTGGACCAAAATAGTATGATTTTTTTTTAAGGATAGATAATATCTTACTTTTTTTTTTTTTTTTGATGAACGATAGATAATATCTTACTTGGATTTAGTGTAGTAGATCTATCGTATGCTATAATTTTAGACCTAATTAAGCTTTAATTAACATAATTCCTTAAATACGACGATTTGGACTTCTGGTTTTCCAGTGAATTGGTCCCAGAATGAGTCACCATACACTTAATAACTAAAGAAAATGACAATAAGACTGTATTAGACGCAAACCAAACTAGCAATTTGTCCCAACTATCTAAGCATGAAATGTCTCTTTCTATTTTTTTTTTTCTCCCCTTTTTTGAAGCAGGAATGCAACATCCACTTGTTAGGAAGAAGTGTATGCATACAATTAACATTACAACGTAATTAGGTAGCTGCAAATCGATTATCTATTTTAATTTTGTTACTTATTTGAATGTTCTTGGTGCAAAAGAAATTTCTCTTCAATATTAATATTATGTTTTTTCAACTATATCGAAGAATCAATTTGGTTTTATGCCAAGATGATCTACCATGGAAGATATTTTCTTATTTAGATGTCTAATGCAAAAATATAAAGAGACATTTAAAGATTTCCATATAGTTTTCATTAATCTTGAGAAAGTATATGATGGGATCCCTAGAGAGGTTATGTAGTGGGTTTTGGAGAAGAAATGAGTTCCTCTAAAGTATATTAAGTTGAATAAGGATATGTATGACAGAGTTGTAACTATTGTGAGAACAAGTGGAGGAATTACAAGTGAATTTCCTATCACTATAGTTTGTATCAAGTATCAATAATAAACCCATATGAATTTGCAATACTAATGATGGATGAACTCACTAAATTGGATCAAGAGAAAGTCCCTTGATGTATGCTTTTTTTAGATGATATAATTTTTAGTGGATGAAATTAGAAGTGGAGTTAATGCCAAGTTAGAAATTTAGCAAGACTTCCTAGAATGTAAAGGCTTTCTTTAAAGTAGGACTAAAACAGAATACATGGAATGTAAATTTAGAAAAAGTAGAAACAAAGATGAAGAAGCTATAAGACTTGATGGCCAAGAGATACTAGAGAGAGAGAGAGAGCTTTCAATTTCTCGAACCAATAATTCATAAAGATAAAGAGATTGAAAAGGGTGTGAATCATAGTATAAAAATATGGTGAATGAAGTGGACAAGCATATCAGAAGAATTGTATAACCTTAGAATACCTATTAAAGAGAAAATTTTATAAGACTGCTATACCATCAGCTATGCTCAATGGTGCCAAATGTTGGGCAGTTAAGAAGTAACATATCCATAAAATAAGTGTAGTAGAAATGAAAATGTTGAGATGGATAAGCAAGGATACACAAAAAAATAGGATTCAAAATGAGGAATTATGCTTAAAGATATAAAATAGAAGAGAAAGAGAGTTGGTGAAAATAGAAGAGGCAACCAAAGAGGGGCGCAAAGTAAGAAGAGAAAGAGATAGAAGGAAAGAGGAAAAAGAGACTGAGAAACACTAAAACAAACAACTGAACAAAGAGGAAAAAATGCGGGGGGAGATTAGCAAAAAAGGAATAATATGACTGAGGAAAATTTAAAAAAAAAGAAATTGCGAACACCAAGAACAGCTAATGAGGGAAATAGATATTTATCTTAAGCACTAGTTTAATATAAATATCGATTATCTTTTATTATCTTAAGCACTAGTTTTTCAAAAATCTCAGTGTGTGTTTGGTTAGGGATGAAAAATGAAAATTATTTCACTATTCAATTTATTTTTGTTACTATTTATTGACACTTTTTGGTAATATTCATGGGTTCCGTTATACTTTTCAACTAACTTTTACCTTTATTTACAGTACTTTCAGCAAAATAAACGGTATCCAAACATATCCCCAGTCTCAAACTAGGATAATTTGAATTACAATTATTGAAAACACACTAGAGAGACATTGGAAATAGAACCAATTTAACCTAATCAAACAGCCAAAGAAAGGATTAGAAAGCTAACGTTAACTCAAGCCACAGCCATGATCGGTTTAAACCCTAATTAGAAGTGCCAGGGTTTGAGCTAGTCAAATATTCAACTATTGGGTCAGATCAAACTTACCACCATTGGAAAGATGGTAAAAATTACCTTTCTAGCAACTATTTAATGGTCTAAATTAGATTTAAACGAGCAAAATATTAAGAAATCAATTATTTTTTTTTTTTGGAGAAACTTAAGAAATCAATTATAAGAAAAAATGTTTAAACACAAATCAAGTTTGGTATATTAAAGACCACATATACAGCTTCTCAATCGTCCATTAAAAAAAAAAAATGTCTATATGGATATTTTTAGAAACCATGCATCACAAGCTTTCTAATGGCACTAAGATCACCTAAAGCAGAGGTCGGAAAGGCCATCAAAGATTCAAAGGGGACCTCAAATTTTGACACACATGCCCAAAACAAATTATAAATTTTAAAAATTAAATTAAATAAGGGTAAAATACAATTTTGGTCCCTAAACTTTATCAAAAGTTTTTTTTTTGGTCCCTAAATTTTAAAAAGTTCTTTTTTCATCTTTAAACTATTGAAAAGTTCATATTTCGTCCTTAAACTATTGAAAATGTTTTATACATGTTCTTAAATTTTACCAAAAGTTTGTTTTCATCCCTAAACTGTTAAAAAAGTTCTTTTGTCATCCCTATTTTTGTTTCTAAACTATTGAAAAAAACTTTTTACAAAATTTAGGGATGAAAAAAGAACTTTTTAAAATTTAGAGACCAAAAACAAACTTTTTGTAAAATGTAAGGATCAAAAATAGTATTTTACCCATCATTGTCCCTAAATTTTATCAAAAGTTTATTTTTGGTCCCTAAACTTTAAAAAAATATTTTCTTTTTATAAGAAATATGTTAAGGAGTAGTCATTGGCTAATTTGGCTCATTGCAATCGTAAAGGGATAAATTTTGGACCTAATGTATCCTGTATTAGACAGTTACCATAAATAAACTTGTGTCATTATCGTGTGTATTGTAGTATTGGATTTAAGCTAAGTTCATGGAGAAATGTCCCTTTTAAGTGAATGTTGTGCGAATTTTCAAAGAAAATTACAATAAAATACACAACTTTAGCTAATGCATTTTGATGCTTGTTAGTTGAGTTTTTTTTTTTTTAATATATATATATATATATATAGAGGATTACCCCGGCTCTTTGAAATGACAACGTTATTTTTTGGAAAACTCTAGGACCACGCTCAAGCTTATACCCAATTTTAGATTATGCTAGTGTCAATTTGTGATTAGTGCACAATAATTTAAGTTGTCACTAAGTATATATAGTGATTCCATGTATAAATGATATAATCAAATAATAAATTAACATCTAAGTATATTGTGAAATTAAGTATTGATTAAGTGTGTAGTGCCTTTGGTACCCAACTCATTTAGAGAAGTGTTACATCCACAACATTTTCATAACAAATCATAGGTGGAAAGTTGTTATTGGTTTTAATTTGAATCCACTACTTAAATTACTTTTTTTTTTCCACCTGTAACAACCAACTACATAATATTTGTTATGAAAATGTTATGGACATAACATTTCTTATTCTTTTAGGATCACACACTTAACAACTCTTATCATAACTTGCACACATGTCAATTTGTGATTGGATTGCTATCACTTACATATGGGGTTAGCCATTGGTACTTGATAAATAGTAACTATAATTTTGACGTGGCAGATTGTAATTGGTTTGTTTATTATTTTCGCATTAATCTACAGTTTTTTCATTGTCATTCATATCACAATTGTAGCAAAATTGTGGCTCTTTTTTTTTTGATAATCAAGATAACTGAACTTTCATAAAATTGAGGTAATGCTCAAATGAGCTACATCAAACAACAATTGGTTTGCAATAACAGGTGGGATATCTTCCACCCATATACAGTAGTCAGTTATAGACTTGGCAAACTTTGCCATGACATGTGCTGCAGAATTTCTGGTCCTGCAAACGTGGTTTACTTCCCATGAATTAAAGACACTAAGGTCCATTTTTATCCCTTCGATCACCTTTTGGATAGCGCTCACTGGACTCTTTTCACTGAAGGCTTTAATGACAACCTATGCATCGCTTTCCACACTGATATTTCTAAGACTGAGGTCCCTTGCCAGGATGATGCCCTCCTCCACTGCTTTCGCTTCCGTTTCCAACGCTTTCAAAGGCAGCTCCACCCTTTTACTCATTACGCCCATAATTTCTCCTTCCTCATTTCTAATGACCACACCCACCCCACAACAGCCCAATTCCCTAAACACAGCCCCATCAACATTGACCTTGTATTGCCCCCTTCTCGGTGGAGTCCAATGTTGCCCAGCTGAGCGCGATGGTCTACTCTGAACCTCAATTTTTTGCCTAACTTCCTTTGCATATGCAGACGCATCTCGCGCTATCAAGTCCGCTGCTTTGCTCCTCCCTCCATGGCAGATTGAGTTCCTATTATTCCACAGGCTCCACGCTGTGATTGCGAATAGTTCCCAGTCTAGTTCAGGCTTCTTGTTCTTAGTTTCCCACACAACATCTATAAAGTCCCTGGGCGTAGTCTCAAAGAAAGGCAACTTCAGTCTTATATTTCCCCATACTTCCCCTGCCAATTTACACCCCCACAAAGCATGTCCCGTCATTTCACAGCAGCCACACAACTCGCAGTTATCATCTCGCCCAATTCCCCTGTGTCTTAGCTGGTATTTTGTGGGGAGTATGTTCAGGCATGCTCTCCACATAAAGTGTTTTATCATGTGAGGGCAGTTCATACTCCAAATTAGCTTCCACAAGTTTTGCATACCTGAATTGTTTGAGCACTGCCCCCATTCCAGCTTGGGGTCTGCCTCTCTCAACAACAACTGGGCCACTTTGTATGCACTATTGACAGTAAATTTACCACTTGGAGTCCAGGCCCATGTCAGCGAGTCCTGAGGTAGTGAGGAGTGATGGGGATGCCTAGGATTGCTTGGGCTTCTTGGGGCATGAAGGTATATCTCACTTTGGGTACATCCCACTCTCTCCTTTCCATATCAATGAGGCTTGCTACTAGCTCAGAATCAACATGAGGTGGTCTCTAGCTTATAACTTTGAAAGAACTCGGGGTTGGGAGCCAACGATCTTTCCAAATACGAACCTGTTCCCCATTTCCAATAGCCCACTTTGACCCCCTTTCTACTATCTCCCTAGCTGCCATGATGCTTCGCCATGCATAGGACGGCCTTCTTCCCAACTGGGTTTCCATAAAGGAGCATTGTGCGAAGTATTTCGCTTTGAAGACCCTATGAATCAAAGAGGTCTAATTTTTCTGGATTCACCAGCCTTGATTAGCTAGTAAGGCCAAGTTAAAAGCTCTTAAATCCCTAAACCCCATACCTCCCATTTCCTTTGGAGTGCACAATTTTTTCCATGAGACCCATGCCATCTTCCTTTCCCTATCCTTCTATCCCCACCAAAAGTTACTAATCATGGAATTTAGTTTGTTGCACAAAGAATTCGGGATTTTGAAGCAACTCATCGTGTACGTGGGTGTGGCTTGGGCCACCGCCTTGATGAGGATCTCCCTACCTGCATTTGACAGCAACTTTCCTTTCCAACCAGCTAAGTGTCTCCCCACTTGATCCTTGATTCGGTTAAAAGCTTTACGTTTCCCTTTACCAATTAATGGTGGCAGTCCTAGGTATTTCTCATGGTGGTGGACAATTTGAGCCCCAAATCTTCATTGCATATACTCTTGGGTCTCTCTAGGAGTGTTCTTACTGAAAAAGAGGGAGGTTTTCTCTTTGTTAAGCTTCTGCCTCGAGTCACCCTCATACTCCTCCAAAACTTTGATAAGCCTATCACATTCTTCCACTGATGCTCTACAGAAGACTATGCTATCATCAGCAAAGAGCAGGTGGGATACGCGCGGAGCCCCTCTACACACAGCCACTCCTTTAATCTGCCCATCCCTCTCTTCCTTCTTAAGCATCGCTGATAACCCTTCAGCACAAAGCAGGAAAAGGTAAGGGGGTATAGGATCCCCTTGTCTCAGACCTCTCGTTGGGTTTATTTTTCCTTTTGCTTCCTCGTTAATCAGAACCGAGTACTCCACTGTGGTCACACACATCATAATGAGAGAAATCCACCGCTCATGAAAGCCCATCTTCCTCATCATTGCCTTCAAATAAACCCATTCAACCCTATCGTAGGCCTTACTCATATCTAACTTCACTGCCATAAGAGCTTCTTTCCCCTTTCTCCTTTGATCTATGATGTGCATAGTTTCGAACGCCACCAAGACATTATCCGAAATGAGCCTACCCGGAACAAAGGCACTCTGAGACTCATCAATAATCTCTACAAGCTTACTTTTGAGTCGATTAGCAAGCACTTTAGAAATTATTTTATAAATAACATTGCATAGGCTGATTGGTCTATATTCCGTGATTTTTTGGGGTGATTTTACTTTAGGTATAAGGCAAATATATGTTTCAATAATTCCACAAGGCATCACACCAGAATTAAGAGAATTTAGAACACAATTAATCACCTCAGAACCCACAATATCCCAATATTGTTGGAAGAAGATCGGGGACATACCGTCTAGCCTCGGGGCCTTTGTGGGGTGCATTTGCTTTAAAGCTCGCCAAACCTCCTCTGCCTTAAACTTAGCTATCAGGCTCTCATTCATCTCCGGGGATACCCTTTGGTTTATGGCATTCAGACTTGCATCGAAATTCGAAGGTTGCTCTGACTTGAAGATACCCTCGAAATACTCAAGGATGATGCTGTCCACATCCTCCTGATTCTCCTGCCATTCCCCGTTTGCATTCTGTAACCCCCCAATTCTGTTTCTTCGTCTTCTTTGGCTAGCTGTAGCATGAAAGAATTTTGTATTGCGATCACCCCATTTAATCCACGATGCTTTGGACCTTTGGCTCCACATAATCTCTTCCCCGACTAGCATTTCATTAATTTCTTTTCTTAACCCTTGAATTTCCTCTGCTTTCTCGTGTAGGCTGCTCAGATTTTCCAGTTGCTGAAGTCTTTCTTGCTTTTGCTTCAGGATTTTATTTATATTTCCAAAAACCTTCCAGTTCCACTGTTGTAGGTTCACTTGGCAGCTTTTGAGTCTATCTGTGACTTTGTACTCCTCATCCCCTCGGTATGGATCCCATGCTTCCTTTACCACCTCCCTACATCCTGCCTCTCTAACCCACATTGCCTCAAAAAGAAAACGCTTTCGAACTGGTTTCTTTTGTTGCCCAATCTTCAGAGTAAGTATCAGTAAACAGTGATCCGAACTTGACATTGAATGGTGGCGCACTTTGGCTTCTTGGAAGAGTGCAAACCAGCTTGTATTAGCCACCATACGATTAAGCCTAATCAGTGTTCTGTGGTCCCCCAACCGCCCATTACACCAAGTGAAACATTGTCCCACAAATCCCAAATCAAAAAGACCACACCTACTTAAGCATTCCCTAAAACCTTCCATTTGATTAACATCCCTCTCTAACCACCCAATCTTCTCATGTTGGTGCGTGATTTCATTGAAATCACCAAAAACTACCCACGGCATCACACACTGATCTCTCAAAGTTTCCAAAAGTTGCCATGAAGCATGTCTTTTGCTTGCGTCGGGATGACAGTAAAAACTGGTAGCACGCCATGGGACCGTCGATGACATTTCTCGAACTACCACATCTATGTGGGAATGTGAGCAACTCTTGAAGTTCACCTCCGTACCCTCCCTCCACAGCAAGGCCAGACCTCCACTCCTTCCATCACTCGGAACTACAATCCCTTGTGTGAAGTTTATTTTGTTTTGAATCCCCTTTATTCTACTGTACCTGCCTTTGTCTCTGATAGAAAAACCAACAGTGGATCCATCTCTTTCACCGCATCGGTGAGAGTTCGAACTGCCAAGGAGGATCCGAGACCCCGACAGTTCCAGGCAAAAATACTCATAAGGCTCGGCGGTGCTGCGCCACTTCACCACCTATACTATATTTTTTGTTCTCTGTGTTTCCATTCTCTAGGTTGCTTTCACTCCTTTTCAGACCTTTCCTTCGTTTTTGATCTAAAGAGTTGGGATCCAACTCTTGTAACGGGGTTGGGCCCTTCCTTTTTCCAGACTTCAAACCTTTTTCTCCTTTGGGCTTGTTTTGATTTGCCTCTCTCGCAAGCCATTTCTAGTGCCTACTTTTTGGGCCAAGTTCAGCTGCTACCCAACCTTCCTTTGGGTTATAACTTAAAGCCATCGGGCCCATCACAGCATCTTTATCACTTGGGCCTTCCACTTTATTTCCCACCTCCTCATTTGGCGCCACTACGTATTTGAAAATGGGCTCCTTCTCTGGAAAAGGTTCCCTCTCCCAATGCATAAAAGCTGACTGGTCACCGTGATTTATGGAGGAGGCCGAGACACTGTCACTTGATTGAGCTATCTTCTCATGCTTCTTTTTCGCCCCCTCGCACTCCTTACCATTTTCATGTAAATCCCCCTCTGCTTGGTCAGAAAAACCAAGCTTTGACTCTCCCGATGCAGTTGGTGTATCTCCCCGTCCTGTAAGCTTCTCCACGTAAGCCCTACCAACCTCAGTTTGGAACGCTGGGATCTGTGCCGTAGCCACTCCCTGTTCCGTTCCACCACCTGAACCCAGATCTTCGTTTGATGGAGCACCACGCCATACCCAGTTCAGTACCTCGTATCCACCCCTCCTACTTGGTTCACCCCTCAACCAAGCCCTATACTGCATTTGGTTATCATTCGTTTGAAAATTCGACCCAGCTGACTCCGGACAATCCCTAATCGCGTGGCTAAGGAGACCACATCTATATAAAAAATTAGGTAGTCTTTCATATTTGAAATGTACCCATCTACTCTCCCCTCCCTTGATAGTGATCTTCTTCCCATGCACTAGTTTTTTAGTAACGTCCATCTTCACTCTTGCCCGGAGATATTTTCCCCATTGAACTCTTGAGTCAGAGACGTCCACCTCCAACACTGACCCCAGCTTAGATCCAATCGCCCATGCCGTCTCCTTTGTTCTGCATTTGAGTGGCAGGTTGTAAATCTGGACCCAAAACGGAGACCATTTCATTACTATTTCCTTCGGTGTTAGTTCTCCCTCAAATTCCTGTAAGAGAACGAGTTGTTTCTCATAGCTCCATGGGCTCATGTCAAGCACTCTCTTTTTGTCCCTTTCGTCCCCAAATTCCACCAAAAACAAGTCCTCCTCAAGCTCACTAAATTTTATGCTCTTGCTTGGTTTCCACAGCATATTTAGATTCTTTCTAAGCGCTTCCACGTTAACACATCTGTGGGATATGATTTTTAGAACCACACAAAACTTCCCTCGTTCTCTGACTGCCTTGGTACTGTTGCTTTCCAGAGTGATACCCTCATCTTCCTCCTTAGTAAAAGACAGCTTACTCCACAACTCCTCTAGTTCCTCTGCCATGATTCTCTATGGCCAGACCCCACTTTCACCTCTTACACACACCCTCTCACTCCCCACCAAAAAAGGGGGCACTCAACTTCTTGCATAGGGCAAGAACACTCAACTGCTTCTACGTGCTCGAAAGCCCGAGAGCACTGAAGACAAAATTCAACTGATTTAAATTGTGGCTCTTAACTGATTTATTAGTTGCTTTTTAGATTCCCGCAAAAAAAAAAAAAAAAAGCATAAACATTTTTTATTTTATATGTTCACGTTGTGTCCTATTGTTTGGGATATTTAGAAATCACAAATTTTATTTTATTTTTTATAATTCAATAATTGAGGAGGGTGACTTGAATCATTTGAGCTATAAAGTGACTTGAAATCTTGAATCATTCCATTTTAAATTGTTCATAAAAAAAAAAATCATTTTAAATTAAGGATTAAATCACTATGCACACTATTTACCTCTTCAATTAGTCTCATTTTTCATCATTTTTTTTTAGAGATAATTATAACATGCTGCTAATCTCGCAGCTCGAACAATTTTCCTCCTAAACCCTTAAGCACTTTGTATTTGGGGAAGTGTCAATTCAGCTACAAGGCCCTTGGTTCTCATTTCTCATCATTGATTAGTAGGCAATCTTAACTCTTAAACTTTGATCTTGCATGTAAGTTATTAAATTACATAATACATAATTTTTTTTAAAAAAAAAAGCATTCCCAATAATATAATCAAACGCAATTTCAATAATTAAGTATAATTACTTTTTAATAAAAATTTCAGTATAGTGCAAACTGTAATTTTTCAGTATAGTAGACACCATACTCTCTCTTTCAACGTTTTTTTTTTCCTTAAAAAAAATTAATTTTTATATATATTTTTATTTTTTATTTTAACAACAAAAATAACATGGGAATGGATTGAATGGTCATAAAGGAATGTGCGCTTTTCACGGTCTAATGGTTGAGGAAAAATGTCCTCATTCATTGAATGGTATTGCACCCATTACCATGGTTTTAATCAACGATGAATCATAACATAAAAGGATCCCCAGAATTGCATGTGCAGACAATGGAAAACAAACAACTGAAGCTCATTAGTAGGGTGGTATACGTTCGGACTCTTCGTCATGAGTGCTTGGGTTTAAGTCTCACCAATAAATGGGGTGGGTTAGCCTAAAATCAAAGTTTAAAATATCCTAGTGTTTGGGCCACATGTGGGAAAGCCCACAGCTATAATTGACACCAAAAATGCACTCTCATTATTGATATAACTTCTACCAAAAATGCACAAAAATTTCACTCTCATTATTGATATAACTTCTACCAAAAATGCACAAAAATTAAAAAATTAACTCTCTCACATAGTCTTTTCTCAAAAAAAAAAAAAAACTCTCTCACATGGTCACATGTTTAACCTTCTTCATGACACAAAAAATTTCCTCTAGATTGAGATCTGCACTGGGTGTAAATGTGCAATACCATAAATGGTTGAGAAAAAAAATCTAAACTTTTTAGTTTCACCCAGGAGACATCTAATGGCAGAGGAAAATTGTCCTCAATCATTGAATGGTATTGCACCCGTTACCTCAATGCATATCCCAAACTATCCTGGCATCCTGGTACATAGAACTTAGAAGTTGGTAAAGTAATCACTCTCTAATTTTCTTATCATATCAGATTGACTGGATTACAGAAAAAAATTATCAACGATAGTATATTTTTCCTATTCTAGTGTCCTATGGGATGCAAATTTGTCAAATTGTCTGTAGAGAGGCTAGTATTGAGCCCAAAAGGCAAAGGCAGGAAGTTTTGGTTGCCTCTTGAAATGCATTGCATAACCTTTATCTCCATGGTCCTATTCAGTATATTTTGAAATCTAAGACTGATGAATTTAAGAAATTTTTTTATTAATATTTAAATATTATTTATATAGCTTTTTTATGTCAGGTATATTTTATTAATATATTTTGAGATCTTGGCTAATACTAACCAGGTTTAAAACATTTCAAAAATTGACCAATTTGGTTCTTTAAAACAAACTTGGTCCCTAAGACAATTGAAAAAAAATAACTAATAGAGCTAGTAGTGTTTTGACTTTTGAGACTAAGTTGGCTTTAGCGATCAAATTGATTTGTTTTAAAATGTATTGAACTTTGTTGACATTAGCCCAAACCTAGGTATGGTAATGAAAAATTTACCCTTTTATATATTTTTGTTTTTTTTTAAAACTATTATTTTTTGTTTTTTTGTGATGAAAAATTATTAATTAAATAGGTTTAATTTCATATATTTTACAATTGATAATAGTTAATCTGCTTAAACTTCTTGTGATATATATAATGGTTCTTACTTGACACATTGATAACATTTTTTTTTAAAACTGTTTAAGATTTCAATTAAGTTGGATTTTTATTTGCTCAATATTTTTGAGTCTTCTTGAGGTGAAAGAAAGAATGTAAACCCTCATATATATATATATATACTTGACACATTGATAACAATTTTTTTTTTAACCGTTTAAGATTTCAATTAAGTTGGATTTTTATTTGCTCAATATTTTTGAGTCTTCTTGAGGTGAAAGAAAGAATGTAAACCCTCATATATATATATATATATATATATATATATATATATATATATATATATATATTCAAGTTACACATTGTGTAACTTTAAACAATACTAGCCTCACGTGTGTGCTTAGAAACTCTTCTATTTTTTGGATAAAAATTAATAATTTGCATTTATTATAATTTGGGATTTCTACTTTTTCCAATCACAAAAAAAAAAAAAAAAAAATACGTGAGGTGAGTTTTGTAGATTAGAGGAGTTTTAAAATTAACAAAAGAGTGATCCTATTTTGTAGGAATTTAAATCAATATAAAAGTAAGAGTTTATTAGAAGTATGAAGGCATTTCAACGTAGAAGTATGAATTTATTATTTTTGTCAATTTACTATTTTAATCCCATTTTTAAATTTTAGATAGTTGTATTTTTTACAGTTAAAAAAAAAAAAAAACTAACTTTCTTTTGTCAATTTACTATTTTAACCTCATGCTTAAGTTGTTGGTTAATTAATTTAGGGGTATTTTTGACAGGAAAAAAAACAATAACTAACTTTTTAAATTCTCTTAATATATACAGATTACATCATTTAATAATTTGTTATATAATTCATATTTTGAAAATTTCACTGTTAAATTACATGTTCTATATGTTTTTAATGTTCATGCCAATTGGATGTTATTTACTACCCTATATATATATATATATATATATATTTATTTATTTATTTATAAAAGTTACACATATATATATATATAAGTTACACCTGATGTAACTTTTTTTTAGAGAGTTTCAACCTATGACGTCCGTTCCTAATAATAGCTCTTTATCATCCGACTAAGACACCAATCAGTTTTTGGTGTAGGCGGGGATTAAACCCTAGATCTCTTATATAATCATCAGAGACTTTACTAGTTGAGCTAACTGGAACCCACATACCTGATGTAACTTTAAAGAATGTTACACCGTTGAATTACATGTTCTATATGTTCTTAAGGTTTATGCCAATTTTCATGTTAATTAAATATTATTTACCATTCCATTCATATACTCATATTTTATGTATTATTTTAAACTACACAAATTTGAATTTAAACAATTGATTGATAATATGACCATTAATATTTGATCACCTTAAAATTTTGCAAGTATAAAAAATATATAACGATATTATAATTTAATTGTAAATTTATCAAAATTCACATTAAATTAAAAAATTTTGAGGTATTTAACCTTGCTTAAAATTTACTGCTCTACCATTTTTAGGACACTTTTTTGTACAAATTTTGGAGCTTTTGTTTATATAACGGAGGACCTTGAGAAATTTTTGGGTAGGGGACCCCTTAGTCTTGCGCCTGTCCATCTTTTCTATTCCATCCCTAATTGGAATTTGGAATTCCCTAAAGAGCTGTCTCTTCTCTTCTGTGTTCCTTTTCTTCGATTGCAGAATAACGTTAAGAAACGTTTCAGGTAATTTTAATCTTTCATCTTATCTTTTTGTTTGTTTGCCTAGAAAATTGAGAAGAGACAAAAAGTAGTTTTATATTTACGATTCTTTTTTATCAAACCCTATGCATTGCCCATTTAATTTTATTTTAAGCATTTCTTGTTGGTTGCTATGATATTTTTTTGATTGTGCATCAAAATCTAAAATTTATAATATTTAGTAGGTATTTTTTTTTTTTTTTTGGGTGGTAGATTAAGATATAAGAAAACATATAATGTAAATGTATATGCTTGTTTAATTTATGATTGTCTTTAGTATTGTTAAGTTAGATCCTTATTGAATGTGTAAATAAGGTTTCAACGAGGGTTTGATTGCATGTCTTAGCTCCTATTCTTTAATTTGTAAAAATCTGATAAAGATATTAAACTTTTACTACAAATTGAAGTGTTAAGGAGGCTGTGTTTCCTTGAATTAATCCAAAACACCCTTTCATTTGTGTTGAATAAAGGCTATAGCTATAATTATTATTTAGAAATATCTTTCTGTACAATTGGGAGCAAGAAGAAATTAAAGGACAATCCTCAAGCCACACCTGAGGCTCTTCCTTTTGCTGAGAAAACTTTGCTAGCTCTCTCAAGTTGCGTAGTTACTGCACAAATTGGAAAGAAACACATTCTAAGCTTAACATGTTTTGCCTAATATCATTTAGCAATTGTCCCTATTCAACAAAATAGCGTGCTACATTTGTAAGTGCATTATCATCCTAGTGTCTTCACATTCCACAATCACTCTACTAAATTCCGTGGTGTGACTCCATTGCACTAAATGTGAGAGAGGAGTAATACACGTTCTTTTAATCAACGATGAATCACAAACTCTCTCAGACAATGCAGCAAACATCTCACCTGCTCTATCATGAATCACCGCTACTACACCTCCACTCCCATCTTTGAAGCTCAAACCAGCAACATTTATCTTAAAACAGCTTGAATCAGGAGGTAACCGCTTCACTGGATCCAGATTGAAGTGCATATCCTACTATTTCTGATCAATGAATCATTTTGTCATTTAAACATTTGACATACTTTCAAAAGACACGACAGGGAATGAAATTGAAAAAAACTTAAACTGGAATCCACATTGTTGCCGAATTGAGAAACAGAGGAACTCAAAATTCGGCAAAACTGGGAGGTTCTGACCTTGACATTTTGGTACAGATGGTCAACTGCCGAATGGCACTTTAAGGCTTTCAATGCCGATTTGTCCTGCCTTCTCCTCTTACTTCTATCATCCTGCAGCAGCATCTTGATAGTTAAATGCATGTGTTGGGAACTTGTAGCTCAAATGGGAAACTCAGATTTAGGTTCATTCATGTATCAAGGTCAATTAGTCAATGTTAGTTACAAGTAGTGCATGCAAATTTCACTTCATCAATATTGGCACCTGAACTCGTTGTTTTGCATCTGTGTTATGTGATATTTTTTTCATTTTTCATGCTATTCAACTTGCAATTCAAAGCTTGGCACCTGTGCTTGTATTCTCGTTTCAAAGGATCTTCCACAAACATTTTACGTGGAATGAGGCTGTACTACATTCTCATGGTTCCATTGTTTCACTTCTTTTCATAATGAAGATTATCTACTTACTTGAATTACAACCAGAGGTTATTTGGCACAATTAGTTGTTTCTTATCACATTTGAATAGGTATTCTTTTGGGGGAGAAGTTTGGTTTATACTTTATAGTTAATACTGTTAGAATTATGTGCCCTCAAAAACAATACTATACATTTTTATTTGATGATAAAATTTTATTTTCATATTCATAATTTGTATAGGTATATTTCGTTATTTAAACTTGGCATGTGATGTCACATCTATAGGAAAAATCATGTTAATGGTTAAAGAACCAAAGACAGGGAGTAATGATTTTTCATATATTATTAAATTGTTCTAGGCTGTGAATATTAATTGAATATTACCACTGAAGCCTACACTTGTTGTGCTACTATATGATAGGATGATTTACTCCATCATTGAAGTAGTGACTTTAAGCAAACAAGTGGGTGTAATGTAACAAGTACATACACTGAATTGGATCCAATCAAGAACACCTTATGGAGTGATCACTGTTAATTAAAAGGTTGTTCTATCACAATTTTTCCATTATCCTTAAACATGAGGGGTTTGTGTATATTTATTTATTATGCGCATAACTTTGACAATGTCAACTGTTGATGCCAATTTTAAAGGCTATATACAGACACGTTGGGTTATGTGTGTAATAAATAAAATATATAAATGCTCAACAATGAATCCACCAGTCTTTAAAGAAGATAGTATATTCAGTTGATTTTCATATTGAAGTTGAACTCGAAACAAAACCGGCCGGTGACATTTTTCAAAAAATGTTTTTCATATATATAATATTGTATATATATATTTAAAGAGTTTTTTCAAAAATATTTTTGAGTCCAATAGAAATTATGAAATCAAGAAATTAAGGGTTACATAAGCTAGGGACATGACAGTGATATTAATCCAGTCCTAGTAGCTTGTGGGAATATAGTATGGTGGAAGGACATAGATATAAAATTGTAAGTAATGAGACCTCATTTGTAATTCTCTAATCTTCAAGGGTCAATTGCAATGTGTTGATGGACATTATTGCAATCTGTAGAAGTTCAAATATTTTCTTGATATGATTGAGAAAATTAAGGAATAATTTTGGAAAGAGTTTCAAGATAAGTCAATAACGTTCAAAAAAGGTTATTGATGAATCCTACGGCTGAAAATTTGGATCCCTAAGGATCTCACGTCCAATCTCTCTCTAGGGTTTTAGAAGTCTTAAATATAAATAAGATTTTAAAATATCATTTTTAGTGGTTGCCCATCAGAACTACTGTGTGATACTGCAGTCTTCTGAAAACTCAAAAGAAATAGAGAGAGAGAGACGTGAATACCTTAGGAGGCAACATGCTTGGGTTGCTAAGAGAGGTACGCAATTTTGTTCTGTTTAGAATCTATGGTTGTGTGGTACAACGATCTTTAAATCAAAATATGTTATTTTTGTTTTATATTGCTTCCGCAAATTTTTTTTTTTCAAATACATATTTAGATGAAATCAGTTGCTTTTGGCATTTTACATT
This sequence comes from Quercus aquifolioides, assembly GCA_019022515.1. Lineage (NCBI taxonomy): Eukaryota > Viridiplantae > Streptophyta > Magnoliopsida > Fagales > Fagaceae > Quercus > Quercus aquifolioides. The sequence continues at coordinate 2,154,285 of CM032325.1, read as the reverse complement.
GTAGATATTGCAAACACATCTCATGGACCTATGCTTTTCTAGTATGTTCATAAATACTTTCTTTCAGCTCATTTGGCATGTTAATTGTAGTTAGTTGGTTCCCTACAAACATTTATGCTTTCAGCCCTATATGTGAAGCGGCAGCCTTCTCTGTACAGTATTAAAAAAGGCTGTTAAATTTCTTTAGCTAAATTTTGTTAAACCTTTGTATGCTTGTGCAGATGAGCTTGGATGAGGAGAATACAAAGGCCTTTCTTATTCTCAGTGAGAATTATACTCACATTAAAGGAGGTAAGATCTATTATTTGTAGAAGTATGATGTTGTAACTGTCATATACAACTTTTGTTTGGTCTTGATTCTCTCTCAAACCTATTAGTTTCTTAAGAGTACATCTTTGAAGCTTTGCCTGAATTTTAGGCCTAATCTTGTGTAAATGTGAATAATGAGATCTTTATCCCACTTCAAATGTGTGGAATATGATTCCAGTGTGTCTTATGCGGTTAATTTGGAAGGAGCGCAATGCTCAAACTTTTGAGGAAACTAAGAGAATTGTAGACTGTGTGAAGTCTTTGCTACTTAGGACTTTGTTTGAGTGGTCCTGTATCTGGGGGTTTACGCATTGTCATTCTTTGTTTGAATTCCTTAATTCTGTTAGTCTTTCTTTTTGATTGGTTTGTATTCTTTTCAGTGTAGTGAATTTACTATCGTAAATTCATTGTACTTTTGTTATCAACAAAGTTTGTTATTACCTATCCAAAAAAAAAAAGAAGAGATCTTTATCCCATACTCAGTTCTATCCTTTAATTTTTTGCCAAAAACCTTGGAGCTTAAAACTCTTAATCAGATAATGGTTGTTCACTGTCATTACCCTACTATTGGTGGATTGTGATTTGGCCCACAAAAGGGCTTGATACTGATAGTGGAAGCCTAGCTGACACTAAGGTAGCATTTGAAGTAGATTTATCTATCCACGTGAAGTCTTCTTCTGCTAAATTGAATACTCATATGAAGTCAATTATGATCTCCAGTTAGGAAGTCAATGCACTCAAATAATATTTTCCCTGAATAATGAGGATACATGACAGTATGTATGGTAAGCAAATCATCTGAAAATATGGAGAGGTCCTTAAGAGTTTTACTGTCTTGCAACATGGGAAAATAGATTATAAGATTTGGTAGTTTATGCATGCCAATATTTCCTCCTACCTTTTTATGCTTTCATGATTTTCTTTTGTGTGTATGTTGTGGTGGGGGGCTGTGGTCCAACTCTGTCTTTATTCTTGATGTATTACATTGCATTTCCGTTGTCAACCTTTTGAAGTAAGCCTAGTACTTGAGTCATCTGAAGCTTCTTGTGTCATTATTACTTAAGTTAAATTGTAACAACACCCTTTTTATAATTTTTATTTGTTATTAAACTAGAGCGAAATGCCAATGGGGGCTTGGCTCAGCTGGTAAGGCTTAGACGCTTCGTCTAACCCACCTAGATTTGAGTCTCACTGCCAGCAGGAATCCGTTGGTGGGCATTCAATAGGGTGGGCTGCATCCAAAGAGGATGGGCTTTAACCTGAGCGCCCTGCCCGGGGGTTGGTGTAACCTAGCTAACCCTATTTTCTTTAACCAAAAAAAAAAAAAATAAAAAATAAAGAGAAACAACTGGTGTTTTGAGGATTTTGAAAGGACAGTAATCAATCTAAAATTTTTATTTTTTAAAACGCTGTTATTGGATGTCTATTGTAGAAAGCCATTCTATCTCTTTGATTTATGATTTGATGGATGCTTTTATTTGTGTTCTGATTGTATTGATCCCCAGCTGTATACGTTGTGTATACATGGGTGACTCTTTTTTTAATGTTTGAATAACATTTTTATTACTTATAAAAAAAAAAAAAAAACCAGAGTTCAAGTGATAACCTAGTGGTAATGGCATCCTTTGTGGTGCCCCATTTTTGTGGTTTGAGCCCCACCTCTTCCTCCCCCTATAATCTACCTATCAAAAAAAGTATTAATTCCATGATAAGAGAGATTGCCGCATTAGTAATATGTTTCTTATATGTAGGGCAATGAATTCAGGAAAGCTTCTTATGATATACTCCTTCAGATAAGTGCCAGCTTGAAAGACTCATCAGCTATTTCTGATGCACCTTATCACAGACTGATTTAGCATGGTAAGTATTTAAATGGTTTTACTTCCACATCTGATTTGATTCTAATGGTACCTTTAATTACTTGATCCTTTGATGTATCACCAGTTCCACAGTTGCTTTCATCGTTAATATCTAATGATTTTACAATAATCAGATAATGGGCTATCTTTCTGGCTCATCTCCTCAGTTAAAAAGTGGAACAGTGTCTGCTTTGTCAATATTGGTTTATCAGGATGTAGATATCTGTCTGTCAATTCCCCTTACTTTTATCTTTGCTGCATACCAAAGTGGTGGAAGTGATAAAAGTGAGTGTTCTCTTAGTTGCTCCTGATTCAGAGTGTTGGTACGATTTTGCTTTCGATGCTAGTTGATTGCATATTTAACAGCTGTTTTGGGCTTTTTGAAAGTACTAGTGTCATGCTTACAAGACAAAGACCTGCACAGTCTTTTGTCTGATGTTGTGTATGAAGTTCAACCATGGTCATTGTCCCCAGACATCATTTTAGATCAAAGGCACATGCAAATTTGACATTAAGCACTTATTTGCCTCATATACATAATAATGAAAATGTATTGGTGTTGGTGTTGGAAATTTTCAACACATGCATGTACATCTTTATTTACAGGTCATTGTAATAATGGAGATTTTGATACGGAAGTGAGGTTCTGCAATAGTTGAGTCAGTTACTCCAGAGAAATATAAGGGTTTTCTGCAGGCCATTTTGGAGGTGATTCTTTCATTTCCTGTTTATGCTCTTTGTTAAATATAATTTATTTTAATTTTAGGGAGGGACTTGATCAATTAATTGTTTGAGAGCTCCTTTGAGCTCTGTCTAGGCCCCCTAGTTTTAAATTTATTGACCAGAATAAAATATTTTTGAACTGTGTAATCTCTTCTGAAAATTGTTGGTGATGCAAATATAGCTAGATCACAGTTTCCTTGCCATGGAGGCGTTGTTTTATATAGTAAATTACTGACACATGGCATTAATAACCCACATGCTTATTCTGAGCTCCAAATATTTTATAATCTTGAGAAAAACATTAGCAATGTAATGTTGCAGCATGTCTTAAGATAGCCTTCCGAAGATTTGCTGTGTGTCATGCACAATTAGCATGGCAGAAGTGCATCTTGTGAGCTCAACTAGGTGGACGACGAAGATGGAGGTGGGGGATAGTTAAGTGGGATTAGAAGTCTGGAGGAGGTTATATCATGCCAGAGACATTGTGCATGAAATGAACCCAAGCTAGTGTTTAAAGCTCGGTGTCCGGCTTTGAGCCTTTGTATGGTCTTGCGCTTGTGTTGCCTGGAATTCCTTGTGTGTTTGTAAGAAGTGTCATAAACCAGAATTCATCCCCAATGCTGGAAACTATTTTTTTTTGGGGTGGGGGGGTTGTTAAGATATTTTGATTTTGTTATTAAAATTTGACATAGACCAGCTATTGGCTGTTATAGTGTTATTTGATTGTTATCCTTGCATTCTTCTCTTATTTTACCCTTTTCCTCTGCCCTCTACTATCAATTTGGTCTCATAGTGTGTCCTCACCCATTTATTAGATGAAGTCCTCTAGTTGAAGACACGTAATGACTTTCTTTTCCCCCTTAATGAATGAGCATTATTAGTTTAAACACGGGGAAACTGATGTCCCTCCTGCAGTGGTTTTTCTTTTGGTGGGAGTTCATTTGAAGTGTGTTTGATGAAGAATCATATTAAATATATGATGGAAGATTATGTTGTCTTTGTATATCTTATTGCAGAACCGCCATTGGAAAACAAGTCCAAAGAGTCTGGTGCTGGTGATACAGAAATGACGCTTGCAGATTCATTTACAAAGGCTTCTGGATCCATGTACGACTGATCACATTTTATATGCTGATCTGTTCTTTCTTCAGATCTTGCTCTATTCTTTCTTTAGATCTCCATCTCATTACCATTGGACTTGCTTATTTTACTTTATTGTTTTTAGGTCGGAGAAGTGGAAACACAAAGCAATGGGTTCTATAACTGAGGAGAATGGTTCAGTAGAACAAAGGAAAAGAAAGAGAGGAAAGAAAATCAGTGCCCTTATCCCTAGTCACTTGTCATATAGTATTGTTGGTGGTTTAAGAGGAGTTTAAATTGCTAAGCGCTCTAATAATGCAAAATCATTGAAGAGACAGTAGAAGGAAAGACAAAAGAAGTGCAATAGGAATCACAACAAAATTATCACAAGTCATGACCAGAGAAAGATGGAGCTGACTAACACTGGCAAGAAAGATGAAGCAATCCATACACCTAGTGCTTCCAAATTAGTCAAACACAAGGTAGGGATGAAAAGACAGAAGATTCATAAAGGAGCCATGATGTGCACAAAGTTTGAATAGCAATTGCTTCCTAGAAGCATGAGAATAATTTGGCACACTCTGCTTATACCACTGCCCATTTAACACATGTTAAATTGTCTAAATAGAAATTGCTTCCTAGTCTAGCTTCTTCTTCAATTTAGAGCTCATTTAACACATGTTTAATATGGGAATAGCCATTTATAACATATTCATATTTAGAAAATGAACAACCAATAGGATTGGAACAAGTCCTTGTATAAATACTCAACTTGTAACTCTAATTTCTTTAGTGAATTGTGATGCATTTGCTTGGATCTTTCTCTCGTAGAATTCTATATAATTCTTTCGTAGAATTCTCTCCCTAAATACCTCTCAATTTCAATTATCTCTCTATCTATCTCTATCTTTCACTTCTTCAATAGTTCCTTTTTCTATCTCATTCTCCCATTATCTCACAACTAAACCCTACTCTAGTTTTTTCATCAAGTTTATTTCTCTAAACAATGAAACACCTAAACCACAAGTTTGATCTTAACAATAACCCTCCTGTACCTAATAGATGCTCTAGATACAACTATCTATATATGCCCCATTGCCACCCTTCTTTCCTCAACAAATGGTAAAGGAATTGTAGATTTATAAGGAAAGTGCTGACTGTTCTGGATTGAATAATATCTTGACTGTGGCCGTATCACAACAAATGGTCTTTAGAAGTTCATCTTATAAGTTCCTTTCTTTTTAATTATTTCAGGGGAGAAAGTTGTTGGAAAGCGTGGAAAACCTCTCCATTACAATGTAGCACATTCCACACGATTATTCCCTACTTCATGATCCAGGGAAGTAATTTTGCACTTGGTAATGGAAGAGGTGGAGAATCAGTCTATGGCTAGAAGCTTGCTGATAAGAACATCAGGATGAAGCATACTCAACCAAGTAGGACTGGATTCTCCTCAACCCAATTATTTCAATAATCCTGGTATTAAGATTGTTTTATATATAAATATATATCTTTTGCACAGGGCTTCTGTCAATGGAAAATGCTTGCCCTGAAACAAATGGTTCACAAACGTTGTTTCTTAGAAAATGTTTCTAAAAGGATGACACTTTTTTTTTTTGGCTTATTGTTATTGATTATTTTCATTGTTGCTGTAGGGTTGGTTGGTGTTCTGTTCAAGATTATTTAGAGATATCACTTTCTTCTTTGTTGGTAATGATTTACTGTAGCTTTCACTTAATTTTCTTAAAGTTACTTATTTCACTTAATTTTCTTAAAGTTACTTATTTCACTTGATTTTCTTAAAGTTACTTATTACATACTAAATTTGCATATTATGTACTCATTTTACCCAAAATTTATTTTCCCATATGGCTGTTCATTGCAGTTTTACACTCCCAATTTTTCAGTTGCTGCCCCTATAGCAGAGGTGTTAGTGCAAATGAAGTATATCTCTGAACTTGTAAGTGATCTTCCAATTGTTTCTACTTTCTGGGCATGTGATCCTAATGTTAGAGGAGCACCTCCCATCTCTTCCATTCCTCTCTCTACATTGAGATTTTTGGATGGAGATGGACTATATGTTCCTCTTATGTGAAATAAAGTTTTCGTATTCAATAAAAAATAAAAAATAAAGAATATAAAACAATCGGTGAATTTTCACAAAAGAAGTCCAATTATTTCTAAGCGATAAATTTTCTTACTTTTCAATTGAAACGAAAGTGTGGAATAGAAATTTAATTATATTGTAATACTTGTTAGTGCTATGGTAATGTTGGCATTTTATATAATTTCTCCTATGTTGAGTCACTAGATTCAATGAAAAGCTAAACTTCTACTTTTACTACCATATTTGGTCAATCTACTTCATTTAATTTTCTGGTCCTCTAGTACATTCAACACTTATCAACTATCAATGAATCTCTCTTACGAAAATTATCAGTTGTCTGTATTTATTTTTCATTGTTGTCAATGCAAAAAACGTAACTATTTGTCGGGTCCTTGCACCCTATATGCTTTTTCCATGGGAAAATGTGGCTTGTAGAGCTCTTGAGGGTGCATTTTAACATGAACGACCCTCAAATGCACCACTCTTTGTTGGTCTTCACAAAACTTGATTTTCACTATTAGAGAAGGGGAAAGATGATATTTTCCAACTTTAGATCTCCAATTCACCATTTTTCAGTGGAGAGCAAACCACTATCTAATCCACCAAGTGTGATTTTTTGGTGTCCCCAATTCCTCATAGAAAGTGCTTTTGAAGTATGTCCAGCTTCTTGGTTACATGAGTATGCACCATAAACGATGACATAAAATAAATAGGAATAGAAGATGAAGTGTTTTCTTGTCAAAGTGATCCCCCCATCTTTTGGACATTTCTCGCTTCTTCCATCATGCAAACCTTCTCTCCACATTTTCTATAATTTTTTGTACTATGCTTGTAATATGGATTATAATTTTAATTCTCCTATGTATTTTAGAATTGTGCTTGGCATAAAGTTTGGAAAAGTTTGCTATGATGAATTCTATTGCCCTTTTTACACTTTATTTATTTAATTGTTAAACAAGGAAGCGTTAATGATTTTTAGGTCAATTTGCATTTCTAAGTGTTTTCAATAAATGCCTTTATTTTTTTTTTTTTGGAGGGAAAACAGATATTTTTATTCTTCTTATTTTAATCTCCCCTTCCCCACTTAAAAAATATTTATAAAAAATTGTTGAACGATGAATAATTTCTGAATAATTAATGTGTGAATCTCACATGGTTCTTTTGGATAGAGTATTAAAAAGGAGGGAATTGGAATTCACTTTTTAATTTAAATGAGAGGGTAAAATTTTTTTAATTTGTAACTTTACCAGTTTTTCTGTTTGAACAAAATTTTGAATCAGCTTAAATAATCTTGTGTTGTTAAATTCATATCAACCAGTGTATAGTAGGGGTGTCAATGTTCAACCCAACCTGCGAACACGACACGAACCCAACACGGGTTTTTTCGGGTTAGGGTTGGATTTTAATGGGTTTGGGTCATAAACGGGTCGACCCAAAAGTGACACGATAAGAAATGTGTCATAAACGGGTCAACCTGCGTAACCCGCAATAGACACGTTTGACACGCTAATTTATTTGTGTCAACTTGAAATGACCTACTTAACACAACTAGTTTAACTTATATAACAAATAAATATTTATTTTATTTTAGATTTGTCAAATACCTTTTATATCCAACATATATTTTAAATTTAAAAAGAAAAGTGAGTAATTACAAAAATTTACAAAAGATATAATTGGAAATTGAAACTTTACCGACCCTAGAACTACTAATACTTTTTTTTTTTTTTTGGCATAGAACTTTCACAAATGGAATTGGATGAGCTTGTGGAAGATGTTATGAATTTGGACATCAACAAAGAATCTATAGATGATAATCGTGGTCATAGTCAGGATTAGTCTATTGTTTGGTCAAATTCTTTTAATATTGATACTTAGCATTTGGCGAGTTCCAAGAATATTATATTTTTGTTGAACTATGTTATTTTATTTTTGTTAAACTTTGTTATTTTGAATTTGAGTTGACGTGTATGCACTTCTTTTGGAGTGTAAAGAACTTATTTCTAGATGAATGTTATATTTTTGTTGAACTATATTATTTTGAATGTGGGTTGAAGACTTGAAGTGTATGCATTGCTTTTTGGGATGTAAAAAAAAATTTATTTCTAGATGAATGTTATATTTAATATTATGTAGGTTGAAATGGGTTGTATTACATTCATGTCAACCCAACATGACTCGTTTATTAAGTGTGTCAAATGGGTTGGGTTAGGTCAACCCGCCTTATTAACAGGTCGGGTTAGGGTTGAAGGATCATGACACGATTATTAAATGGGTCGGGTTAGGGTTGAGCCATTTAGTCGAATACCCCTACTTCGACACGATACGAACTCGACACGCTAACCCGAATTGACACCCCTAGTGTATAGCATCAATTATTCTCTAGTCTGTCCAATGTTTTACTTTTAAAGCCGGTCGTGATTAGAAGAAATAAAGAATGTGCGTGGGGTACCCATCAATCCATCATCATGTGTTCTGTATGAAATGTATTATAAAAAATGTAGTCTCTTTTCCATGCGTTCCTAGCTAGCGCGTGCAACCGATCAGTCCTGGAAGTCGCATTCTCAAACATTAAAAAAAGTCAAGCCGGCATGAATTTGCTTTAAAAGGCGTAAAGACAAGTCAGTACGTAACTTTTCTGACTCCTGACTCTTGACCCTACCATATATGATTAATATTCTATCACCGAACTCCCTGTCTTTGGTACACTCAGATCCCAACAGAATCATCCTCAATAGTTGTAATAATTATTAATAGACTTGTGTGGTTGCTGTTATGGCAGATGCAGATAAAATTTATTAATTCCATAGAAATTTTTTATTTGGTCAAAGGTTGATGTTATAGTAATAAATAATAAAAGAATTAATATTAATAGTGAGTTTGGACAAAAATAAGTACAAATTCGTTGATTTACTGTTGTAAAAAATGTTAATTTTTTTGTGTGAATGTAATATTGCTTCCATGGAATTCTAGGACTTTTGTAAACGCAGCACTTGTTCTACCTAATTTAAAAAAAAAAAAAATTGGTGGTGTTGTTGGATTTCGATTTGCAGATGGATTTGATCACAAAACTTTTATGTGATAATGGGTTTGATGGTTTTGTGGTGTTTATTCTACTGTGGGACGATTCTTTGTAGTTTTGGGATGTACGGGTAAGTGTAATGCTTGGCTGTTCGGTTTTGGTGGGTGGACTTTTTGGTACTATGCGCTATATATCTGCTAGGCCATTAGAGACACAAGATTCTGGAACCGCCGGAAAGTCGAAATTAAAGGCCAAAGGAAGTTTGCCTAAGAAAAAATAATTCCTGTGATGGCGCATCTAACCATACATACATAGTCTCAAAGCACATGCATATATATATATATATATATATATATATATATATATATCCATCATCATAGGATCAAAGATAATCTCAAACATACATACATACATAGAGTCTCAAAGTACATACATATATATATCCATCATCTAAGAATCAAAGATAAACCCAAGCATGTATACATACATAATCCATACGCAACAAAATTCATCTGGGTGCTAGGGAATGGAGGTGCCTTTGTAGGGCATAAGGGGAGGAGGGGGGCTCTTCTGCAGTGAGCCTAGCATTGGTGCAGCGTTGTCACTCTCCAAAGTGCTTGTTGAAGATGGGATATAGGTGCCCGGGTTTGGAGTCGATGGCATGACAGGACCCTTAAGAAGCTGTCGGCGTAGCAAAGGATCATTGGCAAAGGCCTTATGGCTGATCCATGAAGGAGGGGTGTCGCCAATGGTGGTGGGAGGATTGGACATGAACACAGATATTGGAGGGACCTGGCCTTGCACCAACAATGACCCTAACAACTGGTTTTTCTTCATTAGATTTGGCTCTTCTCCATGGGGTGTCCTCCTAGCTTCATATGGAGCAGGCATGTTCACAAGAGAAAGAGCCAGTATGGCTAGGAGGAGAAGCATTTTTGGAGAAAGAGATGGAACCATATTGAATCAAAGAGGGTTAAAAAATGGTTGATGAAGAATTATGAGGGACCGTATGGTGTATTTATAATGAGAATCGTGTAACAACATTCAAACTTTGTTTTCACACTAGAGACTAATTGGGTCCAACTTTATTGCCATATTGGGGTCTAACCGACTCTACTGGTAACCAGTCCAAAATGACAAATCCTAAGATTAGCAAAGAGCCGCTGAAACATGACTAATTGAACCCATGATGGGGACTGTGGGACGAGGAAATCTGAATAGCATCTACAATCATGAAGTCCAAAATAAATTATTTTAAAAATAAACTTTTACCCCCTAAGAAGACATACATTAATAAATCCCTTCTAAGAATAATGCTATAATTATAATAATTTCATCACAAGCCTTAGTGGTAGAAGTTTAGCAAAAAAAAGAAAGTCTTATTAGTAGTGTGGGGGGTGAAAAGGCCAACCAAACGTATTGGGTCCAAGGCCCTATTTGAAAATCACTGTTGGTCCGAAGAGATGAAAACACTCGAGCAGAAGGTCCTGTGAAAGGAGCATGTCTGGAGAGGAGCATGGTCATGATCCGAGGAGATGTTCAATGAGCCGAGGAGTCCAATATCCTCGGATCCAAAGAAGCTTGGTCCGACAGGTGTCTGGGAAGCCCAAGTGATCCCCCTGGCAAATGAAATGATGGAAATGAACCTCAGGCACGCATGAGGATAGCAGGAACAGAGAAATATATAGGAGACAGACTTCAACCACCGCATTAAATGCACTGCACCTACTTCCCTAGCCGCATTAATGTGGAGAAGACACCTGAACAGTGCATTCTCAGCTACCGCCACTCACACAAGGCTAAAGATGGTGCATGATGGGACATGCACTCAAGTGGACGTCTAGATGATGAATAAGTGGACGGTGAAGATGTAGGAAGGGAGTACTATATAAGAGGGGGATGCCTCTGATAAGGGGGGATGGAAAAATCAGAAGTAAGAAAGGAGAGAACTCCTCTACTGTAGCTCTAAGAATTGTAACCCAAGTTCATTCAATACAAATTCCTCTTCGGACGTTTATGTTTGCACTCGTCCGAGCACGATTGAGTGTCAATTTATTCGCAAACACTGCGATCCAATACTGTTTAATTCATTTCTAGCCTAACTCTTTCACTCACTCTCTACAAATTTATTGTCTTGGGTTCATTGGGCTCACAATTCATACCTTTTTGGGTTTGGGCCACAAAAATTGACCCTACAAGTAGAATGGAATTGGTAAAAGAAAAAAAAAAAAAGTCAATAAAAAATTTATATTAAAATTAATAACAATTTACTACATATAATTTATTTTGAATTTGAATGGTTGTAAATATATATATTTTATAATCTCTAGGTGGGCCTCTCATCCATTCTGTCTGTTAGTCTTTTTCAGATCCATGTGTAAGTTCAATTAGTGCTATTGGCATCTTTTTCTGGTCCATGTTAACCACAAAGATTTTCATAGTAGGCATTGTATTGTTTAGGTAACAAATATATTGGGATAATAGAAAATAAATTAAAGTAAAAGATGGCTGATTGCTCATGCTCTAATTTAATTCTCTTTATCTTCTACTCATCATGGTGATGCACTTGTATTGGTGTGCACAAATACAATAAAAAGCTATTCTAATGATAGATAATTAAAAATGATTTTTTCTTCTTATCTATTAAATTGAGAAGACCGGTAGTTACTAATGTGAAGAGAAAGAAAAAGACTGATAGTTATTTACTTGGAGATAAAGAAGAGAAGAACAAAAGAGAAAATATAATAATATAGAATAATAATATAGAATCAAAGACTGGTAGTTATTTACTTGGAGAGAAAAAGAAGAAGAGATAGGATAAGATAGAATAAATAGAAGGGGGCAAAAAATAAAATAAAATATTTTTTTTTTCTGCCGATATACCCCTCACACACACTCTCATAGTTCACTCTGCACATTATAATGTTCTTGCTTCTTAGCAATTCCTTCAAGTAATATAATGGCTTTATTTAAAAAAAAAAAAGAACAAAAAGTAATATATAATGACTAGAAGTAGAGTTCTCACTATTTCAAATCCTAGTAATATTCATTTCTACTTAGAACAAAACTTAGGTACAGTACCTTAGATGCTGTTCCATAGGTTCATTTCTTAAGATTTAGCCATGTGTCTACTTAACTAAATAACACACTTTCATCTCATGAGAAAAAATCCACATAGCAGAATCTTAAGAGGGGAACCTAAGGAACACTATCTAAATATTGTACCTAAGTCTTGCCCTTCTACTTACCCAAGGTTTTCTTTGTAGTCAAATTTGTTTCACACAACTGCCTAAAACAACTAAAAACGTAAATTAAAAGGGCTATTTGATACAGGTGTTTAAACAATGGTTTTCAGTATTTAAACACCAATAACACTTTTAACACGTATTTTTATAACACTCAAATACGTATTTCCAGTATACATCATTTTAAACAATAATACTTAAACACGGCTACCAGACGGGTCCTAAATTACACTCTTAAGTTGAAAATCGTGATTTAAAGTCACATTTTTGGGTAGTGTCAAGTGTGTATTTACAGCAATAAACACGATTCTTCCTTGTAATATCGTGTTCTTTGTGTCATTGCTTTCCATTAGTACCTAACTATCCCAACAGTTTCTTATCACATAAAAGTTTTCCTTGTAAGATCATAGGCTACCATAAAAAAAAGGGTTCGGTTAAGACATACATTAAAATTCTACTTTTGGAAACTTTTTCTCGGAAATTGAAAAAGCCGTCAATACTTTTTCAATTTCTGAAAAAAAATCATACAAATAAAAGTTTTCCTTGTAAGATCATTAAAAAATAACAAAAAGAAAAAAAAAAGTTTGACATTCAGTGACAATAACACATGCTACCAACCATCATGGTACGCAACCTATATATATATATATATATATATATATATATATATAAGTGTCACTCTCTAAAGTTCTTTATCACATAAATAACTAGATAAGATTAACTACTACACAATCTGGACTAAGAGTATTATACTATTATAAAGGATATTTGAATGTTCTTATCTTGCTGTCTTGAATGGTATGCCAAATTTGTCTAATTGTCTATGGTGAGGTATCTTTTATTCCTTTTTATTTATTAATAAAACAGAATTTTAATTTATGGTATTCGTTTCATAATAATTACTTTTTATCATCAAGTTAAGATACTAATTAATTTTTGATGTATCTACACGCTAAATCTCTTTTATCTCTACTTAAGTGTTTATAAATCATAAAGAAATTAGAGTAGTTTTTTTAGTGCTTCTTTATGTTGATTTCTATCTTATTAAAAAAAAATAATAAAAGGATGCCACTATCCCAATGGGATCAGAATATTTTAAGGATTGGTAGAGCCACATGGGGTCAGAGGCCATGAAACCTAAATATTTGAAATAGAAAATTAAAGATTAGTTAAACCCAAATATATGGAAGACTTGGAAGTTCTATATAAGCATATATCAAAATGCTTTGGAACAAATAAAATGGCCCTCTACTTTACAAAGGAAAAAAACGTGTCAAATTGAAACACTCCTGAAGTAACTTCATTCACCAAAAGCCAAAGTTTTAAAAGATCCTTCTTCCAACTTTTGCAAATACAACTTTTCCTCCCTAATAAGTGTCTTGTGGGTGCCCACAAAGTTGGATGTGATTGTGGACAAAATATATGTCTAGAATCTGAGTAACCGGTCTACTATTGCGTCTTTTCGTTATATTATTATTTTCAATACGAAAAAAAGCAGCGGCATGCTAAAACTGGAGAGACTCTCTAAAGATTAAAGAGCCAAAATTTATTAGTGTTGAAAGGAAAAAGAAAATCCATCTTTCTTTGATTTTTTTCAGATCCAACTTTGTTTGAGACAAGATTGAAATTTTATATCTATAAAAATTAAAATTAAAAAATTTAATAACTTCAAAGCTTTGGAAAGTATAAAAATTTATTATCTTTTTGTTTGTTTGATGGTATAAAAGTTTGGAATTTTTCTTATTCCAAATCATTATACTGATTTAGCATGAGATTCTATCTAGATTTACATATTCATATTGTAGTCATGGCTGAGCCAATATAATTTGAGGCCCAAAACAATAAATTTAAGTGAAATTTTTTAAGATTTTATATATTAATTACATAATTTTTATTTAGTTTCTTCAGACAAATTCTTGACTCTACCATTGATTCTTAGACACCATTTGCGCAAATAATAGAATTTGAAAGATATTGATTAGATAAATGATGTGGGGCCTAATAATCTGACAACCCCGGCCCATCGTATATCCGGCCCAAGGCCCATGCCGAGGATCAAGAAACGTCCGAGGAGGAGTGCCGATAGCCTAAGCTGTCAGGAAACATCGCTGAGGACGATGTTGTCCTCAGCAAGCCGAGACCGTTGAAGGGGGAAGTAACGAGCCACCATGAGCGGCCTTCCTGGGCATCTAAAGAGGAAGAGCAAGTACAACATGTCAGCTATGGAAGCATGGTGGAGGAGCACGTCTAGGATGAACTGTCACCTCCACATTAAATGCCCACAACTAACGTCCTGGCCACATTAATGAGGAAATGACCTCTGAACAGTGCTGTCTTGGTTGCTGCAACCCACAAGAAGAATGGGAGGGCGACTGAAGGGACAAGCACTCAAGTAGCGGCCTGGTTGATCAAGAAATGTAAGGCTAGGATCAATTGAGAGGGTGATATGTAATGTAAGGGATCCCTTTGTAAAGGGGGACGAGAATCTTAAGTAAAGAGTACTATAGCAACCTGTATTCTCCGAGAAATCCTGGTAACCGGTCTCTAGAGAAATAATAAGAACTGTAAGAGAGAGGGGCCGAGGAGCACCATTGTGCATCTTAACTTGCATTCTGGCTATCAAATCCACATGCAACCATGCATGGCCGTTGCATCCCTCGTTAGGGCCTAGTTCTTGAACCCGCTATCTACAAATTCATTGTATTGGGCTAGCTGGGCTTGAGTCCACTCTCTCAACAGTAGAAGTGCTCAAACCCGGTCCCTACAATTGGCACCGTCTGTGGGAAGAACTTGTGTGTTGATAAGGGCAACGATCGAGCATGGTAGGACCAGGCACTCATCAAGCAGGTCCCCATCAGCCTGAACCGGTCAGGCCCCAGCACCAGGGTAACTTCGCCAACCCCGAACGTGATCGAAACGAAGAGAATGGAAGATTCCGAGAGGGAAGCGCACACTCCACTCAAACCAGCAGCAGCTGCTCGCGTAGAGACAGTCATGTGCCACAGAGACAAAACAACAACCGGGTCATACAACCAAAGAAGGGTGGAAGCCACGTGACCCAAGGGCAGAACGATGAACAAGCCATGCAGCGAGAGATAGATGACCTGAAGAGGAGGCTACGCCACGCACAACGAAGGCGATCTCGACCTAGCCCCGACCTGCCCTCTGACGATGAAAGCGACGATGATTACAGGCAAAGATCGAGAACTCCCCCGAGTGAGACCTTCTCTCATGAAAAAGAGCACTACCGGAAGCGCAAGCGTAGAAGCCCATCCCCTAGGGGCTTGGGGTACGATGCCATGAGCAGGGCACTGGATCAATTATCCAAATCGCCCCTCACACGCCATATAGAAGCCGCTGCACTTCCTCGGCGATTACAGCAGCCAACCTTCTCCATCTATAACGACAAAACGGACCCCGTGAAACATGTAAGCTAGTTCAACCAGAGGATGGCTGTTCATTCCCAGAACGAGGCGTTGATGTGCAAGGTTTTCCCCTCCAGCTTGGGCCCAGTGGCGATGAGGTGGTTCAACGGCTTGAAGGCGAACTCCATAAGTTCGTACAGACAGTTGACCCAGGCCTTCGGCTCCAGCTTCGTTACAAACAGCATAGAGCCTCGGCCCTTGAGCGCACTGCTGTCTTTGACCATGCATGATGGAGAGACTCTAAAGGCCTGCTCGGGTCGATATTGGGAGGTGTATAATGAACTGGAAGGTAAGTACGATGATGTCGCCATCGGCACCTTCAAAAACGGTCTCCCAACTGGGCATGGCCTAAGGAAGTCCCTGACGGGCAAGCCAGCCACCAGTGTGTGTCGACTGATGGATCGGATCGACAAGTACAAACGGGTGGAGGAAGACTAGCTGCAGGCCAGAGGAAAAGAGAAGGCCATCCCTCAGGAAAGGAGGGATTCCAGGCCGGATCGACACAACAGCACTCGGCCGAGAAGGGACTTTGCAGGGCAATCTAGAGTGGCCGACACACAGGCTGTCCACGCCACATTCCAAGAACCAATACATAAGGTGCTGGAGAAAATCGAGGACGAGCCATACTTCAGGTGGCCGAATAAGATGGTAGGAAAATCCACGAAGCGCAATTAGAACCTTTATTGCCAGTACCATAGGGACCACGGACACACCACGGAGAACTGTAGGAATCTCCGGAGCTATCTGGACCAGCTGGTCCGATAAGGAAGGTTGAAGCACCTTCTATATCACCCCGGCGACCATCAAGGCCGGACCCATCAAGAGCCCCAGCGAGATAACGACCTAAGGGCGCCCGCAGGGACGATCAATGTAATCTTTGTGGCACCAGGAAGAACAGGCACGCGCCTTTCGCGAGTGTTGTCCGTAGCCCAGCTGCCTGTCGAGGAGTCCCGGCCAGAGCCGAAAAGGGCCAGGAGGAATGTCCACCCGACTTTGAGCTTCTCGGAGGAGGACAAGATTGGGACCACCCAGCCCCACGATGACGCTCTGGTAATAACACTCATAATTGGGGACTATGATGTGAGAAGAGTGATGGTGAATGGTGGCAGCGCGGCCGAGGTCATGTACCCAGACCTCTTTAAAGGGCTGGGGCTAAAGCTGGAGGACTTGACGCCCTATAGCTCTCCCTTGATAAGCTTCGATGGGAAACTCGTCATTCCAAAGGGCATGATCAGGCTGCCCATCCAGACCGGCCCAGAAGTGGTGGAGGTGAACTTTATAGTGGTGGACACGTACTCCCCCTACACGGCCATCGTAGGAAGGCCCTGGCTCCACACCTTGGTGGTCGTCGCCTCCTCCTTGCACCAGAAGGTGAAATTCCCATCAGGAGATCAGGTTCTCGAGATCCGTGGCTGTCAACCCACAGCAAGGCAGTGCATGGTGGCTGTCATATCACATCGGATCGACGCACAGCTCTCGGCTACTGCCGAGGAACGCTTATAGCAATCAAAAACTCCAGTGGCGTCTCCTGATGCAGCTACCGGGGAAGCAAAATGCGAGGATTTGGAGAAAGTGGCAATCGATGACGATCCAGAAAAGTTCTTTCGGGTCGGAGCACGGCTGCCTCCCGAGGAACAGGAGGAGCTAGTTGAGTTCCTTAAGAGCAATATTGACATGTTTGCATGGGATGCCTGTGACGCCCTAGGAATTGACCCATCCTTCATCTGTCACCATCTCAACGTCAATCCGTCCATAGTGCCCAAGAAGCAGTCGCCTTGGTGCCCATCGAGAGAGCACGCTGACGCAATCAGGGAAGAGGTGAATAAGCTTAAGTGCACAGGGGCTATTAAAGAGGTTTTTTACCCTGAATGGTTGGCCAACACTGTGGTGGTCAAGAAGAAAAGCGGAAAGTGGAGGGTCTGTGTGGACTTCACCGACCTAAATAGGGCATGTTTAAAAGACCCGTTCCCCA
The DNA here is from genome assembly GCA_019022515.1 of Quercus aquifolioides. Taxonomy (NCBI): domain Eukaryota; kingdom Viridiplantae; phylum Streptophyta; class Magnoliopsida; order Fagales; family Fagaceae; genus Quercus; species Quercus aquifolioides. The sequence continues at coordinate 2,136,543 of CM032325.1, read as the reverse complement.
TGCTTTGAATCGACTAGCTGGTTGATGCAACCACGGGCCATCCTTAGATGAGCTTCTTAGACGCCTTCCAAGGCTACCATCAAATACCACTAGCCCTGGAGGATCAGGAGAAGACAGCATTTGTGACGCCCATCGGGAACTACTACTACAAAATGATGTCGTTCGGTCTGAAGAACGCAGGGTCCACCTATCAAAGGATGATGACAAGAATGTTCGAGCCGATGCTGGGCAACAGCATTGAGGTTTATGTTGATGATATGGTGGTAAAAAGTAAAATGGTGTCCGAACACTTGGCAGACCTCGGCCACACCTTTGACATCCTGAGAAAGCACAAGCTACGCCTAAATGCCTCTAAGTGCTCGTTTGGCGTGGGCTCTGGCAAGTTTCTGGGGTACATGATCACGCACAGAGGAATCGAGGTTGATCCTGACCAAATCAAGGCTATTCATAATCTGAAGCCTCCGCGAAACCCCAAGGAGGTCCAAAAGCTCACTGGAATGATCGCGGCCCTAAACCAATTCATTTCGAAGTTGGCTGACAAGTGCAGGCCCTTCTATCTCCTGATCAATAAGTGGAAGGGATTCGAATGGTCCGAGGATTGTGTCATGGCCTTCCAACAACTCAAGGAGCACCTATCCCGGCCGCCCATCATGTCCAATCCTGAAGCCGACGAGGTCCTATACGCGTACATTGCTGTGGCACTTCACGCTGTGAGCCTAGTACTGATACGGGACGACAATGGCATTCAAAAGCCAGTCTATTACGTTAGCAAGTCACTACATGAGGCTGAGGTCAAGTACCAGCCCTTGGAGAAAGCCATACTAGCGGTGGTCCATGCTACACGAAAGCTCCCCCATTACTTCCAAGCTCACACAGTGGTCGTCCTAACCCAATTGCCCTTAAAGTCTATACTCCGGACCGCTGACTACACAGGAAGGATCGCCAAGTGGAACACAATTTTGGGTGCTTTCGACGTCAAATACATGCCTCGGACCTCCATAAAGGGCCAGGTTCTGGCCGATTTGATGGCCGAGTTTGCTGAACCAACAGTAGAGTTAGTAGCCGAGAAGGGGAGCCCTGAAGAAAAATCAGTTGGGGCAGTTCCATCCCAGGGTCACTGTGTTGGAAGGTATACGTTGATGGCGCAGCGAACTAGAGGGGGTCTGGAGTGGGGCTAGTCCTAGTATCCCTTGAAAAGCATGTCATAGAAAAATCCTTGAGGCTCGGGTTCTCGGCCACAAACAATGAGGCCGAGTACGAGGCATTACTGCAAGGGATGGTCATGGTGTAGAAGATGGGAGGAAAGTCGGTGCAGATGTTCTCAGATTCAAGATTGGTGGTAGGCCAGGTAGAAGGAGAGTTAGAGGCCAGAGATTTGAGAATGCAAGAGTACCTGAGCCAGGTCAGGCGGTTGCAGTCAAAATTTGATCTTTTCAGCTTGTCTCATATCCCCAAGAGTGGAAATACCCATGCCGATTCATTAGCCACGCTTGCCACTTCCTCGGCAGGAGATCTACCTCAGATCATACTTGTGGAACATTTGGAAAGAGTGAGTGAGGTGGCAAAGGGCGCTGTTCACATCTATCAAGTCGGAGTGGGTCCCAGCTGGATGGACCCCATAGTGAGATTCCTCAAGGACGATATTCTGCCCGAGGAGAGATCAGAGGCTGAAAAGATACGAAGAAAGGCTTCTCGGTTCTGGTTATCCGAGGACCAAAAACTATACAGACGCTCTTACTCTGGACCGTACTTACTGTGTATTCACCCCGAGGCGTCAGAGTTACTGCTTGAAGAACTGCACGAGGGGATCTGTGGGAGCCACACAGGAGGGAGATCCCTGTCACATCGAGCTGTCACCCTAGGGTATTGGTGGCCGGGGATGCAACAAGAGGCACTCGAGTATGTCAAGAAATGCGACCAATGCCAAAGGTTCGCCCCAAATATTCATCAGCCTGGAGGGGTCCTCAATCCTTTGTCCAGCCCATGGTCGTTTGTCCAGTGGGGCTTGGACATTGTAGGACCTTTCCCCAAAGCACTAGGGAATAAGAGGTACCTGTTGGTTGTCACAGACTACTTCACCAAGTGGGTCGAAGCCGAGCCATTGGCCAACATTAGGGATGTGGAATGCTAAGAAATTCCTTTGGAGAAACATTGTAACACGATTCGGGGTCCTTCATACCCTCATTTCGGATAACGGACTCCAATTCGACAGCAAGGCCTTCAGAAGACACTGTTGTGAACTTGGGATCACAAACAGGTACTCAACTCTAGCCTACCCTCAGGGAAATGGACAGGCCGAAACTGTCAACAAGGTCATCATCAATGGGCTTAAGAAGAGACTGGATGACGCCAAGGGGAAATGGGTAGAGGAGCTGCCACATATTCTCTGAACGTACCGAACTACGCCACAGCAGTCAACGGGGGAAACACCTTTTTCCATGACTTATGGCGCCGAGGCTGTGATCCCTCTGGAGACAAACTTCCCAACGCCGAGGACGAGCTCTTTCACTCCAGGCAGTAATGATGAACTGCTGGGAAAGAGTCTGGACCTGGTTGATGAACGAAGGGAACGAGCAATGATCCAGTTGGCCTATTATCACCAAAAGCTCAAGCAAGGATATGATGCCAATGTGAAGCTCAGGCCACTAGCACCGGGGGACCTGGTGCTGAGGAAAGTCGTAAGGGCTGCCAAGAACCCTTCCTGGGGAAAACTGGGGCCCAACTGGAAGGGGCCATATCGAATTACCTCGGTGGCAGGGATAGGTGCTTACTACCTAGAAAACCTAGATGAAAAACCTGTACCTCATCCGTGGAATGTAAATAACTTGAGGAGGTATTATTATTAATAAAAGCATCCTTTTTCTTGAGATTCAAATTTTAGTTATGTTATGGTTACATATTTTATGTTTTGGTGTCCGCCTAAAGCACTAGACCGAGCCATTTCAAGAAAAACCTGGGTACTAGACTGAACCAAGGTCTTGCATGATCCTCGAACTTAAACCTATGGGGAAACTAACCACTTCAAGACGAACCTGGGTACCAGACTGAACCAAGATCTTGCATGGTCCATGGACTCAAACCTATGGGGAAACTAGCTACTTACAGGGGGATCTAAGTGTTAGACAGAACCAAGGTCTTATATGGTCCTCAAACTCAAACCTATGGGAAAATTAGTTACTTACAGAAAAATCTAAGTGTTAGGCGGAACCAAGGTCTTGAATGGTCCTCGGACTCAGATCTCCGGCGAAACCTGCTGCCCTCGGCAAAGGCACAGATAAACGTAAGCCCACGAGCATCGCTCAAGGCATTCTAGAGCGTGCTGAGCCTAACCCCTTAGCATAGTCAGCAGCTAATGGTTTTCCTAAGTATTTTTTATTGTTTACAGTATCTAGTTCAGAGTGAAAAGCATGTTAAACTTCTAAGATTGTGAAGCTAGTGGTTAAAGCCCAGGTTGTGTCAGTAGTAGAACTCATCACAATGATAAGTAACGCATAAAGTAAAAAAAAAATGAAATGATGATTGATTCATACATCCAACTTAGAAATAGTTGTACAGCGTTTAAAAAAAAAAAAGGAAAAGCAACACCAACAAAGGCAGGAAACAAAAAGTAAAAGCTAGCCCAGGCAGCCTAGTTCTTCGACTTAAGCTTTACTCCCCCTTGGGAGGCTGTCCAGAGGTGTCCTCGGGGTCCTCAAAGCTTCGGCCTAGGGGAACCACCTACAGAGGCAACACCATGAGAGTTGTCTCCTTGGTCGGAAGAATAACTCTAGGAAGGTCTCCATCAGTACGAAGAGCCTAAGAGTCAGCAACAGGAACTTGAGGGCCAACGGAAGGCTTCACCACATTTGGGGGTGCTTCTAGGCTACTGGTTCCCCCTTCCTCTGGCACCTTCTGATGCTCAGCACCCTTGGCAGGACTATCGGTGGGAGTAGGATCCTTGGCAGTGTCAGCCCGGTCCCCGTCTGCCGCTTTGGGCGCGGTGTCGGCTTTAGAAATGGAGGAGGCAGCCTCTCGGATAGCAGGAGGGTAGTACACTCTCTCGGCCTTCCTAAGGCCAGACGAAGCTTCGACCCCCGCTTGGTTGAGGGCCTCTTCCCAAGTCTGGGAGCAGTAGCACTTGCAGACTTCAGGGACTTGAGCCTTAAGGGCAGCCTCAGTCCTGGCCACTCCCTTAGCAAAGGCCTCCTCCTTGGCCTGCTCTTTAGAGTTTTCGACCTCTGCCCGCGCAGACTCAGCCTCGGCCTTAGCTCTCAAAGCCTCATCCTTGGCGTGCTCGGCAACGCCCCTAACACCCACCGCCTCAGCCAACTTCTACTTTAAGTCAGCGATGTGCTCCTTAGCAATTTGCAGTTGGCCCTCAGTGTCTTGAAGGCGCCTCGTCTGGTTGGCGGCCTGCTTTTGAGCGCTAGCCAAGCCTGACACCGCGCTATCTCTGGCCTTCGTCGCCTCCTTTAGAGCCTCCCTCGCCTTTTTGAGGTCGCCCTCGGATTTGCTAAGGATCCGCGTGGCATTTAGGCAGTTGTCACGCTCCTGCTCCAAGGCCCTGCTCTGTTTATTGGCCTCCTCTTCCAGCCTATAAGTAGCCTGGACAGCCTGCAAATTGAAACAAATAAATGATAAGTATGGGAACAGAGGGGGAAAATCAACAAACTCTCAAGCAGCGGATGGCTTACCATGCCCAAGTACCTCTTCATGCTGAGGATGACCTCCTGCCTCTTCAGGCCCTCCAATTGAGCCATGTCGGCAGGAAGCAGCAGGGATCTCTCCAGCGCATCAACCACATATGCCCCTTCACCGCCCCTGAAGTCCCTGAGGGAGGCGTTATCCATCAAGGGCTCCCCATGGAGCATCGACGCAGGGAGCCATGCCTGAGCCTCGGACTGCACAGCCACCTCTCCCCCTTGGCCCTGGTGCCCAGTCTTTTGCTGCTTAAGAGGGCGCCGAACCTCATCCTCCTCGGGGGAAGAACGAGTCCTCTCAGCTCCCATAGGCCCTTTGCCCTTAGGGTCCTTCTTACGCTTGGAATCAGCAAGCTCGGGCCTCGGTGGCAAGCTCGGCTGAGGAGGAGGAGGTGGAAGCTTGGACTAGGAAGAAGACGACCTAGTCCGAACAGACTGAGACTTGGACAGTGAGGGAGGAAGCTTGGGTTGGGACTTCCTCGGCTCATCCCTCCCTGGCTGACCCTCAAGTAGGTCAAGTAGGCTGGTTTGGGGTTGCCTCTTGAAACCCATCTCGGCCTGGGGAGTGGTCCTCGTAGAGAAAAGGTCCGCCTCGGTCAAATTAGGATCGCCCAGGTCACCCGAGGGATCCTCGGACGTGTGGACTTGGTCAAATGCACCAAATTCGTCCTCAGATGGACCCGAATTAGCGACTTCTTCCCCTCCTTCTAGCTCTTCTCCCTCGGCCTCCGCAGCTTGGGTGGAAGTAAAGGAAACTGTCGACGGGATACCTTCAGGAAACAAAAACCCTCACTCCACCACAGTTATCTCGCGAAGCCGTAGGTCACCGACTTTGATTACGTACTTCGGAGCTGGGAACGGCTTCTGGGTCGGATCGTACCCAAGGATCTTGTGAGCAGCCCTGACTTGATTGTCGCCCTCGTTCATGAAAATCTCCGCCCTAAGAACGGATTGCAAGTCTTCCTTGTTGACTAACTGGAAACGCCTCTCGAAAGCATGCGGATCTACAGAAAGAAAAACAAACTGCTATCATCAACCGAGCAAAGCAGACTTACAACAAAAAAAAAAAACAAAAAAAAGAAAAGAAAAAAAAGCTAGACCCTCTCCTACTCTAAGTACCCCACCTAGTGTCCCCTCCTCCATCGGACAGTGAGGGCCATCGTGCCACTCCCCGGACACGAGGAGAAAGTCTTTGTTCAGACCCTTGCTGGACTCGGGAAGACACTGGATAAGCCGAACCTTATCGTCCCTCGTCTTCATGTAGTAGGACTTACCCTTCAGTTGCTGGAGGTTGTAGCACTAATTTACGACATGGTGGGTCAACCTCAGCCCTATCTTCTCGTTCAAGGTGTCCACACAACCCAGGATCCTAAACACGTTGGTGGCGCACTGTGTTGGGGCCAACCCAAAGTATGTAAGGTAGCCCCTCATTACCGGCCCCATGGGGATCCTCATATCGCCCTCGAGGAAGGCGATCATGGGAATGGTGACCTCCCCCTCCTTCCTTCGAGTGCGCCATGCCCCTTCCACACAGTACCTCAGGCCTACGTTGCCGGGTATCCTATAATCGGCAATGAATTTCTCCATCGCCTCTTCAGACTCAACTAACTTCTTAAATCTACCCATCCCTTACAACAACTAAAAGACTCGAGAAAGAGCGAAGGAAAGAAAGGACTCAGAGAAAAAATTTGTGCTACAGAGAGAAGAAGACTTACAGAAATGAGGAAAAGCTCCTCGGACAGGCCTTTTGTGCTGGAAAAGTTGTGGATGCAGTTGAAAGATTTGACCGAATTCAGTGAATGCGCGCTAGAACTCTTGAATGCCAAAGCGAAAAGGCCAATCGGTTCGAATGGGTATTTATATCCCCAACTAAAAATAACCGTGCGAGTTTCCCCGTTCATAAGGCTGGAGAAAGCCCAGCCGTTTGATTAGCATCACACCGTTGAACATGGGGAGCACAAAGCCGCCAGAATTTAATGAGGGCACGCTCCGCGTACCGAGGCGCCAGGAACACGCCTTGGGCAGATGAAGAGACTCTGGTGCTGACGGAAGACAAGACGTGACAAGCCATAACAAGGACCCGAGGACATCAAAATCCTCCCCCCCCGCCCGAGGAGCCGGACAGCAGGATTTTGAGGGGCTATTGTGGGGCCTAATAATCTGACAACCCCGGCCTATCGTATATCCGGCCCAAGGCCCATGCCGAGGATTAAGAAATGTTCGAGGAGGAGCATAGATAGCCTAAGCTGTCAGGAAACATCGCTGAGGACGATGTTGTCCTCAGCAAGCCGAGACCGTTGAAGGGGGAAGTAACGAGCCACCATGAGCGGCCTTCCTGGGCATCTAAAGAGGAAGAGCAAGTACAACATGTCAGCCATGGAAGCATGGTGGAGGAGCACGTCTAGGATGAACTGTCACCTCCACATTAAATGCCCACAACTAACGTTCTGACCGCATCAATGAGGAGATGACCCCTGAACAGTGCTGCCTTGGTTGCTGCAACCCACAAGAAGAATGGGAAGGCGGCTGATGGGACAAGCACTCAAGTAGCAGCCTGGTTGATCAACAAATGTAAGGCTAGGATCAATTGAGAGGGTGGTATATAATGTAAGGGATCCCTCTGTAAAGAGGGACGGGAATCTGAAGTAAAGAGTACTATAGCAACCTGTATTCTCCCAGAAATCCTGGTAACCGGTCTCTAGAGAAATAATAAGAACTGTAAGAGAGAGGGGCCGAGGAGCACCATTGTGCATCTTAACTCGCATTCTGGCTATCAAATCCACATGCAACCATGCATGGCCGTTGCATCCCTCATTAGGGCCTAGTTCTTGAACCCGCTCTCTACAAATTCATTGTACTGGGCTAACTGGGCTTAAGTCCACTCTCTCAACAGTAGAAGTGCTCAAACCCGGTCCCTACAAATGATATTTGAACACTATATATATATATATATATATTATATCATTTGACATATGTTTTTTAAATGATAAAATCTACAAAAATAAAATCTTATTATATCTTATATGATTATGCGAAGCATACAAAATGAGTAGAGACAACGAAATAGTAATCAAAAGATACTGATTTTCTATTATGTTTTTCTCTTATATGATTATGTGAAGTATACTGATTTTCTACATGTTCACAACTCACAAGATCTTAACCCATGTTGAAGAGATGTTTCAAACTTGTTTTACTTATTTTCTTCTTGTGAACATCATCAAAAAAACCTAATTCATCATTTGTCTCTAAATTAAAATTTGTTTACTAAGTAAGCAATTTTTTTTTCTCTGTGTGGACAAACTACTAATTAAGTAATTATAATACTTCAAGCATATAGGTTTCTATTTGTCTCTTAAATTTCATGACAACATCAATTATAATTAATTATTACAACTACATTAACCAAACAGAAATTATGCCAATGAACTTTGGGTGAAGTGGCACCTTCACACTCGTAACTCGTAGGTATGAGATGATGGGCATGAGTTTTCACTTTTCACCTACCCAAAATACAAGTAAAAAGCACCCAAAAAAAAAAAAAAAAACAATTTAACAACCACTGTCTGAGGAACATTGTCAAATCTCCACACATATCAACTAAAAATCTGTGCCGATTAAAAAAAAAAAACAGTTCATAAAATGTTAAACCAAAAGGCCCAAAAAAAAAAAAAAAAAACAAAAACCCTTATATACATTTAATCTTTGGGACTTAGTATATAAAAAGTGGGCAGTTCAGCTGGCTAACACTACAAAAAACTTGATTTTTAACAGCGGTTGTAACCACTACTAATATTTTAAAAAAATGCTGCTAAAAGTCATATAGGTCTATACCAGCGGTTTTCTAAACCATTGCTACAACTTGAATAACTGCTGTTAAGTTGCCGTTGCTATAAGTCACTATAAGTTATAGCAGCGGTTTTAGGAATCGCTGGTATAGAAAACATCTATAGTAGCAGGTCTATAAACTGCTGCTAGAGAATTAAAAACCGTTAGTACACACAACTTTACCTTTTGAAATTAATTATTTATACCAACGGTTATGTAACTACTACTATAGATTTTTTAGTAGCAGTTCATAGAACCACTGCTAGAGAATTAAAAACCGCTAGTACACACAACTTTACCTTTTGGAATTAATTATTTATACCAATAGTTATGTAACTGCTGTTATAGATTTTTTAGTAGCAATTCATAGAACCGCTGCTAGAGAATTAAAAACCGCTAATACACACGGCCCTTCCTTTCGGAATTAATTATTTGTACCAACGGTTATGTGACTGCTCCTATAGATTATTTAGCAGCAGTTCTATAAACCGCTACTAAACAAAATTAAAAATGTTTGTATACCCTTCCCTTATTTCTAGCATGAATTATTTTTAACAGCGATTTTGTGAATTATTACTAGATATTCTTTAACAATAGTTTTATAGAACACTGCTATAAAAAAAAAAAAAAAAATGCTAGTTCTCTCATTCGTACACTTTGTTATAAATTAGTTATTGCAGCAAAAAACAACCGCTACTGTAGGTTCCATACAGGAGCAGTTATAAAAACTGTTACCGAAGGTATAAACTTTATTGAATATTACAAAAATATTTTTTTAATTAAATTTTTCCCTGAAAATTAGTAATATAACATGTTTGGAATGTTATTAAAATCCACAATTCCAAAAATCGAAGTAATAAAATAATTGCAAATAGTTAATAACATTGATCCAAATGAAGAAATAAAACTTTACAATTCAGTTTGGAATCACAAATATCTTAATAAAAGTATAAACAATATTTTTTGGTACTTAATATAAGACAAGGATAAAATAATTGTAGACACCCTACAATAAAAACTAAGATTATAAATATTCCCTTTGAAGTATGCCAAAAGTCACTCCAGCATGAAACTTGGTCTCCCTTTATATTTCAATGTATTGTCTTAGTTTCCTGGAATACAATAAACCAAATATTTGCATTAGTGAAAACTATATATATAGGCAAATCTGCGAGAATATATCAAATGGCTATTGGAAAAAAAAATGATGACAAATACATATCTTCTCATGTGCATTATTTTTATTGTATTACCTCTAAACCAAGAGTCAACAAGCTTAGCATAATCTTGGCGATTTACTATATTTGGAGCCTCAGCCACTATTTGTGTTGATGTTTTTGACTTATCAAAGTGCTTTGCTTTCAAAGCATGCTTCCAATTCCTCCATTGATCACCCAATCTCTTTAATTTATGACGCTTGATTATCTCTCTTGCAATCTCATCTTGGGGGATGTAAAACTTTGACTGAAACACAAATACATATATATAAATAAATAAATAAAAAACCATAACCACTACGTAGAAGCATTCTTTCTATTAAAAAAAAAATCTATGTAGAAGCATTAAAATTCTGGAAAGAAGCATAATATATGTTACTAAAATTTTAATTCCTCAATTATATTCCAACAATTTTCTTTGTAGTCATTTGGCATTGTACGCCAACTAACAACATTAATAGGGCATAAGTGAGAGTTCGTTGCGACAATCTTTATAAATTGATTAAACCTACAGCTTTCATGTTTAGTAGGCTAGAAATAACGGTCAAAAGACAACTTAAATTTGTTTATGCACAAAAAAAAAGTAGTCAACACCACAATCATACTTTTAATTAAGTGTTACGTGCTACAAGGACTAAAAACATAAGTAATCATATTTATAGGTTGCTGTAATCATATTCATAAGACATTTTGGGTTTTTTTTTTTTACAAAAAAATTTAGTAATTAATCCTGAAAAAAGATTGATTTTCACTAATATTTGATTAAATTAGTATATATTCATGAAATTTAAGAATCACATGCACATATTCAAAGTCAAAACTAAGCCTCAATTCAGTCATTACTCATTTTATTAAAAAAAAAATGCTAAATCTCAATAGATCAAGAAATACAAAAAAGAAAAAGAAAAGAAAGAAACCTAATCAAATAACTAATTAAAATTATTTTATTCTATTTATATGCTATATAATATATTTATTTATTTAATAAAAAAATGCATAATAGTTTAAAAATCTTGATGTTTACCTGGGGAGTAATGGTTAAAAACCATACATTCAATCACTCTTCAGTCTCCACTCTCTTAGATTTGGAGGAAATAGCAAATTCTCTGAGAAAATTGTAAAAAAATATTGGAGATTAAGAAAATTGATGAAATGGGAGACAAAGAGAGAGAGGTTAAAAACTCACCTATGAGTTGTTGTTACGACTCCTACAAAAGTTTTTTTTTTTTTTTCTTGAGGAGACTAAAAACTCTTTTAATTTTTTCTAAGCAATTATTGGCAGCTACAGGTTTTATTTTTTAACATGGCGGGTAACTAAAATTTTGAGATAAAGATAAAGAAGGCCAATATTAGAAACCAAGATAAGATAAGGACTCTTAAAAAGTTAAAAATAATAATACGTAAAAACCAAGATGAGATAAGGATTCAATGGGTTAATAAAAAATAAAATAAAAAGGAAGTAAAAAAATACGTTTATTTGGGAGAAAAAAAAGGGACATGAATTTCACTTTCCAACACACGTTTATTTGGGAGGGAAAAAAAAAGGGAGGGAAAAAAAAAACACATAAAAGAAACTTCCAGCACACACATTTAAGGGACATGAGTTTCACTTTCCAACACACGTTTATTTGGGAGGGAAAAAAAATTAAAAAAAGAAAAAGAAAAGAACACTTCCAACACATGTTCATTTGAAAAAAAAAAAAAAAAACTTCCAGCACACACGTTTATTTGGGAGGGAAAAAAATAAAAAAGAAATTGAAAATCTTTCCAATTGGCAGGGTTAGAACCCATCTTCTCAAGGTAAGTGTCTAAAATGACAACCAATGGACTAAACACTAGTATTCGAACAAAATGGGAAATCTATTAGTATTAACTATAATTTAAAGAATTTGAAAAATTAAAATAGTTTGTGACACCTACTAATTAATAAAAATATAAAATACATAAGCTTATATATAAATTTTTTATTATAAATAATATATTTAGCATTAATCATTATGTTTTATAGTTGAAAGAAACTAAGCCATTCTTGATATAACCAATATGAATTAATATTTTAATTTTAATTTTTTTATATGTTTTATTATTCTATATTTTTATAATATAAAATTATTTTTAAAAATTATTTTATTTCTTTATTTTTTAATCAAGATTGGTTATTTGTATAGAATGTGGCAATTTGTGTTTGCGGGTCGGGTTCGTGTCTTGTCGAGCCACAAGTATTAGGTTATATGGGTTGACCCGAACCCAACCTGTTTAGTAAACGTGTCAGGAATCCTCAACCTGAACACAACCTGTTTATTAAATAGGTCAACCCGACCCGACACATTTAACTCGTTTAATTAACAAGTCATGTAAAAGTCAATGCAAATGAGCCGTTTTTAATAATCTATTTGATTAACAGGTCATACTTAACCTATATAGTTTTTATCAATTCTCATATATATAAAATTAAAATACAATTACAACCATAAATATAGTAATAAACATATAAAAATTACCATAAATTAAGCAATAATATCAAAATAATTAATAACTTTAAAAGCTAAATGGAATGAGCTCGCCCTGTATTGGAAGTAGATGCTGAATTTTCGTGGCAATTGCCATGATATACTACTACAAAAATATTTACTTTGACCAAAAAAAAAAATTATTCATGATTTACTACTCTTCCAAACTAGAGAGTCTTGAGGCCTTCTAGCATTCAAAGAGATAGACTTGAAAACTGAAGCTTGAAAGGGGTAGAAAATAGAATCAATGAGAAATTATTTCCATGTTGGTAGATTGGAGGTTGAATTAATTAAATCAGATACTGTAACTTCAACAGGTAGACTCTAGGAAGTATGGACACTTCATTTGGGTTATCGTACCAGTGTCATATTAGGTGTCATACTAGTGTCGTACCTACCATATATCATCTTGTTCTTTTTCCAAAATTGCTTGTGTTGTCATTTTGTTAGGGGCGGAACTACATTAGCACTATGGCCCCCAAAATAATTAAAATATTTTAATATTTTTTTATATATTAGTTGAGTTTTGTTTAAAGGATTCATAAACTAATTAGGAATTGCCCCCAAAGAATTGACTAGCAGAGTAATAGTCCTAGTAATTATAGAATTAATGTATTTTTTTTTTCTCATTTTCATTTATTTTAATTGCACGGGGTAAAAACCAAATAACTCTCTCGAGTTGGGCCCTTAACCATTTTTTTTTTTTTTTGGTAAAGATGGGGTTAAAAAGCTAACTTTGAAATAGTGTAAAGGAACTTAGAATAAAAATACTTAAAGGCTAAGAGATTTGAAAAATGAATAATACTCTTCTTTTATAAACTCTCATCGGTTTGTCTGAGGAAGACTACTTATACTCAAGGGTGATCACAATAATCTATCTCTAGACTTAATCTTCAAGTGTTTATAATATTCAAGTACAGGATGATAATATTCAAGTGTTTATTACAATAATCTATCTCTAGACTTAATTTTTTTTCCATCTCTTAATATAATATATCTTTTCCCATTTAGAGGTCGATCGCTGCCATCTCAGCCGTCCACTTGTACGGTGGATGGTTCTTCAAGTGGGATACTTGTCCCATCTTCCATTTCCCCTCCTTTTGAGAGTAAGATGTGAAGGTAACAGGCTGTCAAAACACTGTTCAGGAGAGTCATTTAACCATATGTGAAGTTGTGATTTACAACTATTTTGTGTTGGCTTTAATTCCATGCCAAATTTGATTGTAATTTTGTTCAATCTTATGTACCTTGTATTTTATATGGGATTTCTTAGTATGGGTTGTGTGTGAGAGAGAGTGTGAAGACTCTAGATATCATTGAAGATTAAAGGAGTTTTCGCGGGTAGCTCGTCAGAAGACTTCCCACGAAGTGAAGCCATGTGCTCAGCACATGACTGGAATGCGAAGAGTGATGACAGATGGTGACAATTGGTTTTTGCGAGTATTTCGCGGGTAAGGCCTTCTTGCGAGATACCCGCAAAACATTCTGTTTTGCTATTTTGTCATATCTGATATACCATGTCTCTACCCACACTATTTATACTCATATTACCCACATATTAAGAGGAGTGTTTTTTTAGAGAGAAAACCCTAACCATAACTCTTGAGAGTTAGAGATTGTCATACCAACAGTCCTCTACACAATCCATTGTGGTTTTCCTTAACTCCTACCTCTCCATATCTAAATCCTTGAGAGATTGATAGCCCAAACACTTACCACACCCATTTTGAGTGTAAAGTGAGGTTTTGGAGCTGCTGGGAAGCATTGGAATAAGCCATTTGATTGGTGGATGCATTTGAGCTGAATTGCGTGATCCAGAAAGCTAAAGAAGACAATGCTTCGTCAAGTTAGTTAATAGCAGGAGCTTGGAGGGTTTAAGTACATGGGGTAGACTAGGCTTGGAAGGTCTTTTGTTATTCGGGTACTCCAACTCATTCTCTAGTGGATCGATTTACCGCTTGGAGGATGGCAAAAAGGTTTTTCGCTGAGTTCTTCGATTTCCTCTTCGATAACACATTGACGTGTTATCTTGTGTTTGCATTCTTCTTCCCTACTCTTTTAGCTTTCATTTTACTGATTGATATATGATGAATATGGCTTAGAGTAGTTTATTGTTTGTTCGTTCGCATTTACTCTATTCCGCACTTAGTTTAAGTTAGAGTAAAATTAACCGAGCCGTAGTTGTAATTTGGGGGTCTAAACAACTCTTGCGTTTTCACACAAATTCGAGCTTTCACCATAAATGCTGCATGATAAGTTGGTGCAATGCATTTAATGTGAATGAGATGTTTACTTTCTAAGTAAGCTTCCTCCAACCTTCACTTAGGGAAATTATTGTTCCTCAGCCAGATAGTATCCTAGGTGTAGCCTTATAGCCTTCATTTGCCTGTTTACATTTTTGAGCCTGTCCTCTTCCTCGACACGGGCTTTTTGTTCAAACCTTCCTCAGGTTGGTCTTATCGAAATTCTAGATGATGGTTTGTTTTCAGACACGTCTTCTCTGGGCTAATTCCCATGACCTCTGGGCCAAAATGCTTGGTTTGAGCCCATTCCCTTTCCTTAATACATAATTGGGCCCCTTTGGGCTCAACCTAGGCCCAATCCTCTTTGATTTTTCCTCCCCCCCCCCCCCCCCCCAACCCACATTAGTAATTTCATTTGCTTCTCAATAATGCACTTAAAGTTTTGGTTTATAATTTGAAGACTTCATTAGTTATATTGGAAGTTTTTTGGCCCTAGCGTTTCGACCAATGTCGATGTTAGTAGTTAGGTGTCTCCTAACTAAATTTGTTATATTATAAAAATAAAAAGCCTAGATCTCACCATGTTGCACTTGGCCTTAGTATGGTCAAAACCCATGGCAACAACTCAACAATAAAGACAACGGAATTTGCCCACCTCCATATAGTTACGTTATTATTATTTTTTAATGAGTAATTTTAATCAAAATAACAAACTATCATATTATTAGATTTTTATATTGGTCATTATAAATTATTTTATTTTTATAAGATTTTGGACTAATTGTTCCCGAAGTTATGACAGAAATATGGTACAAGTCAGTTTTAAGGCTGAAAAAATTGAGTATGTTGATAACATAATCAATTTTTTTTCATACTCCATATTTTATAGTCTTGAGAACTAAAATTATTTGTTCTTATCTACGTTATCTATTATAAATAGAAGAAATTATCTATTTCCATAAAAAATAAAATAAAAATTATTTGTTTCACCAAAAAAAATTAATTTCTTACATAAAGCATGACCCATAGAAGAAATTATCTATTTCCATAAAAAATAAAATAAAAATTATTTGCTTCACCAAAAAAAATTAATTTCTTACATAAAGCATGACCCATGTAATAGCCTGAAGATTATTTTGCTCTTCAATCGTTAGCAATCTTCATTTTGAAATAGATGTCTATCAAAAACTAATATTTATCCCATTAAAAAATATATATATATCTTAAAAAAAAAAAAAAAAAAAAGCTGTGTAACCGAAGGTTTGAAATTCTCTTTTATCCGTAATATATACCCAAATCTTAGATATATTTTGGCGCGTATTCTAAAAAAAAAAATAGATATATTTTGGCGCGGGCGCAAAATATTGCTTTGCCTTGCTTTCACTTCTCTTTTGTCTCTCTTAACTGTCTGTCTTTCACTTCTCTATCGCAAGGAGGAACTAATTTTTCAGAAGGTTTGTAATTTTTTCATCCATTTTTTTCTTCTTTCTAATGTCATAGATTGTACAGAGGTAGTCAAAGTATGCTAATATTAAGATAGTTGGGTCTAGCCTTACTTTGTATACTTGGCTTAGTCAAATAAAAGTTTCTATCGTTTCGGGGTTCAAAAAAAAAAAAAAGAGACTTATTTTAATGAAGGTGGTATGGTGTTTTCGGTTAAACATTGTTTGTATGCCGTTTTGATTTATATGCTTTACATCTACTCATTGAAGTCTCTTGGCCTTGATGTCAATCACGAGAAATTGGCTTACAGATGTAATTGTGTATGGGTTCGATGAATAAAGAAGATTCGGTCAATGCAATAGGGTAGATTTAAAAAAAAAAACTATAACTACACAAGGAAAATCCTTCACACTCTCAAATCTTACCGCTAGCATTCGGTCAATGTGTCTAGTGACTATTTTGGATTTGAAACAATAATATTGCTTGCAATATTTACTTTGTTAGTGTGAGTTTTTAAACTGTGGATTTAAAACAATATTTTCTCAGCTACTAGGACTAACCTTTTTGCCAAGGTGTATGAGCCATTTTATTTTCAAAATTTTTATTAGAGTAATACATAAATAGCATTATACCTGGTCCAATAGCTTGGAATTTATGCTCTTCTCATTTCTTTAGTGCTAGCTGAGTTCCCGCACGATGGGCGGGGAAACTTATTATTAGTTTTTTTTTCAATATTTCAATAATTTTAGCCAAGAATATTCTTGCAACTTAACTGGTTGCCACATTTCTAACAGAGACGTCCAAGGTTCAAATCCTCCACCCCAACAATCGATGTATAAAAAAAAATTTATTTCAATAATTTTTCCAGTAAAAAAATTGCAATATTTAGTTATTTTATATACAAAATTGAAAGACAGTAAGAATATTGTAGTGATTTGATTATACTATGTTTGTGTGTGTGTGTGTGTGTGTGTGTGTGTTTTCAAAATTGAAAATTGCATGATATAGTAGCTAATATAGACAAGCATGTTTCATGCCTACTAAAGAAAATGCAAATATCATTTTATTTTATTTTTACATTCTTGATTGTGTGTAACTAAATTTATTTTTTTCTTTTTTGTTGGACACTGTTTCAGTAGTTGCAATCATTCCTTTTTTTTTTTTTTTTTTGTTCATTGTAATCATTCCTAATGTATTTTGTAAATTTGGAGGTCTAGGGGTATATTGTTCATTTTGAAAATTTTAAAAATAGCTCTCCAGTTATGGACTTTCTAGAGATATTTTGGCCATTTTATAATTCTAGAGGTATTTGTGTCATTCTGAGTATTTTAGGTGTATGATGATCTCATTAGGGTATTAGTTTTCTACATTGGAGTATAAAAAAAAAAAAAAAATGACTAAACGTTGTAGTTTTGTATTTAGAAAACACCTATAGAAGCACAAAAAATAAAGTATATTGTAGCATTTGGGAAACCATTGCAAAAAAATATTAAATAAAATTGTAGTTTTGTATTTAGAAATCACCTATAGAAGCACAAAAAATAAAGTATATTGTAGCAGTTGGAAAACCGCTGTAAAAAAAAAGTATATTATAGCGGTTACAAAAAAACCACTGCTACAAAGAGACTTATAGTAGCATTTGAAAATCTGCTACAATAAACCCATTATAGTAGCATTTTTTGTAAGTGCTACAAAAAAGACCACTGTTATAACTCATATTTTTTGTAGTGTAAGCAAGAAGTAATTCAGCAAGCTCTATCATGCCCAGAGAGACTAGCCCAAACATGTTGGTATTTGCAATAAACAAAAATTGTTCATATAACTTGGGCTGGGACAGGATAAATATGGTGCTGATGAGTTTGGGAATTGGGCTTTCAGGTCTACTTTTGTGCTCTGTGGGTTGATTAAATAAAGCCCTAAGGGAAGCCTTTTCAATTCCAGGCTGATCAAAAAGCTTGGTATTTAATTCAATCTGGGAAAACAACCTTATTTTTATTTATTTATTTATTTATTATTTAGGATATTATAATTTTTGTATCCAGTTGTCTTCGTCTCCAATGCTATTTCAAATTTGTCAAATTCTCCATAGAGATATTTTACCCAATAATTTGCCGAGGCTCACTTCCATCTCTTATTCCTTCTTAGGTGTTTCCAGATCAGGAAAGAAATGAACTGGTTTTTTAGTGCTCTTTTATTTTTATTTCTATCTTTTTTATTTTAATAGAGTTTATTTCTATCTTTATTATTATTATTATTATTATTATAGAGTTTCAACCTATCCGCTACAGATGATGTTTCCCAGATCAGGAAAGAAAGGAACTAGTTTTTTAGTGCTCTTTTATGTTTATTTTTATCTTTATTTATTTATTTTTTATAGAGTTTATTTCTATATATATATATATATATATATATATATATATTTTATAGAGCTTCAATCTATCTGCTTTTGATGATTTTGCTCTTTATTATCAAATCAAAATACTAATCGATTTTTGGTTTAGGCGGAAATCGAACTCTAGATATCTTATTTAACCATTAGAGACTTTATCAGTTAAGTTAACTGAAATTTACTTTATAAGTATTTGAAAAAGATGTCACTATCTCTGTGGTATCAAAAATATTCTTAGACATCATTTTCGTCAATAATAAAATTTGTAAAGATTTTGATTAGAAATGATACACTACTTTTATATCATTTAACATCATAGCTTTTTAACATAATAAGTTTACCATAAATCTTATTATGTCCCCGTTTGGTATAATTTTTTTTTCTTTTTACTTTTTCAGTTTTTTTTCAATGAAAATTATTAACTATTTGAAAATTTTGTACCTTAAAAAAAAAATGAAGTTTAAAAGCAATTATACTTTGATAATGTATGTGAAAGTGAAAGGCACGGTGAAAGCATTCAAAATGAGTGGAGACATAGAACTACCTTTTTTATTTATTTATTTATTTATGAGATGTAGAACTACCTTTTTGGTGACCAGAAGATACTAATTTTCTTCTGTGTTTAGTCTCTTTGAACATTGTTGGGCATAGGGGATGTTGTAAGATATATCATATGGGTCCATAAGTCTCACCTGTGTGGCAGTGGCACTAAAGAGTTAAATGTCACAAGATCTTAAACCACGTTTAAAGGGATAAATAACCAAGAAAAGATAGAAAAATATTTGAGAGCAACTAGGTTGATTTTCTACATAAATTACTTTAACAATATATTTTTTATGGACCTCATTTCACAAGATGGAATAAATATAACTCACTAAAACTTAAAACTTTTTGGAAAATCAAACTTATTTTGTTTTTTGTTTTTCTATTCATTATGTATATACTAAATTTCTAATCATGCATTACCATAGATAATCAACAAATTAGATTGTGAGGTTTCAATTCTTAAGAAGAGACTAACAATGAATTGAGAGTGTTGCATGTTTTCAGAATAATAAGAGCACAATTTTGTTTTAGAATTTGGCTAGAGGCTCATGCTGATAACATGTTATAAAATAAAAGAAATAGTAAGACAAGGTAAAGATATGTGAAGATGAGAAAATATATTAATTTCTTTCTAAGTGGTTATCCACACAATACTATGAATCCTTGAATGCATATGTATTCATTTGTAATATTAGATCACATATTTATAGGGGTTAAAAGTTGAATGGATGGAATTTTTATGAATGCAATGTCATGTATGAAAGAATATAACTCCACCTCTTTATGAAAGTAACACCATCCATTTGGTAATTTTATGTATTCACGATAGGGCAAAACTTAAATACAGTATTATGGATACTGCTCCTTAGGTTCTCATTTTAAATTTTTGCCACCTGTCTAGTCTAACAAATCAAACAAACTGTGCGTTAAAATACTTTTTTTTTCCAATACTGCAAGAGAGCCTAATGGATTTAGATCTCTCGGGCTTAGGGACTTGATCTTTTCCTTCTGCTGAAAAAGAACTTTATGCATCATGATCAAAGGCCAACAAAATCAATCACCTAAAATTATTGTTGTGAAAATTATCAAGACAAGATATTAATCACACACAAGAACACACAGATATAAGTGAAAAATTATTTCTCCTTGAAGAGAAAAACCATAAAACAAACTTCGAATAAATCTACAGTTATAAAATTAATTATTATATCTTCTCAACTTTACGTCTAACTTGAAATTTGAAGGATGTGTAAAAAACCTGTACACACTGAATAATCGACTGACCGGAACCTACCAAAAAGATGGTCACATTCATCATTGCTCATCTCTTCAACCATTGATTCGATGTCCCACCTCCTTGGTCTCTAGGTTTTTTCTATTTCGTGTCCCCCTCTTCAAAGCGTGTAAGATTTCTCTCTTTTATTTTGTAAATTTGTTTTTAAGGTTCTGATTCTCTGATAGAGCAAAGTTGGAATTGTTGAATTTGAGTTGTACCAATTCTTTGATACCAATTTTTTTTAGTTTTATTTATTTTTGACATTCCATTCTGATCAGCGTAATGATATGATGTGATTATTGAAAGTATTTTAGTTTTGTTTGTGCCTTTAATTTGTGGCTATGGTGGAAATTTTTCTTTCATTTATATTATATTATATTATATTAGCCTTTGAGCACGTATTCACCCATGTGCTCGCGTGCTTAGAGATTCTTCTATTTTTTTGAGTAAAGGTTAATTATTTGCATCTATTATAATTAGAAATATATATATATATATATATATATATATTATTTTTTAAACATATAAAAAAGATAAACTTTAGAGCTAAGCAGTAACTATAATTTCTTTAATTTCTTTTTTGAACGTGTTAAGAAGAAAATCCTAAATTTTGGGAGTTTTCTTTTTGAATTCAAAATGAATTTGTTATTTAACATTTATAACCCTATTTCTAAATGAAGTTATCATTCATTAATGAGGGTATTTTTGAACCACATAAAAGTTTAGTTGAAAAAGGGGAATCCTCTTATATATATTAATAATTTGAATCCATTATAATTTAGGATTATTACATTTTTCAATCATAAAATACCCAGGGGTGTGATGAAAAAAATATTTCACCACAAAAACATAACACTCATCACATCCATAGGTATTTTGTGTGTGACTAAAATGTGAGTGTATGGCTGATTTTGTTTTTTGCAATAAGTATAGATGGGTTTAAACACCCACATTTACGTGTGTTAGTTTTTTTTATCAATACATGTGTTAATTTTTTTTAACTGTCAGTACGTGGGGTTTTTTTTTTTTAAAAAAAAAAAAAAAAAGTATTTAAAAAAAATAAAAGTGGATTAGTGGGAGAGTATTCCTATTTTGTAGGCAATATTTTAGTGCAAGTTAGACATATATTTTTACCAAATTATCCTTTAATTTTATCTCTACTTAAACCTAGAGAAATAGGGGTATTTTGGGGAAAAAAATCTAGTTCAAACATGAGAAGCCCCTTAAATAGTAATAGCCTCTGAGCACGCGCGTGAAGGCTCTTCTATTTTTTTTTTTGTAAAAGTTAATAATTTACATCCATTATAAATTAGGGTTACTATATTTTTCAATCACAAAAATACCTATAGGTGTGATGAGTGTTATGCATTTGTACCAAATATTAAAATTATTAACCTTTCTCCTCGCATAACACTCATCACACTCCTAGGTATTTTTGTAATTGAAAAATGTAGTAACCCCAATTTATAATGGATGCAAATTATTAACCTTTACAAAAAAATAGAAGAGCCTCTGAGCATGTGCATGAGCGCGTGGTCAGAGGCTAGTAATCTGTAATTACCATTCGTTTTTGGCAATTATGATAATGTAGTAATCAATATTTTAATGATTGGAAGATAATGCTGTAATTCAATATTGTGTAGTACATATATTGTTCTTCATAATTCTTCATGACGAAAGGTAAAATATTGATCTGAATAAGATTGTTATTTTTTAACTCTTTTTTTTTTTGATGGGTTAGTTTTTAACTCTTAAATAGTATTAAGTTTTTTTTTTTTTTCATATGGGAAAGACTCGAGATTGTGAAGTTTGCACAATTTTAATGAGATTTTTCAATATAGTTAAAAGAATATTAAGTTATCCACCAACATTTATCACCTATCTAAGTAAAAAAAAAATTAAAAAATTTCAATTGCCTACCAAAGAAAGTATGGGAAAGGTTCGTGATTGTCAATTAATTTTTTTTAATGAGATTTATTAGGTATTTAAAAAAAAAAAAAAAATCCTAAAAGGTACCCACTTAGTCCTAAAATGTAGCCATTAAGTACACATCCATAAGATTCTCAAAAAAAAAAGAAGTGATGCTACGTCTACAACAATTTTACAACAAATCACAGGTGGTTAGTTATTATTGATTCAAATTTGAAACTAACACTAATATTACTTTTTTGCCCCAACAATAACAACCAGTAACAACCTGCCACTTAGGATTTGTTGTAAAAATATTGTAAAAATGTTGTAGACATATCATTTCTCGAAAAAAAAAAAAAGTACACATTCATAACAAAAGTTTCAAATGCCTAAAACAAATTAAATAATTTTAATTTAAATAATTTAATAATATTGTCATTATGGAAATTCTCTCACGTGAGCAATAATATCATTTAATTTTTAAAATGTATTTTCTTGAAAAAAATGAAAAGAAGGTGTAGTGAAAGACACGACAATTGTTAGGGATAATTAATTAATTTTTTTTCATATGGAAGTGATATGATTGAGAAAAATAAAGCTAAACTGTAGGAGTTTCGACGCATTCTAAGTACATTAATATTCCAAAAAGCAATAAATTGAATCCAACATAGAATTACAAAAATGGATAAATATAGGCATAGGTAGGATTTTTTTTTCTTATATACAAAAAAGAGTCATTAACAACCACTTGATAGATAACTACCACTATGCAATTCAACAAAATTGTTTGAAAGCTCTAAAAAGTGTTGAAAAACACAAGAGCTGTTTAGACCCCCAATTAAAATTACGGCTTGATTGATTTTACACAAACCTAATACTAAGTGCGGAAACGTGTAAACACAAGCGTATAATCAATAAGCTACTCTAATCCATAAACTAAGCAACACAGCAGTATAATGGAATATAAAAGAGTAGGGAAGAAAGATGCAAACTCAGAAAACACCAAGACGTGTTCTCGAAGAGGAAACCGAAGAACTCGGCGAAAAACCTCTCCGCCGCCCTCCAAGCGGAAATCGATCCACTAGACAATCAGTTGGGATACATGAGTGAGCAAAAGACCCTCCAAGCCTAATCTACCCGATGCACCTAAGCCCTCCAAGCTCCTACTCCAACAAGGCTTCTCGGAACCGTGTCTTGTCTAGTTCTCCGGATCCCGCAACAAGCTCCATGTTGCATCTGCCATCCTTGGCTTCTTCCAATGCTTCCCAGCAGCACCAAAACGTCACTCAACACTCTCAAAAGGTGTGGTAAGTGTTTGGGCTATCAACCTCTCAATGGTGTGGAAATGGAGAGGGAAGGGTTGAGGAGATACCACAAGCAAATGTATAGAGAAAGGTGGGGATGACAATCTCTAATTGCAAATGTGTTTGGCTAGGGTTTTCTCTCTGAAGCATTCCTCAACATTTGTGGGTAATGGGGGTTTATATAGGATAGGTGCAGAATGTGTGAGTCAGTCAGTACAGGCTGGCAGAACAGCATGTCTCGCGGGTGTCTCGCTGGAAGGCCTTACCCGCGAGATACTCGCGAGAGACAGCTGTCTCCATCTGTCCTGACTCTTCGCATTCCAGCATGTGCAAGGCACATGCTTCACTTCGCGGGAAGCTTAGTCGCGACATACCCGCGAGATTCCATCAGCTTCCACTTTGCTTGAGTCTTCACACACTCTCTATCACACACCCCTTACATCAATTCCCACAACAAATACAGGGTATAACCAATTGAAAGTAATTACAATCAAATTTGGCACGGAATAAAAGCCAACAAAACACATAGTTGTAAATCACAACTTTACATTGTTGATATATCACCCTAAAAAAAAAAGTAAGGATTAAATGTAACTACTTTTTGTGAGTAATCTATAACCGTATTAATTTTATTGCAATATTATCCAAATTGAACAGTTTGTCAAATTTAATACCATTTTTTTTATTGATTAAGATTGCAATATTAATGCATTCATCTTTTTTGTAATTTTATTGCAATTTTATCCAAATTGAATAGTTTGTCAAGTTTGATACTATTTTTTTATTGATTAAGATTGCAATATAATTAATAAGTTCATCTTTTTTGGTTAATAGTTGAGTAACACAGTTTGATACTTATCCAAATTGCACAGTTATTATTATTATTTTTTAAAACAAAGTTCTACGTAAGTATTCAATTTTTTTAGGCGAAAATGCACTTTTTGTCCCTATATTTTGGGTCAATTTCCATTTTGGTCCCAAAATTGATTTCTTTGCAAATTTCATCCCTAAATTTTGAAAATTGTTTTTATAATCGTTCTTGCCGTCAACCTACAGACGGAACCCTCCTACGTGGCAGACGGAGTGCTCTGCTTGCTGACATGGCGCTGACGTGGCCATTAAAATATTATTAAAAAAGATTATTTGATACTTTTAAATGTCATGTCAGCATTTAAATTAATAAAAAAGCCATGTTAGAGTATTTAAATTAAATTTAAAAATAAATTTAAAAAAACCTTAAATCTAATTAAAAAACAAAATTTCTTAATTTTAATTTAAACTGAAATTACAAATTCGATTTAAACTGAAATTTTAATTTCTCAATTCTCAGTTTTACAATTTTTTATCACAATCCTCTACACCAAACCCCAATCCCAACCCTACAAACCCAAGTTCCCCAACCCAACATCAAATTTTCTTAGTCATCAACGTCACAGCATCAATTTAATCCCTCTATCTCTACCCATTGTTCTCTCACTCTTTGTCTCTTTGATTTCTCTTTGATCTGCTCCATACCTAAACACCCATGGCCAAAGACAGCAAGCTCCAAAACCCAGACACGCATGGCCAAATAAAACAAAACACTCTTTTCGATCTACCCATAAGCCCATGGCCGAAGACTCCAAGCTCTACCTCTCATGACCACGAGCCACCAAGACTCAATTGATGAGGATGATGACGAGACAGGGTGACCAAGGAGTCGTTTCGTGGTCGATATGGCGTCGTTTGACGAGTGGCTGAGGAGGTGGATTATGTCGTTTTGGTTTTGGGGTTGGTGGTGTGAAATGGTGCTGTTGGTTTCGAGAAGGCAGAAACGGCACCATTGGATCTGCTCTAAACCCAGATCTGCTCCAGATAAGAACATAAAAAAGAAAAGAAAGAAAAAAAAAAACCATTCAGATCTAGGTTGGTGTTTGTGTACAATTGATTTTTGTGGAAGAATTTGTGTACAAATTTTGGAATATTTTGGGTTTCTATTCTTTTGTTCTTGGGATTGAATATTCTGGGTTTGTTGTTCTTGTGTGTTCATGATCAAGATGAATTTGGAATAGGAATTTGATAATTTGAATGTGAAATTCATGAGTTTATGGGTTTGCTGGAGATTGGTTGGTTTGTTGGATTTATTTCTTATTTTCCTGACATTGATGGAGATTGGATTTGGTTGCTGGGTTTGTTTCTTGGATTTGGGAAGAACATGAAGAACATGTTCTTACGAAAAAATAATGAAAAGTAAAAAAAAAAAAAAAAAAAAAAATTTAAATTAGATTTAAGGTTTTTTTTTTTAAATTTAATTTATTTTTTGTTTAAATACTCTAACGTGGCTTTTTTTATTAATTTAAATGCTGACATGGCATTTAAAAGTGCCAAATAATCTTTTTTAATAATATTTTAATGGCCACGTCAGCGCCATGTCAGCAAGCAGAGCACTCCGTCTGCCACGTAGGAGGGTTCCGTCTGTTGGTTGACGGCAAGGACGATTTTAAAAATGATTTTCAAATTTTAGGGATGAAATTTGCAAAGAAATCAAATTTGGAACCAAAATAGAAATTGACCCAAAATGTAGGGACGAAAAGTGCATTTTTGCCATTTTTTTAAAGTAATGAGTAAGATTTAACCCACAAACTCATATCATAAAAAAAAGAAAAAGAAAGATAATGATAAGGAAATATGAAAATAAAGAAAAGCACTTCAAAGTCCATATAATTAGAATAAGGATTAACAAAAAGTAACCTTAGAATAAAGATTAACAAAAGTAACCTACCCAAATTCAACAAAAACTAACTACAAATTATGTAATCCTCATCAGTAGACAAATGGTCGGTTATGGTGATTAAAAAAAATTATTAGAAGACTTTATATCTTTATTGAAAAAAGAAAAGAGCTATGTACATAGAAAAGCTTTTTTTGTTTGAGCAGAAACAATTAGAAAATATCTTTTGTTTTTGTAAGTAGGGTTTCTTTTTCCAGAAATAGTTATCACAAAAAATACATATCACATGTAAATATTTATGTAAAATTCAAATATTAGTTATATTCATTGAAAAATACATACCTCCTAAGCAATAGCCCTCTTCACACTTTCAAGGTGCTTTCTACAATCGTAAAAATCAATTTTATTTGTAATCTAGAAGTGCAGTACCCCTCTTCAACATTGAAAGTACTTCCCACAATCGTAAAAAAAAAAAATAAATAAAAAAAAATTTTTTATATGTAATCTAGAGGTAATGTCTCCCTCTCTACTTTTTCCCAAATGAAGAACTTGGGACTTTGACTGCATTTACCACAGATTTGCAAATTAAGCCTAGCTGTTCTGCGTCCAGGTAGAATTGTGGGCCTCCTGATCCTAAGCCTACTTGGCTAACTTAGGGACCTAACTCGTCCTCTGCAGGAACGTCCAATAACTTTCTAGATCCAGGCAGTCCGGAAGTGGATTGACGACCAGCGTTTATTTCTGAAGCTTTGTACCCAAACCCTCCTGTTAGTTCTTCGGTTGTGTCCTGATTACAGACATCGAGGGAAAAAAAAATAGAGGTAGGGGTAAGTGTTGTGATTTTGGATAATTACTTTGTAGACTGTAGTAGGCTGTGTTAAATATATTATTAGCAATGTAATGTGTTATATCATGTTGTATATGTTAAAGTGAATGCAGAAAGGGAAACATATATAGAATTGGAACACTGAGAACATGAGGGTTACGTTGTTCAATCTTGTCGGCCTATATCCATAGAGGAATCCCTTAAGAACTATATTTTTATTATATAAGAGTGTAGTACAATAACCTGTGTTACAATGAACCCTAACATGAGTATATATAGACGATTAAACCTTATACTACTAGTATAAGTAGGACTGGGCTTGAGCCTATTATATTGGGCTAATATGTCTAATATATCTCTAACAGGCTAATTGAATAACTGATCAAGTACTGGCTGATAGTTGGAGGGTGGTCCTGGTTTTTAGGCCATTTTTAGACATGTATTTTTACTGTGTTCTCCTCTAAATTTATCTCTACTTAAACTTAGGAATTTAAGGGTATTTGGGAAACAAAAAAAATCTGGTCCAAACAGGAGAATCCTCTTAAATAGTAGTATATATATAACCCTTGTATTTTGGGTGTCTGATCTAATTCTCATCAAATAAATGTTTGTTGCAAAAATATTGAAATTTCATTGATTTTTTGTTTTATATTTTAATAAATAAACCTTTTTAATAAATTATTATAATTCACATAATATTATTTAGATTTACTAATCAACCCAAACCGAACCTAACGCCCCAACTCCAGGTTTGGTGGGCAGGGGCGGAGCTACATGTTAGGGTGGCCCCCCCCCAATTTTTGAATTTTTTTTTTACTATATAGAAATATTTAATATTTTAATAATTAGCTCTCAAAAATGGGACTTGGCCCCCCCTTAACTATTTGAGTTGGTCCAATAATGTTCTTAAAAAAATTGTCCAAACAGGAGAATCCTCTTAAATAGTAGTATATATATAACCCTTGTATTTTGGGTGTCTGATCTAATTCTCATCAAATAAATGTTTGTTGCAAAAATATTGAAATTTCATTGATTTTTTGTTTTATATTTTAATAAATAAACCTTTTTAATAAATTATTATAATTCACATAATATTATTTAGATTTACTAATCAACCCAAACCGAACCTAACGCCCCAACTCCAGGTTTGGTGGGCAGGGGCGGAGCTACATGTTAGTGGCCCCCCAAAATTTTTGATTTTTTTTTTTACTATATAGAAATATTTAATATTTTAATAATTAGCCCTCAAAAATGGGACTTGGCCCCCCCTTAACTATTTGAGTTGGTCCAATAATGTTCTTAAAAAAATTGTCCAATTTGTTTAGTAGTTATAGAGAACATATTGTTTCTCAAATTCATTTTTTATAGTAAAATGTGTTCTCGTATTTTTTAAAGTTTTGGATCATTTATCTCTTTGAACACTTCATTAATTTAATTGAAATTTTTTTACTCACAACGGTAGACAAGTTGGTAACTTATATTGAAATGAAAATTGTAAAGATTTCACTATGGAAGATGGTGAAAGATTAATTTAATTCTATGAAACATTTAAGGATTCATTATGAAAGATACTATTTTTTTTGTGTATGTGTATAGATACATGTGTTTGTGTATGTGTATAAAAGTTTGTATAGACTAATAAATTAGCAACACAAATCGGCCTCCCCAAACAAAAATTTCTGGTTTCGCCCTGTTGGTGGGTTTACAGATTTGGTCAGTTTTGATACAAGTGTGAATAAAATCGGACATTCTGGCCTTTTGCCCCTTTTGGGCAAAATAATTGGCCTTATGCCCCTGTTTTGAAACTATATAGGGGCGTGCCCCTGTTTTGATACTCGATCTCCCTATAGGCGAGTTACTTAAAATACTCGATTATTCCAGGGCCGAGTTATGTGCAGGTTCCTGCCACCCTGGTCGTCCAGCGTGGATTTTGGGTAATAAAATATTCCCGCGTAACTGTTTAGAACTCGGCATTTTTCAAATCGAGTTACTGGTGGGATTTCAAATCACTTGTTAGTATTACTCGACTTCACAATAATCGAGTTGTATCTGGTACGTTCTGACCCGATATCAAAGCACCTATTTTGCATGTGAAGCTTAACTCGATTAGTTAGAAATCGAGTTATTAATGTTACTCGACTCTGCTATTATCGAGTTTTTTACATAAATCAACTTCTCATGCAGTTCTCCTCATCATTTTCAGATCAGCTCCTCCTCATTTTTTGAATTTTCTGCCAGAAGTTGATATTATCTCTCTATCATCTCAGGTGAGAAACTCATTTTCTTCTTTGAAATACATAGAGAATTTTATGGAGTAAGTAAAAGTAGTTGTAGATAATAGATATTAGGTTCTATTACTTGTGCTTTGGTATGTTCTTGAATGAGTGTTATGTGAGTAGATTAGGGTTATATTAATTGTTTGGTATTGTTTGGTGCTACAAGAAATGTACAATAATCTATAGAAACAGTGATGAGTGTTATGTGTGTACATTGGGTTATATTGGGTCTTTATCTGGTGTAAATTTCATTGACAAAAAATGAAATTCTTTATATTTGCTTAAACTAATGAATAGTTAATCTCTAGATTTGCAAAAGTTGAATGTACATACTCATCATTGGTCGAGACATTAACAACAATATTTTGTATTGCACACAACGTGTAAACATTAACAACAACGTCTAATATTTATGGTCAAATTTGAGTGTTAGTATTTCATTTTTAGCATGTAATAGTACACAAATTTATGAATGTCTTTGTCGTGTACCATCTTATGCAGCATTACATTATTTACCAACAGTTGATGCACACTGTTAACTTGATCATTTGATGTTATTGTATTCAGTGTCAATGTCTGGTTCTGGCAACCCATAATTTTATAGGCCTCACGATGTGTTCACTGCTATGGGTCGTTGCTGGGTATTGGAAGATGAGTTCAGCTATCCAATCAACCCGAATCTGCGAAATAGTGCTTACGTTCACAATACCATGAGACAGGAGTGGACTTGGTTATTTCGTGAACAACAAATGTTTTATGATGAGTTGGTTGGTTTTAAGTTGCCAATGCCTCGGCGACTCGCATCGCAAATGCCCAGAGACACGCTCGACGAACTTCGTAAAGCATTAAACCGCATAAGAGAAGAAAATAATCGAATGAAGATACGTCTTAATCGATATCGGACCCAAGTTGAGATTCGAGAGTCAGTGGAGGGAGGGTGGTACGAGCACGCACAATTCATGCAATCACTTCTTGCTGATCCCATTTATCAATCAGACGTGGAGATGTCAGATGAAGAGTAATTGTGTTGTCGTATAATTAGACTTTGTTGGAGAACTATTTTGCTTTAACTATGTTTTAAATGTATGTGTGTCACTGTTGTTGCATTTGTATTATGTAAACCTTATTATTGATTGTAAGGAGTATGCACGTTATTCGTAATACAGATTATTCCCACACAACGCATAAAAGTTAAATATTCCCACACATAATGTTTTTCATTAAGCACCAATAATATAACACAGAAAACTTAAAATAACTTATACGAGGTCACCAATATGCAGGCATTGCATATTAAACACTAACACTACTAACATTATTAACTTAACCCTAGACATAACACACATACCACATAGGCATTCACTTTGACAGGTAGTCCTCGTAGTTGAGGACATTATTACGTTTCGCCGGAGTGAGTTGCCTGTTCGTTGCAGTGGCCAGCTCTTCTGCTAGTTGTAGCATGTGATACCTTGACCTACGCAGTATCATCAGATTGTTCTCTTTTTTTATTCTTGTCACTACACGCTCATATTGGTGCATGTTTTGTCGTGGCAATGTGACCGAGATACGGTCGACAAGAGGCGCTCCGAGTCGCACGAGATCATCGTGCAGAGCGTTGGACTCGTTCACGCGAAAGTCCCACTCCCGCCGCAATCCGGCATAGTATTCCCTCTCGTCGGAATCTCTCTCCCTCCTATAGTTATTTAGAAAACGAGGTAGCATCCAATTACGCATTGACATTGGAAAATGTGACTTCTGATTGATATGTGTAGATGTTTTGTAAGGGTAGATGTAAATGGGACTTTATATAGGAGCTTTGCAAGGGCAAGTATTCACGTGGATGTGACTATAGGTAAGGGTAAGTATTCACGTGAATAAAGATGATATGACTCGACAGTGTATTGTTCAGTGAGGTGTTGAGGAGCACATGCAGATCTGCGAACTGCAGAACTGCGAAGTCGACAGTAGCACCTGTTGGTGCATGTGGTTCGCTGAGGCAGTTGTTTGATATGGCTATAGCTTGTGCTACAGCAGTGGGCTGGTGATGTGTACTGCAAAGGAGGTTGTGTATTTATTCACATGAAGACTATTCAGCATTCCTATGCTTCATCTGACATGACTTGATGAGACAGTGCCGACCTGTGTTAAATGTATCATAAACTTTTTCAGGGATCCTTGAAAATGGTGCATTGCAAAAGGATGCATATTTGTGTATTGATGTGTGTGTAGGTGATATGACTAGACAAGGTTCACCCGAAGACTATTTAGCATTCCTGTGCTTCATCTAACATGATTTGACGAGACAGTGCTAAGCTGTGTTAAATGTATCATAAACTTTTTCAGGGATCCTTGAAAACGGTGCATTGCAAAAGGATGCATATATGTGTATTGATGTGCGTGTAGGTGATATGACTGGACAGGGTTCACGCGATGACTATTCAACATTCCTGTGCTTCATCTGACATGATTTGACGAGACAGTGCTGAGCTGTGTTAAACGTATCATAAAATTTTCAGGGATGCTCTGCATCCTTGAAAACGGTGCATTACAAAAGGATGCATATCTGTGTATTGATGTGCGTGAGGATGATATCACTCGACAGGGTTCAACAGTGCGAAGCACTTGAGCAGCACATGCCAGTCACTGCAAATATCAGTGTAGCAATGGGGGACAGGTCACCCCCAAAATCGATGCATAAACTTTTCAAGGATGCTCTATGTTTTCACGTCAGTGTGGATGGGTACTTGTGGTCAGGGTTCAACAGTGCTGAGCTATCCACCGTAGCTACACTCACTGCTCCCTATGGTGGTATTTGGCAAGTGGGATTGAAGAAAGCTGATAAGAACATTTGGCTTTGTAATGGATGGTAGGATTTCGTTGAATACCATTCTATTTGTTATGGTTATTTTTTAGTCTTTAGATATCCACTGAGATTCAATATCCACCCAGCAAGAACTGTAAATTGGAAGATCATAAGGTAGAAATAATAGACTTAGATGAAGATAAAACAAACATATCCCTCAGATGATTTGCCCATAAAACATGAAGTCGGAGAAAAGTTTGTATTTTTTAAAAATTATATTGTACATAAAGACGAAGAGAGAATGAGTGGTTAGTTTGGTTTGGATGAGTCTGTATGTAATGTATTTGTATAAAGTAGTAGCAGGGTGTAATGTAATGTATTTGTATAAAGTAGTAGCAGGGAAAAAATAAGCAAGTGATTTAACATACACTTAGCCAATCCATTGAAAACATTGCAACATACTGACATAGCAATGTAATACATTACCAGTTTCATGTCACGTATGGTGGAAGGGAGTATTATTTTGAACAAATGTGAGTGTCTACATTGGTCAATGATGGTCCCAGTTGGGCCCCAATCTACTCCGACGAGTCCTTGCTTTAGGAGCCATATGGTTTTTCTGTGAAAGAGTGGTTGGTTTGTGTGGTTTGGATGAGTACGTATGTATTGAATCTATGACCCGGCTTTATTCATATTAAATTTTCATATTTACCAAGAACGGCAGGGAAAAAAATGAGAAACTGGTTTCATATAAAATTAGCCAAAACTAATGAACAGTTAATCTTTAGATTTGGTAAAGTTAAACGTACATAGTCATCATTTGTCAGACATTAACAACAACATTTTGTCTTGCACAAAAGGTGTAGACATTAACAACAACGTCTAATGTTTGTAGGTAGAAATTTTTGGAAATCATCATTGCTTGAATCTGAGAAGTCTGAAATATCACTTTCATCATCTAACGCAATAATTTCATTAATAGACTTCATGGCTCGCTCTTGTGCCTTCCCCTTTAGATGCTTCCTAGTTTTTTGGATTGCGTGAAAACGGTCTAGTCGCCTTTGCATTTGATTGTTCTCTTGTTCAAGTCGAGCAAGTATGTTGGCATGTTCATCTCGAGGTAACTCGGCTGAGCGTGCCTTAGGAACTCATAACCCGTGCCATAGACAATACACCTCCAACTCACACCTCTTTTCGTATAGGGTTGACCATGGTTGTTCTGATACGGTGAACTCTATTGCGGTGGTATCTGTACTTAGTTTTGTAGGTTTGCCGACCATGATGTGCCCGACGCTTCCAAGACTCTCGTACGTGTATATTGGCATATTAACGAAATCTCTCTTTTTTCCAACCCATTTCCCTCCATAGTGGTCTGTGTATGTGTGTAGTTGTTGATTTGCTGGAACTTGTGATGATCCACATGTTGAAGTAGATCCAAACTTGTTTCGCATTTTACGATTTGACGTTGAGTCACTGCGACTCATAGCTTAGTCAATCTATGAAGTTAGTGGGGTAGAAAGAAGATATGAATTCCCTATCCATTTATAACCTCATTTCATGGTCCAAGCATTACAATTTCAGTTATTAGGGCTTGTCATGTCAATACAGGCTGGAAAAACACTATATCAACATTGAAATGTTACTAAGGTTATATGTCTAGATTCATGTGGGGACCACACCAATTTAAATATGAAATATAATAAATTTTCTGGAAATCCTACTAAATTTAACTGGGATCAGTTGTAATTACGCTCACTTTCATATAGAAGTTAGGTGAAAGTTAGCTGTGCTACCTTTTTTTTTTTTTTCCTTTCCCACATTCGCGTATTTTCAGGTTGACCTCCCCTTCTACAATAATCAAAACCCAACATCATTCCTCTCCTACTCAGCTAATGGTGCATGTTCTTAGTTACCACACCGATTCAGGCACCTTAACATACAGCTCCCCTCTTCATTTTCGTGTATAACCATTTCACCATCAATTTCGTGTATAATCATTTCAAAATTCGTAAACACATTATTATTATGTATTGTTATTTAATATGATACTATGAACCTTAACAAATCATTTTATTATAAATAGTAACTGAAATGTTATAACACTATTTACAAAATGAATAAAATAAAATAAATCACGAAAAAATGAAGACTTTAGAAAATCTTCATACTGACATATTGGTTGAAATCTTTTCGAAAGTCACATGACTCGGCAACACTCCTGGGAAACATTAAGTTAAGGTATAAAAAACTATTAATTTAAGTCTATTAATTTAATTATTCAGTCTATATAAATTATTCAGTCTATTAATTTAATTTTTTCCTAGCAACGATTTTTGTTGCAAACGCTTCAACAAGTTAACAGAAAGCAAACTAGTCCTCCAACAAATTCAACTGACCTCATTTTTCAATCACCCAGATCTACCTAATTTTTTGGTGCAATGTACGAGAAAATCCCGATGCGCTACTGATAGTGGGAAGCTGAGAATACTTGTTGAATGAAGAAGTTGCCGAACGAAAAAAGTTAATTGAAAATGTTGTTCCATGGGCAATTTTATTGCAGCTTATATACATGGAATCATGCTACTTTATGAGTCAAATCGTGGAGGCATTGATAACCTTTTCAAAATTTTAAATGATGAACATGGGAAGCATTGGCTGCGGGAACCGCCCTATATCAAATTCCAAACTTTCAAGCATGACACAATATTAGAATGGGACATTGGAACCAAGATGAACCTTATCCTTACAGTTATGCAAAATTTCTGGTTACATGCAAAAGATGCTCAATCGACCTTGAAATGTTTAAGTTGGTGAATAGGCTTCATTAATTCTATTTTATTTTATTTTTTTCCCCTCATTATAGGATCACTTAAATAATAGTCGAGCAATCTTCTGTTTTTTTATTAATTGTTTGTTAAGCTTTGCAAAAGTCTTACAATTGTGATTTCCTTAATGGTTTGCCAAAAGGAATGATTATCAATTGTGGAAAATTCAAACTGTAATGAATTGTTATCGTTGTGATTATCAAAAATTTGTACTTACGTCTCATTGAATAAAAAAACCAAACTAAATTCCTTTTGAATATTTCAGCTAAACTCTCAGTTTCATCCCGTAAAATTTGTATAATCTGCATTTTCTAATAAAGTAGAGGCCTCATTATTAATTATAACCATCATTTCTAACTAAAAATCTCAACATTTATACATCTAATCTGCCAAACAATACCTACTAAATAATATGATATTTAGACTTAACTGAGGCTTTTAAAGATGATTAAACTCATGATTAATAAATAAATAACAAAAACCAATAGTATCACTTAAAACAGCTGAGATGCAATATTTTTTTTCATTGTTATATTTAATTATATCCATTCCCGTACGGTAGCACCGGTTACATACATTGCGCTTAGTGCTGCTGCTCACACGTTGCGCCACATCAGCTGCCACGTCATTTAAAAAAAAAAATGTTTCCTTTAATTTTTAAAGAGAGATGCTACGTCTACAACATTTTTACAATAAATCGCAGGTGGTTAGTTGTTATTGGTTCAAATTTGAAACTAACACGAAGATTACTTTTTTGCTGCAATAATAACAACCTACCACTTAGGTTGTAAACATTTTGTAAAAATGTTGTAGACATATCATTTATCATTTTTAAATGGTTTTTACAATTTGCAGCCCTATAAATCATAGCCCTATAAATGCAACTCACTACTTATTTATTTACTCCCACTATCACCCTATAATAAATTTGTATAATTAATCCAGCTCACCTCTTATTTATTTAGTTCCACTTTCAAGGCCAACCCAAAGCCTTTTAAGTTCAGCTTCAAGGAAAAAGAAATAAAAAATACGTAACGTTCAAGCCGTTTTGAAAAAAAAATAAATAAATAAAGGGAAGTGTTCAGGGTTTTTTACGTGAGCAGAGAGAGTTTGAAATATGTAATGTAGAGGGAAGCTTAAAGGGAGGGACAAAAAAGATAAAAAAAAAATTGAAGCCTTCAGGTATTGCGTGAGAAAACAGAGAGTAAGAAAGCTACCCACCTTCTTGCTCTACCGTTTCTCAGTAACAGCTGCCTATCTGATTTCCTTCCTCCCTTTATCCCTTTCCACACGGTTTAAAAATATTGACAGAACCTCCCTGCGTTGGTTGAGGTATCTCTTCATGTCAATTCTTTTTTTTGGGTGCAAAACTTCTATGCTCTGTTTATATTAATATGAGACCCTTTTTTTTCGTTTGTTTGTGTTTGTGTTTACATTAAACGAGCATCCTTGCCATGCCATTGATGTGTTTGTGAGATCGCCTGAATGTCGTTTCA
The DNA here is from genome assembly GCA_019022515.1 of Quercus aquifolioides. Classification (NCBI taxonomy): domain Eukaryota; kingdom Viridiplantae; phylum Streptophyta; class Magnoliopsida; order Fagales; family Fagaceae; genus Quercus; species Quercus aquifolioides. The sequence goes on along the minus strand of CM032325.1, from coordinate 2,100,261 downwards.
ATAGTACTATAATTTTACTGCTAAAAAACCTATTTTATTTTACCTTGGTTTATTTGGAAATATCTCAGGTTTCATTCTTTTAATGTGTTATGGATTATTGGAAGACTGTAACACTCTGAAGTAGTGAAGTATAAAGTGTTGGTGGCACGTCTCATTCATTCAAAGGGGATTTGAAGGTGAGTTTTCATCTCTCTTTATTGCTTATATTCCATGACTGAGGGAAGTAGTTTGATAGTGGTATAGTGGATTTTGAGTGGTTGTTAGGATTGGGTATGGCCGGATGTGAGTTTCTATTGTATTTTAGACTAGATACAAGTATACGGTGAATTAGGGAGAAATTTTATTAAACAGATAAAATTGAGCACGAAAGCCCAATATAGTGAAGTGAATGCACGTTTTTAATATTATTTGTTTTTTGAGTTCTTTGTATATTTTGACTTTCAAACCTATTTGGACGTGCTATCTGGAAGCCTTTTGCCACAATTGTCAATCTATAGCCAATCCAGTTAACTTGATGCTGGGTTGCTTCTAGTACTACACGTGTCATATGGATCAACTGGGAAAAACAGCTGATAACGATGATTAAATTGATGCAGCTTTCTCTGATAAAACTTCTCCTTGAGAATTTGTGTTTTCTGTGTTGGTTGTGATTTTGCAAAGTATGATGTGCATATTTTCAATGTGATTTAGAGAATGGGTTGTCTATGGGGCATCCTCTTGAAAGAGTTAATAACAAAATTGGAGATTGTACGTTTTTTTCCAATGCTACATTTGGTCAAGTAGGTGGTTGATTTTTATAATTAGAGCCACTGAGGTTTATTTATATTAGTTTTCCACGATGAATTTGCATCAACAGTGTATATGAAATAAGTTTAGCGCCTTGCTATCTTTTCGTTTATTAATACTCTCTACGAATTTGATTCGATAGCAAGATTGTGTTTCTCTTGAATATTCCTAAATTCATATGAAAAGTATGTTTCCTATTATTATGTAAAGCTGCTGGATTGTACAACTCGTGTCTTTATTCCCATTAAATTGTGTAGGCGTTTTTAATATGTTTGTTTAAGCTTTCAACAAAGTGCATGTTACAGGTTAAAAAAAAAATATATGTTATATTTTATTATTTTTGTTTTTTTAATTGAGTCCCTTTAGTAGTAGCAAGTCTTCTCATAGTTTTTTACTCTAGATGAGTCTGTATTGGGATGTTTTGTCACAAAGTGGCCAAGGGGCCACTTTTTTAGATTGTTAGTGTTGAACACTTCCATTAGATTTCTTTGTAATGATGAATTTCAAGTGTATTGGTGTTTTATCACGAAAATTTAGAAACTCACTAGATATTTGCCATTGCTATCGACTCACATTGTGCTTCAAGTACTCATGAGATCAAGTAAGGGAATAGTAACAAAAGTAACGTCCAAAAGTACCTATTAATTGAACCCTTAATTTAAAAACTAACATGCGTTTAACTAGCACATAGGATTTTTTTTCCCCACGAAATCACTGTGAACTTTTAGAATTAGGCATTAGCCCGTGCCTTGCGTGGTATATTGTTAACAAAATATTGTAAAAGTCTTTTGTATCACTATTATTCATTACAACTAAAAGAAATAGCATAAAAATTTACTATTTGACTTAGAAGGAAATAAAAAAGTAAAATCATTGTACAATACACATTAACTTCTTTCAAAAATTGAAAAATAAATATATAAATAAAGGTGTTCCAAACATTTGATGCTAAATATCAAAATATGAACTGCATAATGATAGAACCTAGCAAAAGCTTAAGGCTCATCATTACAACTCAATTTAAGAAATATTTTATCGGTTTACCCAAATATTATCGGTTTTGGGTACAATGATTCACAAGCATTAATAAATAATAAATATATGAAGCTCAAAATCTAAACTTTGCATTCTTTTATATCTTTTTTGTATCATTAATTTATATCCACAACTTAACCTTTTCCCCCACGTTTTTCACAAAATATTACAAGTATGAGAACTAAACAAAACTCAATGAATAATTTTATCCATATACGTTGCACTTAATAGCTTTATTAAATTGTATGATATAAAGGAAGAATCACCATTGGCCAGGAAATGGTCTAGCAGCTCTATCCTTCTTGTTAAGTACGTAGATGAACAATTTTGACCAGCTATTGTTGTTGTAAATCCGTTTGCCATTGCTATCGACTCACATTGTGCTTCAAGTACTCATGAGATCAAGTAAGGGAATAGTAACAAATAGAAAAAAAGAAGCCCTTGAGCTATAAAATTAAAATTAAAGATTAAGAAATAAAAGATTTGGAGTTTGATTACTTCATTTTCTTCCTTTTATTTTCTTTTTTTTTTTTGAGATGAATTTTACTAAATCAAGTTTTGGACCTGATTTTTTCAGGGGGGGGGAAAATGAAATCTATCACTTTACATAAATATTAATAACTTTTGAATTAAGATTGTGAGTTGCTTTCATTTGAGGTTAGACTTTTGGAAATTTGAGGCACCTAGGTTTGGTAGATCCAAATTTTGCTACTAAAGTTGAAATTCCTTCTTTATTTTTTTTTTTTTGAAAGGTTGGGAATTTTCGTGAGTAGTGGTATATTGGAAGGTAAGAGTTGGACTTTGAAGAATGTGGGAAGCTGTCAACCGCAAAAAATCTAGAACTAATTAGTTTGGACATGGTTCTTATAGATGAACAGGTTAGATTTGAATTCAAAATATATTTGTCATATTTTCTTTACTCGACTCGCACCTTAAAACTAAAATTGTGATTACCGAATTACTTATTTAAGTAATTTGATGACACAATACACACGACAATTGAAGCATGCAAGAACAATGGAGTGGGTCATCGGGATCATGAATGCCCTTACCCATATGAAAATGAAGAATTACATGTAACACACAAAATGTGCTCAATTGACTTGGAAATGTACAAATTAGCCAACCGAGTTTGGTAGAAATTATGTTTCCAAAAAACATAATACAATAAAATTTCCTCATCCTATTTATAATACTAATCTCTATATGTAAAGGAATATATCTTTTTTTTTATTATTAATGTTTATTTAAAAACACTTTAAACAACTTAATTATAGTCCTCTAAAGTTTTCACCTAGCATGACGCTAACTTCAAATTTATAAAATTCTTTCTATATAATTTTAAATTAATTAAATTGTACTAACTTGAAAAGTCAGATGATCAGCTCTTCACTGACTACAAGGCCAACTATCATAAAATTGAAATCATGTTTGTGGACCTTGAAGAGTACATACAAAAATATACAAATACTGGTAAATCACATTAAATAACTTTCATATAATTTACGGAATCTACAAAAACTATTATCCCCCCTATGCTACAATCCCTACTTCCCCTGTCTGTTATGTATTGCCAAAGGCAAACATCAAGACTTAGAGGGTGGAGGAGGTGGAAAAGCACTCCTATACTCTGCAAATTCCGCTCTCAAAGCAGCAACCTCAGCAATAAGCCCATCTAAAAGTTGTCCATGAGTTGCTTGAGTTGTCATAAAAGTCTCCATCATAGCACGAAGAGAAAGAGGAGGAGGAATGGTGGGCTCTGCATCTGCACTGTCAACATGTACCTCATCGTCACCATCGTCAGCAACAGCAGCTGTAGGACCAACGGGACTCTCCTCAAAGTGAACATCTGCAAGTAACACCTGTACTCGTGGTCTTTTTGATGAACCAACACGAGGTTCAACATTCTTCTTTTGTGCACTCCACTGCTTGAGAAAGGTGGCACCTATAGGGGCTGTGATGTGGATCAACTCTAGGGAAGGAAAGCTTTCTAAGTGTAAATAGTTTAGAACCCTATAGATGAAAACTGGAAAGAATAGATCATGTTTCTTACACTTGCTCCTATGTGCCTCGGCAAGCGTTTGAATGAAAAGGAAAGGAAAACAAATAGAGGCACCAGTGACGAGGGCGTACAAAAAGAAACATCTCTCTATCGGAATAGTATGGACATGGGAGATGGGGAGGATGTTGTGACAAGCTATCCTTAAAAATATATAATTAAGCTCGGTTAAGTCACTTGAGTTAATTCTTGGGTTAGATCCCCACGTCACTGATCTTCCGCAAAGAAGAGTCATGACATCAGATATAGGAGGACGCTCCAAACGATCCAAGTATGGATAAGTAGGTTTACAAACACGAGGTACATCAAGAGCCTTGGATACATCAGCCTTACTTATGACAAAACTTTGACCTCGAATCCAAGTACCCAGATCATCATTAGAACAAATATGGAGATTGGAATAGAACTCTCTAATCAGGGCAACTGGAGGGGGTTGTAAATCTTTACACAGAGACAACCAGTTCCTACACTGTAAATTCCTATGGACAGAAATAGGTAATTCATCTAGATTGATTTGTCGTTCTGGCCAAATATTCCTATGCTGAATTACCTTTTCAAACCTTTGCTGGTCTGTAACCGTTTCAAACCTTATTCTATCAGATGAGGAGGCAGACACTCTTTTGGCTTTGGTTTTAACGGTTTTAGACTTCTTAGGAGCCATAACTAGGATCTACAGAGACCTTGGGAAACACAACAGAAAACAAATATTCAGAACTGCGTTAGAGACACATAAACACACTGTACATATGCATGAGGAATAGATTACATGATGCATGGATTCTATTGCGGGGGCATGAATGAATGCATTGATATTAAATATTGCTTGGAAATATATGAACATTGACTCATGCAGTCAAGTTATTTAAAAGACATGCGAACTCACCCTGCACATTGTGCATCGAGGGTAATTTCAAGCAATTATACCCAATTCAATAAAACATGTGAAACGACCAGTGACTGCCAATCCATCAAACTCTAGACGGTGGTCAATTTCAAGGAAGTATACCCAATTCAACAAAACCTCAATATGAGCTATTATTATAACAAGATTGGCGAATGAACTAAGATGCATACCCAGCTGTGAAAAATTTGAATATAAACGATAGAGAACATGTCACCAACATGCATACACAACAACCCATGAACCAGTTCAGATCAAAACTACTCGTATTCATCAAAATCCCCAAATTCTCAATATGAAGACATGAATCCTAATTTCCCATTTTTCAGAAATCATGATTTCTTTGCAATTAAAGGGTAGAAAACGTGTGTACAACATCCATACAAAAAAACCCATTACATATTTCACGTCAAAACACCCACACCCATGAAAATCCCCAAATCCCATATGAACACATGAACCCTAAAATCATGTGTTCCTTCACAAATCAGCTATGTTTATGTAATTAAAGGGTAAATGTCGTATGAACAACATGCATACGTAAAAACCCATGAACCATTTCAGACCACAACACCCAAAATCATGAAAACCCACCAACTTGCATAGTTCGAAAATTCAGGCTTTAGAGGGAGATTAATGCAGGATTTTCAATTAATTGTAATGGGAAGCAAGGGTAAAAGAGTCTTACTACAGTTGAGGCTCGATGTTTGGAGCCCGGAAAGTCGCTTTCGAGCCTGACGAATCGAGAGCAATCGAACTGCCGCTGCTGTGGAGAGTCGAATGCAGCAATCCAGCACCAGAGATAACACTGACTGACTAGTCCAAATATGCAGTATCCACATTACTCGATATTATAATAATCGAGTACAACATAGTACTCGCTACATGTGTAATCGAGTTTAATAAAATAACTCGCTTCCTTAGACAGCGAGTACTGTCTTGTCGTGGTGCTTACAGTAGAACTGAGAAAAGCTCCATGTTACTCGATATAAGGATATTCGAGTTACTTAAGGTACTCGTTATCTATAAAATCGAGTTACACACAATTTCATACCCACAAAATCCTCAAATTGACCATTTTGTAATAGTAGGGTTAACCCACTTTTCTAATATTATATTCTTCAACAAACCTCACGTTGAGTAAACAAAGAGAAAAACACAACTAAGTAGTAAAAATGCTAATATTGTATTCCTCGAAAAAACCTCACGTTGGGCAAAAAAAAAAAAAAAAACAACTACGGAAATACCCTTAATTTAATAAACTTATCTTCATCTCTAAATCATAAGAAATGGTTTAAAATATTAATTGAAAACAAAAAACCTAAGGAAAAAAGCCACGTTGTGTCAAAAGAATTATCTACCACGGACCAATTTTGAAAAAACATAACTCCTACGTTGGGGAAAAAAAAAAAATTACCCCGGCCGCTCCTTTATTTTTTATTCAGATTCAAAAAGAAAAAAAAAGAAAAAAAAAAAACCCTTACCACGTTTGAATTCCACTCCCACAATTTACTCCTAACAAGTTGCTTGAATTTCACTCTCCCATGTTTTACTCCTAAGAAACTGCTTTAATTTCCAATGCAGTAAAAATAGTTACTTCTCTTTAGCTTCTTTTGCTTATCAAGTTTTTATTTTATTTTATTTAAGTTTCATGTTATATCCTCAATATGCAAAGCATTCCTCAAAATCCAATTAATTATTTTATTTCGTAAGAAAATCAAGGAACTTAATGGATGGTTGTGCCACTTGATCATTTTGTTTACAATTTAGTAATACTTATGGCATATACGTTTTCTTTGATTATTTTCTTTCTTTCATTTTAGAATTCTTTTAGCCGTTTAATGTTGCATTATATGCTTGATTTTTTAATTTTTATAATATTCCCTTTGATTATGACCCGAACAACTTCTTTAATTAAACATTAAACTTAACTCGAATAACTTGTTATCAACTGCCATATATATAAATTCATAATTCACACATTATTTCAAGTAATAAAAATTCAAAAAATACCAAAAGTTTGCATATTATTTCATTCAACCATGTACTCCTAACAAGTTACTAGTCCCATACTGTCCAATTGAATAACATGTCAAAGTTCCATAATTCATACCCCGAAGATTATTACAGATAATTCCAAGTTCCATATCAAAAACTAAAACACATTACAGATTAAGAGAATAAAAAACCAATGTCAATAGATGGCATATCAAAATATCCTTCATGGCAAAATTGAAGACCCGGCGCCTTCCTTGTGCTCATCGTTATTCATATTCATGCTCATTTTATCTTCAGTGGGCTCTTCCAATTCTGATTGTGCAGGTTCTACATCAAATAAATTGGTTCTCACCTTATTAAAAACTTATCTATGCATTATAACTAAGAAATTTAAAAACCGCAGGTAATCAAGCAATTGAGGCAATTATATTTTTAAATAAATAATTCAGAACTGCATAGTAGTAAGAACAAAAATTATTGGTAATAAAATTGTACCATGGTCGATTGTCTACCAAGTCTGCCAACAAAAAATATAAACTATTATATTTTGAATATGCATGAATATAAGTTGTATTACATTGGTCAACCATACCATCATGCATCATTCAACTCAATTTATTCCAGTTAAAATCTCAAAAATATTGTGCATATTCTATATGTTCTATTTTGATAAATCAAATCCAATGTCCATAGAGCAGCCTTTCTGCCTTTTACAGTTTTATCTACACCTTTTAATGATTAATATTTAAAATAAATATTGACATTTTATGGGGAAATCTAGACCATTTGTGACATATATGTTGTTATATTTTTCAAAAATCATCATAAAACTTAGAACACGTGCAGTCAACATATAGATCACAAATTTACATTACCTTTATCTGCCACTGTAGAAACAGGAATGCTCAATGGCACATCAAATTTCATTGGACAAGCCCAATCCAAATGGCGCTTCAAATTTTCAGTAACATCTGCTCCGGCCGCAATATATTCCTTGCCACACTTCTTGCATTTGCATGTACGCTTTCCGTCATCTTTTGTCGGAAGAATCTGAAAGTAACGCCAAACAATTGAACTCCTTGTCCGTTTGTAGACTTTGAGCTCAATCTTAGCCTTCTTTCGCGGAGGAAGCTCAGCAACTTCATCAACTTGGGCATCTACGTCAATGTCTTTTCCTTCACACTTACTGTCAGTAGGAACCATCTCATCCCTTTCCATCTAGACCAATTTAAAGAAAAAATATTGATAAGGAATTTAGTAATTCTACGAACAATTAAAGAATGAGAAATGACTACTTAATCAACAAGACAAACAAACAAATCTACCATTACTACTAAACAGCCAACATTACAGTGATTATGGATCTTCAATTATTATATCAACGTCTCCTATTAGTACTAAAAATCACCTGTATGGTGATAAACACAAAACAAATGGATGTTTCTGCCCAGTATCTGTTTTCTGTACAGTGCAGTTTTCTGCACTGTGTTAATTTTCCAAACGAAATGTTCTCTAAACTAGGGCAGACAGTGCAGCAAGTGAGGCTCTTCGACACTGCCAGAAGCTCTACTCTATATACAAAGAAGGGAACAACATATCTCACCTCACCATAAAGTACATTAAAATTTGTAAATCTACTATAAACCAGACTCCATTACCAAAGTTCTAACTAGTTTGTTAGTTATATTACTACTTTAATTAACATAATGCTACTAAATAACTAATTATATGAAGTTTCAGTATTTATTTTAATCATCTAACATAATGTTTTTTAATACATAATTTATTTATTGATATTGATGAATTCTATTTCTATTTTTATATACATCACAGTGTTATGTTCATACGCTACACAATTTAATAAAACTTATATGTCAATCAAGGATGCATATTAGTAATATAATCGAAGTTATATTTTCAAGTGCCATTACCATGCCACTTGAAAATTAAAACTTTAATATAATTTGACATATATAATAAAGTAATAATCTGGATGTTCTATGTTGTGTCACATGGCAAACGTATATTAATTTACAACGTATAACGCGTATGTTAATTACTTGACAATAACACAGCATAATATACGATTCACTTCTATTATATTACATGCAACATATGATAGATTATCAAAATAATTTAAAATAAATTATAAAATTTTTATTTTCTTCAATTTCTCAAAATAAATAAAAAAAAAATTTCCCAAATTTGTTCAAGAAAGACGAATTAAGTTGTACAAGTTAAAGGACTAGTAAAGGGAAAAGGCAAATGTTGTGATTTAGGGAAGCAGAGCAATAAACTAAAGCGTTTACCCAAGACAAAAATGTTTCATTTTGTTTGGGTCATTCCATTCCAAGCCTCACAAACAATATGGATTAGAACCAGTCACAAACACAAATTCAAACAAAACTTGTCACAAACGCAAACTAACTTACAAACCTCACTACATATACTGTTTTAGAACAACAAGGTCAACATCTAAACGAACGGATCTACAATTAATTTTTTTTAAGATGACAGATACAAAGAGACTTGAAAATAAATGATAGAGCAACATAATTAAAGGATTTTTTTAAAGCAACATAAAAATGAAACAAAAATAGTAAGTACACAAACCAAAAATATAAATCAAGTATACCTTGCTAGTGGATTCGATCGTTGAGAGCTGAATACAAAGAACAGTGCTCGACGGTTTTCAGGGTAAGCTAAATTAGAGGGGTCGGCTAGGGATTTGAGGGGAAGACTGAGTAGATGGTTAAGAGACATGGTCAGGCTAGGGTTTCTATTTTATAGTGTAGAATCAGTGTAGATGAAAGAGGGGCGGTTGGGGTTTTGAGGAGAAGAAGAAGAAGAAGAGTCACAAGCACAGTAAAGATTGCCGACGAAAACAAAGAGACACGGAGATTGAGATTTGAGAGAGGCGCTATTCAGATTTCAGAGAGACACAGAGATTCAGATTCAGATTTCAGGGGAAGACCAATTAATTTTGTGTTATCGATTGTAATACTCGATTACAGAGATATCGGGTTTTATAATATTACTCGCCGTCTCGGAAGCCGAGTACAATCTGGGCCTAGTAATAAGAAGGCACATTACTTGGGACACGTTTTACTTCTAGTACTCGATTATTCTACCATCGGATATCATACTCGGTATCTATAAAACCGAGTTTAATATTCGACCGATCTACAACCAATCGTACAGCAATCGTTTTGTACAGAGAATTTTGCAAAAACTCAGGGATTTTCCGATGGGTCGAACCCTTGGACTGATCGAATTTTTCTTTATAATACTCGAATACTGAAGTATCGAGTTTTATAACGCTATGAGACCGAGCAATTTCTGGTCGTGTTACAAATCAGAGTACACATTACTCGATATTAGTAATATCGAGTTACTTAGTTGTACTCGATATGTATAAAACCGAGTTATGTTGAAAACCCCAGCTCACACGGTACTCTCAATACACGCTCTCTCTATGCATGTTTCTTTTCCTGTCATCTGCAGCTCAGTTCTATCAATTCTCAATAATAAGAAAGTTTATTACAATTTTCCCGAAGCACCTGTGCATTGCAATAACTAATTGCTTTTGAGAAGCTGCAAATCATAATTGTCTCATAACATTCACTGCTTCTATTACTACATTTTGCATGCAACTGAAATGTTTGCTTGACCAGATAGTGAAATCTACTCTAGTACATAAAATTAATCTTGTTAACAACGTTCATGACCACATAAGTACATAACAAAAGTACAGAACTTAGTATCAGCTTCCAAGCAAAAAATGACCAATCCAACACTGTCTTCTCGTCATGAAACCGAGTTACTGGTGTCGTTCAGGGGCTTCCTCAGGCGGTAGGGATCATCCTGGCTGCGCAATGTACATCGGTTATCACCCATCCACCTTGGCTGCCGTACCTGCTGTAAACAGTTCAAATATGTTATGTACTGGACCTATATAAGTTATTAACAAGCAACATAGCCACAACAACGCTCAGATTCATGACTTAGGACGAATAATGTGACAAAACTATTGAACAACATATTTAAATACCAATTGGACTCATTTGCCTATCCATGCATGAACACCAACGTACGTTTGTTTCATAACTATGATGATTTGTGTTGACAAAAGTTGTTAAGAAATGGAAGTTTTACCTATGATGCAGCTCCACTAGTTGTTGACTCCGCATTTCGAGTAGGACATGTTCTACAGTTGTGCCCCTCTTGGCGACACAACCCACATCTTGATTTTGGTCCATTCTCGATCCATAAGGAGCTCGGCAACTCCCTATCATTATCATCCTCGTCCATCTCATTGCGGATACGTGTGGACTTTGGCCGACCTTTCTTCCGAATCAATCGTGGGTTGGGCATCACTACTTGAGTTTCTTCTGGATCCGGCCATTCTAATCTGTCTTTCAACGACTGGAATACCGGTTCGTAGCTGTGGTACCTATGAGTCACGCTATAGCAAGGATCAATAAACTGCTGCGCATCGTGCTTATACTTAGCACAAATTGCTATTACGTGTGAACACGGGATCTTAAGTGCTTCCCATTTCCCGCACGTGCATGTCATACTCCGAAGATCAACCCTATGCGTGTGTTGTCCGCCCCCACCATTCAGAGGATTACCCGATGTGTCAACTTGATATATCCGCGCTTGTGCGGACATCCGTGTCACCATATGGTCCTTTGCCTTCGCTTGATTTTTTTCAAACTTGTCCATGGCATACTTGCACCATTCTTGACCCGCTTCCAACTGATCTAGAGTGAGATTACGACGAGCGTCAAAGTACGAGTTCACTTTGAAAAAGGTGAACCTCACCATTGCCGTAATTGGCAAGCTGCGTGCACCTTTCAGTACTCCATTAAAGCACTCTGATAGGTTGGTTGTCATGGCTCCGTATCGACGCCCTTCGTCTTGTGCAAGTGTCCACTTTTGTTTGTTTTCAGATTCAAGGTACCTGTGTGCAGCCGGCTTGACATTGCGAATTAATTCCAGTATGGCTTCAAACTTTCTGACTTGATTCGCACTTGCTGCCCTCCAAACCAAGTTCTTCAACTCCGGAATTTTCCATTTTGTGTTCACATTGCTGACTACATGGCGGAGGCAGTACCGGTGATGGACCTTGGGAGGCTGCAACCAAGTCATACTTGTGTCATCAAAGCAGGCTTTTATCCCCGAATGTCGGTCAGAGATGATGCAAAGATTGGCCCGGTCCGTAATATTGGTCAACCATGCCAAGAACCATCCCCATGTCTCCTTTCTCTCACTCTCAACAACGGCAAATGCGAGCGGATAGGCCTCGTTGTTAGCATCCGTTGCCATTGCTATCAACAACTTCCCTATGTACTTGCCATAGAGGTGCGTTGCATCGATGCTTATCACCGGCCTGCAATGCTTGAACCCTTCAATACACGGACCAAAAGCCCAAAAGGCACAGTTAAACGTGCAAGTTCCTAGCACGTTACGGTTGTCGCACTTCAACTGTGTCACTATGGTTGGATTCGCATCTTTTAATGCCGCCAGAAACCGAGGTAAATCTGCATATGACTCATCGAAATCCCCGTAGATGGCCGCAACTGCCTTCTGTTTTGCATCCCAAACCTTATAGTGAGATGCCCAATGGTCATGCTTCGCATGCAGAAGACTACGCAGGGTTGCTATTGTTCTTGAAATGTCTTCCCGCACGTATGACTCAAGTGTGATGGCAATGAACTTCGAATCCATCATCCTTCCATCATGATCCACCTGGAGTGATGAGCAAGTGTGGGGACCCTTACATGTTGTGATCTCCCAGAACTTGTGCCTTTTGCTGTTGATAGCTCGAACTAACCACGGACATGCATCGTTTACACGTGTTACAATCAGTCTCTCGGGGTCTGACTTCATGTACTTAAATTTCTTATTAAGCCCCACAGAGAACATGGTTAACGCATGCTGAACTACAGCTTTATTCAAGAATAGCATCCCCTTGCTTGGTTTGTCCCCCGGCCTCCAACTCATCAGACCTGTTTCCAAGGAAGGTGATGGGTCATGAATGTTATCCCATGTGTTTGATGTGAACCAGTCGGGGTTGGGGTTTGGATTGGCGCAAGCATCCACATTGTTTTCAACTTGCAGTTCATCTACAAATTCTGAATTGTCCTCCGGTCCATCATTATCAATGAACTCCTCGTACACTTCTCGAGTGTCATCCATTTCAATTGCCTCATCCAAGTGCGTTTGGATATCTTCATTTTCTTCAGTATACCCTCGATAAACATTTTCGTCATCCGTATGGATAGACCCTAACACTTCGGCGGCTTCAATATTGTCCATAGCAACCGCATTGCGTGGTCCAACGTTGTAGGGCAAAGACGTCTCGGCTGTAATTGAAGGGTACATGATGGTTACAGGAACTGAATCTTGCTCCCCAGCTCTACTAGCATATTGTGAACCCCTGTCGACATTACACCCAACAATGGCAACAGTTACATACAAGTCAGAACCTATGAATTGTGGAGCCCGCTTTATCACTCCCCACATTATGTCCACATCATGGTCACATTGTAACGGAATTGCATTGTAGAAAACTTGGGTACCCACCAGTTGCTGAGGAGCTCGAAATACGATGGAGATGTCATGGGAATCCTTGTCTAACCCCAGAGTTGACATTATCTTCCGCTTCAGCTTTCTCATGTGTATCCCACGTTTTACTTCAATAAGTGTCTGCTTTAGGTTCGGACCTCGGTATGATAGCCCATGCGAATCATTAATATATGCCTCCCCGTCGTAGTAAACGTAGAAGTAATAAGGACTCATAATGGACCTAAACCGCAAATAATAATAGTTGTATCATGCTGTGTAATATTATGAAACCATAGGCTAACTATATATGCCCCCTATGTTTAGGTGTTCATGTAGCTAAACAAACCTAAGCAAATTGTGCTAAAAAACCCATCTTGTTTATCTAAAATCAATACTAACATAGCAAAAAGTATTGATGCTAAAAACATACTATGGAATAATTGTATGATCTAGTCCATCAAACACCTAAATTCGAAAATAGCAATTGGTTTGCACAATGTGTATTGTTAATCAAATGAGAATTATGAAGCATTTCAAATAAGGGAAATAATTCGTAGTATGCAAAGTGTACTGCTTTATTATGTTCAAATACCCCCCATTCTGCTGACAACAGTCACATAATTTGTGTTATCATAAATGGACTCATGCATCATTATGTTCAGGTATACCCAGTGAAGACCCACAACATTCAAAGAATTTGTGTTGTGTTAAATACTATACCACATTATTATGTTCAGGCACCCCCCATTCTTCCCACAACATTATTATAGAATTTGTGTTAACATAACTGGATGGACTCATGCATTATTATGTTCAGATACCCCAATTGAAGACCCACAACAGTCACAGAATATGTGTTGTCTTAAATACTGAACCACAATTCCATGTTCAGATAACCCCTCCCACAGCAATCACAGAATTAGTGTTATTTGAAATTATGAATGTCATGCACTATTATGTTCAGATAGACCACTTAATTGAAGTCTCATAACATTCAGTGGCTTTGTGTTGTTATAAATGGTTAGCAATGGTTACCTATCAGCTGAGATGTTGACAGACTGGAGAAGACAATGACGTTATGAAAAAGAAGTGCACTTGGTGAAGCTGCTCAGTTGAATTTAAAATTGGGAGTAGACGTTGACACTTGGTGAAGCTGCTCAGTTGAAGTTAAAATTAGCAGTACACACAATGGTCGAAGGCACAGACCGGTCCACGTTCAGCAGCATGAAGAAGTAATGGCAACTGGTCAGTGGTCCCAGAAGGTGGGGGAGGAAATGACAAAATCTACAATGACAGTACTCGATTTTACACCAAGCGAGTTTTATAACTCGGTTATACAGAGACCGAGTACCATTAAGGCGTCGTACATTTGTTTCAGTAGGAGGAGGAGATCTACCACATTACTCGATTTTACTATAAGCGAGTTCTATAACTCGGTTATAAAGAGACCGAGTACCATTAAGGCGTCGTACATTTGGCAGTAAAACTCGGTCATATGGATATCGAGTATTATTTATTTCACCAGTAAACGGTTGGGAAATATTTATACGTACTCGTCTTTGTTTAAATCGAGTTATCAGTGATTGTACTCGATTTAGGCATAGTCGAGTATTATACGCTTCATATAAAAAGACAGCTTCCTCTCATTCTGGTTGGGGGTTATGAGGAAACAGTCAAGGATGGAGAAGACAAGCCTCCTTTGCTTCTAAAGGTAACATGCCAACATGTTTTACTGTTTTAATTGTACAATTATTTACCACTATATAATTATAGATTATGCAACTGTTTGTCAGATCTTGGAATAAGCAACGTGCATGTTAGTTGCTGTAGTCCACTCGCGAATGTTGGTAGAGCGACATGGTACATGTTTTATCTAATAGCTTAGATTCGAAACTTGGTAAGTTCTAACCCCAGCACAGCTCATGTGGTTTTAACATACAATGCTATTGTATGTTCCTCTTTTAGGGTGGCATATACTATGTTGTTTTCATTGGTCATGCTCCTGGCATATACGACAATTGGGTAGAAGCAAGTAGACAAGTTCATAAATTCGCAAACGCCGAACACAGGTCATACAAAGATCAACGAGAAGCAGAATCTGCATACATGGAGTTCATGCAACGTAATGGTAGGAACGTTCAGTATGGTGCTTCCCCATCGTGGACATCTTCTACCATGTCGACATCAAGCCCAGGGGGGACGTCTCAAAGCGAAGGAACCAGCTATTACAATGGAGACGTTAGGAACAGATTGTTGAGGTATCAGTTAGACATTGCCATTGAGGAGCGTGACCATGCAAGGAGGATTGCAACCTTGAGTACTAACATGCTAAGTGAAGTGGTAGCCCATGTTATGGGGGATGATGAAGTTCATGATTTGACACAACAAGGAAGCGCAAAATGAAGGCGAAACTATGGCTCCTGAGATTGGCTGTAGAAGTTGTTGAATAGCTTGTTGGTTTCTCTAAGCACAAAGTTTATTTTGGAATCTGTCTTGGCCTATAATTGCTTGTACTAATTTTTAACATTGGCTACGATGTTTTGGTAATTGTGCTTGGCTTTGGATAGCCTATAAGTACTTTCTCTATATCTTTGTGCTTAGAGAAAATAAAATACACTTGTTCTGAAGAAGTTGCGAATATAACGGGCAATCTGAAAAGTCCTAATGCTTATGTAATATACCCCCTGCCTATTATGATTTTGCAGCATGAAATGAAGCCATCTTGAAACAGAAAATCCAGAAATGAACACCACCTAGCAACGAAACAAAAAACGCATTTGCCAAACTCTTTCATTACCTAATATGCTCTCATGTTGCACAGCCTCTCACACTCTCATCCTCTCACACAGTTATTCATATTTCACCTAAGAGAAGAAAAGAAAAAAAAGAAGAAGACAATTATGGCAGTTTTGATTTCATAAAGATGGTAAGTGTTCTCATTCATTTATTAAAAAACCTTTATATACCGTACAAACCAAGAGAATGGAATAAAATATCATTATTCTTTTCTAAATATTTTAATATCTATAATGATGCTTGTGGTTTATCTTTTGAAATGTTACCAAGCCAATTATGGCAGTTTTGATTTCATAAAGATGGTAAGAGACTTTATCATCTTTAATTTGTATTTTTTTTCCCTCATCAAAACTGGTAGACAACAAACCAATTTTAGTGACAATTGCAATCTTAAAACTCAACACATAAAATAAAAAGAAAAAAGAAAGAAGTAGCATTTAATCTAAAAATGTACAAATTCTATTGAAATATATGCTTGGATTACAAAACCACAACAACAAGGGTTCTATTGAAATAAAGACTTCGATACAAGTATATGTTTCAAGATTCTAGCACCCAAATACATAATTCTAGCAAAAATTGTAGGGAAAAGGTGTATGTTTCAAGATTCTAGCAAAAAAGGTAGGGAAAAAGTGTATGTTTCAAGACCAAATGCTATGATGATCTCATGTGGCGCAACTGTGGCAGCCCTTCCATTGTCGTCACTACCAATTCAATTCAGAAAAAGAGAGTTGACTGCTCAATTGGATCCCAAAAAAAACCTTGTTCCAAAAAATTCATGAAGGCGCTCTTTAACCTCTCTAAATATTTCATTGTAAAGTGGAGTGCCACAAAATCTGTACTACTTATCTGGTATTGGCTTGACACATCTGCAAAAAATTGTGAAAGAAAAAAAGATTAAACAAAACAAAGTTATTAACCAAGAATAAAGAATTTCTATGATACCTATCAACAAAGACACATAGGGGTAAAACGTTTTTTAAACAAAAAGGCAGACTTATATAGACGACAATTTAAAATATTAGAAGCAAGAAAAATATCTTTACCAAAAATAAATTCAACCAGATAAAGAACTAGGTTAGCAAGGACCGGAAACAAAAAGAGAAAAAGGAAGAAGTTAGTGTGAGTTCTCACAATGCATTCTTTTCTATTGAAAATCACTAGCAAATTTATTCAATGTTTTGCTCCAGTTCAAGATGCCAATGTTTCCCCCAGAAAAAATTATACAACTCAAAATTTAATGTGAATGTACAAAAGCTTCAAAAGCTAAATTGCTTTTGTCAAAATATGTAAATCATTTTCTCAATATACCCAAGTTCTTTGAGTAAGCCAATCAAGTATAACAAAGATAGTATGTTCCTATGGCGCCTAGGTAGTAACGTCCTCCCCACCAGAGAGAATATCTCACACCGGTTGGACATACCTGACACCTCATGTGTGCTCTGTAAGAAGGAACTCGAGTCCCTCCATCATCTCTTCTTCAAGTGCAACATAGTTAAAGCTCTATGGTTTGTGGCTTGCTGGGGATTTAAAGTTGAGCACAGCCCCACAACCTCTCCAGAATCCATCGTCAATCTGGTTCTAAATCCTCCAATAGCCTTTAGCCACCATCAGGATCAATGGGCCATCTCTCTTAACATCGTCCTCACTTTGGAAGAAATTTGGCGTATCAGGAACGATGCCTTGTTCAACAAATCAATGCCTAACATACAGCAATCTATCTCCCTCATCCATCACAGACTGAAGGAAGCCTCCCTTGTGATAGACGTTTGTTCTCCTTCTGTCCCAAATCCCCACCCCTCCCCCAGTCTCTCTTGGGCTCCTCCACCAATAGGCTGGATTAAAATCAACATTGATGCAGCTCTTTCATCTTCCAAAGTCTCTCTTGCTGTCCTCGCTAGAGATCACAACCGGGTTCCTATCAAGGCTTGGGCCAGAATCTCAAAGAACCTGTCCCCTATCCAAGCTGAAGCCGAAGCACTCTTATGGGCTGTCAAGCTTGGTAAAAGAGAGTCTTGGTTCCGTATTATCTTTGAAGGCGATGCAAAAGGAGTATTTGACTCTCTCACCTCTAAAAGAGCCCCCCCCCCCCCCCCCCCAGATTGGTCCATCAGTGCTGCCATCACCGATATTTTAGCCTTATCTGAGGATTTCCAAGTCTCCTCTTTCAACTGGGTTAAGAGGACGTGTAACTCAGCTGCCCACTCCACCGCAAAGTTTGCTTTAAATTTCAATGCTTCTTGTTTTTTTTTTTTAATAAGGAGAATCTTCCACCAGCCATTTTGGCTATCTGTAAGGTTGATTCTCCACGTTGTTCCTTTCTTTAGTTATTAATGAATTGCAGATTATCAAAAAAAAAGATAGTAAGAAGAGAGCCCAAGTTTACAAACCTATAGCTATGTACCCATAAGGGCCATAACAGCAAATATGGGAGAGCTACAGTACTTATAGCTAGGTACAAAAATAATATCATTGTGTAGTCTATTTTTCTTTTATCCCACATAGTATACAGAACAAATTTAGCAACAACAGATCTCAAGAAAAAAAAAGAATCAATGTTACCAATGTTGACAAAAGTGGCATTAAAATTAGTACCATGCATTTTTTACTAGATTTCAGAAAAAATATAATCGATGTCAAACATAGATATATAATATTTACACACAACTAAATTTCAGAGAAGAATAATGGTTGTTGATAGCCATTGACAGCCAAGGTCATTAGAATAAAAGTTCTGTGTGCTCCATGATCTATCACACCCTTTCAACCCCACCATTCTTCTACTCAAATCTTTCAAACCCAATTAGCCCCAAAATCAACACCCACACCCCAACAAAGAGAAATTTTATACGCATGGCAAACCCCAAAATCTCAAAAATATAAAAAACTGTACAATTTACCCACATAAAATCCTAAAACCCTCAAAGATATTAGGGGATTTAAGGGGATTTTGTAAATTAAAATAAAAAAAATAAGAGAGAGGGATTTGGAAGCTGATTAGGTAACAAATCTTGAAAAATTTTGAGTTGTCGTATTCGCCTTCACCAAAGAGATTTCTGCGAAAGAAGGTGCTAAAGCGGTGGTTCTTGGCGGCAAACAGAGGTGGAAACGCGGCGGAGTGAGGCCGGTGGAGAGGGAATGAGTGGATGTGGGAAGGATGAGAGAGAGATCTTGGACGAAGATATAGAACGTTTGATTTAGAGAGAGAGAGAGCAAACGGTTCTAAAGAAAAATTCTAACACCGTTAGTTATCAAATTTGAGTTAACTGGCCATGTGCATTGCACATGACCTAGGACACTTGTCACTCTTACTAATTGCCACCTTGCCTTGTATGTAGGATTTCCTGCAAACATGTTTGCAGGAAATCCTTGTCCAAAAGGAAAACAATAAAAAAAATAATAAATAAATGGTTTAATAAAACAATTCACCTCATTGGGAATGAAATTAGGATAGACACCATTACATAAGGGGGGCGCTCTGATGTCATTACTAGTCCTTTGAAAGGTGAATTAGATAATGTTGCATGTGCATGGTTCCCCATCTGCAAAGCAAAGCATAGTGAACATAAATGATAAATTGTATGACACAAGTTATATGATATTAGCCAAAAAATTGAAAGTTATATGTATGATTGATGTTAGACTTAAAATTAAGGCCCAACAACCAAGCTATGTTGAACTTGGCTTGCATATCATTCTATCTTTGTTGGTTCCAATACTCATCTCATGCATATTGTTTGAGTTTAGGGGATAAATCTATCAAGAACACAATGTATATCATAGCAAGAAGATTTGCATACATCATATTTAAAGGCTCAACGGAAGGAACTTATATTTAAATTTATTCATGAACAGGAATCAAAGAATGGAAATAAAAAAGTGAATAAGTTTTTTATCATTTTATATTGAGAAGACAACTAAAATTACTTGAAATGTTAGATGCACTACAAGCCTACTGAATTGAATGGATTGGTAAAATCCACTATTCACTAGAGGGGATAGTAAGATAGCCACCTATCAATCATGGCAAGACATTCATTGGGCTTGTACTCTGGAGCTGTATGCCCCCTCCCTAGAAAGAAGCAAATGCTAGAGTTAACTTGTGGCTATTACTTGGAAAATATTTTTATATGGAACAATTAACTAGTTACTTATTCTTGCCTTTACTGTTGCAAATGTCAAGCAGTACTTTTTAGATGTATACTGCATTGTGAATCTGCACAATACAATTAAAAATAATCCATAAAACAATTATAAGCTTTATATTAGAATATAACTTGTATTTAAAATTTAAAAAGTTAGGGGGATGGTGGAAGAGGCAATAGGGTTGCTGAAACGTGAAAGTTGAGGTGGAAACTTACCCTGCAACTTGCCCATCAACAAACCATGGCCTCCAATCATGGGCAATAGTAAGGTTTAGCAATACTATCCATGCATGCGTAGCTATGTATGGAATAACCATGTCATGATCACCGTTGTGTTATTTGGAACAAAACAAGAAAACCATTGTTCAATAAGAATTTCAATAAAACATAAGATGAAATTTGAACTGATTATATCAAATTTTTAATTCCCAGCAATGAAAAATGGAATCTAATGAAGATGTTAATAGTAATGTCCTATGTAAACATTTTGAACCAACTTGTTATTGTTCACAGATTTGTGTTTCTATGGGTAGTTTTTTTTAATTAAAGTAATATCTTGTAAACCTCAGTTAGTGTTAATTGAATTGTATGGCCAAGAAGCAGCTTGTGATATGTATTATGACAATAAACTAGCAATAGCTACCCTAATCTGCCATAGTTAATCCAAGGCATTAAGCATCACTTTATTAGAGATGCAATTGAAGCCGGCCAAAAGTTGAGCTGAAGTTTTGTATAAGAGGAGCAATTGGATAATATATTACAGAAGCACTTCCAAGGAAGAAATTTCATCAACTTTGAAAAGCCTTAGGAGTTTTAGGACAGCATATTAGATGGGAGAATGTTAAGCAGAATTTGCTGTAAAATATAACTACAGCAATCTGTTATTGTTCTGCAGTGCTAAAAGTTTGGTTAGTTTCTATTCGAGTAATATCTTGTAAATCTTGGATTTTATGGCCCTTTATAAGGTTAAAAATGGTTGTACATTGAAGTCTATAGAGCAGATGTAATACTGAAAAAGTGGATAGCAACAATTGAATCTGGAAATTATCTATTCCTCCTCTCATTTGCTCTGCTTTGGTGCTGTGTGTGTGTTTCTGCAGAAAATGAACTTCTATTTTTCACTCTTTTTAAGTTGACAGACTACTTCAGAAAGGCGCTTTGAAGTAGTCTGTCAAATCCATAAAACAACCAATACAAGTTCCCATAAAAACTATGAACCACTGAAATTAACAAACATCTAAACTCCTATTAATTTCCTGCTTATACCAAAATGAAAATTACCTCCAAAAAAGAAAAACAAATAACATTAAACAAAGAAACAATCATTTGGCATTTAACCAAATAGCCAAACCTGACTACCAAACATTTGAGGTCAGCACTGAATCCTCTGCAGACTAATCAGGGCTAGTCACAGTATTCTATTTGGCATTCAACCCATATACGAAAAATCATTGAAAGCACCAACTGTTGTTCCTAAGAACATAAAATATAATTTCCTAATCTTCAAGTTTAATTAAAAAGAGGACTTTATCAGCACCAAAGACCAAACCACACTCTACAACAGCATAGATAGTACTAGGAATAGAGGCATATACTTAAGTTCAAGCGTTCACATAGAAAGAGGCTAAGTTGTTTCTTTCACTAATCCTATCCATCCAGGACTAAACCAACATAGGAAAATCACATAAACACACTTTATTTTAATCAAATTACAAAGCATTTGATAGTGATTTCTACTTTACCTAGAAAATGTAAAAGCTTTACAGACCCAAATTTATACCTATAGCTGAGCCTTTTGCCATAAAATTTGAGCACTAGAGCTCAAATGGGGTAAAAAAAAAAAAAGCAATAATAAGAGACAAGTGAACAAAAATTTTGAGAAATTGGCAAAAAAAAAAAAAACTTTACAGACTGAATGGAACCAAGGAAAATTTGATTTAAAATTTAAAAAAAAAAAAAAATTACATAAACGATGAAAGATTCAAATTCTGAACTGCAAAATGGATTGGCATCATGATTTTTATATACATTTTTTTTTTTTTAATATTCCATCAAATTCTAAATTTCCAAATTACATTAACAGCAAAAACAATAAACGAATAACGTCTATATCTTTGTTCAAGTCTTGTTCCCAAATGAAGGTACTAACAAAGCAAAATCAAGCATTACCTGATGATCAAGACTCAATTTCAATTTTAACTAGCATTTTCATTATCATTGGTCAAGAAAGTAAACTTCAATGGGGTAAAATGCATTTCAGCCATTTTCATGATAATTAAGAGTAATTAAACAATAATTCCACATTTGCAGTTTAATTATACAGGCTGTATAAAATCGAATTTAAGAATTGAAATAAAAAATACAAAGATTGAAAGTTAGGTTTTTATGGAGAGAGAGAGAGAACCTGTGAGAAAATGCGACCACCAAGCCGATTGGGTTTCTGACGTGAGGTACAGCGAGAGCGAGTGTGAGAAAGAGAGCAGTAACGTATTTTGGCTTGTGAGATACTGTAGCTTCTATATAATATGGTGTTACTTATTTTCAACAGTGATAAATGACTGTTGATAAAAACTTTTTATCTATATAATTTTTTGAACCCTTTTTTTCCACGGTGTTGAAAATGACTGTTAAAAACTTTTTATCTATATAATTTTGTGAACCCCTTTTTTCAACGGTGTTGAAACTTGAAGAGAAAGCTGAATTTTGTTTTTCTAACCCTTATTTCAACAGTTATGTCAACCGTGGAAATAAATATGCTAATTGTCTTGCTTTTAGTCACAGTTGCATATAACTATATAAAATTAAGGTGTTCATCAACAGTTTTTAATAACCGTAGATAAAAACATGTTGAAAAAGCTTAAGTTGTTTGTAGTGATCCCCTCCATCCACTTCTAACGACCCTCAAAATCAAAATCCATAGCAATTGCTTTATCGTATTTGTTCTTCAATTGTTCCAAAAATATGATTAGTGCTCAAAGGTTACAAAACCTTCTATGTTAATGTTGGAAGACAGGTGCATATAGAAACTACAATATAATTTGCCTAACTACATTGCAGCTATAGAAAAGGATTTCCAAAATATTCCAAAATTTATGTATGATTCTAAAAAACAAGAAGAAGAAGTAACCACATATATGTACAAATTCTCTATTAAATTTGTGATTCCCTCACCCTAGCAAAAATACAAACATGAAGAATTTATGAAGAGAATGTCGAAGAGACATAAAGATCACCTAATTTCTAAGTGCAAGTTTTGTCCCAAAAGTTTGAGTTGATAAATTAGTAAAACTCATCTCATCTCACTAATTCATATTTAAATTGAACAGCATCACTGAGTAGTCTTATTTAATGGCTTCTTATATCGGGTAGAGGGGTGTTGCTTGGATGATATCAGCAATAGATTGGGCTACACACTTCAAAGAACAGAGAAAATTATAGTTCCACAATGAGTAGAGAAAATTTGTAAAGCAAGACCCTAACCCTTTGTCCAACAATTATAAACTCTAGTTCCAATGACACAACATCAATTCTTAACCCACCACAACACCTACTCGCCTAGTACAAATTCTGCCACCCCCATAAATAGACCTCATCCTATTCTGAATTGGTCCTTAAAACCCTTCTGAACACCTACTAAAAACCATCTTCAAAATAGCAAAACAAGTTTGAATTGGTGGTCGTTGTTGTTAATTCCTAACAAAGTAAGAAAGAAACATAAGCCAAACTAGTGTTGGTTGGAATTTTACCCCCATATGCTCCACATCATGCCGAGCTTCAGCGATCTTTTCGTTTCCTCACAGCTACCTTGGCAGGTCTCGTCTTACCTGAAATTGAAAGCAGAGCACATTACTTGAATGCACACATTCCCTGACAGCCAAAATAGAGTTTAAACAGAGGGATAGACCATGTTTTTTACTGTGTACGTGTATGTGTCTTATTATTAATATTTTTAACCAAGTTTAATTATTGTTTTGGAATAAAAGTACTTTGTACAGAGTAAAATTTCTGACTAAATAACCATATACACAACCGTAGTCATTCACAATTATTTCACAGTTATTGGCAATATTATATGCAACTACGACAATTGGCATATCTATTTGAACTATTAGGTCGGCGTTAATGCAACATTTGGTGGGATGGAAGTCTACATGAAGACAATATCCAACTGCGCTATATGTACATGTACATTGGGTCATCATCTTCCCTTTCACATTAAATGCATTCACTGGTTGTGCTTCTCATCTTATTGTTTGATTAAATAACTTTGGAGGAAGTTAGCAGGGGAATGCATGGTATTTACCGTCACCGGTCCCGCAACCAGGGGGATGCATGTCAGTGCGGAGTGATCTTCGCAACCCATGGACCGGCTCAATATTTTCACTCCGTATTTGTTCAATCTGTGCAGCCGGTTCGTCGGGGTTAGGAAGTGAAGGTTCCTGGGTGGGCTCAGCCTGAACTACAGGTGGGGTCGGTAGACCAGGTGTGGGTACAAATATACAGCCACCCTCATGAGCAGAGCCGCTGAACAATGGGGGAGACAGCGGAGTGGGTAGTGGGGATCGAGGGATAGACTTAGCATGGGATGTGTGTTCTGCACTATCGTCATGGCCAACAGGATGGGATGCCTGGGCAGTGGCGTCAGACGTGCATCGCGATGACCCGACGCCATCCATGTACGTGTCCCAATCGGCCTCCAACGCCTCATCATCTGTACAAAGACAATTGTATTTATTAAGATGACAACGAGGAATTGAGTCACTGAATAAACGAGATATGTGAGAATCGTTTCAATTTTGGTAATAGAGTGGAGTTTGAGCCATTGAAATTTGTGAAATGATAAGAATGGGATATCGTGTGTGGTTGTGATGAAAATATACTTCGCTACTATAATACGTCCTCTAAATAAATTACAACTTAAAGTACTAGAATTGGAAGTCAATAAGAATTGGAGGTGTTAGAGTATTTCAGTTACCCAAGTCATCGATGTCAATATCAGAACCACCTCCACGGCCTCCACTACGTCCACGCCCTCTAGACCCACCACCTCGCCCACCACGGCTTGTGGCCTGTGTGCTTGCCTCACTCGCCATGGCACGCACATTATCCAATGCCACTCGGTTCAACTCCCCAACAAGATCCAGCGTCTTCGTCAGCTGGTTGTAAATTTTAGAACCTGGTTGGCATTGCAATAGCATTTCCACATTAGACTCAACCTACGAAATAAAGGAGTCGCATTAAAACTTTTCTGGTGCCTTTAAACATTGAGAAAGTATAAAGATTTCAGGTCAAATCGTATGATATTTGAGTATAAATCTTGGCAGGTAATTCAGGTCTGATTTGGAAACAGATTATGCATGATGAGCTTATTCATATATATATGAACATTGAAATGGCATACCTGGTGGCAACAAATGAAATGTAAAAACCCAATGAATGTCAAAATATTGAATCAATGGCGCCACAAAACTTAATATTCATAATGCTCTTTGCAACACACGTATAATATCAATCCATAAAAGAAGCATTGAATGGTTGCCTTACCAGGATTTCCCAATACGCCGACTCTCGCGTAATGTACCGTCTGGTCGACCTTCGGTACTCGGCCATGTAAGCAGCAAGGTATGTCGTGTCCCCATCCAAAGTGGGTGCGTTGGCAACACGTTCCCCTCTATGGGCCCATCGGTCAATGTAGATAGCATGTTGTTGCACCCAATCCCTCTCTAGTTTACCTTGGAGGGAGATTCTGTGCAGTTCAACTGAGGTATCCACCAAAACCGGTGGCGCTTACTTCATCCTAAATTGACGAAAGACACGTTCGGGATGATGATCCTCTACTATCCAAAAATAGATCAACGGCACTGTGGCCCTCCATATATGTCGGCCAGCAGTGCAATATGGGGGCAGTGAGTCTAGGACATCCCTATACGGCTCCCAAACAACCTGAATAAATGTTCAACAAAAAAACAAATAAAATACGTACTTATTTGTGGCAATCCTCAATTTGAGCAAAAATGTAAAAGACCATTGAAGAATCACTTCAGTAAAAATCCTAAGTCATTATCGACCCTCTTATTGGATTTTACATGGTAAGATGCACCCAAATACTACTGGTTGCACTAGCTGAAACCGAGGGAGAAATTTGAAGGGTTCACAGCTAAATATGTGTGGAATAAAAACCACAAACATCAATTCAATAGAAGGCCAATCAAGGTACTTTATATTTATATTGACTGCCCACAGTTGTGAAATGATCGTAACTAATTCCTAGTATATATATGGTCTACTTGACCAACGTTACATTATTAACTATACACATGCAGTAGTTGACAACCCACCAGGTGAAACAAGAAAACTAGGGAGAATTATATTGTCGTGACATGAAGCGGTAGAATACCTGGTGTGCCCGTATGCTCGACAATGACGCACGATACGCAGCTAGCACATGTGTGGCATGCTCTGTCGTGCTCTTCGGCCCCTTCCATCTAATAAACATACAATTGTGTTAAATGGTCATTATTTAATATCAAACAACCATGCTGCCATAAGAGTAAAATGCTTACCAACAATGAAGCCAGTAATTAGCTTTTACTTTTTCGTTGGAAAATACTTATTACAAATAAGTAAGGAAATATGGTTTGTTTTTTTTTTCTCCATACAACAGTCATGAAGCACAAAAACGATTTATCAATTTCAGTTTGCATTTTAAATTTTTAACAGCTTACTCTTGGATAGACAGCAGTAGCAGAAAGGACACTTTAGAAAGCATCAAATTTGAAGAAATCTATTTATCAACCAACAAATTAATACACGGAGTAAGAAATCCATAACAAGCAAATCAAAGACACTCTCCTAAGATTCTACCAGCAACATTCTTCCCTTCGTTTTTTTTGTTAGTCAGAACCAAAAAACCATTTTTCTCAGTAAAAGATTTCATTTGCATTTCATTCACTATTGTATTTCTCTCTAACAAAGCCCTCTTCTCTCTCTTGCAGATCTGTTCTTACTAATCAAAAGTCCCTCAGGTTCTCTCTAAGACTCTGTCTCTGTCTATAGATGTGTGTGTGTGTGTGTAAATGAAATGAAAGTTTTGATCTTTTTGGGTTTTCGGTGTATATGTGTATGAAATAATTTCTGGGTTATGGTTGTTGTGGCACTGTTTATTCAATTTAGTTGGGTAAAAGGAGTGGTGGGTTGGTTAATTTTTGTGGGTTTTGCATGAAATGTATGAAGGGTTTAGTTTGCTTTTTGTTTGACTTTATTTGCATTTGTGAGTAGTTGATGTAAAATCTTGGCAAGTAGAGCATGGGAAAGTGCGTGTGATATTGCATTTAGGAGTGATAACAGTGGCAATGAGTTTGCTGTGGATGAAATTAGAGACGTTGTGATGCAAAAGACTTGAACTTTGGAGCTATATGAGGATTAGCAAAACAATCATACCAATGACCTTATTTGTAAATATATGTGTGATTCAGAATTGAAGATGGCCATGGCGATGGGCTCCCTCTCCTTATAGAAAATGCTAAACCACCCAAATAGTGTAGTGTGTGCATTGACTTTTGAGGAGAAAGAATCAGAAATGGCAAGGTCTTTTTGGTTTTTGGGTTCAAAGTTTCGTTCAAACATGGCTTCAAGGGCTGCCTCATACCTCAGGATCCCTGTGTTCCAGAGAGGCTTTGCTTCTGGTATGTATCTGACTTTGCTTTGATGGGTTGTTCTTTTTTTGCCCTTTAGATGTATATATTAATCAGAAAGACTGAGATGTGGATTTGGATCTCTCATTTATATGTTAGTTGGTTGAAATGGTTGATCTATGATTCTTTGATTAGAATATTGGTTTTTGGAAATGGGGTTTGATTGTTTTTGTCATTGGTATCATATTTATTTTCCAGGTTTTGGTTTTTTGTTACTACTTAGATCAATGGGTTCTTAATTGTTGGAAATGGGGTTTCTTTGTTTTTGTCATTGGTATCATATATACCAAGTTTTGGTTATTTATTTTTTATTTTATTATTATTAAATTACTGCTGAGATAAATCGATTCTTGAATCTTGGCATTCCTTTATCAATATATAATCTGGGTGTGTGTGTGTGTGTGTGTGAAAGCTATACTTTTTATAGTGTGGTCAGTTTCTTGTTGTGCTGGAATTCTGATTAATGTTAGGCCAATTATCACCATAGATTGCCTAAACTCTAAAGAACCAGTGGGTTCTTATAATTGTGATATTCTTATTACTGTTATTGTTAGATCATCTATATGAAGGTCAGTTGAAAAAAGTAGGTGCCATATTTCTTTTGGCCCAACGAACTCTAACCCAAATGACACCTCCTTCCCCTGTAAGATCATGGTGGAGGGTAAGTTTGTGGGTTTAAGACCCGCTGAGTGTGTGTGTTAGTAACTAGTCAATAAAAGTAGAAGGTGAATTATGCTCAGGTTGCACAGTGTGCTTACAATATGGTTCATCTCACTTCATCATAATATATGTTTCACAAAATGGATTTATTATTAAAGTCAACTATAGAGACATGCACGGTGGATGACAAATGCCATGACAATTGAATCAAACTAATCAAATAACATACCGACAGGCGAGGGGACCTGCATCCATCGGCAGTTGTGGTGGCCTCGTAACAGGGCATATCAATGGGAACCTTGAATACGCCCACAGCTGCACCAACATCAGCGCACCTCCAATCTGCATCGCCGTCATCTCCAATGCCTTGCATAGGTGCCTGTACAACCAGGCTAATGCTCCACTACCCCAACTGTACCTCTTTGCGTTGCTGATCGAGTTCAGGAATAGTAGAGGCCTCACCGACACCCGATCTGCCGACTTGTCCATAAATAAAATGGACCCCAACAACGCGAGTATGTGATAGCGTGCGTGTTGCTGCACTACCTCGTCAGTAGCATCCACAGCGAGGGGGGCTCTAAACTGTTCGTTCAGCCATGTGACTCTTACCCTCGCCCCAGCAAGGATAGACTTGTTTTCATGGGGATGCGGTATTGGGTCTGAAGGACGACGACCCAGTAAATCACGACACAATGCAGGCCAATCCCCCTTGGCACTCCCAGTCATGGGCAACCCATCAACAGGTACCCCTAGCATCACCTCAATGTCTTGTAAGGTGATACCCATCTCTCCATGCGGTAAGTGGAAGGTATGCGTCTCCGGACGCCAACGCTCAACCAGTGCTGTGATCAATGCGTGATCAACTTCCATGTTTGGAACCTTCGATAACCCTTCAAAACCTGCCTCAGCTATGTAATGGGCAATCCATGGGCCTAGCCCATGCCGGGGTAACTCCCAAGATTGGCGTCTACACTTTAGCACGCCTGGCACTACCTGCACACGAAATAGCGTTGTCTTAGGATAGTGCACATGAAATAACTATAAGAATGGTACATAATAATAATATGCAAGAAACAGTATGCTAACTGGTTAATTATGATCAATTTTGCAATATGTTAATTACAATGTTAACTGGTTATTCACTCTACCTCAATAGCAGATAGGATCAATTCAAGATCAATGACATTGTTTAAAATTAGCAATAAGGTGATGGGCATTATGTTTTGAAATGAATAAACACAGTGCTTTAGTATGTCAAATGGAGTATAATAAGAATTAGAATTCAAAAGTCAGTTGTCTTATGTTATGTGTAGCCACGTGGGGTTTGTGTGAGATCTACTGACTTTGAATATACCTTTTCATTGTTTAATATTTTTTGTAGTATTAGTAGTTTCAATTTATCTGGAAATAAGACTAGATGCTGTTGATGAAAGAGTGTTTTTAAATTCACGCTTATTTATGCTTCATACCATTTTCTCTTTTGATTAAATAAACTGCCTAAACCAAAACAGACATGATACCATTTCGAACATCTATTTACAAATAATCAAAGAACCCTACAAAAAGAAAATGAAATGATTTCGACACGTCCGAAGTTCTATACAACAAGTACGTACCTGACCGACAGGTGTCTCCCACAGTGCCGTGGATCGATGCACCGGCTGCCGCGTCAACTGTGTACCATTTGCGGGTCCAGGTTCCATACTTTGCAGGTGCTGCATATCTGACACGCATGCAATCATGTTAATATACCGTTGACCACAAGCAGACATTAACAAAGTTCGCTGGACTTGCAATTATTAACATTCGTAATTTCCAATACAGCTAGGACTTGCGAAAAACATAGAACTTGTTTCAAAGTATAAGTTAACCTTATTACATATTAACTATGAAAGTATCAAAACAACTAACAAAACAACTAAAATGCAGCTTTTGGCACAAAACAACATTTGAAAAGATAAGGATATTTAAAAAATTACAAAATGGTGGGAACGTAAAGCATTCACGCTTTTATTTTTTTATTTATTAAGTTTTGGTCCCAAGGGAAAGGGGAAAGGGGAAAGGGGAAAATGAGGGACCCCTTTCATACAACATATTCCATATACTTTGTTCGATATACTTTGTTCCAAGTTTAGAGAAAAATCTGAATACAGAAAAATCTAACAGCCAAATAGCAATCAGAGCTTAGAGTCTTCGTTCGATCTAATTTGTTCCAAGTTTTTATAATTTTCTCTATAGTTGGCTATACTGTCTGTTTTGTAGTGTAGTCGCCTTACGTGAATGCCAGGTTCTGAAATACATTGGAGTCGATAAGGTTTCACAAACATATTCCATATAACAAAAAAAATTGAGATTCTAGTACTAGCAAAAAACCATAACATAAAACAGAACTAGGAACAAATCCTTCTTAAATATATTATGAAATTCATGAGTCCAAATGATAGAGTAGGATTACAATAATTCTATGAAAACTAAAAAAATTAAGCACAGGATAATCACATCACCAATGGATAAACACATTAAACAAAGAGCTATGATTTAAATCCAATGTAGAGTTTTACAATATGTATAAATTAGGTCAGTTCCAAGGGGGAAAAGAAGCTTAGGTAAGAGTCTAGTTCCAGACTTATGATTACAACTCAATATCTCTGTAAACATGTTAAAAAGTCCTATTTCAGCTTTTGAACATATGTTCCCAATCAGCAAATTTCTTACACGTGCAACCACATAAGTCTAATATGCATTCATTCACTGAAAGTATGGCAGAGAAGCACAATTTAAACAATTGACATTAATTTTTCCAATAATTTGAGCCCAAGTTCTATTCATTGGGAGAATCGGGCAATGCCTTACCTAGAAGGCTCTTGGCATAATTTCATATTTTCTTTTGACAGCTAAAAGTTAGCATTATTAGAGTAAGGACAACAATTCAACATCTGAAACCCCATGAAAGGCTGTAAATGTGAATCTTACTCAGAACATCCCAATGAACCCAGCAAATTTCCATATTATCTTTAACAAAAATCAGAAAAAGAGAAAAGTAAACATCAATTACAATGACAAACACCTTTTGGATACATAATACAAAAATTCTGTTCACAAGTCAGTATAATTCATCAAAACCTGACTGAAATGACAGTAGATATACAGGGCATTAAAAAACAATTTTCCCTAATAATGAACACCATTGTCATGCCAAATGAACACCCGTACCCAAAACCCAGTTCAAAACCAAACCCAGCAAAGCTAAAACAGCAACAATAATAATGAATAGAGATAACTCTAACAGAGAAAAACTTAATAAGCCACACCCACACTCAAATTAGAGTACATGCACAAGCAAAACATAACTCAGATTAAATGCAAAGGGAAAAAAAACTGAACTCGGCAATTACAAATTACCTTAATATGTTTCTAATCCTTTAACTCTGAAGATGGATTGGGTTCAGCTTCGCCAATGGTGAGGGTTATGGTGAGAGTGAAAGGTGTGGGTTTGGATGTGGGTTGAGGTTCGGAAAGGGTATACTGAATGGTTTGGTTTGGGTACGGGTAGAAATAAGAGAACTTGAAGATGAAGATGTGTTGAACTGAGGGTGGCTACTGATCGGACTGAGGAAGGAGGGAGACAAACTGTTTGGGAGACGGACTGAGGAAGGAGGAAGATGAACTGTTTGGGAGACGTTACATTCAAAAGGGGACTATATTCTGCACATAACTCGATTTTTCCAATGCCGAGTTCTAAACAGTTACGCGGGAATATTTTATTGCCCAAAATCCACGCTGGATGACCAAGGTGGCAAGAACCTGCACATAACTCGGCCCTGAAATAATCGAGTATTTTAAGTAACTCGGTCTTAGGGTGATTGAGTATTAAAACAGGGGCACGCCCCTATATAGTTTCAAAACAGGAGCATAAGGCCAATTATTTTGCCCAAGAGGGGCAAAAGGCCAAAATGTCCCTTATAAAGGCCCAAAGATGTGAACTTAAAATATATATATATATATATATTTTTTTTTTTTTTTTTTGAGCAACCAAAAATGTAAACCTAAAGAAATATATGTTGCTTTTTTCAACGTGTTCCTAGATTACGATGGCCAAAATGGGAATGAGTTTTGAGTAATTATTTAACTGTATATCTATAAAAATAGATTGCTAAAAAAGTTTAGTTCATGATTAATAATAAATGATTTTAGTTTGAATATGAAAGAACATGGGACTTAGTTTTGTTGAGTTAAAGTTAATTTATAAGATAATACTTTTTTTTTACTTAAGAATTTTGTTATATTAATATGGTCTCCCTGAAAAAAATTTCTAGCTTTACCACTAATCACACGTATCTAGTACTAATCATATATAGAAATACATATCAACAGTTAAATCTTGATTCAGTTATACTTTTTTTAATGGATGGCCTGATTTAAGCAAATGATATATCATTTTGATTGTTAGAATTTTAAAAAATTTTCAATAGAGTATTTAGAAATTCAATGGTCAAAATTAAAATTTTTTTTCTTACATCATGAAATAACGGTTTTATCCTCGAAACAAGGTTATAACGGGGTTCTACACGTTGAGCTAGTGTCACCTCACCAATTAGCGCATGGGATATCACATCTATTTGAGATTGTGCTAACTTGTGAAATGGCTTTGCGATTCTTAGTGAGTGATAGCGTAAGTGTTTAACTCTTTTAGGTGTTAAGGATGAGCAACCATGGTTTTTGAGTAAAGTTTATGGTGTACCTTTGTGTTAGAATCTCTTTCCATCTCCCTTGTGTGTGTGTTTCTTCAAAAAAAAAAAAAAAAAAAAGGTGTTATAGATGAGCTTTTATATAGGCTTTATGAGACGAGTAGTTCTAGGACCACAAATTATTCCACAAATTATTCCACAACTTTTTTGCCACAATTCTGATGTGGCAATTTGCGAATAGTTAATTATCATTTACACATGGACCCACTATTTTTTCTTTACCAATCACACTTTGCCATGTCACAGTTCTAGCAAGAAGTTGTGAAAAATTACGTGATCCTAGGCTTTTCCTTATGATACCGTTATATGATCATTTATGTTCCCTCCTTAAATGAGGTAATTAAGCCTCTGTTGGTAACTAATGGTACCATTATAGAGCTTTCTAGCGGTTGGGTAAGGGTCATTTATTATGACGTTTTATTGATCTGTTGCCTTCTTAAATGCTAAGATCTTCTATATTAATACAGATCATATTAACGGGTGCCCCTTAGAGCAATTGTTAATAAACCATAATAGGAAAGTTTTGATATCATTTTTATCGAAAATATAAAAAGTTATCAACAAAATCAATTTCTTTATCATTTTTCCATAAACTGTTTCTAAAATGTGAGATGATTTTCTTCGATTTTCTCTATCCCAAAAGTTTAAAAATATGAAAACTTGAAATTTAAGTAATTTATTATTGAGATGGCTAGAAAATGTGAGATGATTTGAATTTTGGAATGCAGCCCCACGCTCCCACAGTAATTTTCCTTTGCCCTCTCATGTTTAGATTCAAACGTATATATCGTTTAGAACCTGCAGGATGGATTAGGCTATCAAAGATGAGATGGTCACTACAGGGCTTGGAATCGAGAATCATCTTTACAACAATGTCAATAATATCATTTGTGTTCTTATACCTTTTCTAATCAGTAATATATACTGAGAGGACATCACATAATATAATTTCAAAGGTCCCGGAGTGGATACACAAAATATTACCAATTTACCAAAATGATAATTGACTAGCCCTTTATTTTGTATTCTATTTTTTATCGAAGAAGCATATGCGGGACTAGCCGTGCTTCAGTGATAACTAGTACGTACAATGCCAAATTTAAAAAAAAAAAAAAAAAAAAAAAAAAAAAAAAAAACAACAGACAGCAAGCAGTAGAAGCCGAAATCCCTCACTCCTTTTATTCATGAGCTACACACCTCGAACATTATGGCGCTTATAGAGCGGATCACAATCACGGACGACGTTTACAATCACCACGGCACCAAGAACTATCTCCGCCAAATGAAGGACTTGTTTGTAGTTTCCGACTCTTGGAACCTGAAAGAGCAAGAAACAAATACACACTTTATCAAGGACTTTCAAAATTAAGTATATCGATTTTAGGTGCTTTAAATTCAGAATAATAATAAATGAGGAAAAAGATTAATTAACCAATAATAATAATAATAATAAAGGAAAACAAAAAGAAACTCAAAAGTTTTTCCACTCTAACCCACCTAAAAATTTCTTTCTACATATATTGTCGGAAAGAGTTCTAACATAAGAAAGAAAAAGGACACCAAAATTTTCTTCTCTATTTGATCCACATAATCAACAGAAAATAATAAAACTTTATCGTTTTCTGAAACATTAAACAAATTAACAGAACATAAAAACCAAGAAAAAGGGCAGATTAACCCACGAAGCTTGGAAGCCTCGGCTACTCCAGTGGATTCCACTTTTGATGAGGCAAAGAGAAGTATCAAAATGAAGAGAACCACCAAAGTGATGAACTTCTTAGAGGCCATTGTTTTTTGCGCATAGAAGCTTGTCTAGGACATGGTAGCATATATGTAACCGAAGAGCAGTTCCTCTTTCTTTTCTTTTCTTTTTTTTTTTTTTTTTTTGATAGAGCATTCAGATCGTCTTCTTCGATTATGGGTTAAGTAAAATTTTTAAAAGTCTTACTTGCTTAATAGCATACTAGCCTCTAAGCATGCGCTCACGCGCGTGCTCAAAGACTCTTCTATTTTTTTAGTAAAAAAAAAAAAATGAATACGTGGAGTGAGTTTTATAGATTGGAGGAGTTTTAAAACTAACAAAAAAGCGATCTTATTTTGTAGAGAGTTAGTGAGTAGAAAAAGGAATTTAAATCAACATAAAATTAAGGGTTTATTAGAATTTATTAGAAGTAAGAATTTATTATTTTTGTCAATTTACTATTTTAGCCATATTTTTAAGTTTTAAGTAGGGGTATTTTTGACAGTAAAAAAAACAATAACTAACTTTCTTTTGCCAATTTACTATTTTAACCCCATTTTTAAGTTGTTGGTTAATTGATTTAGGGGCATTTTTGACAGGAAAAAAAAAACAATAACTAACTTTCTGAATCCTCTTAATATATACAGATGTCAATTTACTATTTTAACCTCATTTTTAAGTTTTAGGTAAGGGTATTTTTTACAGTAAAAAAAAGCAATAACTAACTTTCTTTTACCAATTTACTATTTTAACCTCATTTTTAAGTTATTGGTTAATTAATTTAGGGGTATTTTTGACAGGAAAAAAAAGCAATAACTAATTTTTTGAATCCTCTTAATATATACAGATAAAATAAGGATTATTATTATTATTATTATTATTATTATTATTATTATTAGTATTATGTTTTTTTTTTTAAAGAAAAACCGATAAGGTTATAAATAAACTAAATTGTATGTTAACTATTTGGACTCAACTTGGGATTTAAAAAAAAAAAATTGTTTATATTCATTTATTACATGTAATAATAAAATTCATGTGTCACCATTTAAAGGGCTAACTAGCATATGCCTCACTTAACAAACACATTAACAAAAAATGGATGAAGAGACTAACACTCAAAATGGTATAAGATGTTAGGTATTGAAATCCAAATTTTGAAACGATAGCATTCTTTTTAAAAATATTCTTAAACTTCGAGGGTGTAGTTTACATTTTAACCTAATTGAGTTTCATTTTCACTTCTTAAGAAAATAAAAATAGATAAATTTATATTATAAAAATATTAATCCTTCAATTGAAGTACAAATAAAAAAAATGTATAGACAAGCAAATTGACATTAAATTAATAATGATCATTTTAACCTATGATATTTTGGAGAACTA
Source organism: Quercus aquifolioides (assembly GCA_019022515.1). NCBI lineage: Eukaryota > Viridiplantae > Streptophyta > Magnoliopsida > Fagales > Fagaceae > Quercus > Quercus aquifolioides. Next base: position 2,063,739 of record CM032325.1, on the reverse strand, counting down.
GATCAAATATCAAATTAAAATTTGATAGATTGTACTGTTGAACTGGTTTATTCGATTTTTAAAGCCGGCTTCTTTTCAGGCCGGTTGGACTGGACTATTGACCAATTCATAGTTGTATAGACCGGTTTGTTCAATTTTTATCATCTATAAAGCCACACACAAGTCACATCTCATTGAATACAGTCGGTGGAAAAAAAAAAAAAAAGGAAAAAAAAAAAAGAATTGTCATTGCCCTGTAGTCGTAGAGCAACGATAAATAATGCATCGAAAGTCCCTAATTAATAATTAAGTTTCAGCTAAGTCAGGAAAATTTATTTTGTGAACTGACAATTATTGATAAAGTGCATGTCTAGACTATGCAGTTTCATCTATCAACCTCATACTTCGTGTTAAGTTTTTTTTTTTTGAAAATAATGAGTTTTAAAAATTTTAAGGAGGCATTACTTATTTTATATATGTGTGTAACTCTATGTATATACACTGATATTTTTAGAAATATTCACATGACTGATTTCCAGTCTGGTCCATTCACTTCTCTTTACCATGGGGAGAATGGGCAGAATAACTATAGAAAGGATTTCTATATAGTTAGTTAGGCAATGCTTGAAACAATAAGGAAAAGTAGACATCTCGAGTTTTAGAAAATCGAGATTCATTTGCATAAATCTCGAGTTTTAGAAACTCGAGTTCCATGCAAAAATTTTTTTAGTTTTATCGCCCCTATAGTGGCGTTTTTAAGTCCTATAGTGACGTTTTAAAGACCTATAGCGGCGTTTTCCTGCAAAATTTTTTCATAAGGGTTCAATACTAGGTTCAGGGAGCCCTATAGTGGCGTTTTTATGCCCTATACTGACATTTTAAAGCCCTATAGTGGCGTTTTTTCTGCTAAATTTTTTTATAACTTCATTTTTAAGGCCTATAGTGACGTTTTTAAGTCCTATAACGGCGTTTTCTGAACTCGAGTTTTTAAAACTCGATTTTTACTTGGATTTTTTTTACAAATCAAGCCTTAAAAACTTGATTTTTATATTGGAATTCGAGTTTTAAAAACTCGAGATGCTAGTTTTCAATATTCTTCTCCAACGTGGCAACTAACTAAATTTTTTAATATTTATTGTTATTTAGAAAAAAAATTCCTTTACCCTGTCTATTAATGTACAGTTCATCAAAAAAAAAAAAAATGTACAGTTTATTTAGTTAATGTCCAACCCAATTCCTCGTGGGCTGTAACCTTATTGAGGACATAAAAGGCCAGCTTACTTCGTGCAGTCTTAATTGGAATTGGATGGCATGTCTATATGTGCTACAACCACAAGGGCCAACAAGCATGCACATTACTTAGTTAATTGTGTGTGTGTTTTTTGTCCTCCCCTTATGTATCTGTTAGTAATTGTGGATTTACATGCTTTGTAATTTTTTTTGTTATCAATAAAAAATTATCTTTATAAAAAAATTTATTTTATCAGTACTTTTTATTTTTTTGGTCAATATGTTACTGTACATAACATACAAAAGAGGTTTGATGTTGCCTCTGCACCATCAAAAATCTCCAACCACTAGAGCTATTAATAAATAGAGATATTTATGAATAGATTAGGTTTGACTAAAAAAAAAAAAAAAAAAAAGGTTTTTGTTGGCATATTTATCAAAGGACAAGACTTAGGTACAGTATTTAGGTGCTATTCCTTAAGTACCCTAATTAAAATTCTGCCATGTGGATTTTTTTTTATGGAATGGAAGTGTATTTTTTGTTAAGTAGCAAAATCTTAAAAATGAGAATCTAATGAACAGTACTTAAAGTACAGTACCTAAGTTTTGTTCTTTATCAAATAAGTCATGTTGAAGCCTAAATTTAGGCTTAACTTATAAACAAATTGACTCAAATATAATAATGTGTTCGTAAACAAACTTGTAAGTAGAAGGCTCCATTTAAGTCTATATAATATTATATATTTATAGGTAGACATTTATAAATATATACTTTTATATTTATATGGAAGAGAGAGAAAGATATTTTGTTGATAGTGTACTGTGAGTATGGTTCTATTTTGTAGATAGTATTTTACGTGGGAGTTAAAAAAACATTTTTACCAAGTTTTGCCACTACTTAAACATAGGATGTAGGGATATTTTAGAACAAAAAAAATCTGGTCCAAACAGGTTGTAAAGTTGTGATTTACAACTATTTTATGTTGGCTTTAATTTCGTGCCAAATTTGATTGTAATTATATTCAATCTTATGTACCTTGTATTTCATGTGGGATTTCTTGTAAGGGTTGTGTAAGAGAGAGAGAGTGTGAAGACTCAAGGCAATTGAAGACCCAAGAAGTTTTCGCGGGTATCTCGTGAGAAGCTTACCCGTGAAGTGAAGCATATGCCCTGCACATGACTGGAATGCAAAGAGTCAAGACAGGTTGGTGACAGCTGGTTTTCGCGAGTGTCTCGCGGGTAAAGCCTTCCCGCGAGATACCCGCAAAACATTCTGTTTTGCCAATCTGTCATATTTGAGGAAATCTCTGACTGGCAAACCTGTTACCAGTGTACGCCAACTCATGGACCGGATTAATAAATACAAAAAGGTTGAGGAAGACCAACAGCAAGGGAAAGGAAAGGAGAAGATTATCCCTTAAGAGATGAGGGATTTCAGATCAGACCGATACAATAACAACCGGCCAAGGAAGGGCTTTGCCGGGCAGCCAGGATCTGCCAATCCTCAAGTGGTCAACGTTGTATTCCGAGAGCCAGTACATCAAGTTCTGGAGAAGATTAGGAACGAGCCATTCTTTAAATGGCCAAATAAAATGGTGGGAAACCCTGAAAGACGCAACCACAACCTCTATTACCAATACCACCAAGACCATGGACACACCACGGAAGACTGTAGAAGTCTGTGGGACCACCTGGATTAGCTTGTCCGTGAAGGAAAATTAAAGCAACTCTTGCACCACTCGAGTGGTCAAGGGAGCTAGGCAAACTCGGAGTCCCGGAGAAATGAATCTTCGAGACCTCCCTTGGGGACGATAAACGTCATCTTTGCTGCTCCAGGAAGGATCGACTCCTACCCTTCACGAGTGATGTCTGTGGCACGGCTATCCACCGAGGACGCTTATCAAGAGCCAAAGAGGGCAAGACTGGAAATTCAGCCGGTCTTGGGCTTCTCGGACAAGGACAAAATCGGAACCATCCAACCCCACGATGATGCCTTGGTGGTGACCCTCAGGATCGGGGGATATGACGTGAAGAGGGTGATGGTGGTAGTTCCTTAGGAAAAACATGGACGTCTTCGCATGGAGTGCTTACGAAGCCTTGGGGGTGGATCCGAACTTCATCTGCCATTATCTAAATGTTAGCCCATCCGCCATTCCCAAAAGGCAACCTCCTCGGCGATCATCCAGAGACCACTCTGATGCTGTTAGAGATGAGGTGGAGAAACTAAAGCGTGCGGGGGCTATCAAGGAGATGTTCTACCTTGAATGGTTGGCCAATACCATGGTGGTGAAGAAGAAGAGTGGGAAATGGAGAGTATGCGTGGACTTCACGGATCTGAATAGGGCTTGCCCCAAGGATCCTTTTCCTATGCCCAAAATAGACCAGCTGGTGGACGCAACAGTAGGCCATCCTCGGATGAGCTTCCTAGATGCCTTTCAAGGATACCACCAAATACCACTGGCCCTAGAGGACCAAGAGAAGACATCTTTTGTCATTCCTCCCACAGGAAATTATCACTACAAAGTAATGTCATTCGGTCTGAAGAATGCTGGGTCCACCTACCAAAGGATGATGACCAGGATGTTCGAACCACAGTTGGGTAAGAGTATTGAGGTCTATATAGACGATATGGTGGTGAAAAGCAAGGTGGTTTCCGAGCACTTAAAGGATCTAGGGACCATCTTTGAAGTTCTGAGGAAACACAAGTTACGCCTCAACGCTTCAAAATGTTCCTTTGGTGTGGGATCAGGCAAATTTCTAGGCTACATGGTAACGCATAGGGGGATTGAAGTTAATCCCGACCAGATTAAAGTAATCAACAGCCTACAACCACCTTGGAATCCCAAGGAGATCTAGAAACTGACCGAAATGACTGCTGCCCTGAACCGGTTTATTTCTCGATCAGCGGATAGGTGCCGACCCTTCTTCCTGCTGATGAATAAATGGAAAGGGTTCGAATGGACCGAGGAATGCGCTTTGGCCTTCCAACAGCTTAGAGAATATCTCTTTCGGCCTCTTATCATGACCAACCTAGAAGTCGACGAAGTCCTATTTACCTACATTACCGTGGCCTCTTACGCGGTAAGTTTGGTCCTAATATGAGTTGACAACAGCGTCCAAAGGCCAGTCTATTATGTAAGCAGGTCATTACATGAGGCCGAGGTCTGCTATCTACCGTTGGAGAAAGCCATTCTGGCAGTAGTACACGCTAAACACAAGCTCCCCCATTACTTTCAAGCACACACAGTTATCGTCTTAACTCAACTTCCGTTCAGAGCTCTGCTCCGGAGCGCTGATTATACGGGGAAGATTGCCAAATGGGCCACCGTATTGGGGGCCTTCGACATCAAGTACATGCCTCACACTTTTGTCAAGGGCCAAGTCCTAGCGGATCTGGTGGCCGAGTTCGCGGAATCCCCCTTAGAAGAGGAAATGAAAGCACAATGCGTGGATGGAAAATCAGTTGGCATGATCTCCCCACAGGGCTCCCTATCCTGGGTAGTGCACATTGATGGAGCAGCAAACCAGAAGGGTTTCGGAGTGGAGGCTAGTGCTAGTATCCCCCGGGGGGATCACCATCGAGAAGTCTCTTAGGTTAGGATTCTCGGCCACCAAAAATGAAGCTGAATACGAAGCTTTGCTGATGGGAATAGCCATGGTTCGAAGAATGGGCGGAAAGGCAATAAAGATATTCTCGGACTCCAAATAGGTCGTTGGCCAAGTGAAAGGGGAGTTCGAAGCGAGGGATGAGAGAATGCAAGAGTATTTGAGCTAGGTTAGACACCTGCAATTAGACTTCGAATCCTTCAACCTGTTACATGTTCCTAGGAGTGGAAACGCCCACGCCGATTCCCTCGCCACGCTTACAACCTCCTCGGCACAGAATTTACCTAGGGTCATCCTTGTGGAAGACATGTTCAAGCCCTCAGTGCTGAATAGAGAAGTGGTGCATGTCCACCAGGTTAGGGTGAGGCCAAGCTAGATGGACCCACTAGTACTATTCCTGAAGGAGGACGCCCTGCCTAAGGAGAAATCAGAAGCAGACAAAATAAATAGAAAGGCCCCTTGGTTCTGGCTGTTCGAGGACCAAAAGTTGTATAGGTGCTCCTTTGCCGGACCATACTTGCTATGCATACACCCCGAGGCAACAGAACTACTTCTTGAGGAGTTACATGAAGGGATTTGCAGGAGCCACATTGAAGGAAGATCCTTGGCGCACAGAGCCATCACTCAAGGCTATTGGTGGCCAAATATGCAAAGGGAAGCACAAGAATATGTAAAAAAGTGCTATCAATGCAAATGGTTCGCACTAAACATACACCAACAGGGCGGAGTCCTTAATCCTCTATCTAGCCCTTAGCCATTCGCTCAATGGGGCTTAGATATTGTGGGTCCTTTACCAAAGGCAGCAGGAAATAACAGGTACCTGCTAGTCGGCACGGACTACTTCACCAAGTGGGTAGAAGCCGAACCTCTAGCAAACATCAAAGATGTGGATGCTAAGAAGTTTGTTTGGAAAATATTGTCACACGGTTCGGAATCTCTCGCACCCTTATCTCAGACAACGACCTTCAATTTGATAGCAAATCCTTCAGAAGGTACTACTGTGGCTTGGGAATTACAAATAGATATTCTACTGCAGCTTATCCCTAGGAAAATGGGCAAGCGGAGGCTGTTAACAGGGTCATTGTAAATGGACTCAAGAAGAGGTTAGACGACGCAAAGGGTAGGTAGGTAGAAGAGCTGCCACACGTCCTCTGGACATACCGAACCACACCTCGCAGATCCACAGGGGAAACCCCCTTTTCGATGAACTATAGGGCTGAGGTTGTTATCCCTCTGGAGACTGGCTTCCCAACATTAAGGACCAACTTATTCAATCCCAGCAGTAACAATAGGCTGCTAGAGAAGAGCTTAGACTTGATTGAAGAGAAGAGGGAAAGCGCGATGGTCCAATTGGCATACTACCAACAAAAACTCAAGTAGGGTTACGACGCAAACGTAAAGCTAAGACTATTGACGCCTGGTGATCTGGTGTTGAGAAAGGTCTTGGGTACTGCAAAGAACTCGGCATGGAGGAAGCTAGGGCCCAATTGGGAAGGACCATATCGCATCACCTCGGTGGCTGGTGTAGGGGCATATTTTCTGGAAGATTTAGATGGACATGTCATACTACGCCCGTGGAATGTAAACAATTTGAAAAGGTACTACTATTAATGAAAGTCTCTTTTGTCAGTATGTTCATTTATCCATGGCATTATACTTCTCGTCATTCAACTTTTATAAGTGTTTAAACTAAAACCCAATCATGCCTGAAGTTCTCAGACCAGATGATGTGGGGAGGTTAACACTAAATGACAACTTTTATAAGTGTTTAAACTGAAACTCAATCATGCCTGAAGTCCTCGGACCAGATCATGTGGGGAGGTTAACACTAAATGACAACTTTTATAAGTGTTTAAACTGAAACCCAATCATGCCTGAAGTTCTTGGACCAGATGATGTGGGAAGGTTAACACTAAATGACAACTTTTATAAGTGTTTAAACTGAAACCCAATCATGCCTAAAATCCTCGGACCAGATGATGTGGGAAGGTTAACACTATATGACAACTTTTATAAGTGTTTAAATTGAAACCCAATCATGCCTGAAGTCCTCGGACCAGATGATGTGGGAAGGTTAACACTATATGACAACTTTTATAAGTGTTTAAATTGAAACCCAATCATGCCTGAAGTCCTCGGACCAGATGATGTGGGGAAGTTAACATTTTTTACAAGTATTTGAAATTAACATCCTTTGCAAATGTTAAAATTGACATTTTGCGATATCCTTTTATCTTTCATCAAGTGTCAAAGCAGATTCCAGGTTACAAAGTAAGGTTCATGATCGTGTAGACCAATCCGTGGTACAGATATGTGTTAAAACATTTCTTGCCTTCTACTGGTACTTAACCAAATTATTTAAATTATTAGTGATTCACAGCAATAGTTACAAACTCCAAAGCATACTAAATGAAAATATCAAGGATAAAAGGATGGGAAAGCGTCTTCAATAAACAAAAAGGGAAATACATTTTGTTTTATGGCAAATCGCCATTACAAAAAGCATGCATCAAAAAAGCAAACACACACCCTATAACTAAGCTTCAACTGGAGGGGTGTCTCTCTCAGAATCAGCAGCCTGGGAGTGGACACCATCAGTTTGGGACTTAGCTGTCGCATCCTTGGCCTGGGAGACCATCTCCTTGACCGTAAGGGAGTCCTCGGAGGGCTTGTCCTTCACTGGAGGCTAAGCCTCCTTACTCACCTCAACCCCTTCAGGAATAGGAGCTTAGGTAGGAGGGAGTTGCTCGAGAGGAAGGTCTGCATCTGGGATTTCTCTAATATCAGGCGGGAAGTAAATGCTCTCTGCTCTCCTCAGCTCGGAGTCTGCAGGAACTCCCGCCCAGTCCATCGCCACACCCCAGGACTCAGCGCAGTAGCCCCTGTAAACTACGGCCACCTCCTCTGTCAGCCGATTCTCCGTTTCTGTCACCCTACGCTCGTAGGCAGCCTCAGCGCCTTCCCTGGCCACCCGAGCTGCGTCCTTGACTTTTTGTAGCTCGACCTTGAGATCCATAACAACCTACTTTTCTGTGGCCAGGTTTATTTCGGTCACGTGAAGTTTTTGGCGCTGATCCTCAGCTTGCTTCTCCGCATTTTTCAGACCCGTTGAGAAGTTGTTCCGAGCTTTGACCGCCTCTTTCAGCTACTCGGACAGCTCCACCTACTCTTGCCTTAGAGTTCCCAGTTGCTTTTCAACCTCCAGCCGAGAGTGGGCCTCAGCCTTAATCTCATCCTGGGCGTTCCTGACCCATTCCTCGGCAACAATGACCTACTGGGTAAGCTGCATAGAAGTAACAAAGGGGTCATAAACAGTACACACATATATGAATGAACTAACAGGTTAGTATTTGACGAAAAAGAATAGTGGCTTGCTTACCATCGCAAGATCCCTCTTCAGTGACATGAAGAGGTCGGGCTGCCTAGTGTGCTTGAGACCCTCCATGTCTCTGGGAAGGAGAAAGGGCTGCTCTAAGGCCTCGGCCAGGACACCGGCATACCCCTTCTGAGACTCCCAAATGGTGGTGTCCCAAGAGATTGGAGCACCCTCTACTTCTAGCCGAGGGGCCTAGATGCGTTGCCCTCAGCGTACGTCAGCGTCCCCTCGGTTCTCCACGGATGGGGCCCTCTTGTCCCGGGGGTCCTTAGCCTTCTTTTACTGCTTGGCCCCCTTTTGCGGTACTATCTCCCTTTCCTCCGGGACCTCTGTTGGCCTTTTCTTCTTCAGATCTTGATTAGCCTTCAGTTCGAGGTCAGTTAGGAGCTAAGGGAGAGGAGGAGGGAGATTGGGAGTGGCCCGAGTCTTGGGAACATTTTTGGAAATAGACCCCCATTTGTTTCTGTTAGCCATTAGACCCTTCAAACCAGTTCTCTGCCTCAAATTCATGCCTTTTTCCTCCTCGTAACTGGTATCGGGCCGAGCAACTATAAGTTTTGGTTGGTGGACAGTAGAAAACCCTTCGGACTCAGTCTCAGTATTTGACAACTCCACTGGTCTTTCCAGTGCCCCTTCCTCTCCTTCGAACTGGAACTGGTCGATCTCAGAATCTAAAGAGTGGCGGGATGAAGCCGACTCTTCTCTTAGTGCGACTACCGGTTGAGGAGCAGGTTGGGGTGGCCACACGACTGTGGGAAGGTTTTTCCGAGCCAAGAAACCGGGCTTGGAAACGTCTATTCGAGTAAGCCTGGGGCTACCCAATCTTATCGCCTAGCCTGTGTCTTGAAATGTGTGTGACAAAGGCACGTGCTCTAAGATTAGATGAACAACTCGCAATTGTCCGTCCTCGCTTGGGAATATCTCCGACCTTAGCAGGTAGTTAAGCGCTAGGACGTTGACGTGGCTAAGCTTCAGAGAAACGTGATCTTTATCTGCAAAAAATCCGAAGAGGAAATTGTGGTCAGAAAAAATTACAACTATTGTCTGAAGACGAGCGACTTAAAGTAAATAAAGGAAAGGCTAAGAAAACTAAGGTCCCTGCCAAAGGACCTATCCCTAGAATACCCCATCTGGTGTTCCTTCCCTAACTGGGCAGTGAAGACCGTCATGCCACTCCCTGAAGACGACCAGATAATCGTCCTTCAAGCCTTTGTTGGACTTGGGAAGGCAGGATATCAACCTCACCTCCTCAGATCGATATTTGAGGTAATATCTTCCAGCGAGTGAATGGCACTCGTACATATGAATGACATCGTGCCATGTAAGTCGAAGGTTCATCTGATCGTTTAGGGCATCTACACCCCCTAAGATTCTAAACATATTGGTACTGCACTAGTGGGTGAATAATCTGTGGTTGAGCAGATAATCTCAGGTTATTCTACCCATGAGGAGTGTCATCCCTCATTCTATAAAAGCGATCATGGGAATGACAACTTCACCCATCTCTCTATTAGCCAATACTTGTTCTGGGGGGCAATACTCCAAGCCCACTCCCTGTGGGATATGGTATTTAGCCCTAAAACCCTCCATCCCGGTCTGAGAATCCACTAAGTATTTGAATCTACCCATCTAGACAAACGGGGGTGACTAGAAGAAAGTTTTATGGAAAAGCAGAAGACAAGGGAATTCAGTCGAGGAGAAAAAGAAAGTTCGAAGAAAAAGATACTTACGGGAATAAGTAAATGTGCCAGATCCCACACCTCTAGAAAAGCCTTTAAATATTTTTCTTAAGGAAAAATTACGGTAGCTTAGGAGTTCAGATTGTTTTGTGAGTTCGAGCGCTGAAGATTGTCTGGAGCACTTGTAAATTTCAGAAGTAAGGGAAAAAATGAATCCCCTCAAGGCTTTATACAGAGTAAGAAAACGAGTGGGAATAAACCCACTCAAAATTTTAGGAAAGATGCCCACCGTTGGATGCAAGGGGACAAAGCGCCGCCTAGAGCAATAAATGACGATTCGCAAACCCCAAAGCGTCAGAGGCAGTGATGAAGCGTGTAAAACGACACTCTCACACATGTAAACTGGAGAAATAATTGGTTTGGTTCCTTAAAAATCAAAACCCCATTTTTCCTCCTCGGATGGGAGGGAAAAACTAGAGTTTTGAGGGGCTATTGTAGGGATAAAGGCCCAAAGTCACGTATTGGGCCTTGGGCTTGGTCCGAGGACAGGAGCTAATCCGAGAAGGGACAAATAATCTTGGGTAACTCCAATTTTAAAGGTTTCACAAGCAGACAATGAACAGAAGGTGGTCCAAGGAGTAACTCCTCCTCGGACATGACGTACGCGGCCCACTTCTGTACCCCGACGATTGAAGTGATCTTCTGGGAAGCTCCAGCAGTAAGGATGGGCGTCATACGCTTATGAAGAATGATGGGGACTTAGGAATACCTAAAAGAAAGGCTGCCACCACCGCATTAAATGCACTGCAGCTACTTTTCTAGCCGCATTTATGTGGAGGAGACCCCTGAATAGTGTTGCCTTGATCACCGCGACTCACAGAGGGCCAGAGAGGGCGTTTGATGGGACAAATACTCAAGTGAGGGCTTAAATGATTAACAAGTGTAGGGTCAAGATGGTCTGAAAAGGACTATGTAATGTGAAAGACCACCCACAGAATGGGGGAGAAAAAGAAGAAGAAAAGGAACATTGTAGCTACTAGAACTATAAGGGTAATCAGCTTCATTGATTTGGATAAACATTTTCCTCCTCGGCAATACTTTCGCCCAGTCTTAACGTACCTTGTTCTTGCATGATTATCATTCAAACCCGTCCTAACCGTTGTTATATTCACTTGTGCCTAGTTCTTTAATCCACACTATACAAATTTATTGTGCTAGGCTCATTAACCCACAATCCCATACATATTGGGCTTGGGCTGCAAACAGTGCCCCTACATATATCTCTTTTTTTTAAATTTTTTTTTTTTTTATAATCTTATATATGTGATTAAAATAATGCAAAATTATCTCATGCGGGTTAACTGCTAATTTAAATTAAAAAATTGAAACCCAAATCTTCTCCTTCAAATACTTCTATTAAAACATCATGCGTCTTTGGCTAAATGGTTACTTCACAAATAGAAGTGCTTGTGAAGTATAAGTAGCAAAGACCAAGATTTAAGTCTCTAGAAATAAATTTCATATATATATATATATATATACACATTTAAATTAGACTAAAGCAAAATTTTATTCTAGCTAAAAAAAATACTTCTATCAAATAAATAAATCATAAGTTAAATTCAGTCGAGTGCACGCTTGACCTCGACTAAGAAAAGTCAAAGTCTATATGAGATATTAAGAGGCTGTTTGGATTGAGTATTTCCATGACTCAATTCTCAGTTTTCATAACTCAATTCTCAAAAATGGTGGGACCCATAGCAAAATACTCGTTTGCCTGCACCAATACTCTATTTCCATAACTCTGTTTCCAATACTCAATTCTCTACTTTTTGAGTTATGAGTTATGGAAACTGAAAACAACTTTTGGCTGTTTTCAGTTTTCAGTTTTCAGTTTTCAATGGCAAACTTGTAATAAAACACACATGAGGGACCCACAGCCGCACCTTTTGACCAAACCAACTCTTTTTTTTTTTTTTTCTTCTTTCTTTCTTCTCCTGTGGGTTCGTTCTTCTCTTTTTTTTTTTTCTTTCCCCTTTCTTCTCCTGGTTCGTTCTTCCCTTTTCTTTTTTTTCCTTTTTTTTTTCTTTTTCTTTCCCCATTCTTCTCTGGGTTCGTTCTTCCCTTCTTTTTTTTCTTTTTTTTTTTTTTTTTTTTTTAACCTGGGTTCGGTACCGTCCCTGGGTTTCTTCCGCTTTCATTTTTTTTTTTTTTTTTTTTTTTTTTTTTCCCTGGGTTTGGTACCGTCCCTGGTTTCTTCCTTTTTTTTTTTTTTTTTTTTTTTTTTTTTTTTCACTGGGAAGCTCACAGAACCCAGTGAAAAAAATAAAAAATAAAAAACTGCAGTGGGTGACAGAGCTGGGCCCACAAAATAGTGTGAAAAATATTGAGTGATTGCATTTTAGTGATGTGCCAAACGGGTATTAAGTGATGGGTAATGGGTGATGAGTGATGAGTATTGAGTGATGAGTGATGAGTGATGAGTGACGGAAATTGAGTGAGCAAAAAGAGGTGGCCAAACAGGGGCTAAATGGTGTGATGGCTAAAGCTGTAAAGATTCAACCACATTTTGCCTGGATTTCTTGACCAAAGGCCATATTTAGACGGAGATTGATTTGTGAGTGGTTCACATTGCTACTCTGATGAAAATGATAGCTCTTGCCTGGAGACTGGATGGCCCACTTGACCCAAAATTAGCCATATTGACTCTAGTCAAGGGAGCACCTATGTCAGGAAAATTTATTGGCCATATTGACTCTAGTCAGGGGAGCACCTATGTCAGGAAAATTTATTGGATATTTTATGAATCGACAGGTATTGACAAACAACACCTTATTTTCAATCAGATATTCTATCCTGACTTTAGTTTTGGGCAACCAAAGCCTGAGTAAAAAAATTTTATAATTCATGAATGGAAAAATTAAAAATATAGAAATATGTATAATATTATTTAAAAATTAAAAATATTTGTTTAAATACATATATGGCTCTAAAATTCCATGTTAAATGTACCAATGAAAACTCAACCAGTATCCTTTCAATATTCACAAAAAAATAAATAAATAAAAAAAGACAAATTAATTGTTTTTTCGATACATTCAAAACAATTGTTTATCAAAATGGAATTTGGTTTTCTTTTATATTTCAAATATAATCTATAATTAATTATGTACTAAAATTTCACAATAATTTCTTTTTCTATATACAAAATCAAATCATCCTTTAGAAAATCATATTCTTTTTTATTGTGAATTATAGTTTCAACGATATTTATAATTGAAAATGGTCATATTATACTTTTAATAAAAAAAAAGTATATATACACTCACTTTGTAAACAAGTTGAAAGATTATTCATTTTTTAGTTTTACTTACCAGCATTTGACACAATTCAAAAAGATATAATGATAAATTAAAAAAAAAAATTTAAAAAGACTATCTTAGAATAGAAATAAAAGAATAATCTTTAATTTCTTGAAGGCTTGTAGCCTCTTTTTCGGTTTGCTCTTAATTTATTGCTGATTAATTTTTTCTAATTTAAAATTTTTACTGCATAAAACTATATATATATATATATATATATTTTTTTTTATATAATGTTGGGTTTATCTAGTATAACTTTAAGTAATATTACACCACCCAATAACTTGTTATCAAATTCATATTTTGAAAATTCTGCCGTTAGATTACATGTTCTATATATTCTTAACATGGTTTCTCAATATATATATATATGTATATGTATATTAGATGGGTTCAAGTTACACTTTTTTCAAACCATTGGATTTAAGTAGATCCAACGGTCAAAATTAGACCCTTACTAATGCTAATATTCTAATTGATCTCATTTATTATCCCTTATTTAATACATTCCATAATTATTTCTAAACCCAAAAAACTTTATAAGGCTATACAATACTAGTTGAAGCTTTGTCACCCTAGACTTCAATTGCCTTTTTAGAAATTTATATCTCCTTTAGCTTACCTTGATTGGTATAGACAAGCCCAAACAAATGTACGTATCATTTAGAAGGGCCACGTTTAGTACAATTTCAAACAAAGCCTTACTTGACAACGATCTTAGCATCTGCATTTCTGATGTGCTATAAAAATAATTTTTGAATTGAAATAGTATATCATAAAACAAGAGCAACGCTAAAGAGTTTTGATTGTGCTATTGGAACATGAAGCATATTGAATTACAAGTTCTTAGGGGACAAGAACAGGACAGCCTCCATGATCAAACACAAGATGAACACTTCAACGTGACAAGAACTTACTCACATCAAAATGTATACCCAAGCTTTAATAGGGAATGACAAATTTCTTTACTTTGCATAACGTCAATCAAATATAAAAGAATTATACTTTTGAAATAATAGGTGGTAAAGGCTTTAGCTTCTCCAACAACTTCTCTACTTCGAGAAACCCAAGCGATCCCACAAACAAGAATTTTACACATTTCCATATGTTCAACCTCTTAAAGAATTAGATCGTATCTTTGCAACTTCCATGAACAATATTAAAAAATGAAGAACAATATATGACATTAAAAGTTTTAGGCATATAGGGCAGCAGTAGTTGTGTTATTCAACAAAGTATAGCAGGCTGTGGCCATTTTTTTTTAGCTGTCGGCGACCTAGCTGTGGAGGTGGAAGAGCCGTGGAGGAGATAGAGAGAAAAACATGCAAAGAGTAAGAGAGAGACGTGCAGTGGAGAGAAAGAGTCACCCGTACAAAGTTTTCTGGATTTAAAAATAAGTATGGAATGTATTAACTAAGAGATAATAAATGAAATCAATTAGAATATTAGCATTAATGAGGGTTTATTATTGACCATTGGATCTACTTAAATCCAATGGTTTAAAAAATGTGTAACTTTTTAGAGTTACAGCAGGTGTAACTTGAACCAATTTATATATATATATATATATATATAGGGTTGGGTTCAAGTTACACTTGGTGTAACTTTAAACAGTGGTAAATAATATCCGATTGATATGAAAATTGGCATGTATGTTAAGAACATATAAAACATGTAATTTAATGGTTGGATTTTCAAAATATTAATTCAATAACAAGTTATTGAGTGGTGTAACATTACTTACAGTTACACTAGGTGTAACTTGAACTCAACCCATATATATATATATATATATAATCTTATATATGTGATTAAAATACAGCAAAATTATCTCGTGTGGATTAATTGCTAATTTAAATTAAAAAAGGAAAATGTTAACGAATGCTTTAAGGGTATCGGTTTAAGAATTATTTTAAGAAACTTTTTATGGAAAAAGAAAAAAACAATTAATTGTTTTGATGGTTTTTATATTTTCCATGAAAGTAGTGTTAAAACTTTTCTAAAATGGTTTATTAACAATTGCTTTAATGACGTCCATTAACAAGACCCAAATTTTCTCCTTCAAGTACTTCCATAAAAAAGTCAAAATAAGTAAATCATAAGTAAAATTCAACCAAACGCTTTATCTCGAGTAAAGAAAAAATATGAGATTTTCTACTAATCTACTCTACTTCTACTAACTATATAGAAAGAGCGAATGATTCTAAGTACAGTAACTTTTGTTTAGTCAAGTTTTGTCCATTTTTTGAGAGGCCAAAACAGACTGTTGGTTGAATATCACATGAGTGCAAATTGTGTCCGGATGTGGCGTAAAGCATGAGATTTACGCAATTATGCCCTCCAATAAAAGAGCTCCACAACAGCATTTTTCCTAAAACGTTAATACAACTGGCCACACCCGATGACTACTCATTTAAATCATGTCATTAACACCTCTCTCATCCATACTCCATTCCACGGACCAACAGCAGTTACAGCACAGCACCACTGCTCCGATTTCCCCCTCATTCTGGCAACGGCAACCCACGAACCAAACGGCGAAACTAGTACAACTTCAGAGATGCCTGACTGAGAGGAGACCCAAAAAATTCCTTAAAATGTACGGACCACCAACAACTATCGCTACTTCGCTTTCCCCCTCATTCTAGTGACAGCGACTCACGGATCCAACAGATGAGACCCAAAAATTTCCTTCCCACGACAACTAAAACTCATGGCCAAAATTGGGAATTAAGCCTATTTTCCTAACTATATAGTTAGTAGGCACGGTTTCAAAAGTATATATTTTACTAACATCTCGAGTCTCAAAAACTCGATTTTGGGCTATAAATCGAGTCTCAAAGACTCGGTTTTCATGGTTTGATCACGTCTAATGTGGTATTTTTTTCACGTGGCATCCATTTGAAAATCGAGTCTTAGGGACTCAATTTATATCTGTAAAACATTTACAGTGAAAGAAAGCGTGAATAGAGAAAAAAATCTCTGACACTGAACAGAAACCTAACCTCAAAACCAGAAAATCGACACAAAAAAATAACCAAAACCTCACTGAAAATACCCTGAAAATCAGCTTCTAAAATACCCAGAAAAAAAAAAAACAAACAAACACAGAAAAATAGCTTCCAAAACCTAGAAAACCAGTTTCCAAAATACCCAGAAAATCAGCTTCCAAAATACTCAAAAAAAAAAAAAAAAGAACACAGAAACCAGCTTCTAAAACCCAGAAAATCAGCTTCCAAAATACCTATCAGTTTCCAAAATACCCAGAAAATAAGCTTCCAAAAAAACCAGAAAAAAAAAAAAAAAAAAAAAAAAAAAGCTTCCAAAATACCAGAAAGTCAGTTTCCAAAATACCTAGAAGGGGTGAGAAATGTTTTAGGCCGATGGAGAGGGTGAGAAGTGTTTTAGGCCGACGGAGCTTGGGGTGAGAAGTGTTTTAGGTCTACGGAGCTTGGTGGTCAACTATGGAGCATAGGCTTGAGAGCAGATCAGAGCCATGGAGAATGGGCTTGAGAGCAGATCAGAGAGAGGGAGAAGGTTCTAGTCTTCTACAGAGGGAAAGAGAGATAGCTTTTGGGTTTTGATAGAGGGAGAGAGAGACAGAGAGAGAGAGAGAGAGACCAAATGAAAAATGAATAAATTGGGCCAAAATTGGGAATGGAGGGGTCATGTCCATAGGGTGTTTTAAGGGTCATAAATTGAGTCTTAGAGACTCGATTTTCAGGTGGACGCCATGTGGAAAAAATGCTACATCAGACGTGATCAGACCATGAAAACCAAGTCTTTGAGACTTGATTTATAGCCAAAATCGAGTTTTTGAGAGTCGAGATGTTAGTAAAATATATACTTTTGAAACCGTGACTACTAACTATATAGTTAGGAAAATGGGCTTAATTCCCAATTTTGGCCAAAACTCACAGATCTAAAGATCCTAAATTTCTCTTTTTCCTTTCACATCTTCCACTTCCCACACCCCTCTTCTACTCTCTTAAGTCGGCATATAGGAAAAACAACAAACAGTTATGAAGAAAAATGAGTAATTATATTTCATAGCAAACGTAAATATCTCTTGAATCATCCATCATTACAATAAATCAGATCCACACCAACAAATCTTATAAAAAGAAACCACCAAAACAATCTTAAAAAGTTATTCTTTGTATGTTTTTCTACACTTCGTCAAACGGTGGCTCCGCCTTTTTTCTACACTAGTGGTATCTCTAGCAGTTACAGGTTGAAGGATTTGGTTCTCAGTTGTGTGTGGAAGCTGGGCTTTTGGATTTTTGTGAAATTGGGTTTTAGGAAGAATGATTGTGTGTGACAGATTTATTTCATTGTCCAGTGAAATGCTGATATGGCTTTTTATTATTAGAGGGCGTAAAGTGTGAGATTTGCGCCAAGACCGGACAGAATGTTTTCTCATATCACATATTTAAAGCAAGGAAGAGAAGCGAAAGGAGTAAAGAGAGAGAATGAGACTCTTCTAGAAGTGAACTCTCTTCGTGTATCTTCTCTGCCTTTTCTTTCTATCTAGACTAGAAAGGCTCCTTCAAATCAAATTTCTATCAGAAAAAAAACACATGCGAGATAGTGAGGGAAGAAAGACCGACTCCTTTTTCCAGTAAGTATCTCTTCTTCTTCTCCTTTTTAAAAAAAAAAAAAAAAATAATAATAATAATCTGTGTTTGTATTTGTTTCCTTGTGGATTTCAATCTTTGATTGTTTGCTAATTTGGGTCTTTTAGGTCTATGTTATTGATATTAAGTGGGTATTTTGGGGAATACCCTTTCCAAATAACAGTAGATTTCTAACCATTTCGTTAGTTGGCCGGTTTTGAAAGAAAATGTAAAACTAACATCTCGAGTTTGTAAAACTCGAGATTTTATATTAGAACTCGAGTTTTGTAAAATCGAGTTCAGTTTTTGAGATATCTGAGCTGGAGAAAATTGTCAGGTGGAGCCACGAGGGAAGCGAGTTTTAAAAACTCGAAATCTGAAAAATATATATACCCCTTTCATACTCTCTGTTCAAACCCTCCGAAATTTCAAACACTCAAAACTTCGCTCCGCCCTCTGAAAGTCACCCTTAAACTCACTCACTCTCAAGCTTTCTAGCCCATTGTTGATCTGAGCGTAGCCCAGTGAACACACGAAACACTCTCAATCAAACCCTCACTCGCTCAACCTTCGCTCCGCCCTCTCAAACTCACTCAACCTTCACGCCGCCTTCTGAAACTCACTCACTCAGTCACTCTCAAGCAATCGTAGGCCATTGTTGCTCTGATCGTAGCCCACCGTGCGAAAGGTACTCCTTTTTTCAATTTCGGTTTTTTGGGTTTAATTATTTTGCCTTTGTGGAATCTGTAGTGTTCATTTGCTGCACCTTCAACCTTTCATATACAAACATTTTTTCAAGGATATGAAGTAATAAAGAGAATATTAATTATCTATTAGAAATCATCAGTTCTTTACAACTTTTAGTAATGAAATAACCAAACAAATAGCACTGTTTCCCCCCCCCCCCCTTTAATAAAGCTATGTTTAAGAAAAAATTGAAAAGAATGTATTAAACCATTAATTAATAAACAGACCTGATAAGCCGAGGTCCCAGAACCAAACACAAAGTCAGGTGGGAAGTCATCTCTGCTAAATTTATCAACCCCTACTACTTCAGTCACTGATATGTTTATCAGAAGAAATAGAAAGAAATAAGAGAGAATCAACATTTTTTTCCCAAAGCGATGCTTTGAAAGCATGCTTGTATATATTATCCTCTAACTTGACCCAAATCAATGGCTTTAATTTATAGCCAGACAATGAGTGTATCCCAGTAGAAAATCGACATGCAAAGGATTGGTTTTGCATGCATAAGTATATTGAGAAGAGACAAACTTGTCCTTGTTGCTGACTTAGGATAATGGACGTTTTACAAATGTTAAAGGAAAGTTCAAAGGAAAGTTACAGAGCCAAATGTGGCTCTGCGAATGGGCTGAGCAACAAGTTTTGGCAGCAGCAGGCTGTGATGCCCCCTTGTGTATGCTTGGAATTAGTGTTCTTTCTAGTGGATCTCGATGTTTGTAGTTTCCCAAGTACACTTCTTGTGTACATGGGGAGGATTTCCCCTTTTTTTTTCTTTTTTCTTTTTAGAACATGGATGGAAGGAAGGGGATTTTTGTAACAGTCCAGGTTCAATTGAAACCACTCCTAAACTATAGGGTTTAAAAGGAACGACAGTTACTAGCAAAGTTGAGTTTTAAAATCACAGAAGTAATGTATATAGCATGGTTGTATTAAAGGTTGAAGACTGAAGATTATATTCAGATTGTTGATTTGAAGATCTTAGTCAATAATGAAGACTTGATTGATTAACAAAAATTGGGATTTTGGACAAAAACTTTTAGCCATAACTCACAAAACTCTTGGTCGAGCAACCCTATTTTAGAAACCCATCGAGTTGGCTTTCCACGGGCTTTTCATAGGCATTTAAGTTTTAACCCCAAAACCCTACACCTACTTGAACAGAAATTCAATCCTAGTTCCTATGATGTATACGTGTGTGTGCTAGTTCTCAATCTGAATTGATAGGGCTTGTATCTATGTGATGTGTGTGTGTTGTGTCTATTTGAGTTGTTGTATTTGTATTTGTGTGATTTATACATGAGATGATCAATTTTGCTCTATTTTTAAATATCTATTGTGATTGTGCTAATAAGGATTTTTTTTGAATATGTTCATGATTAGGGTATGCATTGCATGATTATTTTTCGATTGAATTTACTAAGATATGATGACATTGTATGGTGCGTATAATATGGTATTTTGTATATGTAAACAAATAATTAGTAGAGTTGGGTTGCATGTGCATGCCTTGCTACAACACACATAACCAATAGGTCTTGAACCCCTACTCTTATGAGGAGAAAATTGAATTTGGGCTAAAGCTCATATTCTTTTTTTTTTACTGTTTTAAATGCTTTTTCTTCATGATTTAGCTGTGAAATTTCAAATCCATCACTCATGTAGATATTTACATGTGAATGTGTGTGAGAAAAGGCTAGAGAAATGAAGGATTCCACTTGTATTGAGATATTATTTTTAAAAATAACTTACCAATTACAGAGGAACAAAAAAGATCAAGGCTGGATTGAATCCCCAATTACAGCAAAGTACTCTTCTTGCTTTCCATTCTTTTAGCATCCTTTTTTAAATAATGCCAATAAGCTGCTCTTCAATATAGCTTTTCCTTGCATGTAGAATAGCATTCCTTTGCCCCCACACTATTAATGATCTCATAGTAGCACTCTTTGCAGTATGGAGCCTTAGATTGATGAGGACGCACAGATCTTGCAACCTGGTCGGCATGTTAGGTCATTGTTGACGCGACTACCACATCATCGATCAGAGGACATTTGGAATGGCGAGGTGAAATATCTAGTTCTAACAACCGCTTTAATTTTTATGTTATTTTTGACTTTTAGTTAGCAAGTTCTTTCAAAGTTGTATTTCTAGTTCTAACAACTGTTATAATTTTTATCAATTTTGTAGGACCCGAGCGCACTTACGTGCTGTGGTCGCACTAAGGAGATGGCAAACATTCAAATGCAAGATAATCGGGTGATTGACGTTATCAAGTTGCTAAGGCTTGAAGGATTGTTTAGGGCCCGTTCCAGAGAGATAGATAATTGCCTTATAACGGCCCTAGTTGAGCGATGGCGCCCGGAGACTCATACGTTTCATCTTCCACATGGTGAGATGTCAATCACCCTACAAGATGTGGAGGTCATTTTCGGACTTCCTATAGACGGTGAGGTATTGGTTGGGCCGACTGCCATGTTAAATGGAACCTGGAGCACTCTTTGCATGGAGTTGCTTGGTTTTACTCTGGCGAATGACAACAAAACTTTGGTGGGGCAAAGAATTCTCATCAGCCGTCTTGTTGAGGCCATTGCAGCGCCACTGCCTCATGACGCAACGGAGATTCAGATACACAAGTATGCCCGGTGCTATATTTTAGCACTACTAGGGGATAAGCTTTTTATGGACAAGTCGGGAGATAGGGTGCATTTGATGTTTTTGGAGCAACTGCGGAACCTTCGTGATCCGCCACAGTATAGTTGGGGCAGTGGTTGCTTGGCCTGGTTGTACAGAGAGTTGTGTCGGGCAAGCGGGGGCATCACAGATTGGTGGGGCGTGCACGTTGGTCCAGTATTGGGCATGGGCAAGGTTGCCATTCTTGTGCCCGAGGATAGAGCCCCCACTTGGATGTGATTATGGCCCGTGGCCGTATGCTCCACTTGCCTTTAAGTAAGTAATTTTTTTGATATTTAGTGTGTTATGCAATGTACACTTCTTAGTAACTAAGTAGATACTAATCTTATGTTATTCGCTCGTAATTGTAGGTGGGTGCGGGTGCCAGGCTCGAAGAGTAGGCCATCCGGGATGGCCTTGGTCTGCTATCGTGAGCAATTAGTTACAATGCAGCCAAACCAGGTAATAATATTCAAAAATTCTGTTTGGTTATGTTAATTTTCCTTAAGAATATGATTGCTTCATACTTTAACATATCTTCCTTAATTTTCATTAATTTTCCTGAACATATGTTCCGTTTTAATTTTCCTTAATTTTCATTAATTTTCCTTAACATATCTTCCTTGTATCTATGTATTCTCCCTTGTTTCACATTTTAAGATGCTATGATAATTGTTTTTTGTTTCTATTGTAGATTGTGTGGCAGCCATACGAGGCACACTTCCGCCACCTTCCTGACTTCTGCGTTGCAGGGAGGGGTACGTGTACAGCAAGGGTGCCGCTTGTGTGTTTTTGCATAGTGGAGATACACCACCCGGACCGTGTCCTTCGACAGTTTGGGTTGGCGCAAGAGCGGCCTAACCATGTTGTGTACGATGAAAGGCTGCACAGAATAGACTTGCGTGGGAAGGTGGAAAAGAATTGGAGGGAGGAGCATGAACCGTATATCATTTCATGGAATAGCAGAGAACAACGACTTTGCCATGCACCTCCTCAGACTGGTGAGATGCCCTGCGATCATGACTATTACCAATTCTGGTGACTCGAAAGTATGTCGACCGCAACAGCGCTAGAGTACATCAGCTGGTAATGTGTTCTAAGTATATTTTATTGCTTCCTTTGTTTTTTCTTTAGTACATGTACGAACGTAGAATCAATTGATTTCTTCTTTCAACAAATTTGGTTTGATGTAACTGACATCCAATTAAAAAGAGTTTCTGTTGCATATAGTATCATAATAAAACTTTCAGTTCTTAGTTTAGATGAGTATTTAAGTAGAGTAATAAGTACTATATTATGCATTCTATAATTGTTACATAACCGCTTGAAAATTCTGATTGTACTGGTTCTTTCTCTGTTTCAGATTGAAAGTCATTTAGCGTTGTTGAATTGGCTTCCTGTAGGCAGCCGAGAACACAACCATGTCCGGCGCATCCTACATAATGTGGCTGGGCTTGGTGGTGATCCTGCAGCCACTGGGCAGGCAAACAACCGTACTAAGATTGAATCAGCAACTATTGCAGCCCCAAGCACAAGTGCAGCACCCATAACTACATCGACCCGTGGTCGGCGTGATACTACAAGCCCAACCACAAGCATAGCTAGGGGCCATGGTCGGCTTGCTACAGCAAGCCCAAGCACAAGCACAGCTAGGGGCCGTGGTCGGCCTGCTACAGCAAGCCCAAGCCCAACTGCAGCTAGGGGCCGTGGTCGGCGTGCAACAACCCCTCGGGTTGTAAGTACTCATGAGATACCTGCACCCATCCTGCACGCATCTCCCCACCCCGATGTCCCTCCACCCATCCCAGATGTATCTCCTCAATCCAAGGTCCCTCCACCCATTGTAGATGTATCTCCCCAGCCCGAGGTCCTTCCACCCATCCCACATGCATCTCCTCAGTCCGAGGTCCCTCCACCCATGGTAGATGCATCTCCTCAACCCGAGGTCCCTTCACCCACCCCACCTTCACAGCCCAGTTTCGATCTCGGTATGCATTCTCAGTTGACCCCTCCATTGCACCCCGAGACACCCTCATACCCACCCACCAGCTCTAGTGCACCCACTTTGCCCATAGACCCACCCCGTACTGAACCCATGACAATGATCCCCACTCCTGGCCTTTACACAGAGCATCATTACCCACCTACCTCATCCTCATCCGACCCTCTAGGACCTCCGGTTGGGACTAACACTCCACAGCCAGATACTGATGTACCGGACGAGAATCCCCCTCCTCAGCCTTCACCCCCACGAGGTAGACCGCAACGTGCTAGAAGGGCTCCCACTTGTGGGACAGGTGGACATAAAATAGGACACAAACACAGCTCTATGGTATGATAACATTAATTGTCCTGTATATGCCTATTTTGCAATTCACTTTATTCTTTACAATTACACCGAATATTGATTGTATGCATCTAATGTCTTTGCAGCATGATGATGAGCCTAAGGATGATGCCCCGCAACCTCCTCCCCCGCCCAAACATTACACGAGGGTTAAAAAACGCAAAATTGGTGAACCTTGAAAAAGAGGTTTGTTAAAAATGCATGCAGCAAATTACTCTGTCTTATGGATGGTGCATGTGAGATATATGTTAAAAATGCATGCAGCAAATTAATACATTCTTATGTCCTTGACTCCACGTGTAATACAAATACATGTATGACTGCATAATTTGTTGCGTTTTTTATTCATTTCGGGCCAAGCAATGGGATTAGGTCAAATTGGTGCATATATGAATGTAATTTTTCTAACTGAATATTAAGATTTTATCATATCAAAAGTTAATACCAGAAAAGGCTATTGTCCAACGTATTTGAATCAAATTACATCCATGATTTGTTCATTAACTCAAACAATGGAGTCTTGGGTTGTTAAAAAAATGTAATTGGAAAGTAACATTTTTACTGGTCCAGTGAGTAACTAAAATTTAAATGTCACTTCCTTATCACATGGGAGATTTTGGATTTGAAATGAAAAAATTGTTCTTATCTGCTGAATAACCTTTTATGCCAATAGCTCTAGTTCAAATGGCGCATTCTCCCGTTGTGGGTTCAAGACCCACTGAATACGTGTGTTACTTATCAATAAAAACAAGGTGAATACCCTTCACAAAGGGAATCAAGTAATTTTAATTAGGAAATGAAATAACGTATACCAAGAATAATGTGCTTAGGTAAGTCAGCAGATCGTGTACATGTTAAAAAATAGTGAAACTTGAAAATAAGATATGAACACTTTACTCAGGAATAACATAGAAGAGTATGACAACACTACAAACTCAGAAAAAGGAATGCATCCTTGTGCTGTTTCAGTACACATCCTGTGTATTGGGGTTGCACTTCTTTTTTAACGAATTTATTTACCTAACAAAAAGGAATGCATCTGAAAAGACTTAAATAATTTAATGTGCTTAGTTGGTCAGCAGATCTTGTGCATATTAACAAACAGTGTAACTTGAAAAGAAGATAAGAACGCATCACTCAATAGAACAGAGTATGCCAACATTAAAAACTCAGAAAAAGGAAAGTAGCTGAAAGCATTGAAATGAAGAGAAAATTGAATTGGGATAACATCTTGGCTTCGCCATTTTCTATCTTTTTGGTTTGGTTTGGTTATATAATATAGCTGCCCAAAGGCAATGTACGATTGATTTTATGTTATATCTCCTATGCTATCATTTTGGTATTTTATTTATTTCTTTCTGTATCATTTTCATTGATAAATTGTAGGCTTCCTGCTAATTTTGTGCTTCCATCTTTTTAGGGAAAAAGCACTGAGATCAAATGTGAATGTCTTGATATTTTATGTGATGTTCTCCATAAATTTGGTAATCTAATGGCAGCTGACCATGGGCTGCTTTTAAGTGCTCTTTTGTCCCAGTTGAATTCAAATCAAGCCAGTGTCAGAAAGAAGACTGTGTCTTGTATTGGTAAGCTTTATTAATTAGTTCCATCGATTGTGTGTATTAAATTTTACTTTGAGGTGGTGTTTGTTCAATGTTTTCGTTTTTCTGTTGCATTATATTGAAGACTGTGTCTGGACTTAAACCTTTCTCACCAGTCATAACTCAGCTGGTCATTTGGTCAATTTTAGAAAATAGGTTTTGTAGTTTTGATTTCCATTGTGTCTGGAGGCTGAAAATGCAATTGAACATGGCTTTTGATTTGATGGAGTGCCACTAGAATATTCAACTGGAGATACTGTGGCTGTTGCAATTTGTGACCTTTAATGCGGAAAGTTCTATTTTCACTCTATCATGGAAAGTGGAAAGTAGAAATGGTACACCTTTGTTTGAAACTATATCTTTTTTTTGGGTGTGTGTTTGTATTTTAAATGAACTGTGAGCAGCATATTATTCCTATTGTCAATTCCTTTTAAAGCTAAAGAAGTTAAAGATTTGTAGGTATGCAGGCAAAAAATACAACATATTAACATACGTTATTGTCCTATTTACAAAGATAATACTCAGGGCATATAATAGCTATTTCTTTTGACTATGTTGGAATAGCCTAGAATTGTGTAGGACTAATATGATGCCAGTCCAGTCCATTCCCTTTGGAAAAACTTAATATATTTGGATTTGTGACAATTTTTTCCTCAAAGGGTACAAAAGATTTCATGCAGCATTTTTTTGTCTTCAGTATCTCTTGCTTCTAGTCTGTCAGAGGATTTGTTGGCTAAGGCTACAGATGAAGTTGTTCGGAACTGGAGAAATAAGGGCACAAAATCAGAACTGACCCGTACAAACATTCAGATGATCGGTGCTTTGAGGTGAGCTTTATAATGTGTTCTCTGCATAATTATTTTCCAAAAAATTAAAAAGGTCATTTTTTTTGCTGTTTTCCTTAGTCAGTTGCAGGCTCAGTACTTATGGCATGTCAACTGTTTGTTTCTTTGCTTCAAAGCTGCACTTTCGGGGGTAAAAAAAAAACTTGACAAGATACTTATGATGTTGGGATGGGCCACAATTCCCTATATGGAGAAACGAAGTATATTCTTTTTTGAAATTCCTTAAATTCAGAATTATATATGAAAGCACGAACCTTGGCTGCATTAGCCTACTTGTGTGCCATGTCTCTCTCTCCTTTGAAATAAAAATGGAACTCTTTATTTAGCCTTCCACCTCATTATTATTATTATTATTATGTTTCTCACATTACTTATGAAAAATGATCTTTTTCTGATGTGTTATTAATCAACCATGGTGTTTCAGTCGTGCTGTCGGATATCGTTTTGGACCCCATCTTGTTGACACTGTTCCAGTGCTGATTAACTACTGCACAAGTGCATCGGAGAATGATGAGGAGCTTCGTGAGTATAGCTTGCAGGTAATGTGGTATTTTTTGTTAATCTCTCTTTTGAGATTTCTTATTTTGTTTAGATTAATGCAATACATGTAGAGTGTATGATCTTTTTTTTTGGTAAGTATGTAGAGTGTATGATCTTGTTTGGTACCTCCCTGTTTAAATGCCTTGGCTTGAAATTGCAATATTATTCTTCTCCCTTCCTCCACTCCTTGCTAAAACAAACTTGCCCAAAAAGAAAAAAAAAACACCATTTTTTTTTTTTTTAATAGAAGGTAAAATATTATTTTTCTAAAATGTCTAATTAGAGGTGGCATGATTTCAAATGAAAATATTGTTTGCTTTTCAAGAGAAGGTAAGGGTACTATAGGAAATTGAAGAAGTAGGAAATTTTATTTTTAGAAAGTCTTCAACTATTTTTTGGACATCCCAAAAGAAAGCAAGGCATTTGAATCAGGACGGAAGGTATATTTGTTTTGATATTTTCCTTCTGTGATTCTTCTTATATATGTTGAATTTTGATTGCAGGCACTGGAAAGTTTTTTGCTCAGGTGTCCTAGGGATATTTCTTCGTATTGTGATGAAATTCTTCGCCTTTCCCTAGAGTATCTAAGTTATGATCCAAACTTCACTGATAACATGGAGGAGGATACTGATGATGAGAGCCATGAGGAGGAGGAAGATGAGTATGTTTTGCTCTGATTTATGTGAGTTAATACATTACATTTTATGGATAGACTTGTTTAATTACGTGTGGTCACTATATTTGTTGTAGCGAGAGTGCAAATGAATACACAGATGATGAGGATGTCAGCTGGAAAGTCCGACGAGCAGCAGCCAAATGCTTAGCAGCATTAATTGTATCTCGTCCTGAATTGCTCTCAAAGCTATATGAGGAGGTATCTTTAAAATTCTAAATTTGTTCAGAAGTGGAGGAAATCATTCTTCATTTTGATCATAATTTCTTATATAGTTTTGAGTCTTGTTAGTCATAATTCATAATACATTTGATTCTTTTTTGTGCAGGCTTGTCCAAAATTGATTGATAGATTTAAAGAGAGGGAAGAAAATGTGAAGGTATAGCTTCAATGAATTATTTTTGGATATTTAATTACTAACTATGTTGTTGGTTATCTAATATTGTTAATTGTAATGTTGCAGATGGATGTCTTCAATACATTCATTGAGCTGTTGCGTCAAACTGGAAATGTGACAAAAGGGCAGAATGACATGAATGAATTGAGGCAAGTTCTTAACACCCCTGGTGCAGAGAAACAGACTAAGAGGGAGCTGTTTGATGCCCTTCGACAGGAGCTTGAGTAAGTAATTTTGTTAACTTCCTGTGTGTGAGTGGGAGTGCATGCCCCTTCAGATTTTTCACAATAGTTGATTAGCTCTCTACCATACTTTAGGAAATTGTTAGTAACCTTTTGGTTGTGGAAACTGGAAAGAGTCTTTTGCTGAACTAGTCATGCAACTATCTACTGACTGATATTGGTCTTTTATATATACATTGCAAGTAAAATTTATTGGAAAAATAAAATTATCGAAAAGGCCTTGTATGATTTTCACTGCATCTTTAACTCAGCCTAAGGGTTTTCATGGTCACATTTTTGTGGAAATCCATTAGCTGATTTAACATGACTAAAGGGTGATGTGGGACAAAATCGTTCCGAATAGAAATAAGGGGAAATAAGAGAGGGCAGGACACATCTTAAGTTTCACCACCTATAATTTGCCTAAAAACCCTAGGCTTCACCATCTAAAGGGTGCTTGGAGTCATCACCAAGTATAGAGAAACATCTCTAATAATTTTTTTATATTCAAATTGCACTCCTCAAATCATTCCTGGAGCCTTTTTTTAATAGGATTCAAGGATTACATTAAGGCACAAGTACATCCAATGGAATCCTAAAAAAATCAAAAATAATCTTGGATGTTCTACCTCCATCAAAGGGCCTCCTAAGAAGATAACTGGTAATGGAATTTGGCACCTTAAGGCCCTAAGTCCTCATGCTTGGTATGTAGGATCCCCTGCATCAAACTGCTCATAAATTTATGTAAGCACTACTGTGAGAGAATCCTTCAACAAACTAAACCAGTATGTGATGGTCCTTCTCATAGTTTCTTATGTCTCCATCAGCTTGCAGTCTACTCTCTGATTTTGACATTATCTGTCTATAAAGTCAGCAAGAAATTTATCCCCATAGAAAGTGATTTCTCATATGTTAATCTTTTAGAAATTGATTTGTCACTTGTCAATATTGGCGTAGTAAGCTTGGCAGAAGCCTTAATTTCAGTGAAGTAACTTTAACACTGCATGTGTGGCAATGGTACTTTGTATGAACCTTTGTTCATGGATAGAAGTTCTTTTAAGTATTATTATGGTATAGTAGATTGTTATTGTGGATCACAGCTTAGTTGAATAGATTTCTTTCTTCTCCTCTTTATTTTATTATTATTATTTTTTAATTTTTTGAGAATTCAGTTGAATAGATTGATTGTACAGATAAAAGTGATCTAAACTGTAGTCAAGCGGAAGCTTTGAGCCTTTTACATCATCAAAAAAAAAAAAAAAAAAAAAGTATCTGTGACCTGAAGGGTGTGTTTGATTAGAGGGGTGGAAAAGTAGGAGAATAAAAAAGATTTTAATCTTTTTAATTTTTGTTTGGTTTTTTTTTTTTAGTCAATAATTTTTATTTGGTTGGTATTAATGCCAGGACACCTCCCAAAAAGCCTTCTATTGGCCAGAAGAAACCACTCGAAGCACATGGTTCATCACCACCTCTGCCAAGGTGTATAACTTTTTCTGTTGTACTACAACTTGAGGATGATTATCAATGGTTTCAATGTGATTTTCTTCATTTTCCACCCTAACATTGTGTCCAACTCTTTCTTTATGTAAAATTTATATGATATCTTACAGTAAAAAGCAAAAACTAGCTGGGGCCTTTTCAGATCAAAGCATTGAACAACTAAATGATGTCACTGCTATCAGTGGAGTTAATCTTAGGGTATGTTATTCTCCTATTTTTAGTTTTGCCTATTGCAAAGTATAAGCTAATTAAGTTAAACAATTCACACTTAAAGTAGACAAGCTCAAAACTCTCCTGTCATTCTGCTCTTAAATAGGAAGAGGAAGAATAGCTATGTTCTGGGCCCAAGGAGGACAGTCGAGCTTCAGAAGCATCTCGAAGAGTTGTGCAAGAAGAAGAAGAAAGGCTGATTTTGCAGAAAGCTCCTCTCCAAAAAAAGCGCTGAGATCAGTTAATAGCATCTTGACTTTGCTATCTGCTTCGGTACAGGCAAACAAAGAGGAAGATGACAAAATGAGGACAACAGCGGCAAACGTTGCAGCCCGTGCTGCTGTTGGAGGAGATGACATGCTTTCAAAATGGCAACTAATGGCTGAGCAAGCCCGGCAGAAAAGTGAAGGAGGGGTGGATACATCTGGTTCTCAACCAAGTAAAGATGTGAGTCGCAAGCCTTTATCAACATCTGGAAGAGAGGACAACCAAGAAACAGAGAAAAGGGGCAAAGCACCAAAAAGGTTGCTACTACTGCCACAGAAGCCTGATGAACCCAATTTCATTGGTGAAGATTAATAGAAGTATGGTGTTTCAAGTGATTATTATGTAAGTTTTGTTTTAATAAACAAGGTTCACATGCAATAGGTTTCTGTGCATAGCATATGTAACATGTAATTAAACTTCAGACATCATAATTTAGAACTACTGTTTCTTTCACTGTGTGTCACTGAGAAGCTTCAAACACATACATGAGGAATGTCTTGTGATAAGCTTTTTTCGTATAATTCCTTCTTCAACCAAAGCAAGGAAGACATTTTCATGCCACTATGTGCCTAGCTCCTATTAAATACAACATTATTTAGTGGTGCAAGTCAAAAAGGAATAAAATAAAATTTTATTTATAAACACGGTCCACTCACAGAACAAGTAGCAAATTAACATTAATTGATCTCATAAACCATGCTTACAAAATAAATATGATATCTGGATGATATAAAGTATTGGAATATGAAGAGAATAAATGAGAAGCAAGAACCAAATCAAGTAGTGCAGCCACAAACTCAGGAGTGTGATTGTTAATTCTTTGGCGAGATTGGTGCGAGTGCAAGGAACCAAATCGAAGTCAGTGTGACTTCAGACTCAAATTTAAAGAAATTGGGCAAAAACTATCGTATCGGGCTGGATAGGCAATCTAAGAGATGGGTTAATGGGTTCAGTCCCAGACGTGGAGGCCCAATTGCAATTTTCAATTTTTGTTATACCCAAAATAATGGAAATTGGATTTAGCTTTTAACTGTCATGACTCTTGCTTTTTTTTTTTTTTTTTTTTTTTTTTTTTTGATAATTCGATAGTTTCCCATGAGAGCATTTGAGATCAAGATATTTCTATTGAAAATAGCGGAAAGTATCAAACTCATTATTAAACTTGGGAAAATGGGGGTTTGATCTTGATGAATTTGAATATGGCGGCAAAGTTTAACTTTGAGGGTTTAGCTTGTCTTCGGTACTTTTTTAAAATGAATTTCCTTTTATTTTAATGAGAGACTGTCACATCACTCACTAACTAAATAAAATGTAGAGATTAAAACTCACTACCACCTACCATTGTATATTTAAAATAAAAAGACATGTTTAGTTAAAAAAGTACTGGAAGTAAGCCAAATCCAAATTTTGAATGGCTGAAATTCTCTTTATTCTAATCCAAATTCAGTGCTATTTAAGGGGATATTAGAACTAGGTAGCAGTATAGCCAAGTCAACACCACTAGAGGAAAACAAGCAATTGAATTGTTTGCTATGTGGGCATTTTTTCCCCGGATCAAACAGGTACAATTTATATTTATTCTATTTTTCATATATATTATTGTTTATAATAGTTTTTGTTTTTTTGTCAATTTAAGGTACACTTAAATGACTTTTTTTAATTTCATATTCTGCTTTTGTAAAGTTGTGATTTACAACTATGTTTTATATTGGCTTTATTCCATGACAAAATGTGTTGTAATTACTTTATTTCATTTCCTTGTATTTTGTGGGATTTAATTGTATTGGGTTTAGTATCAAGTTGGTGAAGACTCAAGCTTTATTGAAGATCAGTGGATCTCGCGGGTGTGTCGCTGGAAGCTAAGCCACGAAAGAGCCATGTGAGAAGCACATGACTGGAAGCTGAAGAGTCGTGCCAGGATGTCGTTTTCGCGAGTGTCTCGCGGGTAAGGCCTTCCCACGAGATAGTCGCGAAACATTCTGCCTGGAAGTTTTTTTTTGAGTGACTTTCTTACCCTTCACCCATACTATATATACCCTCATTACCCACAAATGTATGAGTGGCTATTCAGAGAGAAAAACCCTAGATAGGTTTTCTACAACACACACACCCATCTTTTGAGAGAGAGCTACTCCTCTTTAGTGAGAAATCATTGTAGCCTCTTCTCCATCCCTCTCCCATTATCATAGCTTGAGAGGAGATTTGTATCCAAATACAACCCACACCTATTCAGAGTGTAGAGAGTGTTTTGGAGTTGCTGGGAAGCATTGGAAGAAGCCAAGGATGGCAGATGCAACATGGAGCTTGTTGCGGGATCCGGAGAACTAGACAAGACACGGTTCCGAGAAGCCTTGTTGGAGTAGGAGCTTGGAGGGCTTAGGTGCATCGGGTAGATTAGGCTTGGAGGGTCTTTTGCTCACTCATGTATCCCAACTGATT
Organism: Quercus aquifolioides; assembly: GCA_019022515.1. NCBI lineage: Eukaryota > Viridiplantae > Streptophyta > Magnoliopsida > Fagales > Fagaceae > Quercus > Quercus aquifolioides. The sequence goes on along the minus strand of CM032325.1, from coordinate 2,031,440 downwards.
GTCTAGTGGATCGATTTCCGCTTGGAGGGCGGCGGAGAGGTTTTTCGCCGAGTTCTTCGGTTTCCTCTTCGAAAACACGTCTTGGTGTTTTCTGTGTTTGCATCTTTCTTCCCTACTCTTTTATATTCCATTATACTGCTGTGTTGCTTAGTTTATGGATTAGAGTAGCTTATTGATTACACGCTTGTGTTTACACGTTTCCGCACTTAGTATTAAGTTTGTGTAAAATCAACCAAGCCGTAATTTTAATCGGGGGTCTAAACAGCTCTTGTGTTTTTCAACACATTTTCGAGCTTTCAATTGGTATCAGAGCGGGTACACTTGCTGTGGTTTTAATACCTAAGTGTGATCCTTGACCCCTTGTGTGTTTTGCCATGGATAATGCTTTACATGCTTGTATGGATGTTGTTGATTGTAACATGCCATGTGTTTGTGAAAATGCCTCTATGAGTGATAATCCTCATGATTGTGATGCTATGTTACATGAACCTTTGGGTATTGTTGATATTCTTAACACCAAACTCTTAAAGAAAAATGCTAAGAAGTTTCAAAAGAGTTTAAGCAAGTTATTTTGTGAAAAGGATGATTTGATTGCTAAGCTCAATGAATCCAATAAATTGGTTGAAAAATATAAAAAGCTTGCTGAAAATTCTCTTGAAAAGCTGAAAGAGTTTGAGTGTTTGAATATGGACTTGGATGCTAAACTTGTTTTGTCTAACAAACTTGTTGATGATCTTAAATCTGAAAATGAATCTCTTAAGATGCATGCCAAGTGTTTGATTGCTGAACCTACTGTTAAAAATGATGAAAATGTACCCGATTTTGTGCCTAATGTGTGTTTTGCCTCAAAGGACAAATCGGTGTACATTCCTCCACATAAAAGAAATCAAAAAGTGGAGAGAAAGGCTCTTAAGCCTAAGCCTCTGTTTAGGTCCAATCCTAGGGAATTGAGTGGATCTAAGTTTGTTCCAGTTTGTCACCATTGTGGTGCCTTTGGTCATCTTAGACCTCATTGCTCTCAGTTTCAAGCTTTTAAAAGAATCAAAAGAAAAGAGAAACTTGAGCTTCTTGCAAGTTGTGCTAAAAATGATAAACCGGATTTGAGTGAAAATAGCATGTTGTTAAAGAAAATGTTTAATGCTCTTAACTCCTTGACTATGTGCATCTCCGGTTCTCATTCTTTCAACCCTCGTCTCACTTCTCTTGAGACACTCATTCCAAGCAATCATTCCGTTTGGATGAGGAAGGGTTCCTATGGTTGAGCCTTTGCTCCTTTGGTCCTTGATCTAATTCTTTCGATCTTTGTAGGACCCTTCTTGCATTGAATGTCATATCTTCATGCATTTGTGCATTTTGCATTTATTTGTATGCATTGCTTTTGTTTTGATCTTACTTTTATGTCTTTGTTTTGTGTGAGTAAAAAATCCAAAACCACATAAAAAGTGAAAAATTCAAAAAAAAAAATTTGATCGTATATGTTTGAGCACATATCTCATGTGAGTTTGGCCTAGTACCTTCGTACTAATGGCGTAGTGCATTTACGAGTTTAGCTTGTTTTGTATGCACCTAGTTCTTTGTGGGAGAAATCTTGAAAACTATGTGTGACTGTTGTAAATAGATCTTCAAGCTTGTCATGAATGATTGGTCAATAGTCTTATTGGTCTTGATACTTGCATAGACTTGTGTCTATATCTCTTCCCACTTTATTTTTTTTTGTTTTTTGCAAATAGAGCTCACCAAATGTAAATCTCCAAAATGAAAAGAGATATTGAGCTGCAAAAGCCTGTCGCACATACTAGTATTTGACTAGAAAAAAGGGAAAGCGACTCTTTTTAATATGTTTTGTATGGTGCTCAAAAAGCCAAAGGCTAATCATCAATGTTGAAATATCATAAATTTCATGCACCAATCTCAAAATGAGATGCTTTTGTCCAAACAAAATAAAATGGACCAATTGGTATGTCTTATGCAGAAGCCAAATGAAAAGCTTCTAAGTTATGTATTCAATGTGTGGGAGGTCATATATACTCATTTCTATAATGGAGATTGTCCACTTGATTTCGTATCAGTTGTGTATGACCCGATTGAATTGATCATTGAAGCTTCACTCTAGTCTAAGGACTATTCCACACTTGATCCTCACACACAACACACAAGACTTTTGTTCAATGAATGTCTATTTCATTTGTGTGATTGTACATGTTCAAATGTGATGTGTGTGTGCTCAACCATATGTGGTTCAAACTAAAAAGATTTTTGTTCTTTTTGTTTGCTTTTGGAAGTGATTTGTATCACCCATGTTTTTGAAAGTTTTTCAAATTGTTTTTGTGTGAAAAACATATTTTCTGGGTGTTTTTGTGACCTATTTCTTGTTTAAGTTCAGTCACGACTGAAAGGGTCCAATTCTCAAGTTTTCCAGTTTTGGACAGAGAGTTTCGCGGCTGTTTCGCGACTGTTTCGCGAGTAAAAGCTTACCTGCGAGATACCTGCGAGATACCAGCGAAATTTTCGCGGGATTCTAAGTAGCGAGATACCAGCGAAAATTTCCAGATCAGCTTTTTAAAGGGCATTTCGTGAGTTATTTGTTTTAAACGCCTCCCATCTTCTCCCAAACCCTTGTTTTAATGTTTCTACATCAAAACCCAACTAATTTCAAGTGTTTTACATTCTATAAACATCTCTAAGGTAATCTTTAACTCTTTTCATTGATTTTGATCCTTAGATTACGTTTTTGGGGGTTTTATGTTCATAGTTGGGATTTTCTCAAATGGGAGTTGGAAAACTTATTTTCTGTCAATCTTTTTTATTGGGATTTGTTTTAAATGATAATTTGCTTTGGTTGTTGGCCCCTTGTGGCAATATTATCATGTTTTTAGGCAAGATTTTCATATGTTCTTGCATTGTTTATCATACTTGTGTAGTGTGTGCACTCTAAGTGTTTGATAAAATGCTCAAATGGCATTTTCTCGTTGTTTTGGACTCCGATGAGTACCAAACTTTGGGGATCACCATAATTATTCATGTTTATCATGTTTTGATATTTGGTGGTGTGTTTTGTACACTTTGCCCCTTGAGTGCCTTGCTCATGCATTGGTCATGCATCTCACATGCACACTAGATGCACAGTAGCTGCACCTTGCTGCACACACTCTAACACTTGACATGTTTTTGCCTTAACTCATGCTAGTTAAGTTCTTTTAGATCTTCTAGCACATATAACATGTTCTTGTGTCCATGTCATGTCTAGGTTTACATCATGTTCCATCATCCTTAGCATGTCATGTTCTTTATGCTTTGTAGCATTGTTTTAAAATGTTTTTGTCTTATGTTTGAGTTTCATTTTCTCATTCATCATGCACCCTTCATGCATCATCTTTTACCCTTGTTCTTATTTTCTTTTCTTTCCCTCCTTCCTCTTGATTAATTTGTCTATTCGTGACAAAAAGGGGGAGAGTATCGTCATTTCTATATGACTCATGTGCACACTCTTAGGGGGAGAAATTCTACCTTGTGCACATTCGTAGGGGGAGAAAGCTATAGGGGAGATGCATATACTAAGGGGGAGAAGACATTTTTTTTTTAGAAAACCTTGATCTACTTTATGCTTGTTTTCTCGTTACTTTATGGTGCTTTGATATGCTTTATTGCTCTCATTGCATCGTGCTTTCATTGCATCGTGCTTATGTGTTGGACATGCTTTTACCCTTATGTTATTGTGCTTTATTGGTTGCATGTTCGGATGATCATTTGCTTTGCTATATGATCATTGTAGTCATTTCCATATGACTATCATGTGTTTGATCAAGTTGCTCATATGTTTCACAACATGTTTACTTGATCGCATTTTACTTGTTACATTATCTGATTTACCTTGAGGGTCTAATGTGTGTTGTGCAAGTGTTTCAGGTTACAGGTTTATATGTTCCAAGTTCATCACAGCTCCTATGATTCATGATAGGGGGAGTGATATGATAGGGAAGTACTTTATATTCATGTACCCATGTTGCTTTTGTAAGCTTTAAGGGTTGTTTTGTTTCATTGCTTTATTTGTAGGCTTTTATGGTTTGTGCCATGTTTTTGCAATACTTTGCTTATGCAGCCTTTATGCTTGTGCTATTGAAGTCTAATGTCATACATTTACTTCAGTACATCACTCTTGTGCCCTAGTAGGATTGTTCCTAGATGCATATACGTTCTATGCATTGGTTGAGTGATGAACACTCTTGTGCCCATGTAGGATTGTTCCTAGATGCAAATACTTTGAGTATTTTGCATTGGTTGAGTGTTGGATTTGCAAATGGTACTCTTCATATGAGCTTATCATCTTGCATATCCGGATGTTCATTCCTTGTGTGAATGAGCATTGTAATTGCTTGTGTATAGTGATTACATGTTTGATTTTGCCATGATCTAGTGTTTTCTATTTCATCTTGCTTGATCATGCTATTGTTGCTCCATATGCTTTTCAAGTTTTCTGCATACAATGATAATATTTTGTTGTTGTGTTTCAGGAGTTACTTGTTCATATGTTTCAAGAGCTTATCAGAATCTAGAATTAGGTGTGAGTGAGTTTTGCCTTTGTTCCCAAACTCACGTTTAAGTCTAGAGTCTGTTATAGGGTGTTTTGTCACGGAATAGCCAAAGGGGGAGATTGTAAAGTTGTGATTTACAACTATGTTTTATATTGGCTTTATTCCATGACAAAATGTGTTGTAATTACTTTATTTTATTTCCTTGTATTTTGTGGGATTTAATTGTATTGGGTTTAGTATCAAGTTGGTGAAGACTCAAGCTTTATTGAAGATCAGTGGATCTCGCGGGTGTGTCGCTGGAAGCTAAGCCGCGAAAGAGCCATGTGAGAAGCACATGACTGGAAGCTGAAGAGTCGTGCCAGGTTGTCGTTTTCGCGAGTGTCTCGCGGGTAAGGCCTTCCCGCGAGATAGTCGCGAAACATTCTGCCTGGAGGATTTTAATGAGTGACTTTCTTACCCTTCACCCATACTATATATACCCTCATTACCCACAAATGTATGAGAGGCTATTCAGAGAGAAAAACCCTAGATAGGTTTTCTACAACACACACACCCATCTTTTGAGAGAGAGCTACTCCTCCTTAGTGAGAAATCATTGTAGCCTCTTCTCCATCCCTCTCCCATTATCATACCTTGAGAGGAGATTTGTACCCAAACACAACCCACACCTATTCAGAGTGTAGAGAGTGCTTTGGAGTTGCTGGGAAGCATTGGAAGAAGCCAAGGATGGCAGATGCAACATGGAGCTTGTTGCGGGATCCGGAGAACTAGACAAGACACGGTTCCGAGAAGCCTTGTTGGAGTAGAAGCTTGGAGGGCTTAGGTGCATCGGGTAGATTAGGCTTGGAGGGTCTTTTGCTCACTCATGTATCCCAACTGATTGTCTAGTGGATCGATTTCCGCTTGGAGGGCGGCGGAGAGGTTTTTCGCCGAGTTCTTCGGTTTCCTCTTCGAAAACACGTCTTGGTGTTTTCTGTGTTTGCATCTTTCTTCCCTACTCTTTTATATTCCATTATACTGCTGTGTTGCTTAGTTTTTGGATTAGAGTAGCTTATTGATTATCCGCTTGTGTTTACACGTTTCCGCACTTAGTATTAAGTTTGTGTAAAATCAACCAAGTCGTAATTTTAATTGGGGGTCTAAACAGCTCTTGTGTTTTTCAACACATTTTAGAGCTTTCAGCTTTCAATCAACAATCATATCTTTCTCTTGCTTAGATTTTTTGCTTTATTGGTATTGATAATCTTATTCTTTTGCTGAATTCAAAATGATAGTTCATGAGCATTAATTGGACCACCAGATTAGAAGATATCAAAGAAATAAGGTTAATATGTAATTTTTTCTTTTCCTTTTTTGGTTTTTTATTTTTTTTTTGTTGGGGTGTGGGTGTTGGTGATTTAGCACAAGTTTACTCCTTTAACTCGCTCTTTTTCCAATTATCATTTTGTATGATGCTGGCGAATATAGCTTCAAGTGATTTTTTCGGTCTACTGCTGGAGTGCTCCATTCTTTTAAATTGGCAAGGCAAACCCTGTTGTATTGTGTTGGATCATGGTTATGTGGGTTGTACGTGAATGAGCATGATTACAGCAGGGAGAATTAACAATATAATTTTGATTATAGCATATCATATCTCAACTTCAGTTATAACAATATAATTTTGATTTGGAAAAAATTATGGCAAACAGTTTCTATATTAAAAAGGAAATTATGGGTAATTTTCTTATAAAATAGTAATAAGCAACAACAACAAAAAAAAATCCCATTTGTACAAAAGAACAAAAAATTTGTGACAAAGAATTGTATAAAGAAAAAGAAGATCTCGAGTGTTTAAAACTCGAGATGTGGAACTCGAGTTTTTCTGGGAATTTTTTTTTTTTTACTTTGGCAAATCCCCTGTTCAGGCAAAAGGGTTGCCCTGTTTTGCTCTGTTTTTCCTAGTGGATCTGCTGGGAAATTTTTTTTTTTTTTACTTGGGTAAATCCCCTGTTCAGGCAGAAGGGTTGCCCTGTTTTGCTCTGTTTTTCCCAGTGGAACTCGAGTTCTACTGGGAAATTTTTTTTATTTTTTACTTGGGCAAATCCCCTGTTCAAGCAGATTGGTTGCCCTGTTTTGCTCTGTTTTTCCCAGTGGAACTCAAGTTTATGAAACTCGAATTCCACTGGGAAATTTTTTTTTCCTACACATGCAGGCAAATCAGGAACTGAAATGTGTACATGCACCTGCTGAGAAACATAGATAAAGAAGCTGAGAATGTAATCTAACACTCATTGAGAGGTAGAGAAGTTGAGAATGTAAATGCACATAAATTACATCAAAAGACGTTCTCGCTAGGCACCAAGCTATAGAAACTGTTACGCTCTATTCATAAATATAGTTTTACAATGCAAATGCATTTGCATCACAACAAAAGGCATTCTCAATACATCAACATTCTAAACACGCGCAACCATGCTTAATTTGCAATTCTAATCATACTACTCAAATCACAATCTTCATAGAGGTACATTGGATAGAGAATTATAAGTACATTCAACAAAAACCAAAAAATTAAATGTGCCAATATAACGTAGTCACTTTTCCTAAGATCAGCAGTTCGCACAACAAAAACAGCGTCCATGGAAGCATGCCTGAAAAACGTAGACTAATCACGTTAGAAGAGAAGATAGTAAACATTAGTTAAGGGTAGAATGAACAACAATTATTTAACAAATGCATAATATTTTTCCATCTACCTACCTACTGTGGAACATTACTGCTTGTGGAAGCGCCACGGGACTGCGGACATTTTCTACGGTTATGCCCGTAAGCATGACACAATCCACATGTTTGCTTGGGTTGACTCTCTATCAAATCTGCGTCCTCCCTCCGCCATCCCGACCCTCGATCCTTATTCCTCACTCCGTCCATCTCATTCCTTATTCTTGACTTCACTGGTCGACCTTTGGCCCGCAACAATGCTGGATTAGGCAACCACTTTGGCCCCACAGGATCACTCCACAATGATTGTGACTTGGGAATCACAAATGCATGCTGATAAGTGTTAAGGGCATTGTCCAAACCATAACATGGGTGAATATATGCGGTCGAATCAATATTTAAATAGTCACATACTCTAATTGCATGTGAACACGGGATCCCTATGTTTTGCCATTTCCCACAACTGCATGTTCTTTCCCGTATCCGAACTTCATAACTGTGGTTTCCCCCTCCTGGGCTACACATGAATGAAGTAACTATCTAATATATCATCTGCTCATTGCAAAATGGCTTGATATAGTGTTTCTCAGATTTAAGCTTATTTGCTTCCCACTTGTCAAAGGCATATTGACTCCATTTCTTACCCTCTGACAGGCAATTGAGGTATTCTTTGTGCCAGTCGTGGAAATATTGAACAAGTTTGGACCAAGTGAACTCAACCAACGCGGCAATAGGAAGGCCCCGTGCACCTTTCAGTACACCATTGAAGCACTCTGATATATTGGTTGTCATTGCCCTAAAACGTCTCCCACCATCATGTAACTAGGTCCACATATCCACAGACTAACTCATTAGGTATGTGTATGGAAGATAATCTTAATTCTTTTCATTGCCATCCTTCCCCGTCACTTTCTTCTTACTCCTAATGGCCTCCATTTCCGCCTGCTTAATGGTCTCCATTATGGTATCAAATTTAACTACCTGAGTAGCATATCTTGCTTTCAAGCAAGCTGACTTTAGAGTCGAGTTCTGAAAATGTGTGTTGAAGTTGCTAGCAACATGTCGAAGGCAATATCTATGAAATACCCGTGTTCTTCCATCATCCCCTCTAGGCCAGTTTGCAATGGCGTTTTTGATACCGAGATGTCGGTCAGAAATTATGCAAATGCCTTCGTCAGGTATCACGTGGCCAATCGTATCTCTGAGGCGTTGTAAAAACCACCTCCAACTGGACCCTGACTCACAATCCACAACAGCAAAGGCAAGAGGGAATACCTTGTTGTTAGCGTCGGTTGCCATTGCAACCAACAACTTTCCCTGATATTTACCATACAGATGGGTCCCATCAATACTGATAACCGGCTTGCAATATTTGAATCCATCAATGCTTGGACCGAAAGACCAAAACACATAATTCAAAAATACAGTGTCATCTTCATCGGTGGATGTCGTACGATAGAACACCTGGGTAGTCGGATCCTAATCAATATATGCCATAAGCAACTTTTGCAACCTTTGATAAGACTCTTCCCAATTCCCAAACAGCTTCCCAATCGCCTTTTGTTTCGCATCCCATACCTTATAGTAAGAGGGCTTATGGCCCTCATATTTCGACTCTATCATAGATCTGAGATACTTAATTGGGGTAGTGTGATCCTCACTTAACTGCTTAAGGATGTTTGCTGCAATAAATTTACAATTCATCATTCTACCATCATTTCGCACCCCAATCCGTATACACGTGTGAGGACCCTTGTACACGGTGACCATCCATAGTCCCTGGAGATTGGGCTTCATGACTGCGCAGACATACCACCTGCATGACTCATCCACGCATTTTGCACAAAGTTTTGTTATGGTCGACCTACTGATCAAAAAATGTTTGTTTTCCTTGAGGGCACAAACTGTTAATACACGCTGCACCTCCCTTTTATTGGCAAAAGTCAAGCCTTTGCACAAATTCATCCCCTCTCTCAAAGTAGACACAAATGGTGTCTCAATATGTGAAGGATCAGCCATATTTTCCCAAGTATTTGCAGAAAATGACAAGGCAGGAGGTGCGTAGGTAGGGATTGTGTCCGTAATGATTTGGACACTAAGAACATTGTCTGCATCAGGTTCATTACCGTCCAATGTCTCATCGTCATCAATGTCCCTCTCAAAGTCCCTAAAGTCCCCTCTCTCAATCCTGTCTTCAATCTCATCAATCTCATCTCTATAGACAAAATCTTCACCGTCAATGTCAGTACTCTCATCAACATAGTCGTCGTCATCATCGTCATCCTCATCCTCATCATCATTCTCATCCTTATCCTCATCATCATCATCATCAGCATGAACATCATCGGCATGCACATCATCATGCTCTACATGTGTAAAATACTCATATTAAGCATCTGGAACTGTAGCCTGTAAACTTGTTTGTGTTTGTTGGATTTCCTCGATACCAACTTCTGCACGCGGCTCCAACTATATGTACAACTCAATATTAGTTACTTCAGATATTCTCTCCAACTTGTCAAACATGATCTTCACATGTTTGTCTGTTTCTATCGCCATATACTTGTAATTAATCCGGTGCTTCAGGATTTCATTTGGCATACGATAAGTAATTTGTATGTTGTGCACAGCAAGATTCTCACACAACTCTTCCATAACCATCATCTTCAATTCGTCAAGAGTCTTCAACCTACGATCAATTTGGGTATAATAGCTCTTTATACCCGGCCCTTCAAATGGCAATCCCTTGTTCGCATTGGCATGCTTCAGCGAACCACCGTGGTATAGGATTATATCAATTTCAGGCATTGTGAACCTGTTAAAGTCAAGTTACTATGTTAGTTAAAAAACATTTTAAAGTTCCCTGATGTGTACAAAAGATGTGTACAAAGGTTCACCTAAAGACCACATTTAAGATTCATCTTGTCTAGAAAATCTATTTATAAACCAAAAAAATGAGGATGCAGCCAAAAGCAAGCAAGCAAACATTCACTCATACTACTATCACCTGATACTTCAATTTTTCACATGCTTTTACTTTTCTGAGACAGTTACATTGAACACAGTAGGCATGGTCATGTTGTGGTTAATGTTTTAATGAATAAATATATCACCTACAACTTGTTTATTAAGGCTAGATTTTTTCACTTGTGCTCTTTGGCTTTTTTTTTTTTTTTTTTTTTCCCTTCTTAACTTTTACCTAGGTTTCTAATTTCTAAGGTGAGAAGAGATTGGAAGAGGAATAGAGAAACAGATGATAAAGAAATGGGGATTTGGTTCCATTTTTTGTATTTTCGGCTAACACACAGCAGGTATGCTCTCTCTCTCTCTCTCTCTCTTTCTCTCTCTAAAATTTCCAGTTTAATTTGGTCCATTTGTGTTCATTTGCTCTTAATCCCATGCCATTCTCTCTATTTTTGCGAATATATAATCTCTCTCTATTTTTGTTTGGTTTAAATAATTTGGGGTGCTAATTATTTATATTTGATTTGTAGCCACCAAGCTAAGTTGTGCGATTCAAAAGCAGGGGCTCATCTTTTGGATATCATCATTACAAAAGTATGTTTTTGATTGTTGGCAAAAATGTTAGGTTTTTGAATTATTTATTTAGTGTGTAAATATTTAATGCATTGATTCAAGGCATAGCATGCGTGATTTGTTTCTTTAAAAAAAAAAAAATTTAAATAGTACTGCCTATGGCTGTTTTTTAGATGTCTATAGTGGTATATGGACCAATTTGAATAGAGCAAAGGGGATGAATAGATAGATCGAAGTGAAGGAGGGAGGAGGAATGGGACAACACGGGGAGTCGGAGGGAGGGAGATAGAAGAAATGATGGAGGAATTACATGTTCTTCCCTTCTCGGTATTGCAATTACATGTTCTTCCTTGAAATCCTCTCTCAGTCTCCACTCCCAAGAGAAGCCTTTGAGGCAGCCCAGGTAAGCTCTTTCTATGTCTCTGGATACATAGTTTTAAAAGAAGAATTCTTATGGATTTATAGAGAAGAATAATAAAAAAAAAAAAAAAAAAAAAACACAACATCTTTCCTAAGCTCAAAATGGTAGAAGTCTTAGCGCAACTAAGTGAACTGATAAACAATTCCTTCCCCCATATCCTTGCCCTCTCACACAATCCTTCTACTGGCCAATTCAGTTTGGTCAGTACATTCCTCGTTATACCCAAACCCAGCCCTCTTTACCCTCAAATCCTAGGCCTACACAGCATCCGCCTGAACCCAATACCAAGCCTTTTTACCCCAAACCAGGGATACCAAAAGGGAAGCATTCCTTTTCTTTCCGTATTGATTCAAAGTCATTCCTCTTGGCATTTGATGGGGGTCGTATGGATGCTTATTCCATCACTGAAAAAAGGGGTAGGCATCATGGCTCTATCTGGGTTGGTAGATCGAGATTGAATTGGACCATTGCTTGTTTGGTAGAGTTGTGCCAGTGGGACTTTAGCAAGAAACACTTTTTCAAACGGTTCCATGAGCAGTATAAAATATTGGAATTTTCTAGTAGGTCGAACAAGAGTGGTCTTTTTTTGGAGATCTCTGAGTATCATAATGGGGCAAGACGTGGTTGTTTGTGTGTCCCAAAGGGGAGGAATAAGGGCGGTTGGGCTTTCTTTGAATTGAAGCTATGTGAATTCTTTTTGGGAAAACCAGCTTCTAGGCTGGGGAAGGAGGTGGCTGCTAGCGGTGGTGGGCTTGAAAAGTCCACCGGTAACTCAAGGACTCCAGATTGGAAAAATCTTAATGGCAATGTGATTTCAGGAAGGGAGTTATGTCTGGAGAATCAATTTCCAAATATTCCTAGGAATTTAAATCAGAAGGAGAGTTTTGGGGAATTTCAAAATTCAAATAAACATCCTATTAATAGACGCCCCTTGCGTGGCCCTTCTGCCAAATGGACCCAGGCCCACTTCTCCTTGAAAATTAGTGTTGCTTTAGATGGGAATACTCAGCGTAAGGTCCGTTGGAGTCATTTTGTCAAACCAAAAGGAGCTAAGTTGGGCCCTGTTTTGTTAGAGCCCAAGTTGACTATTGATCAAGCTCAGGGGGCTAAACCCACTAAAGCCCACAATGAGTTCATTGAAAATATGTTACAGTTGACTGAAAGAAGTTCATGGGAGGTGGGCGAAGGATCGGGGTCACATGTTTCAGCTGAGAAGATTCCGAAGTTATCTCCGAGCACCGGCGAGTTGGATGGGGACCTCCCAAGGACTGATGGGTGTGTGGATGAGCTTGTGACTCACGTTTCTTCGGCGGGAACCCAGATTAGTGAAGGATCGGACCCCCACGGCTCAGTCGAGAAGCCACTGATGGTATTTCCGGGTATCGGCAAGATGGGTGGTGTCCTTATAAGGTCCGATGGGTGCGGTGGTAAGGTTGGGGCTGTCGATGGTCTTCCAGTGGACTCTAAACCAAGCGGGGCTGAGGTGGGTTGTATGGGTTTTAGTGTGATGGTCACCAATGATCCAGCGAAGGACTTCCCAAACTCCGGGGATGTCTTTACATCTGGTGGGCAACCTGTCTATGGTGAACCCTCTACTTCCCCGCCTCTATTGGTTTCTGGATTTTCCAATATGTTCCGCTATCACCAGATGCTGGGTAAAAATTGTTTCTCTCCCCTTTCTGAGCTAGGTTTTGATTTGAAGGACGATGAAATCTTGCTACTGGACTGGGTCAACCCCATGGGGTCAGGTAAGGATGAGGATGGTGGGAATGCTTTGGATTGTATGCCTCTGGCTAAGTGGGATCCTCAAGGGGGTATGGAGTTAGTATCAGAGGAGGCTGCACTGGATGATTTTCTTGTGGGGGAGGATCTAGAACCTTCAGTGTGGGTGAAGAGGAAGATCAAAGGCTTTAGTAAATATGTGAGTTTTCTTATTGACTCATGCGAGCAGCAGTGCATTGCCTTTTGCCTTATTTCAAAAGTTTGAGAAAGTGTGGGAAAAACAAGCCACGGTAGGTAGTTTGCGCCGCAATGCATCTTCATCAAAAAAAGGAATGAGGGAATTAAGGAATTTAGTCTCTTCCGTTAACTATGAGGGGCAATCTGGTCGACAAACCAGAGAGATTGAGAATTTATGTGGGGTGGGCTCAGTTAGTTGTCCATGAATTTGAAACTCTTATCTTGAAATGTGAGAGGATTAAACAATCCTCAAAAGAGGGATACGGTGAAGAATTTACTCAAGGAGTGGAAGTGTGATGTAGTGTGTTTCCAAGAAACCAAGTTGGATTCTGTCAATTCTACTGTTGTGAAAAGTCTTTGGAGTAGCCTTTTTGTTGATTGGGAGGCTTTGGATGCTATTCATACAGCAGGGGGGGTTATTCTAGCTTGGGATACAAGGGTGTACAAGAAAATAGATTGCATGGTTGGATGCTTTTCTATTTCTGTTTTGTTAAAGGGTGTGGTAGACGGTTTTGCTTGGATATGTACAGGGGTGTATGGTCCGAATGCTGATGGTCTTAGGGATGCTTTGTGGACTGAACTTAATAGTGTGAGAGGGAGGTGGAATGCTGCTTGGTGTCTTTTTGGTGACTTTAATATCATCAGATATCCAGTAGAGTGCCTTTGTTGTTCTTCTTTCAGTCCAGCCATGTTCAAATTCTCAGACTTTATTGAGAGGAATTTATTGGTTGATATACCTTTGGTGGGGGGTGAGTATACATGGTTCTGTGACTCAGAGAACCCTTTTATGTTTAGAATTAATAGAGTGTTGGTATCCGCTAATTGGGAGGATCATTTTTTGGATGTGATTCAAAGGCCTCTTTCTAGAGTGATTTCGAACCATTGCCCTCTTCTTGTGGAGGCGGGTGGAATGTCAAGGGGAAAGGCTTCTTTCAAATTTGAGAATATGTGGCTTAAGGTGGAGGGTTTTGTGGATCTTGTGAGAGGTTGGTGGAATGGATACCATTTTGTGGGGTCTCCTAGTTATGTTCTAGCTTGTAAATTGACGGCTCTTAAGGGTGACTTGAAGCATTGGAATAAACATGTTTTTGAGGATGTGGCTTTTAAGAAAAAATACTTGCTGTCTAAGCTTCTGGACCTAGATTTGAGAGAAGGGATGCAAACTTTGTCACCGGCAGATAGTGCACGAAGGGTTGATTTAAAGGCTGATATTGAGTATATAGCTTCTTTGGAGGAGATTTCTTGGAGGCAGAAATTGAAGGCTTTGTACTTAAAAGAAGGGGATAATAATACTGGATTTTTTCATAGGCTTGCTAATTTTCATAGATGTACAAATACTATGAGAGGTGTGGAGGTTGAGGGCATTTTGTATGAGGATGAGTCTGCGATTCAGGATCAAGTGGCGGGTTTTTATAAGTCCTTGTATTAGGAGACAGAATCTTGGAGGCCCACTATTGATGGGTTAGGGTTTGCTTTAGAAAGCGAGTTTGAGAAGGAGGAGATCATTGTAGCCCTACGGGAGGCTAAGGGTGATAAGGCTCCCGGTCCAGATGGCTTTACTATGGCTTTCTTTCAAAAATGCTGGTGTGTTCTTGAGAAGGAGATCTAGGTTTTTTTTGCAGACTTCCACAAAGAACGTATCTTTGAAAAATCACTCAATGCCACCTTTCTATGTTTGATTCCCAAGAAGCTTAGTGCAATCAATATTAGAGATTTTCGCCCAATCAGCCTGGTGGGTAGTTTGTACAAGCTACTTTCAAAGGTTTTGGCACATAGACTTCGTTGTGTTTTGGATAAACTTATTTCCAACTCCCAAAATTCTTTTGTTGGGGAAAGACGGATACTTGACTCTGTTTTTATTGCAAATGAATGCTTGGATAGTAGATTGAAGAGTGGTATTCCGGGCATGATTATTAAATTGGATATTGAGAAGGCTTATGATCATGTGAGTTGGAGTGCCTTATTTTACCTTATGGAGAGGATGGGTTTTGGGGAGAAGTGGGGGAGATGGATGAAGATGTGTATTTCTACTGCTCGTTTTTCAGTGCTTATTAATGGGTCTCCAGTTGGTTTCTTTGGCAGCTCTCGTGGCCTTTGCCAAGGGGATCCCTTATCTCCACTCCTATTCTTATTGGTAATGGAGGTATTGAGTAGGTTGTTGAAAAGGACAGAAGATGGAGGCTTTCTCAGTGGATTCCAAGCAAATCCCAATACACGTGGAGGTTTGCATATCTCTCATCTTTTGTTTGCTGATGATACTTTTCTCTTTTGTGATGCTCCAAGGAACAATTATTACATATTCGTATGATTCTAATTTTCTTTGAAGCTATCACAGGACTGAAAGTAAATGTTGGTAAGAGTGAGATTGTACCAGTTGGTGAGGTTGGGAACTTGGATGCCTTAGCTCGAATTTTATGTTGTAAGGTAGGCTGTTTACCCATGTCTTATTTGGGGATCCCTTGGGGGCACATTATAAGGATTCCTTAGTTTGGAACCCTATCATTGAAAGAACGGAGAAAAAGCTTACAGGTTGGAAGCAGTTATATTTGTCAAAATGAGGTAGACTTACTTTATTGAAGAGTACTTTATCAAGTCTCCCTACTTATTATTTATCTTTGTTCACTATTCCACAACATGTGGCGGACAAATTAGAGAAAATTCAAAGGAATTTCCTTTGGGGGAGATCGAATGATGTCTTTAGATTCTCACTTGTTGCTTGGGAGAAAGTTGTGTGGCCAGTGGAGTATGGTGGTTTGGGGATCCGGAAAATTGGGCTTTGCTTGGGAAGTGGCTCTGGCGATTTGGGAATGAGGTCACACGTTTATGGAGGCAGGTTATAGCTTCCAAATATGGGGAGGACAGTGGGGGATGGTGTACTAGAGTTGTTAGAGGGACACATGGATGTGGTATGTGGAAGAACATTAGGAAGGGGGCTGAGAGTTTCTTTGGTCATGTGTTGTATGCAGCGGGTGAGGGTTTTTGTATCAGATTCTGGCATGACCCTTGGAGCAGCCCTATTGCCTTGAAAGATTTATATCCGACACTGTTTGCTATTGCTGTGAACAAGGAAGCTATGATTTTTGAAATGGTTGATTATGCTCTGGATGGGGGTGGTAGAAGCTGGAACTTACGTTTCTGTCGTGCATTTCAGGACTGGGAGACAGGGATCTTTTATGATTTCTTTGCGTATATCTCCTCCAAGTTACCTAGGGGAGGTGATGATACCATGATATGGCAATTGAATCGTAGTGGTGTTTTTGATGTGCGCTCTTTCTATACTTCATTGCTAGCAGCCCTGTTGGTGTCTTTTCCTTGGAAGAGCATTGGTGTGTTAAGGTACCTAAAAGGGTGGCTTTCTTCTTATGGATAGCTGCTAGGGGTGGGCTTCTTACTATAGACAACCTTGTTAAGAAGAAGTTACCTCTTGTGAATTGGTGCTGCCTTTGTCGATGTGAAGAGGAAACTGTGGATCATTTATTGATCCATTGTAAGTATGCTTATACCTTGTGGAGTGAAGCCCTTCGTTTGTTCGGGGTTCAGTGGGTGATGCCAAAGAATGTTGTTTCTCTTCTCATTGCATGGTGGAATTGGTTGGGGAGTCACACTTCAAAAGTGTGGAATATGGTTCCAACGTGTCTTATGTGGTTAATTTGGAAGGAGCTCAATGCCCGTACTTTTGAGGAAACTGAAAGACATGTTTGAGTGGTCCCGGATTTGGGGGTTTACGCATTGTCATTCTTTGTTTGACTTTCTTAATTCTGTTAGTCTTTCTTTTTGATTTGTTTGTATTCTTTTCAATGCAGTGAGTTTACTATCGTAAATTCATTGTGCTTTTATTATCAATAAAGCTGTTATTACCTATAATATTATCAATAAAGCTGTTATTACCTATAAAAAAAAAAGTATATTTAATCAAATTGTGTACAAGAGTAATTGTATTTATGTTGTGAGCATTAAATTTTGAGCATAATATGAAGAATTTAAGATCTGTAAATTTGTGTGGTGCAGGTGTGGTTAGTAGAGAGAAGATCACTCTGATTTCGCCCTCCCCTAAAACTTCCTCATTCTCTCTCCACAGCAATCATGCAGCTAATTGTTGCCACAGTTTAGTTTCTCACTTCCTCAATTATTCATTACATGAGTTTGTTTATGTTAATTCTTTAATCTTAGTTTCGTGGGGGGGCTTCATATGGTAGATAATCACTTTTTTTAAGGCTTTCATTTCTTTGAATAGGTTTGGGTTTTGATATTGGGTCATAAGTCATAGCATCCCTATATGTCACTTGTCATGAAACTGCTTCTTCCAATTAATGGGTTTGAGTTAAAACAAGGGCTTTCATTTAATGAATAGATATTTGGGACTTGATGAATCTCTTTATTTTAGGATTTAATTGGTTATTGTTTTTAAGATTTTGATTTTCTAAATGTGTGCATGTTTGACTGTATATCTAAAAACGAAAGTACCTTGAGGGAAAAGAGCTCTGATGGCGTGTACATCTGTGTGAACTTATGTATATATGTCAAAGTTATTAATTTATTGGAGAAGAAATGTTTGATTCTGCAAAAAGTACTGAATACTTGTAAGAAACTTTGGGAAATTTGATGTAATGGGTGAAGAAATGTTTTTTTTTTTTTTGAGTAATGGATCAAGATAAGGGTAAGAGCATCCACAGCCCAAAATACTATCCTATCCTACTTTACCATCTCAAAAAGTTACTTTATCAATTATACAATACCATTTTACAATACTCCAGCATCCAAACTTTTATTTTACAATACAATACATTAAAATAATATTTTTACATAATAAAATAATATATCCCAAAACTCAAATAAAAACAAAGACCCAATACACAAATAACCTCTGCAACCACCTGCTACCACCACCACCACCACGAAGAAGTTGTTTTCTTGAAACCCCCAGAAACACCAGCCACAAACTCATGGCCATCGAAACCCAGAAACCCATAGATTAGCAAAATTAAAATCAAAATCAAACCCATAGATTAACCTAGAACTCCAAACCCGCTGATCCACCACGATCCTCAGCCCTAGAGCCACCACAACCCACCACGATCCACACCGATTCAAAAAATCGGACTCCATTTCCAAATCAATTGAGCCAACACACACACACACACAAATGATTCACAAAAATTGGGTTCATTCCCTCAAATCTAAATCAATCAACTTTCACATTAATTCACACAAATTTTAGTTTATATCAAGAATTTCCCCCAACACCCAAACCAAAACAGAAACAAAAAAACCCACAATATTTTTGTCTCACACACCAAACAGTCAAAAACAAACCTTGCAAAACGAATTAGAGGAACACAAAGTGACCGAAGAAGAACCATCGTTTGTGGTGGCGGAAAAGGCTACGATCACACGCGTGGGGGGCTTGGTCAAGTGGCTTGTGGTGGCCTGTGACGGTGGCTTGTGGTGGGGCCTGTGACAATGGGTCCGGCCATGGTGGCTTGGTGATGGCGTTTATGTTCACCATGGTTTTGGGTCTGAAGAGGAGAGAACAAACAAAAGAGAAGATGACAAGAGAGAGAGAGAGAAATGAAAGAATGAGAAAGGAGGAAAGAGAAGAACTAGAGATAATAAAATAATAATTTTAAGTTATACAATCTTGCTACAGTACCATCCTAGTTTCTAGGATGGTACTGTAGCACTATTGTAAAATTTTTTACAATTGGCACCATTTGCAAGTCGGGTTGGAGCATTATTTTAAGGCTGTGATGGTAAAACATATTAACATATGCAATATACAAGCTGGGCTGTGGATGCTTTAAGGTACTAAGTCAGTTTGATCCGGGATAAGTGAGAATCTTATTAGTTTGGGTAATAGAGTGGTGTGGTTGTAATGAAAATACACATGATATATTATAATACTTCCTCTCCATAAATTACAACTGGTTTCTCGAAAAAAAAAAAAAAAAAAAAAATTTACTACTGAAAATTTTAAAGAGCAATGAAATTCAAGAAAGAATTTACGATGCATTAGGACTAATCATTGGGTTCATAATCTTAGTTTCAATTTTTTTTCGTTGAAATTTGGAGTTCAAGTAAGGTTCATATATAGCCACCTCAAGCATTATATGACTTAAGATCACAATACTTGTATTCTCTTCATTGTTATCTTCATTAGACTAAATAGTCAAAATTAAAATGGTCATTTCAAACTTGGAATTATATGTCAACAATTTGTAAGCAAACAGTTAATATTATAACAGAGCATTGGGGACAAAAGCTCAAGCTTGGATATTTGAGTTTCTTGGCCTTTTTTTCTTTGAAGATTAAGTTCTTGTCTCTCCAAGAGTTTATTTATGCTCATAATCTAAGATATTGTTCTCTGATTTCTGCTATTTTCCTTTTCCTTTTCCTTTTCTTATGTGTGGGGCTCTTCTTGCACATTAACCATTTAGCTAAGTCTTTATTTTTCCCCTTTCTTTGTTCCTGCCCTTAAAAACACATGTACACACTTATAAATTTGCAAATTCACTAATTTTAGGCATCCATGTTGTAAAATATTTGGGAATACGTGTTGTAATTATAGATTCAGAAAATTGATTAATTAGATTTATTTATTTTTAAATCATATTATTGCATCATAAATTCTTTATTATTAATGAGAATATATATTTTTTATATTTGCAAAATGTTTTGTATGGTACAATGAATTCATATAAAACTCAATTTAGTGGCTGAAGAACGCTTAAGGTCTTACTAATATAGTTTTACTAATATAGCTGTGTTCTTTAACATTTTGACTTGTAGATAGGATGTTTATTTGATATATTATAGCATTTTGGTGCTAAGATTTGGGAGTGAGTTTTTTTGGGCTTTTTTCACTTTTCACTTGAGAGTATTGGTAGAGTATATGCTTCCCATGATTTTGTTGTCATACCATGTGCTCTACCTAATTTGATATTTTTATGTTCTTTTACAGGCAGGCGAATGTCAAAACACGTAGTTGTCGGTGAACCAAATGAGAATATTTGTAAAGTTGTTGGGAATTAGCAAGTGGATTTACTTGTGATGGGGTTTATAGTTTATACTTTTAGAGTGTAATTGTATGTTATTATTAGTCTATTGTTGGAGACTAATGCATGAGGTTGTTATTTATATTGGCAATCCATTTATGCTTTAGAAAGTATTAGAATTGCAAGTTAGTAGGTGTTTATTATATGATTTAAATCAAATTGGTGATACCTAATAGTTTCTAAGGCCTTGAACTTAGTCCACAGTGTTTATCAAAGTGCTATTATTTATAAATTCACTATATTTATCTTGATCTTGATCTTGATCTTGATCTTGATGTTTATGCCCTTTTAAGATATGTTTATCTCACTTAGAGTTAGCTTCCTCATAATGGATTATTACTCTCTTTGTATCTTATATGTGTTAATTCCTTACATAGTCATGTTGTTTATATTATATATATATATATATATATCTCTTTTTCTTTTTTGTTCATCTTGACTTGAAAGTTGATTGAGCTAAGAATATTACAACATTCACCTATAGAAGAATGAGAAGGTTATGATAATACAGAAGGATTAAATTTTGGGATGGTTTGGTTGCGTTTTGATAGGGACATTGGCCAAAGGTGAAGTTTATGGTAGTTTGAGAGAAGGAATTGGGTTTTGTGTTTCTCATTGTAGCTTGCTTTCTTGCTTTGTTGGTTGGTGGCAGGTTTGAGACCTTTGTGGGATAGGGCTCGGTTGTGAGCAATGAAGTTGGTTTTGAAAATTTTAAATTTATTTTATTGTTGTTTAATGTTTTCATTTGTTTATTCATTAGTAGTTTAGGATAATAATTGTAAATTTAAATGTAAAAGTGTGTGTTTGATTGATAACTAATGGTTCAATCATGTAACATTGCATGTACAAGAACTATATAAAATGTTTTGCATTTTGATGAATCCTAGATGGGTTTAGGGAACTGTATAGGATTGTACAAGAACTATATAGAATGATTTGCATTTTGATGAATCTTAGATGGGTTTAGGGAACTGTAAATAATTGCAATATTTAATTGTGTGATTTGTATAAATTTAGGTGCGAAGTGTTATTGGTAGAATATAATCCTCTAAAAGACGAAGCACGTGCTGCCAACACTAGTAATTTTTAAATGAAGTGATGGCTAACGCTTAAAAAGTTCAACCACATTTTTCCTGGATTCATGACCAAAGGCCATTGATTTCTGAGTGGTTCACATTGCTACTCTGATTTATCCCGAGAAACTTGAATTAAAGTGATAGGTCTTGCCTGGATGTGCCACTTGACCCAATATTATCCATACTGACTCTAGCCAAGGGAGCACCTAAAGTCAGGAAAACTTATTTTATGAATC
Source organism: Quercus aquifolioides (assembly GCA_019022515.1). Classification (NCBI taxonomy): domain Eukaryota; kingdom Viridiplantae; phylum Streptophyta; class Magnoliopsida; order Fagales; family Fagaceae; genus Quercus; species Quercus aquifolioides. Next base: position 2,009,927 of record CM032325.1, on the reverse strand, counting down.
GACAAGTATTGACAAAGTACACATTATTCATCAATCAGATATTTTATCCTGACTTTAGTTTTGGGCAACCTAAGCATGAGTAAAAATATTTTATATGTCATGAATGGGAAAAACACTAAAATTCCATGTTAAATATACTAATGAAAAATAAACCAGTATCCATTATTGAATGTTTAATCTAGTTTGGTGATGAGTTCTAGCCCAACTTATGCTCGAGGTAAAATTATTTGAATAATCCAGAATTTTTAATACTAAACTTGATCACTTTGACTCAACTTGTTTACAACTGTACCTACTACCTACCGCACACCTCCAACTCTCTCCTGCGTGCCTACCTTAGCCATCCCATGATTCCACGCCTCCGCCTAATGAAGCCACAGACGTATCTCCATAACAGACTGTCCCACATTTCCTCATCAACCCCGGCAATATTTCCTCCTTATTAATGACAGCAACAGAGTCACATTGTTTGACACTATCTTTCTTCTTCAACAAATAAATTTTACTCAAAAGCTATGGCAATTTTTGGGTGTGTGTGTGTTTTTGTCCACGAACTGAGTATACTATCAGTATATGCTTGATCACAAAAGAAATATCAAAGTCTATTCGAGATTAAATGCTACAATGGCTAATGTTTAAAAACTTTCAATCACCAAATTATTCAGTTTCCAGAATAAACGCTAATTGACTTTAAGGCCATAGAGGTGCACTTCCATAACATTTTTACAACAAATCATTGGTGGTTAGTTGTTATTGGTTCAAATTTGAACCTAACGCACTAAGATTACTTTTTTTCCCTAACAATAACAACTTGTCACTTAAATTTTTTTGTAAAAATATTGTGGACATATCATTTCTTAAGGCTATATTAGTTGGAAATTGGTTTATAATTAATTAGGCTCACATTGCTACTTAGACAAAACTTGAAAAGTGCTAGCTTCCAACCCGCAGTTCATTTTCGAGGTCATGTTCGAAGTTTTTGGACTTTCAACATGGATCTAGCCAAAAAAGGCACAATTCAGTCAGAATAATTTATTATAAGAATTGACAAGTATTGACAAAATGCACGCAAGAGGATTTTTTTTTTTTTTTTTTTTTTTATAAATAAATCAGGTTGGAAAAAGAATTGGAAAAGGCCCGATTTTCTGTTTCAATTAGGGTTGGATCAATAGCCGAACAACTGATTTCATAAATAATTTATAATTATAATTACATAAATAAAAATTGAAATTCATGACAAGTTTATAACTACTAGTACTTACTAAAAATTTAAATAATTATTGTGAAAGTAGAAATAATAAAATATAACTAGACTAAGATTAATTTTTTGCCCCAACAATAACAACTAGTAACAACTTACCACTTAGAATTTGTTGTAAAAATGTTGTGGACATATCATTTCTCTACAAAATTAATAGTCCTTCCACCAAAGTATAATAGAAAATAGTATACATAAATAAACAAGCAAATTAACATTAAATTTATAATGACTTAGCATCAAAATGAAGAAAGAGAACCAATGAAATGAACTTCTTAAAGGCCATTGTTTACGCACATTATACAAGCATATATGTCTGCAACATGATACACTGTCTATATAATTATAACCGAAGAGCAGTTGCATTTCAATTTCTTAATTATCCAATTCAGATTCTTCTTTGATTGGGTTAAGTAAAATTTTCGAAAGTCTTTCTTGTTCAAGGGCACATGAAAATCGATTAGATTTAATCAAGACAATAATAATTGGACTCTCATCACCTTTCCAGTCCGGCCCATTCACTTCTTTTCGCAATGTCTATTATTGTACCGTTTATTTTGTTAATGTCAAACCCAATTCCTCATGGGCCGTAACCTTATTGAGGATGAAAAAGGCCAGCTTTCTTCATCTAGGAGTAATTGGATTTTGGATGGCATGTTTATGTGGTACAAGGGCCAACAAGCAGGCACTTACTTAGTTAATTATGTGTTTTTTTTTTTTTTTTTTCTAAATCTGAAACTGGTATTTGGATGGAAAAATGTCTTCCATTTATGGAATATAAATCCTCTTTACCACTGTATGTGTTCCACTTTACGTTCCATCAGTAATAACTTATTATGTATTTGTTCAACTTTCCTTTTAAAATATAGCCAAAGTTTAAAATGGAAAAAAAATAAGTACATGACAAATTGTAATTGACGGAATATAAAGTGGTACAGAGTATTTGCATTTGCATTTATGTATCTTTTAGAAATTGAGGATTAGCATACTTTGTAATTTCTTTTGTTATCAATAAAATTATCTTTATAAAAAAAAAATTTATTTGATCAGTTCTGTTTTTTTTGGCAATACTTTACTGTACATAACATACAAAAGAGGTTTGATGTTGCCTCTGCACCATAAAAAAACTCCAACCACTAGAGCTATAAATAAATATAGATGTTTACGAACAGATTGGGCTCGACTAGAAAAATATGGTTTCTATTGGCTTATTTAACAAATGAGTCATGTTCAAGCCTAAATTTAGGCTTAACTCATAAACAAATTGGCTTATTAATAGTCGAACCATTGATTTCTTTGAGAATTTGATTAATAATTATAATTAAATAAATAAAATTCATGAGAAGTTTATAACTGATAATACTTACTAAAAATTTAAATAATTATATGAAATTAGAAATACTAGAATATAACCAGACCAATTGATATTACTAAAGCAATACTCCATCCACCGAAGTATATATAGTAGAAAATAATAAAAAATAAAAAAGCAAATTAATATTAAATTTATAATGACCTTTATAATTACAAAACACGTATACACACACATATATATATATATATATATATATATATGTATATTATTTAATGAGTTGCAAATTTCAAGTTTGATATTGAATTATCAAAGTTCACAAGGAAAAGCGAAGAAACCTGAACGGGTGTCGTTATTGAGGTTTTAATTGAGAATGGCTGTGTAGCTTTAGGTGTACGTTTTAGTTTTCATTGGAATTCAATAAATCAATAAATATATATGTGTGTACGATTGTATCCATTTTGGAGGGGGGGGGGGGGGGGGGGTTGTTCCTATAAATTCACTCTCTCTCTCTTTTTCCCTTGACTTGGAGTTTAGGTTAAATTCTCCCTTTTTCCTCCCTAGACCTCACTCAGAGTCTAGCTTATAGCATAGAATTGTAAGAAAATTCATGAGGACTCTTCCTAAAAGGTTCCTTCCTAAAGTCACAAGCATTGAGAAGAGTAGGAATATTAGAAGAACTAATAGGTTCCCTCCAAACCTAGGAATTAATATTGCCTCAACCTAAGAAGATCTTTGTATTGGAAACAGTCCAAGAAGAGGGCAGTGAGTCGTTTGATGAGGATTCTTTGGATGTTGAGGTTGGGGATATGACATTGCTTGCTATGAAATTCAGAAATTTTCTAAAATTTAGTAAGATTGAAAACAAAAAGAAACCCCTAGATTTGGTGAGCAACCCAAGAGTAAATCCAGTGAGAGTTCCCGAAATTGGAAATAATCTAAGGGAAAAAAGAAAAGAAAGAAAAAAAGATTCGGCTATCAGTGCCTATATGGGAAAAAGGATACAGGGACATTAACCTCGAGATGCATTCTCTTTTTGTCTATCAATACTTACATATATGATGACCTAACCATGAGCATATGTAGTTGCTTCTAGCTACATGAAGCCTGCCTGGAGAGTATAGATAAGGTCTGTATATATTAGGAAACAAACTTTTGCACTAACCAACTAGCAGTGAAGGGAGGTGGATAACAAGCTTTTGAATCTCACTATCTTGGATGGGAGTTGGGTTTGGAAACTCAAAAAACGTCCGGAATCCTTTTTTTCCTCTGGCTAAGCTTACACAATAGTGTCCCGGTTTGTGAACTATCAGGGTCAATAGGCTTAAACCTCGCTACTGGTTGTTCTATGATTAATGAATCAATTGTACATGTTCTTGATAATTGTTTTTTAACGAGATTCTATTGGACTAGGATTCAATTTAATGCTTGGAAATCTGAAACAAAAGGAGGATTCTCCGTACTAAACATTAGCTACGAATTGTAAAGAAAGTACAAGCTGTTAAAGCGGTTCCATTAATGTTCAGCTGGACAAAATTTACTTGGGCACAATCAATATCCCATGAAACAAGGAGGATCATCTCAACTTGACAATATTTTTTATGCCAACAAATCCGAGTTTTCCATTGAATTATGTAAAATTAATATTTGTTTAGAAATCAAACATTTTTAGGAACATTTAACATATATTTTAAAAATTATATATATATATATATATATTCTTTCTTTTTGAAAGGAAGATAGTCATATATAGCCCGAACACAGTATTAATTCAACCAAAATTCAGGTATTTGGAGTCAATAATTTTTCTTTTACAGAGCACAGTTTTGCTGAAGACTAAATTCTTGTATGTACAAAACATATACGGTCACATTAAAAAAAGGAAAAAGAAAAAAAAAAAAAAAAAAAGGCAATGCATATAATTTTGCAATATTAAAATAAGGCAAAAATGCAAAACTGACATTCTAACTTTTGGTCTTTTTTATTTCAATCATCTAACTTTCAGTTTTGTCATTTCAGTCCTCTAACTTTCACTTGTTGTCAATTTGATATTTTGTTCAATTTTAATTATCTCATGCCGTTAATTGAGCCAAAACGACGTCGTTTTGGCTTTTTTTTTTTTTTTTTTTTTAATAAATTTCGGAATTAAAAAACAACTGATATTAAAAAAAAAAAAAAAAAAACTGACATGAATCGGTTTGAGAGAGTGAACCGGTGATGGAGGTCTGATGAAGGTGATGGATTTCTGACATTGTGATGTTCCGGAAGCTGTTCAAACTGACCCTCAGGGAAGTACACCAACACACTATCTTTCTTCGGCAGAGATATCAGTGGGCCTCCACACGCGTGTCATAGCTCCAAACACACCGAAGACGAAGCCGAAGCCGAAGCCGAAGCTGATGCTGATGCACCCACCACCAAATTCGAACCCGACCCACCACTGGTATTCAACCCGGCTACAGAGAACGACGATGAAGATGTTGAAGACAAGCCCGACGACGGCGTTTCGTCCTGTAAGGTTGAATTTAATCAACCATCTAATTGGCTTTATTCCGTGACCAATTTGCTTGTAATTTAGCACTTAGTAACCCTGTATTTTGGGAAAATTGTAAGGGTAGTGTGTGAGAAGATGTAAAGAAAAGCTCAAGAGTGTGCAAGAAAAACAGAGGTTTGCGGCTAGGGTTTGCGGGTGGATCGCGACTGGCAAGCCGCCAAAATCTAGCACGTGAGAGGCACATTGGGAAGCTGAAGGGTCGCGCCAGCTGTCACGCTACAGGATAAAAGTTCCAGGCTGGCCAGGCCGTTACGTCGCGACTGGAACTCGCGACTTGGACAAGCCGCGAGGTCAAGCCGCGATTTTGCCCTGTTTGGCAAAAACTGACGTTTTGCATTCCCTTCTTACCCTACTATATATACACCCTTATACCTACTAAATTGAGAGAGCTTCCAGAGAGATTTTTGTGAGAGAAACCCTAGAGAAAAACAAGATTGCTTCATCCCCAATCTTTACCTTAGAGTCTCTACAAATTCCTCTACTCTCTTCCTCTCCATTGTCATACCCTTGAGAGGCCTTTAACCAAATCCTTATCTCACCACACTCACGTCTGTGAGAAGGTCTATTTGGTACTGTTGGGAAGCAGTTAAGAAGGAACCAATTTACATTGGTTGATGCTATGGTCAAGTAGCGGAATCCGGAAAGCTAAAGAAGAAATAGGTTCGGCGTAACCTCGTTGGAGCAAGAAGCTTGGAGGGCTTAGGTACTTGGGTAGATTAGGCTTGGAGGGTCTTCTGCTGTTCATGTATCCCAACTATATTCTTTAGTGGATTTTATCACCGCTTGGAGGGCGGCGGAGAGGTTTTTCGCCGAGGACTTCGGTTTCCTCTTCGATAACACATCGTATGTTGTCCGTGTGTTTGCATCTTTCCTTCCTTTATCTTTGCCTTATATTTACTGCTGTGGATGTGTTTATATTTGGCTTAGATTGTTTATCAATTCTGTTATAAGCTTGTTATCATATTCCGCACATTAATTGTTTGATATAAAGCTTGAATTGGTAATATTGTAATTTGGGGTCTAAACGTTCAAGGGTGTTTCATACTTATTTTGAATTTTCAATTGGTATCAGAGCGGGTACACTTGTTGTGGTTTTAATACCTGAGTGTGATCCTTGACCCCTTGTTGAGATGGATAGGTCTCAATCTCTCACTGTTCCACCATTTTTTGATGGTAATAATTATGCATTTTGGAAAGTTCGAATGAGGGCGTTTTTGTGCTCTATGGATGAGGCTGCGTGGGATGCAGTCGAAGTAGGGTAGACAAAGCCAGAGGCTGCCAAGTCTACTTGGGATAAGGTTGCTCTTGCAGCGGCAAATGCAAATAGCAAGGCATTGAATGCTATTTTCTGCGGTGTTTCTCCAGAAGAATTCCACCGGATTTCTCATATCACCATTGCTAAGGAAGCATGGGAAATTCTGGAGACAACCTATGAGGGGACTAAGAAAGTGAAGGACACAAAACTTCAAATGTTGACCACTCGCTTTGAGGAGCTAAAGATGAGTGAAGATGAATCGTTTGATTCGTTTTACAGCAAATTGAATGAAGTTGTTGTTGGTAAATTTAACTTGGGAGAAAAGACAGAGGACTCGAAGATTGTAAGGAAGATCCTCCGATCACTACCAGAAAGTTTCCGGCCCAAAGTTACAGCCATTGAAGAGAGCAAAGATCTTGACGAAATCAAGGTTCAAGAGCTGGTTGGTTCTTTGCAGACATACGAGTTGTCCCTTCCTTCAGCAAAGAAGAGCAAATCCCTTGCTCTTAAGACAATTGATGAGAGAATCGTGTCTCAAGACTCTTCGGAAGAGGATGGAGTGGAGAAGGAAGTAGCATATCTGGCGAAAAACTTCCGAAAATTCCTGAGGATGAAGAATAGTGGGAAACCATTCAACAGAGGGAAATTTTCATCTTCAAGAAGTGATAGGAAAGAGTTTACGAGGAAAGAAGGGAAGGAGTCTCAATCTTCCTCAGACATTGTGTGTTTCGAGTGTAATGGACATGGACACTTCAAAAAGGAATGTCCTAATTATTTGAAGACAAAAGGAAAGGTCTATGCCACAACTTTGAGTGATGCTGATTCATCAAATTCTAACTCTGAAGATAGCTGTGACGGAGAAGGAAATTACTCCGCTTTCATGACCATTGCACATGTGGAGACCTCTGATGAGTTGGGTACACTTGTGAAGGAGCTTGGGGAACATTCTGATTTGGAGTCTATTGGAATAGTCAAGGAGTCTGAAGATGAGGAAGTTGGAGAAACAGTGGGATTGCAAGAGACTTACAACTCACTCCTTGAGAAGACCGGTGAATATGCTAAGGTAGCTAATGCAGCCATCAAGAAGATGAAGAGAGCTGAGGAAGATTACAAAAGTCTCCTGGCACGATATAAGGAAGCTAAAAGTGAGATTGAAGCACTTAATGGTGAGCTATCAGAAGCTTACACGAAGGTGAGGTTTCTCGAGCAAGAGGTAGTACAAGCTCATGCCAAGGTAGATAGGGTCTCCTCCAGGAAGCTAGAAGATGTTATTTCATCTCAAAGACATGCCTCAGACAAGTCCGGGTTGGGATATACCGAAGGGAGCAACTCATCAGCCAAAGTCTCCAAGGAAGTTAAGTTTGTGAAAACCAAAGAGACGGCTGTTGATAAGTCTACTCCAGAGACAGTTGAGGCTGAGAAGAAAAAGAATGTGGCTAATCAACGGGTGCTTAACAAGTCCCGAAATCAATTTGAAGTCCAATTTGGAGCTAGAGGAAGATCTCTCCCAAGACAACAGCAGGGTCCTAGAATAAACTATATTTGTCACTACTGCGGACTGCAAGGACACACTAGACCCAACTGTCAAAAGCTAAGAGCAGACAACAATGCGAGTGTACCTCGGTCACGAGGAAGAAGGAATGACTCGAGGTCTTGGGGTGGTGAGCAATCAAGGAGCCAAAACCGTGATCCCGGAATGTCGGACGTGATGAAAATGATTGGCGCCTTCACCAATTGCTTGGAGAGCTTCAACAGGAGGTTTGAAAGTCCTAACTCTCGTACCCGATCCGTCAAGGATATCACCCCAAACGCACGTGACGTGTGGGTGACAAAGGGTACTCATGCATAAGCATTAGAACATGTCCATGCATCAATTCTTCCTATGCTTTGTGGATATGATTGGTTATTTGTGTTGTGTTTTTTTTGAGTATTTGTTTAATTTGTGGTTTGTTTGTGTTTAAAATGCTTTTACATTTTTTGTTTTGATCATTCTTCTACTGCTTTTGTGTCAAAAATCCAAAAAACACATAAAAAGTTGAAAATCCAAAAAGTTTGATCACTTTGTTGAGTTTTGTCTCAAAGCATGTTTAGCCTTGTACCTTTGTACTAATGGCTTTGTGCATTTAACGAGCTTAGCTTGTCTCTCATGCACTCATATCATTGTGGAAGAAATTCTGAAATCTATGTGATTGTTGTAAATAGATCTTCAACCTTGTCATGAATGATTAGTGAATGGTTTTGTTGATCTTGAGACATGCATAGACTCATGCCTATATATCTTCCCACCTTTTATTTTTATGCTTTAAAGAGCTCTCTAAATGTAAATCTCCAAATGTAAAGAGATATAGAGCTGCAAAAGCCTGTCGCACATACTAGTATTTGACTAGGAAAAAGGGAAAGCGACCAAAATAAAATGTATGATGCTCAAAAAGCCAAAGGCTAACTCATCAATTGAAATATCAAAAATTTCAAGCATCTATCTCACAATGAGAGTTTCTTTGCTTAAAAAAAATGGCAAATGACATGTTGAATATGAAGCCAAATGAAAAGCTTCAAAGAATTGTTATCAAGTTCTTGTGGGAGGTCATATATGCATGTTTCTATAATTGAGATAGGTCACATTATCTAGTGCTAGTTGTGTATGCCTTGATTGAATTGATCATTGAAGCTTCACATTGGACTAAGGACTATCTCATTTTTGATATCCACACACAACACACAAGTCTATGTTCAATGAATGCCATATTCATTTGTGTGATTGTACTTGACTAAATGCGTTTTCACATGCTCAATCTTTGTTGGTCAAACACAAAAAGATTTTTGAGTGTTTTGTTCTGTTTTTGGAAAGTACTTTGCTTTTACAAAATGGTCAAATTTTTCAAAAACAGTGTTGCCCTGTTTTGGCGACTAAGTCGCGGGTTGGCCCAATCGCATGTCCCAGTCGCGAGATCATTCAAAATTTTGTCGCGGCTAACTGGCGAGTAAATGCTCAAATCGCGAAAAAGACTTAGAAAATTTTTCCAAATTTTGAGTTTTCCAGGGTCAGTGTGGCGATTGGTTCGCGGGTGGAAGGTCCAGTCGCGAGAGGTACTCAGGGAATTTCGCGGCTCATATCGCGACTATCTCGCGGGTAGACCTTCCAGTCGCGAAAAACACTTAGAGAAATTCTCAAGTTTCTTTTCTTCACAGTGTTTCGCAGCTTAACCTGGCGACTTCATCCAGTCGCGAAAAACGCGTGTTTTGCGTTTTGAAGACAGTTTTAAAATTGTTTTTCAGTTTTTCCCTCGAAGTTTTGTGACTGTTCACTGTCTTCCCCATTTCTCTTTCAAACACTCCGTATCTCACTGAAAAAGAATCCATTTTTACATCATGTCTTCATCAAACAGCAAGAGAAAGGTATGGATTCTTTCTATCTTCCCTCATTGTACTTGGTTCAAGTATCTTTTTGATGTGAAAAGTGTCCCTGTTTTGATAAGTTTTAATGGGTTTGAACATGTGTTTGAGGGTTTGTATGTTGTGTGTTTTGATGGTTTTATCTTGCCCATGCTGTGGTTCTTTGTGTTCTTATGTGTTCATGTGTTTGTCTATTAAGAGACTGTGATATATGTTGTGGTTCAAGATTGTGTTGCATCCCTCATATCATGTTTTTGGCATTTTGTCATGAGTAATCTTGTGAGTTTTTGCTCTGAGATGTTCCGTTACTCATTATATCTGGTGTTCCGAGTTGTGGTTAGTTTAGTTAATATTTTGTTATTGTGATTTTGTGAAAAATCTTGTTTTTTTTAACTGAAACTAAGCAATCTGATGTTTGCTTCCTGTGGTATTGCATTTTGGTTCTTTTCTGTATGTCAACTTTGTTGCAGATAACTCGTTGTTCATCCAGAGGCAAAGGCATTGTCACTGATGATCCGTCAACCCCGGTTGCTAAACGGACTCGATTATCATATAAGTCATCCGAAGAATCTACATTTAAGAGATTCAGGACTCCTACTGACTTAAAGACCTACACCGATATCTTCAAAAAGTCTACTCCCATTGTGGAAAGAGTGGTAAAGTTTGATACTCTAGAGGCAACATTTATCCCTAAGATCTTTGAAGAAAGAGATTGGGCTGACTTATTTGGAAAGTTTGAGGATCCAACTGAAGAATTGGTCAAGGAATTCTTCTCAAATGCCAGATACACAGGAGTCGAGTTAAAATGCTGGGTACGAGGAACAGAATTTTCCATAAATGCAGACTCTATTGCTAAGGTTCTTCACATCACCAGACCAAAAGATGTGGATCAAACTCCATACGATGACCGGGAGCTTCAAGCACAAGACATCCTTCATGTTTTGGGGAATGAACATGAAGTGGGAAGCACGGGATCATCTATAAGCACTGCATTGTTTTCACATGAACTGACAACCTTGAAGCTGATCATGTTCTCCAATCTCTATCCACTGTCAAATACTACCTTCATCAATCTTGGAAGGGCTAAATTTCTGTGTGATCTCATTTCTGGTGCCCCGATTGACATCTGTGCTCATATATTCCATATCATTGGGAAAACATCGGCCCGTTCAGCAACACGAACAATTCTTCCATTCTGCAGTCTAGTCATGAAGATTGTTCTTAGCAAAGGTGTTAGTCCTTCATCAAATGAGAGAGTAATGCCTCGTTCCCGACCAATATCCCAGTACTCTCTCCAAGCAAGCCAGAGTCACTCTTCCAAGAAACCTAAGACTGAGCCATCCACACAAGCATCCCCATCTGCCCCTACTATAGTTACTCCTGCACAATCAACCGGCACCCCGTCTGTTCCTCTTGGTTTCCAAATGCCAAAGCAAAGTTATTTCACTGAAACTGTGCTTCACCGGATTTCTGACTTAGAACGACTTCTCAATTCCTTTCACAGTCAAACTCAAATGCGTCTCGGAACCATTGAGTTACAGTTAGATAACATACAACAGAAGCTGGAAGACAGCCTTTAGCTATTCATGCCAAAAAGGGGGAGCGAAGCTTAAGACTAAAAAGGAGGGTGCATACTGAAAGGGGGAGTTTGTGCATTCTGAGAGGGGGAGTTTTTTTTTAAGCTTTTATAGTTACTTCAAACTTTGTTGTGTTTATTTTTGAAATCCTTGTGGTTCACTGGTACAGTTGTCTATTTCAGCATATATAGTATGATGTTTTTCAGCACTTTATGTTGTTGGTCAGTACCCATTGTTGCTTTTGTAAGCTTTGAGGGTTGTTTCTTGCACTTATGCTTGTTTGTAGGCTTTTATGGTTTGTGCCATGTATTTGCAAAACTTTGCATATGCAGCCTTTGTGCTTTGTGCTTTGGTACTTGTTAATGCCTTGCATTATCTTAAGTACAACACTCTTGTGCACTTGTAGGATTGTTCCTAGATGCATATATGTTTGTATGTATTGGTTGAGTGTTGGACTTGCAAATGATACTCTTCAATTGAGTTTATCATTTTTGCATGTCCGGATGTTCATTCATTGTGTGAATGAACATAGTAATCACTTTTGCTTAAGTGACTAATGTTGTTGATCTTGCCATGAATTATTGCTCTTATGCTTATGTTCATTTTTTCTTGATCATGCTTATTTTGCTCCATATGCATATTAAGTTTTCTGCATACAATGATATTGCTATGTTATTGTGTTTCAGGAGTTACTTATTCATATGTTCAAGAGCTTTTCAGAATCTAGAGTTAGGTGTGAGTGAGTTTTGTTCAACTGTTCCCAACTCACGTTTAAGTCTAGAGTCTGTTGTAGGGTTTTGTCACGGAATAGCCAAAGGGGGAGATTGTAAGGTTGAATTTAATCAACCATCTAATTGGCTTTATTCCGTGACCAATTTGCTTGTAATTTAGCACTTAGTAACCCTGTATTTAGGTGGGAAAATTGTAAGGGTAGTGTGTGAGAAGATGTGAAGAAAAACTCAAGAGTGTGCAAGAAAAACAGAGGTTCGCGACTAGGGCTCGCGGGTGGATCGCGACTGGCAAGCCGCCAAAATCTGGCACGTGAGAGGCACACTGGGAAGCTGAAGGGTCGCGCCAGCTGTCACGCTACAGGACAAAAGTTCCAGGCTGGCCAGGCCGTTACGTTGCGATTGGAACTCGTGACTTGGACAAGCCGCGAGTTTGCCCTGTTTGGTAAAAATTGACGTTTTGCATTCCCTTCTCACCCTACTATATATACACCCTTATACCCACTAAATTGTGAGAGCTTCTAGAGTGATTTTTGTGAGAGAAACCCTAGAGAAAAACAAGATTGCCTCATCCCCAATCTTTACCTTAGAGATTCTACAAATTCCTCTACTCTCTTTCTCTCCATTGTCATACCCTTGAGAGGCCTTTAGCCAAATCCTTATCTCACCACACCCACGTCTGTGAGAAGGACTATTTGGTACTGTTGGGAAGCAGTTAAGAAGGAACCAATTTACATTGGTTGATGCTATGGTCAAGTAGCGGAATCCGGGAAGCTAAAGAAGAAATAGGTTCGGCGTAACCTCGTTGGAGCAAGAAGCTTGGAGGGTCTTCTGCTGTTCATGTATCCCAACTATATTCTTTAGTGGATTTTATCATCGCTTGGAGGGCGGCGGAGAGGTTTTTCGCTGAGGACTTTGGTTTCTTCTTCGATAACACATCGTGTGTTATCCGTGTGTTTGCATCTTTCTTTCCTTTATCTTTGCCTTATATTTACTGCTGTGGATGTGTTTATATTTGGCTTAGATTGTTTATCAATTCTGTTATAAGCTTGTTATCATATTCCGCACATTAATTGTTTGATATAAAGCTTGAATTGATAATATTGTAATTTGGGGTCTAAACGTTCAAGGGTGTTTCATACCCATTTTGAACTTTCAAGTCCTCCTCGGTGGTGTTCAGATCGATTAGATAAGTGTTTTGAAACAGTAAAGAAGATGGTGTTCAGATCGATTAGATAATTATTAAGTGTTTTGAAACAGTAAAGAAGAAGAAGAAATAGTTTTGTTGGGGAAGAAGAAAGTGAGTCCCTGTGTAATTGTTTCCCCAAATTCTCTAAGTTTGGGATTTGAGTGCGTAATGATTCTCGGTTTTCACCGAGTAAATGTTTTCTTTTTGTTTTTTTTTTTTTTTTAATATCAGTTTTTTTTAAAATTTATTTTAATTCCTAATTTTTTTTTAAAAGAGCCAAAACGACGTCGTTTTGGCTAAATTAACGGCAGGACATAATTGGGGTTTAACAGAGTACCAAATTGACAACAATTGAAAGTTAGAGAACTGAAATGACAAAACTGAAAGTTAGAGGACTGAAATGAAAAAGACTAAAAGTTAGAGGGTCAGTTTTGCATTTTTGCTTTAAAATAATATAAAACATATCATAGAGCGTGTTAGATTAATGTGATTTTTTTCTTTTTCCTTTTTTTAACGTGAGCGTATATGTTTTGTACATACAAGAATTTAGTCTTCAGCAAAACTGTGAAAACATATACGCTCACGTTAAAAAAAAAAAAAAAATCAAATCACATTAATCTAACACGCTCTATGATATGTTTTATATTACTTTAATATTGCAAAATTATATGATGCAAGATGATGGTGCTCTATCATATACTCCTTTTTTTAATGTGAGCGTATATGTTTTGTCAATGATCTTATGGTGGTCTCATTATATTTGAATCAATAAGACTCCACACTAAGCTGAATGTTAAATTTTTAGCATTTAGCATACGAAGCACAAAAAATCACATTCACGAGATGTGTCAAATGCCTGTGAGTTCTTGCTTTGGATGGTACCTAAGCCCAATGATGACAAAGGATCCTGAGCCTCCAAAAATGGATGTTTTGATTGTTGGTTGGACTGAGCTTGATTCACTGCGACTTTGTTGGGCCATTTTACGAGCCAATCTGTGCACAAGACTTGAATCCCACAACAAAAATATACATATACATTATTGGTTGAGTGAATAATCAAGGAATGACAAATACGATACAAAGCAAGTAGAATGACAGAGATCCTCTTAAATAATAGAGTGAGATTATGTTTTATTATATTGAGTATTTGAGTACATTGAGTCCTACTTTGTTGGGATGTATAACAAGGCTCAATAAAGTTCAAAAATCACAGACTTGGATAACTCTCCTTGGGCTTTCAAGACTTGTGATTTGAATCCTTTTGAATCCAAGTGTATCCTCAAATGTTTGCCCTAGGATCCCTTACAATGCCTCATTCTTCACTCTATCTAAAGTAAAAGCTTTAGCTCTCTTTTTGGTGCTTCCTTTATGTCTTGAATGCTTATTTCTGAATGCCTCTTCTTAGCTTGGGCTTTACCCCTTTCATAGTGTTGTTTGAAGATCCTTCCGTATCAATAATCCATTCTTTTTTGTGCTCTGGGTACTAGAATCAATGTTATGTCTAAAACATTGGTGGCCGATCCCTTCCCCTTTCTTCTCTTACTTCACTTTCTTGGGGGTTGATACTTAAAAGCCCACTTGCTGACTTTCCTCTTGTGGGAGAACCTTTTTGAGTAAGTCCAAATTCTTCTCTAAGGTCAAGACTTCTCATTCTTTCCCTAAGGTCTTTAAAAGGACACCTCAAAGCTCTGAGGTGTTGATGTTGACTCATCATAACTTTTGTAAGGTTGAATTTAATCAACCATTGTATTGGCTTTATTCCGTGCCAAATTTACTTGTAATTTAGCAATTAGTAACCCTGTATTTAGGTGGGAATCATGTAAGGGTAGTGAGTGAGAGAGTGTGAAGAAATGCTCGAGATTGTGCAAGAATGCAGAGACTCGCGGCTGGGACTCGCGGGTGACTCGCGACTGGCAAGCCACCAAATGTAGCACACGAGTGAAGTGTGCGAGAAGATGAACAGTCGCGCCAGCTGGAGCACTACAGGACAAAAAGTCCAGCCTGGCCGTTCTGTTATCTCGCGGCTTGAACTCGCGACTCAGTCAAGTCGTGAGGCCAAGCCACCAGACCATCTTGTTTGGGAAAAACTGACTCTTTGCATTCCCTTCTCACCCAAGTATAAATACCCCTTAAACCCACGAAATGTAGAGAGTTTCCAGAGAGAATTTTAAGAGAGAAACCCTAGAGAAAAACAAGATTGATTCATCCACAATCTTCACATAGAGACTCTTCAAATTCCTCTACTCTCATCCTTTCCATTGTTACATCCTTGAGAGGTTCTTACCCAAATCCTTTTCTCACCATACCCATATATGTGAGAAGGCTATTTGGTGCTTTAGGAAGCAGTTAAGAAGGGACCAATGGTTATTGGTTGATGCTATGGGTTATAGCGGAATCCGGTAAGCTAGAAAAGACAAAGGTTCGGCGTAACCTCGTTGGAGCAAGAAGCTTGGAGGGCTTAGGTACTTGGGTAGATTAGGCTTGGAGGGTCTATTGTTGTTCATGTATCCCAACTTCATTTTCTAGTGAATTATTGACCGCTTGGAGGGTGGCAGAGAGATTTTATGCCGAGGGTTTCGGTTTCCTCTTCGATAACACATCGCCATGTTGTCTTTGTGTTTGCATCTCTCTTCCCTTAATCTTTGCCATTTAATTTCTGCTGTGGATGTGATTTTATTTGGTTTAGATTGTTTATCAATTCTGGTATAAGCTTGTTATCATTTTTCGCACATACATTGTTTGATATAAAGCTTGAATTGGTATTTTGTTTTTTGGGGGTCTAAACGTTCATAGTGTTTTATACGCTATTTGAACATTCAATTGGTATCAGAGCGGGTGCACTCTCTGTGGTTTAAACACCTTTGTGCGATCCTTGACCCCTTTTTGAGATGGACCGGTCTCAATCTTTAAATGCTCCACCATTTTTTGATGGTAACAACTATGTTTTTTGGAAAGTAAGGATGAGGGCATTTTTGTGTTCAATGGATGAAACCGTTTGGGATGTGGTGGACATTGGATGGACTAGGCCAGAGGCTGCCAAATCCACGTGGGATAAGGCAACTCTTGCGGCATCTAACGCTGATAGTAAAGTCTTGAATGCTATTTTCTGTGGTGTCTCTCCAGAAGAATTTCACAGGATTTCACACATCACGATTGCTAAGGAAGCATGGGAGATACTGGAGACCACTTATGAAGGAATAAAGAAAGTGAAAGACACCAAGCTGCAAATGCTAACCACTCATTTTGAGGAGTTGAAAATGAGTGAGGATGAGTCTTTTGACTCTTTCTATAGCAAGCTGAATGAAGTAGTCATTGACAAGTTCAACTTGGGGGAGGAAACGGAGGACTCTAAAGTTGTGAGGAAAATCCTTCGTTAATTGCCGGAGAGCTTTCGTGCCAAGGTGACAGCGATTGAAGAGAGCAAGGACCTAGATGATATCAAAGTCCAAGAACTGGTTGGCTCACTTCAGACATACGAATTGTCGCTGCCCTCACAAAGAAAGAGCAAATCCCTTGCTCTTAAGATGATAAATGAAAAGGTTGAAGCTCAGGACTCATCAGATGAGGATGTTGTCGATAAAGATGTGGCATATATTGTAAATAACTTTCGTAAGTTCTTGAAATTCAAGAACAGTGGTAAATTTGGTGATAAAGGAAAATTCCCAAATATCGAAAAGGAGAAAAAGGATTTCAGGAGGAAAGATGGGAAAGATTCTCAATCTTCTCAAGGAATCACATGCTTCGAATGCAACGGACATGGACATTTCAAGAAAGAGTGTCCCAATTATCTGAAATCGAAGAGTAAGGTGTATGCCACTACTCTTAGTGATTCTGACTCATCCGATTCAGACTCAGATGGAAGCTGTGATGGAGAGGGAAACTTTTCTGCATTTATGACTATTGCTCATGTTGAGTCTTCAAAGGACTTGAATTTGCTTGTAAAAGAGCTTAGGGAGCATAGTGATGAAGAATCAATGGGAGTTGTCGAAGAATTAAATGCTGAAGAAAATGAAAGCACAGCCGGTCTTCAAGAGAACTACAACTCACTTCTTGAGAAGTCGAGAGAGCACACAAGGGTGGCCAAGGCAGCTGTAAAAAAGATGAAGAAAGCAGAGAAGGACTATCGAAGTCTTCTAGTGCGACATAAGGAGGCCAAGTGTGAGATAGAAAGGCTGAATGGAGAGCTGTCAGAGGCCTACACAAAAGTGAGATTTCTTGAGCAAGAGGTAGTGTAAGCAAATGCCAAGGTAGAGAGGGTCTCCACCAAGAAGCTAGATGATTCCATTTCCTCTCAAAAGCATTCTTCATATAAATCCGGGTTAGGATATACTAGAGAAAGCAGTTCAGCTGTCAAAATCACAAAAGAAGTGAAGTTTGTGCAAGCCAAAGAACTTGTTGTGGCTGCCTCTACACCTAAGACAGTAAGGGATGAATAGAAGAAGAATGTGATTGACCAATGGGTGTTGAATAGGCCACGTAATCAATTAGTGATCAGACTTGAAGCTAGAGGAAGATCTCTTCCAAGATCACAAAGAGGTCCTAGAACGAATCATTTCTGTCACCATTGCGGATTGCAAGGACATACCAAACCGAATTGTCATAAGCTTATAGCATTGAAGAATGCTAATGATCAAAGGTCAAGAGGACCAAGAAATGACAAGAGGACATGGGTTGTTGAGCCATCAAGAGGTCGAAATGGTGATCCCGGTGTGATGGACATGATGAAGATGATTGGTGCATTCACCACTTGCTTGGAGAGCTTCACTAGAAGGTTTGAAGGTCCTAACTCTTGTACCCAATCCTATAGGGATATCACCCCAAACGCACGTGACGTGTGGGTGAAGAGGGGTACTCATGCATAAGCATTACAACATGTTCATGCATTAATTCTTCCTATGCTTTGTGAATAAGCTTGGTTGTGTGCTTTTTGCTTGTTTGTGTTGAAAAATGTCTGGCTGTTTACTTGTTTCTTTTTAAATGTCTTTACATTGTTGTTTTTTATCAATCTTTTCTTGCTTTTATGTCAAAAATCCAAAAACACATAAAAAGTAGAAAATCGAAAAAGTTTGATTGACTTTGTTGAGTTTTGTCTCAAAACATGTTTTGCCTTGTACCTTTGTACTACTGGCTTTGTGCATCTATGAGCATAGCTTGTTTCTTATGCACTCATATCATTATGGAAGAAATCTTGAAATCTATGTGATTGTTGTAAATAGATCTTCAAACTTGTTATGAATGATTAGTGAATGGTTTTGTTGATCTAGAGACATGCAGACTTGTGCCTATATATCTTCCCACTTTTTATTTTATTGCTTTTAATTAAAGAGCTCATCAAATGCAAATCTCTAAATGAAAAGAGATATTAAGCTACAAAAGCCTGTCGCACATACTAGTATTTGACTAAGGAAAAAGGGAAAGCGACCAAAAATAAAATTGTATGATGCCGAAAAAGCCAAAGGCTAATTCATCAAAGTGAAATATCAAAAATTTCAGGCATCGATCTCAAAATGAGATGTGTTGAGTCAAAAAGATCAAATGAAAAGCTTCAAAGATATTGTATTCAAGTTTATGTGGGAGGTCATATATGCATATTTCTATAATTGAGATGGGTCATATTATCTAGTGCTAGTTGTGTATGTCTTGATTGAATTGATCATTGAAGCTTCATATTAAACTAAGGACTATCTCATTTTTGATATCCACACACATCACACATGTCTATGTTCAATGAATGTCATATTCATTTGTGTGATTGTACTTGATTAAATGTGTTTTCACATGCTAAATCTTTGTTGATCAAACACCAAAAAGATTTTTGAGTGTTTTAGTTGTTTTTGGAAAGTATTTTGTTTTCACAAAAGTTGTCAAAATTTCAAAAACAGTGTTGCCCTGTTCTAGCGACTCAGTCACAGGTCGGTCCAGTCGCATGCCCTAGTCGCGAACTTTACTCAAAGGGTTTTCGTGACTCATTGGCGACTCACTGGCGGGTAAATGCCCTAGTCGCGAAAAATACTCATAGAATATTTTTCAAAATTTGAGTTTTTATGATTCTCGCAGCTCACTGTGGCGACTTGTTCGCGGGTGGAAAGTCCAGTCGCGAGAGATACACAGAGATTTTTGCGGCTCACCTAGCGAATGTCTCGTGGGTAGACCTTCCGGTCGCGAAAAACACTTAGAAAAATTTCAAGAATCTTGTTTTCAAAGTGTTTCGTGGCTTAACCTAGCGACTGGCTGGCGACTTGAACCAGTTGCGAAAAACACGTGTTTCGCGTTTTAAATGCAGTTTTTAAAACTTTTCAATTTTTTCCCTCGGTCCTTTATGACTATTCATTGTCTTCCCCATTTGAACTCTTCTCAACCTCACCGTTGCTCTCACATAAACCACCATTGCTGTCCATCGTTTCTGATTCCATCTTCAAGGAAAGGTATGGGCTTTGTCTCTTTCACATTATATTTCACATTTACTGCATATACCTTTTGGACTGTGTGGTTTGCTGATATGTGTATATCTCTTGTTTGAATATGAACATCTAATCTTTACTGAAATTGCTGGGTATTTTTGGTGGTTCTGTACTGATCTACTCTATCTTAAGTAAACATTGTGTTGGTAGTGACACACATATTCATTTTCATGTTTGGAACCTAAATCTCAATGTTTTAGGGTTTCAATCTTTATCCATGTTTTGGATCTAACCAAATGCTAATAATGCTTGGTGTCTTGTGTGGTTTCTCTTGCTTTTGACAAAACATAATGCAGGGTGAACATGTTTCCATTCAAGAGAGCAGCTATAAAAGGGGGCAACAGCAAAGGGAAAGAGCCTGTCATTGATGTTGATGAACTCTCACCTATAGCAAAGAGGACCCATTCATCATCAGGAGTATTCGATCCCAACAAGTTTAGATCTTATGCTGCATTTCAGACTCATGAGAATTACTTTAGAGATGCTACACCGTTGGTCGAAAGGGTCGTTGACCAACCTTCTCTTTTTGACACCAACATTTCTAAATGGTTTGCTCACAAATATTGGAATTACCTTCTCATCGACCTTGACGAAGCATATGAGGGTTTGGTAAAAGAGTTTTATGCCAATGCAATTGTTGAAGGCGAAGAACTCAAATGCTGGGTTAGAAGAAAAAGTTTCTCAATCTCTCCCGCATATCTGGCTGAGATTCTTCACATTAACCGGCCGATGTTTAAAAACTCACCAGTGTATGATAATCTATGTCCAGATGAGGACCTACTCCGGGATGCTCTTGGAAAAGACTTGGAATTCTCGTCAAATGGGAACTCAGTCAGTGTTTCCTCTCTTCCTCCGAAATTGAGGGTGCTTACAATCATCATGTTTCACAACTTGTACCCATTATCTAGCACTGGGTATATAAACCTCGGGCATGCCCTGTTTCTTCATGATCTGATCTCTGATGTAGAGATTGACATTTGTGCACATATCTTTCATGTGTTGCGCAAAAAGGTTCTTCGAATTGAATCAAGGATATGCATTCCTTTTTGCTGCCTCATTTCTAGGATATTGAAACTCAAAGGAATTCATCCTTCAACAGATGAGTCTCCCTACATAAAACTAGCTCCAATCAACATGAGTACGTACAATGCTAGCATTGGTCATAGTCGGAAGGGAATCAAAACAGAAATTTCAGCACCTCACAGTGGTTCGCGCTCTAGCCCATCCACATTTGACGAGAAACTAGACAACATTGTGGAATCTGTCCACAAGTTGAGCACCAAGATGTCCAGACTTACATCTATCTTGCACCATCTCAACATTCGGTGGGATATGAAGTTCACCTCTATCCAAACTCAATTGGATCAAATTCAAAGAAAGCTAGAAGGAGATGAGGACTAGCTATTCCATGACAAAAAGGGGGAGATGATGTTGGCAGAGGGAGTACAATGATAGGGGAGATTTCAGCAAGAAGGACTATGTTTAATTTTTGTTTCATATTAGCATATTTCAGTCTTTATGTTTTGTTTTTTTTCGTATGTGTTAAGTGTTTGTACCTGTTGCTTTTGTAAGCTTTTAAGGTTTATGTACTCATGCTTTGTAGCTTAAGTACTTGATGTTAAATGTCATGCATTTTCTTTAAGTACATCATGCCCTTTGTTGGATTTTATATCCTTAATGCAATCTCCTAGTATTATTGCATTGGTTGAGTGTTGAACATACAAATGATTCTTTGCAATTGAGCTTATTAGCTTGCATGTCCGGATGTTCATTCCATGTGTGAATGAGCATTGTGATCACTTTTCATAGTGATTATTCATTTTTGGTCAAGCTTTGGTGTACTACTTGTTTCCATTTTGCTTGATCGCATTGTGCTTGCTCCATATGCATTACAAGTTTTCTGCATACAATGATCATATTATGTTGTTGTGTTTCAGGAGATACTTGTTCTTATGGTTCAAGAGCTTCACAGATTCTAGAGTTAGGTGTGAGTGAGTTTTGATCAACTGTTCCCAACTCACGCGTTAAGTCTAGAGTTTGTTGTAGGGTTTTGTCACGGAATAGCCAAAGGGGGAGATTGTAAGGTTGAATTTAATCAACCATTGTATTGGCTTTATTCCATGCCAAATTTGCTTGTAATTTAGCAATTAGTAACCCTGTATTTAGGTGGGAATCATGTAAGGGTAGTGAGTGAGAGAGTGTGAAGAAATGCTCAAGATTGTGCAAGGATGCAGAGACTCGCGGGTGACTCGTGACTGGCAAGCCGCCAACTGCAGCACACGAGTGAAGCGTGCGAGAAGATGAACAGTCGCGCCAGCTGGAGCACTACAGGACAAAAAGTCCAGCCTGGCCATTCTGTTATCTCGCGGCTTGAACTCGCGACTCAGTCAAGTCGTGAGGCCAAGCCGCCAGACCACCCTATTTGGGAAAAACTGACTCTTCGCATTCCCTTCTCACCCAAGTATAAATACCCCTTAAACCCACGAAATGTAGAGAGCTTCTAGAGAGAATTTTGAGAGAGAAACCCTAGAGAAAAACAAGATTGATTCATCCACAATCTTCACATAGAAACTCTTCAAATTCCTCTACTCTCATCCTCTCCATTGTTACATCCTTGAGAGGTTCTTACCCAAATCCTTTTCTCACCATACCCACATCTGTGAGAAGACTATTTGGTCATTTGGAAAGCAGTTAAGAAGGGACTAATGGTTATTGGTTGATGCTATGGGTTATAGCGGAATCTAGTAAGCTAGAAAAGACAAAGGTTCGGTGTAACTTCGTTGGAGCAAGAAGCTTGGAGGGCTTAGGTACCTGGGTAGATTAGGCTTGGAGGGTTTATTGCTGTTCATATTGTTGGGGACATATTTTTATGTAATTGGCATATCCTTTGACAAAACGCACTTTATTTGTATTTGGGTAAATCTAAGTAGGTTCAAGATGATCATTACAAGTGGTTAAATTGAAGACATGAAGATTACTCGAGAACTGCTCAAGAAAAGTGCAATCTGAAGGTCTCGATACCTCCTCGACAGAAGCTCGATCTGTCAAGATTCATTAAAGCTCAATAGATGTCTCGATCGATCGAGCTTATGGGTTTTCAGACTATAGCCAGCAACGTTTTATTCTAAAAGGCTATTTGTTTATGGGTTTTGTATAATCCTTATTAGACTAGGAAAGCTCAAAGTTTGTGTAAACCTATTTGGAATAGAAGAGCCCATTAAGCTCCTATTTAAAGGAGGTGGGAAAAAGAAAAACCCAACCCTAGAGAGCTTCATAAGGTTTTCTTTTTGAAACCCTAGCCTCCTCCTATAGAAGAAAGAGTTCTTGCTACATTTCTTGTACGCCTTTGGGTTCTATAACCAAGTAAAGTCTCTTGCACCAACATTGAAGATCTTATTGGTGTTTCTATGTGAAGCTGTTGCAAATCAACTACAACAATCAAAGGGTTGCTGTGGAGTTAGTCACGTACTAGGATTCGTGCAAAGAAATAAGCCGCGTACTAGGATCCGTGCATCAAATTGGTTAGTCACGTACTTGGGAGCCGTGCATCAAAAGGAGGAATTGTCACTACAGAACAAGTCCAATTGAGTATTGGGGTAAGGGTCCAACTGTAGGCTGGTAAGGTACTTGGGATTCCTTTACTTGTAACCGCTTGTTATGATAATAGTGGAGTTTCGGGAGTGGTGACCTGAAAATCACCCGGTGGGGTTTTTGCCGTAAGGTTTTTCCCATTCGTAAACAAATCACCGTGTTATTTATTTTCCGCTGCATAATTAGTTTATTGGTGATTTGTTTGTGCTTCCACGCGTTTGCATGATTAATTGATTAATTAACAACTTGGCTAATTAATTAATTGGATTAATCACAAGGGGTCATTCAGTTTGTGGCCTATCACATGTATCCCAACTACATTTTTTAGTGGATTATTGACCGCTTGGAGGGCGGCAGAGAGGTTTTACGCTGAGAGCTTCGGTTTCCTCTTCGATAACACATCGTGTGTTGTCCTTGTGTTTGCATCTCTCTTCCCTTAATCTTTTCCATTTAATTTTTGCAGTGGATGTGATATTATTTGGTTTAGATTGTTTATCAATTCTTGCATAAGCTTATAATCATTTTCCGCACATACATTGTTTGATATAAAGCTTGATTTGGTAATTTGTATTTTGGGGGTCTAAACGTTCATAGTGTTTTCAATGCTATTTGAACATTCAACTTTTTTCATTCCCCAAAGTGAGGCAGATTCCTTCTTGCTAATGTTGTAGCCGGAAAGGCTTCTAGTCATCTGTTAGGACATATGTGTTTCACTTGTTAAGAACATATGTCATTCTTTTATGTAATTGGCTAATCTTTTGACAAAACGCACTTTACTTATAATTGGGTAGACTTAGGTGTTTTTAATACTTCAAGAATCTGTGTTTCAAGATCAAGTGTTGAAGTCATCAAGTTTGACCAAGAAACAAGTTAAGAAGTGCAAGTTCATTAAAACTCGACAGCTAGCATGTGTCGAGGTTTAAGAAGCTGTTCAGCCCGTGTGCTCGACACCTGCTCGACAGCTTCTCAACACCTTCTATCTGTCGAGGTTTAAGAATTTCAGAATTAAGATCTGATTTTCTTGGAATTTGTGTTTATGTGTTTGGGCCTTCTTTTCTCTTAACCCTAGACATATAAAAGGATTGTTTTAAGAGCCTTCAAAGTTGTCACAAGTTGCACAAGCATTGAGCAAAGTCTGTTCAAGCAAATTGTGACCGGAGACAAAGTTTTGCCCTAGTTCACCATTCTTGAAGAAGTTACTGTGTATGTGCACCAAAGAGTTTTGTAACCAAGCATCTTCTTGGTTGTCATCGTGTGGGATGAACTGAAGAACTTTGCAGCCAACAACCTTCTCTAGTTCATGATTGAAGTCGCGTACTGGGATCTGCGCAATTGGTTAGTCACGTACTTGGGAGCCGTGCATCAAAAGGAGAAATTGTCACTACAGAACAAGTCCAATTGGGTATTGGGGTAAGGGTTCAACTGTAGGTTGGTATAAGGTACTGGGATTCCTTTACTTGTAACCACTTGTTGTGATAATAGTGGAATTTCGGGAGTGGTGACCTGAAAATCACCCGGTAGGATTTTTGCCATGTAAGTTTTCCCCATTCGTAAACAAATCACCGTGTTAATTTATTTTCCGCTGCATTTTTAGTTATTGGTGATTTGTTTGTACTACCATGCGCTTTGCATGTTAATTTGATTAATTAATAACTTGTCTAATTAATCAATTAATTTAAATCACAAGGGGTCAATACGTTTTTGGCCTATCAAGTGGTATCAGAGCAGGCACACTCTGATTAGGTTTAATCTTTGTTGTGTTGATCCATTGACCCCTGTTTGTCATGAATAGATGATAGTCATTAATTATACCTCTTTTATTTGATGGCAGCAGCTATGCACACTGGAAAATACGCATGAGAGCTTTCTTGCAATCTTTAGATGAGAAAGTGTGGTAAGCTGTAGAGATTGGCTGGACTAAGCCAAAGGAAGCGCTGACTGATTGGGATGAAGCAACGATTAAGGCGGTAAACTTCAACAGCAAGACATTGAATGCTTTATTCAATGCGGTCACCAATGAGGAGTTTAAGAAGATATCCTCGACTAAAACTGCTAAGGAAGCATGGACCATCCTCCAAACAACCTATGAGGGTACAAAGGCTGTCAAGGATTCAAAGCTTCAAAGGCTTACTACAAGCTTTGAAGAGATAAAGATGGAGGAGGTTAAGTCGTTTGATGAGTTCTATGCCAAGCTTAAAGACATAGTGAACTCAGCCTTCAATCTTGGAGAAATCATTCCTGAACCCAAGATTGTGAGAAAAGTGCTCAGATCTCTACCCGAGAGATTCCATGCCAAGATTACGGTGATAGAGGAATCAAAGGATATTGACAAGATTCCTTTGACAGAGCTGGTTGGTAATCTGTAGACCTACGAGCTAGGGTTATCAACAATTGGCAAGTCAGGTAAGGGCAAGAGCATGGTTTTGAAGGTCAAGAGCAGTGACACAGATGAGTCTTTTGACGATGAACATTCTAAGATGAAGTCTTATATCACTAGGAAGTTCAAGAAGTTTATGAAGAATGCCAATGGAAAGAGCTTCGACAAGGATCATAGGCAATCCAATTCTTCTCTGTTCAAGAGCCAAGATAGAGGGAAGAAGGACGCAAAGGATGGCGGTCAGTACACTATTCCTGCAGGACCTAAGTGCTTTAGGTGTCATGGTTTCGGACACATGAAACAAGAGTGTCCCACATATCTCAAGAGCATTGGGAAGAGTAAGGCACTTGCTGCAACCTTGAGTGACACTGAGCCTGAGGATGATTCTGACAATGAGGATGACGAAATCTTGAATGCTTTCACTGCTACAGTCAATCCTACTGAAGGGATTGTTGAAGACATGGATGAAGAAGAAGAATTGGTGGATTCTAAGTGTGAAAAGATGGATGATCAAGATGATATCCATACAGCCTATGAGAAACTATACAAGCTTTTTGAGAAGCATGAGAAACTGTATAGGCTGGCCACCGAGAAACTCAGTGATGTGGAACTTGATCGTGAAGAGCTGTCCACAAAGTTTGATGATGCTAATCAGACTATTGGAGCACTGAGGTTTGAGAACAATTTCTTGGCTGAGAAGACCAAGAAGCTTGAAGCGGAGCTATTTCAAGTTAGAGCTCAATTGGAGAGGACTTCAAGTGCGAAGCTTGATGAGATGCTCAGCATTCAGAAATTTGCTTCGAATCGAACAGGTTTAGGGTATGGTCTTTCTTCCTCAAATATTGCTTCTACAAGTACTACTGTTTTTGTTCCTCCTGCTCTTTATGTTGAAAATGAGAACAATAATGTTAAAACTGATTTGGCTAGTGAGAACATAGACAAGGGTAAATCTATCTTAGGAGCACCCCCTAAGCAAGATAAGAAAGATGTTAAAAACCCTAGGGCTAAGAAGGCTAACTCTCAAAAGCCTAAACAGAAGAAGCAGCATCTCTGTCATCATTGTGGTGTTGCCGGTCATACTCAACCAAATTGCTATAAGTGGTTAGCCACTCAACAGAGCAATGGCATGATAGCATCTAGAAGCCAGAATCAGCTTCAATCCTCTCTTGCTCATCTTGGAGATCTTCTTAAAGCCCTCATGTTCCTTTCGAACTTGAACGGTTTCAATTCTCCCCCCTTACCACCGGCTCAAGGGTTTAATCAACGGAAAGGTTCTTCCAAGGTGTGGAAGGAAAAGGGTTTCAAGTGATTCCATCACTTTCTTCTCTCTCTTCGTGTTTTTTTTTTTTTTTTTTTTGCAATACTTGTATGTTTTGCTTTATTGTTTTGAGTCAGTCTAATTTTATACTTTGCTTTATTAACATGTTTTTGTTTGTTTATTTTAAATTTTGTTTTTTTTTTTCATATAAAAATAAAAAAAATGAAAAATCAGAAAATACAAAAACAGTGTGTGTTTTGGATGGCCATTGAAACAAGTTTTCTAAACTTTGTATCATTTGTAGCTTAGATGAGCATCTCTATCCACAACTAAGCAAGTGAGCTTTGTGGCTCGTGTTTGTGATGAGTAAGATTAAGTTATCTCTTGTACTTAACACTCATATCACTCTTTTTGACAGGAAGGACTAGAAAATCCTAAGAGAAAGGCATAAATAACCATCTCACCACTGTTGCCCACCAATCATGAAAGACATCTGTATGCTTCGGCATAGCAAAAGTGTGATATCAATGACATTTGTGTGCTTCGGCATAGCAAAATTGGAATGTCAAATATCATTGGGTATTTCTTTTCTCTCTCTTATATGCCCATGCATGATATGCTTAAAAAGAAAAATGCAAAGAAAATAAAAAGCAAAAAGATCAAAAATGCTTTTAAATATGATTGCAAGCGTGTATTCTAAGAGATGTGGGAGTTATAGAATGTACCTCGAAGGTGATAGTCCCCATCAAACAATTCTGATTGAGTGTGAGTTAAAGTGATTTTCTCATATCTCAAATCGTCATAACATGTATACACTTATGCAATCTTGCGATGTTTTTCACACACAACACGCAATATTCTTTGCTACTCTTGATACATATGCAGGTACAATATAATTTGGCCATCACAGGGTTTTACATGTGTTAATGTATGCTCACTAAACTGTCTTGACTTGTTTTTGAAATATAAAATTGGTTAGACTTGTTTAGTGTGTGTGTGTGTGTTTTTGGGATCCATGTGCTTAAAATTACTGTTGATAGATGTTTTTGAGAGCTTAATATGTTGATTGGATCATTGGTTGAGTTGCATGCTTGATTGCATTCATGACTATGTTTTTCACTTCTCGAAAAACTGTTTTTAAAAGCTAGCTCAACACCTTCTCGATACCTAGCTATTTGTCGAGCTTCTTAAGCTTTTTCTTATCGCAATCTTGACAGCTTCTTGACACCTGGAGGATCAATCGAGAAAGTTCCTGCCTCCTCGATAACTTCTCAACAGCTGTGTCGATCGATCGAGCTTCTGTTCTTATTTCTGGTGGTTTGTTCCTCGACACCTTCTCGACACTTGCATCTGTCAATGACCATTTTCTTGACCCCTATCTCGATAGATGTCTCGACACCTTCTTCTGTCGAGCTTTACTGAGGTTCTATATATACTTCTATGCGATCCGGTTTATCATTTTCTCTCGATCTCTCTCTCGATAGCTCTATCTTTTCTCTGCCAAACACTCTCATCTCACTCCAATCTTGATCCTCAAGGTTTCTTCAAGCATTTTCAAGAGTTTCTTCACTTGGTAAGTTTCTATTCTCTCATTCTTCATGCATTTCATGTTTTGAAACCTAGGTTTTGGGGGTTTTGAAAAATTTTGGGGTTTTTCAAAATTGATGAGTTATTGTTGAAATTTTGGGATGGGTTTTCACTTAAATGAGTTTAAAATCTCATGCATTGCATCACATTAGCATTATAACAGTATTATCATGCATTTAGATGTGTGCAATCTGTTTGTGTGCTGATAGGTTTGGATTGGGCTGAGCCCATGATGCAATTTCTTTTGCATGTCATATGTTCATGCATTTCCCATGCATACGTACTCTCTTTTCAATATACTTGTTATATTTGAATTTCTTTAGGAATTTTATGATTGTCTCTCTCTCTTTCCCTCTCTTTCTGTTTACGATAGTCGTGTCTATGGCACCTAAGCGTAAATCCACTCCGGCTCGAAACCCTCTTCGTTTCGGAGCCTCTTCATCTTTTGATTCTACTCCTTTCTCTCTCTTCGATTCCGTGATGATGATGCCCACAAGGCATTCTCGAAGAAATTTTCTAGATGAGGCATTCATTATGAACGCCAAGTCATTCTGGGGACTTCGCCGACACCGACCTTCCCAATGTCATTCACAGTCGGGGATGGGAGTCACTGTGTGACGTCCCGGTCACTTGTCCTTTCGTGCTTATCCAAGAGTTTTACTCCAACATGCACGAGATTGATCGTTCAGTACCTCTTTTCTTCACTCGCGTTCGAGGTACGCGCATTCCTGTCACACCGCAACTTGTTGCGGATGTGCTTCGGGTTCCTAGGGTAAAGTTTCCTGACTATCCTAGTTGTGAGCATCTGAGGACTGTGTCCAAGGATGAGCTTAAATCATCTTTTTGTGAGTGTCCATCTGAGTGGGGTGAACGCCAGTTCACTTACTGTTCGGGCTTTGCAAAAGGCCCTCAGTTTTTGAACGTGGTGAAGACCTTTGTACTCCATCCTCTCTCTCATTATAACTCCATTACAGAGCCTCATGCTTGGTTTTTGTTGTCCCTACTGAGCATCTTACTATTGACTTCCCTTCTCATTTCATTCTTTCTATTATAGATGTTCATTTAGATTTGGCATCCTGTGATAAGCTCATCTTTCCTTCCGCTATCACGAGGCTTTTATGCCACTTTTCTGTCCTTTTTCCTATGTCCGACTACTTCACTCACATTTGTGCCATAAACGCCACTACCGTAAAACGTAGTGAGGCGTAGTTTAGTTCGCAATAGGAGTCAGCAACTCCTCCCTCCCGTTCGACTCCATCTCAATCAGCTCCATCCACATCCGCTCCTTCCTCTTCTATGGGCGATGTGACTCTTGGTGACATCATGGCGTAGCTGCAGCGCATGGATGCTCGCCTTGATACACTCTCTATTGAGTTATATCAGGTGAACGTTAGTGTTATCCATATTGCTAGGCGGCAAGCGAGCATGGGTGGCTTTACATCTGAGGCTTCTCCTTTACCACCTTTTGTGCCTTCTGAGTCTAAGTCTGATGATGATGATGATGGTGATGACGATGATGCTTCTGATGATGATGGAGATGCTAGCTTTACCAATGGGATGTCTACTTGACATTCTTACCCTTTGTCACTCGTGACAAAAAGAAGAAGTAGTTTTGGGATATGAGAGTAGTCATTTTTAGGGGGAGAGTTAGTATAGGACCATTTTGTTAGGGGGAGTGTTGATATTTTTGAGGGATGTAGTAAGGATATTATGTATCTTTTCTTTTCTTTCTTTTAAAGATACATTGTTCTTGTACATTGGGTCTTGTAACCATTTTTACACATACATTGTACTTATTCTCTTTAAATGTCGATGTATGTTTCTTTCACCTATCCTTACATGTGTTGTTTCTTTTCTCTCTTTATACGCATGTTTCTTATTAAACGTATGCAATCTATTATTTTTGTTTCACATAAAGATGCCTTGATGAGTTTTGTTTAAAGTGTTTCATGTTAGGACAAATGTATTTCACTTGTTAAGAACATATGTTATTCTTTTATGTAATTAATCCTTTGACAAAATGCACTCAACTTGTAATTGGGTAGTTCTAGGTGTTTTTAATACTTCAAGAAACAAGGTTTCAAGATCAAGTGTTGAAGTCATCAAGTCTGTCCAAGAAATAAGCTGAAGAAGTGCACAGTCATTAAATCTCGATACCTGCTCGACACCTTCTATCTGTCGAGGTTTATAAAATTAGAATTTCTGATCTGATTTCTTGGGATCCGTGAATGTGTCTTTGGGCCTTCTTTTCTTCTATCCCTAGGCATATAAAATCATTGTTTTAAGGGCCGTCAAAGTGTTCACAAGTTGCACAAGCATTGAGAAAACTCTGTTCAAGCAAATTGTGACTGGAGACAAAGTATGCCCTAGTTCATCTCTTCTGAAGAAGTTGCTGTGTATGTGCACCTTTGGGTTTTGTGACCAAGCATCTTCTTGATCTTCATCGTGGATGAATTGAAGAACTTTGCAGCCAACAACTCTTTCTAGTTGGTGATTGAAGTCGCGTACTGGGATCCGCGCAATTGGTTAGTCACGTACTTGGGAGCTGTGCATCAAAAGGGAAACTATCACTACAGAACAAGTCCAATTGGGTATTGGGGTAAGGGTTCAACTGTAAGTTGGTAAGGTACTTGGGATTCCTTTACTTGTAACCGCTTATTGTGATAATAGTGGAGTTTCGGGAGTGGTGACCTGAAAATCACCCGATGGGGTTTTTGTCGTCAAGTTTTCCCCATTCGTAAACAAATCACCGTATTATTTATTTTCTGTTGCATAATTAGTTTATTGGTGATTTTTTTGTGCTATCACGCGTTTGCATGTTAAATTGATTAATTAATAACTTGGCTAATTAATTAATTTAATCACAATGGGTCAATACGTTTATGGCCTATCATTTCAGAAATACAGGTTGTCAAAGTCTACTTGCCATAAACTCTCTTTTTGCAAAGTTTTTCAAGAGTTTGTGTTAGGATAGATTTCATTGTATTCAACAAGTGAATATGAGTTGAGTGATTTATGACTTCTCTCATATGTTCATTTGTTAGTTGTGGTTTTCTCATGGATTGCCAAAGAGGGAGATTGTTAGGACATATGTGGTTCACTTGTTAAGAACATATGTCATTCTTTTATGTAATTGGCTAATCCTTTGACAAAACGCATTTTACTTGTAATTGGGTAGATCTAGGTGTTCTTAATACTTCAAGAAACTGTGTTTCAAGATCAAGTGTTGAAGTCATCAAGTCTGTCCAAGACACAAGCTGAGAAGTGCAAGTTCATTAAAGCTCAACAGCTAGCATGTGTCAAGGTTTAAGAAGCTGTTCAGTCCGTGTGCTTGACACCTGCTCGACACCTCTTATTTGTCGAGGTTTAAGAATTTCAGAATTAAGATCTGATTTTCTTGGAATCCGTGTTTATATGTTTGGGCCTTCTTCTCTTTTAACCCTAGACATATAAAAGGATTGTTTTAAGGGCAGTCAAAGTGTTCACAAGTTGCACAAGCATTGAGAAAAGTTTGTTCAAGCAAATTGTGACCGGAGAGAAAGTTTTGCCCTAGTTCATAATTCTTGTGAAGAAGTTGCTGTGTATGTGCACCATAGGGTTTTGTAACTAAGCATCTTCTTGATTGTCATCGTGTGGGATGAACTGAAGAACTTTACAGCCAACAACCTTCTCTAGTTGGTGATTGAAGTCGCGTACTGGAATTCGCGCATTGGTTAGTCACATACTTGGGAGCCGTGCATCAAAAGGAAAAATTGTCACTACAGAACAAGTCCAATTAGGTATTGGAGTAAGGTTTCAACTGTAGGTTGGTATAAGGTACTGGAATTCCTTTACTTGTAATCGCTTGTTGTGATAATAGTGGAATTTCAGGAATAGTGACCTGAAAATCACTTGGTGGGGTTTTTGCCGTGTAGGTTTTCCCCATTTGTAAACAAATCACCATGTCAATTTAATTTCCACTGCATACTTAGTTTAATTGGTGATTTGTTTGTACTACCACGCGCTTTGCATGTTAATTTGATTAATTAATAACTTGGCTAATTAATCAATTAATTTATTCACAAGGGGTCAATAGGTTTCTGGCCTATCACCATCTTCCTTCTTAGTTCACCTTTTTTGCCTTGCTCGAGGTCCTAGGTTCCTTCAACAGGTTTTGGCCCAAAAATCATCATTGGTCTCTATCACTCTCTTTTGGTTCATAGGAAGTTGATTTTGACAGGACCTCCTTTGCCTTTCGTGCCCCTTTTTACGTAAGCATGTCATATCCTGAGTTGTCCACGTCCTGGTTGGCATCTTCTAGCTTTTCCCGAGGACCTGCTCTTTAAGGTTGGTGGATCCTGTGCAATTTGGGCCCAGATCCTACTCGCCCCTTCAAACTTTCTTAGGTATCATGACTTCCTTACATCCTTGTGCCAAGCCTTCACCATCCCACCTTTTCTAAGGGCCAAGACTTACTTTTCTTCTTCCTATAGGCTAGGCCCTCCTTTTCCATTTTAAGGTCCAAGCCTTCTTCCTTTTCTCATTTTCGTGGGCTAGATCTTTCTTGCTTTTGTGGGTCTAGCTCCTTATTATATTTTAGACCTCAACAATGGCATATTTGGCATTTACTATAGTGATGTTCTAACAATAGAACTATACAGACAAGTGTGTTATTTGTTTTTTTGGTATTTTTTATTTGAACTTTCTCTCTCTTACATAAAAATATCTTCCTTTTCACTCTCAGCCATTCATCTCTCTCGGCCTCACCTCTTTCTCCTTCTCTCATGTCTCTCTCAATTGAATCTCTTTCATTCAAAATTTCTTTCTTCCATATGAATAATAAAGAAAAAAAATAAATAAAAGAGTTGAATGTTCAATTAGTGTGTAAAACACCTTGAACGTTTAAACCCCCAAATTACAAATTACCAATTCAAGCTTATTATCAAAAAATGTATATGCGGAATATGAAAATAAGCTAAAACATAATTGATAAAACAATCTAAACCAAATAAAATCACAACCACAACAGAAATTAAATGGCAAAGATTAAGGAAAGAGAGATGCAAACACAAAGACAACACAACGATGTGTTATCGAAGAGGAAACCGAAGTCCTAGGCGTAAAACCTCTCCGCCGCCCTCCAAGCAGCCAATAATCCACTAGAGAATGAAGTTGGGATACATGAATAGCAGAAAACCCTCCAAGTGTACCTAAGCCCTCCAAGCTTTTTGCTCCAACGAGGTTACGCTGAACCTTTGTCTTTTCTAGCTTACCGGATTTCGCTATAGCCCATAACATCAACCAGTATCAATTAGTCCCTTCCTAACTTCTTCCCAAGCACAAAATAACCTTCTCATAGATATGGGTATGGTGAGAAAAGGATTTGGCTAATGTACCTCTCAAGGATGTAACAATGGAGAGGGTGAGAGTAGAGGAATTTGGAGAATCAAAGGATGAAGATTGTGGACGAGTCAATCTTGTTTTTCTCTATTGTTTCTTTCTCAAAATTTTCTCTGGAAGCTTTCTACATTTCGTGGGTATAGGGGGTATTTACACTGGTGTGTGTTTGGAATGCAAAATGTTAGTTTTTCCCAAACATAGTGGTTTGGCGACTTGACCCGCGACTTGACTGAGTCACGAGTCTGAGTCACAAGCTAACTGCCTAGCTAGATTGGAAGTTCTGTCTTGTAGTGCTCCAGCTGGTGTGACTCTTTAGCTCCTTTGCATGCTTCACATGTGTGCCTCCTTTGGCGACTTGCCAGTCGTGAGCCAATCGCAAGATCTAGTTGCGAGGCCCTGCTGAGTGCACATTCTTGAGCTTTTCTTCACACTCTCTCACACACTACCCTTACCTAATTCCCACCTAAATACAGGGTTTCTAAATGCTAAATTACAAGCAAATTGGCATGGAATAAAGCCAACAAAATGGTTGATTAAATTCAATCTTACAATCTCCCCTTTTGGCTATTTCTTAACAAAACCCTAAAACAAACTCTAGACTTAACATGTAAGTTGGGAACAGTTGAACAAAACTCACTCACACCTAACTCTAGAATCTATGAAGCTCTTGAACCATACGTACAAGTATTTCCTAAAAACAACAACACAATATGATCGTTGTATGCAGAAAACTTGAAATGCATATGGAGCAAGTATAATACGATCAAGGAAAATGGAATGAAGCAATAAAGCATGGCTTGACCAAAAACGAACAATCATTATAACTAGTGATCACAATGATCATTCACACAAGAAATGAACATCTAGACATGCAAGTTAATAAGCTCAATGCAAAGTATCATTTGCATGTCCAACACTCAACCGATACAAAAACTCAAAGTAATTGCATCAAGGATATAAAATCCAACAAAGGCACAAGAGTGATGTACTTAAAGAAATGCATAACATTAACAACAAGTACTAAGCTACAAAGCATGGGAACAAAACATCATAATATAAAAATACACAAAATAAGTCCTGATATATGATAAAATTAAGCAACTTATTCCTGCTTTTCAACATCAATACTCCCCCTTTGATCAAGCTCTTTCTCCCCTTATCATCATCATCTCCCTCTTTTTGTCATGGAATAGCTAGTCCTCATTTTCTTCTAGCTTTCTTTGAATTTCATCCAATTAAGTTTGGAAAGAAGTGAACTTCATATCACAATGGATGTTGTGATGGTTCAGGAGAGAAGTGAGTCCAGACATTTTAGTGCTTATGTCATGGACAGTGGCTATAATGTTGTCTAACTTCTCATCATAGGAGGATGAGCTAGAGCGTGAACCACTATGAATAGCTGAAGTCTCTGTTTTGATTCCCTTCCGACTATGACCAATACTAGCGTTGAGCGTACGAATGTTGATTGGACTTGGCTTAGGGTAGGGAGACTCATCTTCTGATGAATGAATGTCTTTGAGTTTCAATATCCTTGAAATAAGGCAACAAAAAGGAATGCAGGTCCCTGAGTCAGTTCTGGTAATAGTCTTGTGCAAAATATGAAAGATATGATATGAGCGCAAATATCTATCTCTTCATCTGTTATCAAATCATGAAGAAACAAAGCTCTCCCGAGATTCATGTACCCGGTGCTGGATAAAGGATATAGATTTTGGAACATGATTATGGTAAGCACCCTTAGTTCCGGAGAAAGTAAGGAAACACTGATTGAGTTCCCATTTGGTAAGAATTCCAAGTTTCTTCCAAGAGTGTCTCGAAGTAAGTCCTCATCTGGATTCAAATCATCATATACCGGTGGATTAGTAAACATCGGCCAGTTGATGTATAGGATTTCTGCCAGATAAACGGGGGACACTGAGAAACTCTTTCCTCTAACCCAACATTTGAGCTCCTGTCCTTCGATAATGGCATTAGCATAGAACTCTTTCACCAAATTCTCGTATTCTTCATCAAGATCGGAGAGAAGGAAGTTCCAATCCTTGGTGGCAAATCATTTAGGAATGTCGGTGTCCAGGAGAGACGGCTGGTCAACAGCCCTTTCAACCAGCAATGATGGTTCTCAAAAGTATTTCTCATAGGTCTAAAAAGCCGCATAAGATCTGAACTTGTTAGGGTCATACATTCTCGTTGGTGATCAGGTCCTCCTTGGCTTAGGAGAGAGATCATCAACATCAATCACTGGCTCTTTCCCTTTGCTACCACCTCCTTTCAAAACTGATCTTTTGAACGGAGACATTTTCAAGCTGCATCATGTTACACCAAAGAGCAACAGAGATCACACAAGACAACAAACTCTAGTAGTAATGGGTTAATCCTAAAACAGGAATATTTGAAGAAAACCCTAAAATCATGAGGTCTCAAACATGTCATAGAAGGTGTATCTCACAAATAGCACATTGTGCACCCAAAGGCAGAGTGTAACAGCACATAACCTACACAACCCACACAACAATCTTGCCAAAGCATCAAATACCCATATTCAAGCATCATAGTCACAGAGATTATCAAAAACACCCAATTCAAAAAATCTTAGGTAAGAAATGTGAAATACAATAAGAAAGAAACGGAACCCATACCTTTTCTTGAAGATTGGTGAACAGGTGAGGAAGAATATGGAGAGTTTGTGTGTGAACACGGTGATTTTGAAAGAGGAGAAGACGAACAAGAAGATGAACAGTCACGAGATGTGAGGGAAAAATGAAAAGTTTTTGAAACCAATTCTAAAAAAGACCCAAATTGTGCAAAACAAGCGATTTTCGCGACTGATCTGAGTCACGAACAAGTCGCCAAATCAAACCGCCAGAAACCTACAAGACAAAATTTTTGAAAAATTGTCAAAGTGTTTTTCGCGACTGGAAGTTCCACTTGCGAGTAAGTCGCGACTGAAGCTTCCACTCTAAGTCGCAACATGAGTCGCAAAAATTTCAAAAACCTAGATTTTTTGAAATTTTTCTAAGTCTTTTTCGCGACTGGGACTTTGACCCACCAGTGAGTCATGAAACCCTTATGAGTAAGCTCGCGACTGAGGCATGCAACTGGATTGACCCGCGAGGCAAGTCACCAGAATTGGGTTGCATAGTTTTTGAAAATTTTTGAAAATTTTCAAACTAAAAACACTTTCCAAAAATAATTAAAATACTCAAAAATCTTTTTGTGTTTGATCAACATATAATTGAGCATGTGCAACATATTTAATCAAGTACAATCACACAAATGAATATGTCATTCATTGAACATAGACATGTGTGATGTGTGTGGATACCAAAAATGAGATAATCCTTAGTCTAGTGTGAAGCTTCAATGATCAATTCAACCAAGGCATACACAATTAGCACTAGGAAAAG
The DNA here is from genome assembly GCA_019022515.1 of Quercus aquifolioides. Classification (NCBI taxonomy): domain Eukaryota; kingdom Viridiplantae; phylum Streptophyta; class Magnoliopsida; order Fagales; family Fagaceae; genus Quercus; species Quercus aquifolioides. Next base: position 1,972,604 of record CM032325.1, on the reverse strand, counting down.
TGACCTATCTCAATTATAGAAATATGCATATATGACCTCCCACAAAAACTTGATAACATAATTTTGAAGCTTTTCATTTGGCTCCATATTCATCATATCAGTTGATCTTTTTGAATTATTACATCTTATTTTGAGATTGATGCCTGGAATTTTTTACATTTCAAATTGATGAGTAAGCCTTTGGCTTTTTGGACATCATACATTTTTCACAAAAGTCGCTTTCCCTTTTTCCTAGTCAAATACTAGTATGTGTGAAGGCTTTTGCAGCTCATTATCTCTTTTCATTTTGAGATTTAAATTTGTTGAGCTCTTTAAATAAAAAATAAAAAGAGTAGGAAGATATATAGGCACAAGACTATGCAAGTTTCAAGACCAACAAAACCATTGACTAATCATTCATGACAAGTTTGAAGATCTATTTACAATAGTCACATAGATGTCAAGATTTTTCCCACAATGATATGAGTGCATGAAGAACAAACTACACTTGTAAATGCACAATGCCATTAGCACAAAGGTATAAGGAAAAACATGCTTGTGACAAAATACAATAATTTCGATCAAACTTTTTGGATTTTCTACTTTTTATGTGTTTTTGGATTTTTGACACAAAAGCAATAAAAGATTGATAAAAAAAATGTTAAAACGTTCGAAGCAAAAAGCAAGCAAACATGACAAGCTATACAAATAGCCAACAAAGTAGTGTGTGCCCTACAAAAAATATCAAATCAAGATAAAGAGGTAAAGCACATTCACACATGAGATTCAAGGAATTGTACCAACACCGATGGTCTTACGGAGTGATTCAAATCGTGGACCATCGAGAGGCTTGGTGAAGATGTCCGCCTTTTGATTATCTGTATGTATGAATTCATGACATACAACTTTATCTTCCACCAAATCCCGAATGAAATGGTAACGTATCTCTATGTGTTTCGACTTTGAATGCTAAACCCGATTCTTAGAGAGATTTATGGCACTGGTGTTATCACAGAAAACAGACATTGTATCTTGAGGAATCCTGTAGTCATGAAGTAGCTTTGTCATCCAAAGGAGTTGTTTGCAGCAACTTCCAGCAGCTATGTACTCTGCTTCAACCATAGAAAGAGACACGAAATTTTGTTTCTTACTCATCCAAGAGACAAGGTTGTTTCCAAGATAGAAGCAGCCACCTGAAGTACTCTTTCGATCATCCACCCTTCCAGCCCAATCTGCATCTGAATATCCTGCAAGGCAAACATTTGAGTCCTTTGAGTACCACAAGCCATAATCCAAAGTTCCATTGACATATCGTATGATTCGCTTCACCGCAGTCAAGTGGGATTCCTTCGATGCAGCTTGATATCGTGCACAAACACCCACGCTAAAAGCAATATCCAATCTACTGGCTGTAAGATAGAGTAGACTCCCAATGATACCTTCTATACAAGGTTGGACTCACTTCTACCCCGGAAGAATCAACATTAAGTTTTGTAGATGAACTCATGGGAGTAGAGGCATGCTTTTTGGAATCTAATCCAAACTTCTTGACAATATTTCTAGCATATTTTTCTTGTGAAATGAATATGCCTTCCTTCCTTTGTTTGACTTGAAGACCCAAGAAAAATGTAAGCTCCCCCACCATACTCATCTCAAATTCTTTCTTCATCTCCTCGGAGAACTCTATAGCTCGAGCATCAATGGTAGCTTCAAATACTATGTCATCAATGGTAGCTCGAGAAGGTAATCCCTATCATTCTTGACAAATAAAGTTCGATCGGCATACCCTCTTTTGAACCCTCTATCCAGGAGGTAATGGGTAAGCCGATCATACCAAGCTCTCGAAGCTTGTTTCAAGCCATAAAGAACTTTCTTCAATCTCAGCACATGGTCCAAGAAGTGAGGATCTTCGAAGCTTTTGGGTTGTTCAACAAACACTTCTTCATTCAGGTAGCCATTTAGAAATGCACATTTCACATCCATTTGGTAAAGTTTGAAGTGCATAGTGCATGCAATTGACATAAGAATGTGAATAGACTCAAGTCTTGCCATAGGAGCGAAGGATTCATCAAAATCTACTCCTTCTACTTGAGTGTATCTTTGAGCCACTAGTCAAGATTTGTTTCGGATAATCTCTCCATCTTCATCGGTCTTGTTTTTTAAGATCCATTTGGTACTGATGACATGAACATTTTCAGGCCTAGGAGCAAGTTCCCATACATCATTTCTCATAAATTGATTCAGCTCTTCATGCATTGACTCAACCCAATTTTCATCTTGAAGAGCTTCTTTTACCTTTTTTGGCTCAAATTGAGCAAGATAGCAATGATATGTTACATGATTGGCCAGAAGTATGTTTCCCTTTCTAAGACGAAGACCTTCATTTAAAGACCCAATGATGTTACTGTCCGGATGGTTTTTAATCATTCTTGATGATGGCTTCTTTGATGTGGACACTTCATCATTTTAGGAGAGAGAGGGATGAACTTCCGGAGGAGTGAGAGGACTTGCTGTTCTAGACATTGATCTTGTTTCCATTCTTGAGTTCACGGGAGTTGATTCCTTTTCCAGTGTAGGTCCTTCAACTTCAATATCAAGAGCTTCGACCTCAGCTATGGGCTCTTTGGTGCTTGGCCCTTCTCCATCATCAACCATCTCTACCTTTGTTATAGCATCATCAATTTCTACATTGATGGATTCCATTACCGTCTTTGTTCTCTTGTTGAAAACTTTATATACCCGGCTAGTAGTAGAATACCCAAGGAAGATGCCTTCATCACTTTTTGCATCAAAATTTCCAAGGTTTCCCTAATCATTTAGAATGTAACACCGGCTTCCAAACACTCGGAAGTACTTCACTTTCGGCTTCTTTCCATTCTAAATTTCATAAGCGGTCTTCTTTGTTCTCGCTCGGAAGAATATCCTATTTCCAATGTGATATGAGGTGTTCACAGCTTCTCCCTAAAACTTTTGAGGAATTTGCTTGTTGAGTAGCATAACTCTTGCCATTTCTTGAATCACCCAATTTTTCCTCTCAACCACCCCATTTTGTTGAGGAGTTTTGGGGGCTGAAATTTCCTTTTTGATCCCATTCTTCTCACAAAACGACTCAAATCTTGCATTCTCAAACTCTTTGCTATTATCACTCCTTATCTTGACAATCGGAACCCCTTTCTCGTTTTGTAGTCTATTGCATAGAATTTCCAATTTCTCACATGCTTCTTATTTTTCTCTAAGAAATTCCACCCAAGTGTATCTTGAAAAATCATCAACAATGACCATAATGTACCTCTTTCCTCCTAGACTTTCAGTTCTTGTAGGCCCCATTAAATCAACATGAAGAAGCTCTAAACAACGAGAGGTAGCAATCACATTCACCTTGGGATGACTTACCTTTGTTTGCTTTCCCATTTGGCATGCACCACAAATTGTCTTCTCAACCTTCCAAACTTTGGAAGTCCCTCAACAGCTTCAAGTTTAGATACTTTAGCTACTTGTTTGAAATTTCCATGCCCAAATCTGTGATGCCAAAGTTCCAACATGTCAACATGAGCACTTCTACAGGAAATTGGTGCCGTAGGAACTACTCCGTAGCAATTGTCGGTAGTCCTATTTCCCTCATAGACATGAACCCCTTCTTCATCAATGATTATGCACCCCTTCTTTGAGAATTGAACAAGGAAGTCTTCATCACATATTTGAATGATGCTTAAGAGATTTGCTTTCAGCCCCCTTGATGTATAAGACATCCTTCAATAGAGGTCATTCCGGTATCTCAATAGTCCCTTCGTGGAGAACTTGAGCATGACTCCTATCGCCAAATGTCACATAGTCACTAACCTTGTCTTTGAGTGACTTAAATAGTGATTTATCTCCTGTCATATGACGAGAACAATCGCTATCAAGATACCATAAACATGAATTAAATACCTTCAAAGAGGTGTGCACAAATAGGCAAGCATGGGACAAGCACTCTTGACCTTCAAACAGAAACTTATCTTCATTTTTCATGCTCTTGTTAGATTTAATTTTCTTCTTCAGATTATCAACTTTATCACACAATATTGTATTTCTTCTTTTATACTTTTTAATCAACGAATTAGACTCACAAAGACTATTGTGTAAGATGTGATTCTCATTTTCGAAATATTTCAGCATGTGAAAAACATCCTAGCACGTTTCTTTGTTTTTAATAATTCTAGGAGTTCATTGTCAGGACACCCTTCAAACATACTCATAGAGTCATTATTACAAACATTTAAACTACAATTCAGCATTGCCTTTTCCGTAGTTTCATCCATAGCTAAGGGGTCTAGGATCGCATTTAGGTAATTAAACCATAGCAAGTGCACTCGCTCTGATACCAATTGAATGTTCAATTAGTGTGTAAAACAACTTGAACGTTTAGACCCCCAAATTACAAATTACCAATTCAAGTTTATTATCAAACAATGTATGTGAGGAATATGAAAATAAGCTAAAACAGAATTGATAAAACTGAATGTTCAATTAGTGCGTAAAACACTTATGAACGTTTAGACCCCCAATTCACAAATTACCAATTCAAGCTAATTATCAAACAATGTATGTGCAGAATATGAAAATAAGCTAAAATAGAATTGATAAAACAATCTGAACCAAATAAAATCACAATCACAACAGAAATTAAATGGCAAACATTAAGGGAAGAGAGATGCAAACACAAAGACAACATAGCGATGTGTTATTGAAGAGGAAACCGAAGTCCTCGGTGTAAAACTTCTGCTAAGTGCACACTCTTAAGCTTTTCTTCACACTCTCTCACACACTACCCTTACATGATTCCCACCTAAATACAGGGTTTCTAAATGCTGAATTACAAGCAAATTTGGCATGAAATAAAGCCAACTAATGATTGAATAAATTCAACCTTACAATCTCCTCCTTTGGCTATGCCGTGACAAAACTCTAAAACAAACTCTAGACTTAACATGTGAGTTGGAAACAGTTGAACAAAACTCACTCACACCTAACTCTAGATTCTGTGAAGCTCTTGAACCATAGGACAAGTATTTCCTGAAAACAACAACACAATATGATCATTGTAAGCAGAAACCTTGAAAGCATATGGAGCAAACACAATGCGATCAAGCAAAATAAATTAAAGCAAAAAAGCATGGCTTGACCAAAAATGAACAATCACTATAAATAGTGACCACAATGCTCATTCACACAAGGAATGAACATCCAAACATGCAAGCTAATAAGCTTAATGCAAAGTATCATTTGCATGTCCAACACTCAACCGATACAAAAACTCAAAGTAATTGCATCAAGGATATAAAATCCAACAAGTGCACAAGAGTGATGTACTTAAAGAAAATGCATAACATTTAACAGCAAGTACTAGGCTACAAAGCATGGGTACAAAAGTGATGCACAATATAAACTAAAAGTGCTTAAAGTTTCTCCCCCTCAAAATGATGAGAAGTTGTGATGCACTTGGAACATATATACCTGTAACCTGAAACACTTGCACAAAACACATTAGACCCTCAAGGTAAAGCAAGTAATAAAAGGACAAGTATAATGTAACAAGTAAAAAGCGATCAAGTAAACATGATGTAAAACATATGAGCAACTTGACCATACACCAAAACAGTCATAAAGAAATGACTACAATGATCACATAGCAAAGCAAATGATCATCCGAACATGCATTCAATGAAGCACAATAGCATAAGGATGTATGCATGTCCAACATACAAACACGATGCAATGAGAACAACAAAGCATAGATACTAAACATAACTCAAAGCACCATAAAGCAAACAAGAAAACAAACAAAAAGAAACACAAACAAAACAAAGTTTTCTTATAAACAAAGTGTCTTCTCCCCTTTGGTATATGCATCTCTCCTATGGAATATCTCTCCCCCTACAAATGTGCACAAGAAATAGAATTTCTCCCCCTAAGAATGTGCACAAGAGTCATATAGAAATGACAAAACTCTCCGGTATACTCTCTAGAGTATACTCTCCCCCTTTTTGTCACGAATAGACAAAGGGTCAAGGAGAAACGAGGGCAAGAGATGAAGGTACGAACAATGATAATGATGCATGAAGGGTGCGAGATGAATGAGAAAATGAAGCTCAAACCTAAGATAAAAACAAAATGCTACAAAGCATAAAGTAAACATAACATGCTAGGATGAAGAAACAAGGTATAGACCAATGCATGACAAGGGTAGCAGAGGTGTGTGCATGAGGTGGCAGTGTGCAATGCATGACCAATGCATGGAAAATGCACTTGTGGCGCAAGGTGTGTTAGATACACAACCAATTAACCAAACATGTTCCTAATGAGGAAATATGAGAAACCCCAAAGTTTGGTACTCATCGGAGTCCAAACAAGTGAGAAAATGCTTAAGAGGCATTTTATCAAACACCTAGCGTGCACACTATGAACAACAATGTAAAACAATGCATGAACATCATGAAATCCACCCTTAATACATGTTATTTTTGCCACAAGGGGCCAACATCCAAAGCAAATCATCAAAAGAAACCAATCCCATACAAAAATTTGACAAAAATTAAGTTTTCCCAACCCCTATAATGAAAATCCCAACCAAGAGTACAAAACTCTCCAAAACATAATCTAAGGATCCAAATCAATGAAAAGAGTTTAAAATTACCTTAGAGATGTTAATGGAATGAAAAACCATTCAAATTGATTGGGTTTTGATGTAAAAATATTGAAAGAGGGGTTTAAGAGAGGATGTGAGAGGTTTAAAACAAGTTTCCCATGAAAAGCTCTTTAAAAAGCTGTTTCTGGGCGTTTCACGACTGGGTGAGTCGCGAAGATTTTCGTGAGTTGCGAGTGAGTCACGAAAGTTTCTGGATGAACTCACGACTTGCGAATTTCGCGACTGGCGAGTCGCGAGATGAGTCGCGAATATTTTCGCGAGTCGTGCAAGTCGCGAGGTGAGTCGCGATCAATTCTGACACCTGTTTTTCAACACAGAACATGTTTAAACAATGAAACACAAAGTAAGCACTAAACATGAACACAAAGAGTGATAAAAATCACTTCCAAATACATATAAAATGATCAAAAAATGTTTTTGGATTGATCCATATATAATTGAGCACACACACATCACATTTAAACTAGTACAATCGAACAAATGAATAAGGCATTCATTGAACATTAGGCATGTGTGTTATGTGTGTGTGTGTGTGTATATCAAATGTGGAATAGTCCTTAGTCTAGAATGAAGCTTCAATGATCAATTCAATCAAGTCATACACAACTAGTACTAAGTCAAGTGGTCTATCTCAATTATAGAAATAAGCATATATAACCTCCCATAAGAAAATGATTACATATCTTTGAAACTTTTCATTTGGCTTCTTTACAATTCATAACATTTGATAATTTTTGATCTTTACATATCTTTTTGAGATCGATGCCTAAAATTTTTGATATTTCAATTTGATGAAAAAGCCTTTGGCTTTTGGGCACCATACATTTTCAATACAAGTCGCTTTCCCTTTTTCCTAGTCAAATACTAGTATGTGTGACGGTTTTTGCAGCTCATTATCTCTTTTCATTTTGAGATTTACATTGGTTGAGCTTTTTAAGCAAAAAAAAAAATGTGGGAAGATATATAGGCACAAGTCTATGCATGTATCAAAACCAACAAGACAATTGACTAATCATTCATGACAAGCTTGAATATCGATTTACAGCAATCACACATAAATGTCAAGATTTTTCCCACAAAGATATAAGTGCATAAAGAACAAGTTAAACTCGTAAATGCATAAAGCCATTTGTACGAAGGTACAAGGCAAAACTCACTTGCGATATGTGCTCAAACATATAGGATCAAACTTTTTGAAATTTTCACTTTTTATGTGGTTTTGAATTTTTACTCACACAAAACTAAAACATAAAAGTAAGATGAAAACAAAACAATGCATATAAAGAAATGCAAGATGCACAAAATGCATAAAGATATGACATTCGATGCATAAAGGGTCCTACAAAGATCGAAAGAATTAGATCAAGGACCAAAAGAGCAAAAGTTTAACCATAGGAACCCTTCCTCATCCAAACAGAATGATTGTTTGGAATGAGTGTCTCATGAGAAGTGAGACGAGGGTTGGAAGAATGAGAACCATTGATGCACATAGACAAGAAGTTAAAAGCATTAAACACTTTCTTTAACAACATGCTATTATCACTCAAATCCGGTTTACCCTTTTTCGCACAACTTCCAAGAAGATCAAGTTTCTCTCTTCTTCTTTTTTTTTCTTTTTTTTTCTTTTTTTTTTTATAATTCTTTTAAGAGCATGAAACTTAGAGCAAAAGCACCACAATGGTGACAAACAATGTGTTTAGGTCCATTAGGCTTTTTGGGGAGGGATCTAGTAACATGGTTTTGTTCTCTCTTCAACTTATGACATTGAGGTCTTATATGACCAATCACACCACAATGGTAACAAGTTGGAACAAACTTAGATCCATCCAAAACCTTAGGTTGAGACCTAAACGGAGGCTTTGACTTAATAGCCTTTTTCTCCACCTTTTGATTTTTTTTTTTATGTGAAGGAATGTACACCGATTTGTCCTTTGAGGTAGAACACACAATAGGCACAAAATCGGGTACCACAACATGATTGCAACAAATATTTTCATCATTTTTAGCAATAGGTTCAGCAATCAAACACTTGGCATGCATCTTAAGAGATTCATTTTCACATTTTAGCTCATCAACAAGTTTGTTAGACAAAACAAGTTTAGCATCCAAGTCCATATTCAAACTCTTTTAGCTTTTCAAGAGAATTTTCAGCAAGTTTCTTATATTTCTCAACCAATTTGTTGGATTCATTGAGCTTAGCAATCAAATCATCATGATAAATAAAATAACTTGCTCAAATTCTTTTGAAACTTCTTAGCATTTTTCTTAAAGAGTTTGTCATTTGGAATATCAACAACACCCAATAATTCAAGTAACATGTCATCACAATCATGAGGATAAACACTCATAGAGGCATTTTTACAAACACGTGGCATGCTACAATCATCAACATCAAAAACATGCATAGAGGCATATAAAGCACTGTCCATGGTAATAAACTAAGGGGTCAAGGATCACACTTAGGTATTTAAACCACAACAAGTGTACCCGCTCTGATACCAATTGAATGTTCAATTAGTGCGTAAAACACCTATGAACGTTTAGACCCCCAATTCACAAATTACCAATTCAAGCTAATTATCAAACAATGTATGTGCGGAATATGAAAATAAGTTAAAACAAAATTGATAAAACAATCTAAACCAAATAAGATCACAACCACAATAGAAATTAAATGGCAAAGATTAAGGGAAGAGAGATGCAAACACAAAGACAACACAGCGATGTGTTATCGAAGAGGAAACCGAAGTCCTCAACGTAAAACCTCTCTGTCGCCCTCCAAGCGGTCAATAATCCACTAGAGAATGTAGTTGGGATACATGAACAACAGAAGACCCTCCAAGCGTAATCTACCCAGTGTACCTAAGCCCTCCAAACTTCTTACTCTAACGAGGTTACGCCGAACCTTTGTCTTCTCTAGTTTACCAGATTCTGTTATAGCCTATAGCATCAACCAATATCAATTGGTCCCTTCCTAATTGCTTCCCAAGCACCAAATAACCTTCTCACAGATATGTGTATGGTGAGAAAAGGATTTGGCTAATGTACTTCTTAAGGATGTAATAATGGAAAGGGTGAGAGTGGAGGAATTTGGAGAATCAAAGGATGAAGATTGTGGATGAGTCAGTCTTTTTTTTCTCTAGGGTTTCTCTTTCAAAATTCTCTCTGGAAGCTCTCTACATTTTGTGGGTATAAGGGGTATTTATACTAGTGTGTGTTTGGAATGCGAAAGGTCAGTTTTTCCCAAACAGAGTGGTTTGGTGACTTGACCTCGCGACTTGACTGAGTCGCGATTTTGAGTCATGAGCTAACTGCCTGGCTAGACTGGAAGTTTTGTCTTGTAGTGCTCTAGCTGGCGTGACTCTTTAGCTCCTCTGCATGCTTGATACGTGTGACTCCTTTGGCGACTTGCCAACCGCGAGCCAGTCGTGAGGCCCTATTGAGTGCACACTCTTGAGTTTTTATTCACACTCTCTCACACACTACATTGACATGATTCCCACCTAAATACAATGTTTCTAAATGCTGAATTACAAGCAAATTTGGTACGGAATAAAATCAACTAATGATTGAATAAATTCAACCTTACAAGAGTAATTAAAAAAATAAAGAAATAATATTTAAATAAAGTGGTAAAAGAATATAATATATGATATATAATGTATTTTGAAGTGGTATATTAAAATAGATAAAGTAATTTTTTTTGTTTGTCAAAATAACAATATATATATTTTTTTAAACTTCTAATGCTAGTGCTCTTTCTAGAAATCCAAATGAGCTATAGTTGGATGATAAATAAAAGGCCAACAGATTTTCTTGGCTTGTTTTTAAGGCCATGCCAAATTGCCAATAGATTTCTAGGCTAGCGTATAAGAGCCTCCTTCATTTAAATTAATTTTTTATTTTTTTTTAATTATTAGAAGTTACAAAACATCCACATTCTAGTTTATTGTCATCATGCAAAGTTACAAAAAGATATTTCAGGTTAAGCCACCACACCATGACCACAAGTCTCTGCCTTCTCAGTCACACACACACCCCTCTATCATGTGTCCCTAATGAAGCCACAGACTTGTCTTCATATAAGAGACGGTCCCACATTTCCTTATCAACCCCTGCAACATCTTTCCGTTCCAACAAGCCAACAAATAAAAATTGTCATACTATTTGACTAACCTGCGTCAACCATTGCAAGTCCTGAGTCAACGTCCAATATATATATTATATACATATATACATATATATATATATATATAAATTACGCTATTACTTTTTGTAAGAGAGTTTTAATATATGGTGTTTGCTATTGATGATAGCTCTTTATCATCAGACCAAGACACCATTTAGTGGGTTCTATTTAACTCAACTGGTAAAGTCTCTGATGGTTGAATAAGAGATCTGGAGTTCAATTCTCGCCTACACCAAAAACTGATTGGTGTCTTAGTTTGATGATAAAGAGCTATCATCAGGAGCAGACATCACAGATTGAAACTCTCTCTCTCTATATAATTCTAACACGGGGAAGCTTGGTTTTTTTGGTAAATGGTAGAGAACAACTTCTAATGATCAAAAAGTGGAATTCAAGTTTTTCACGTGGGTTGATGAGCCCAAGAGCCCAATCTAAACCAACCTTTCGTGTTAAACATTACAGTACTTCCAATATTGTCTACTTGGGTTATTTGTTACCTATAGGCCCTATACTATAGAGGAGGCTTAGAACTACTTATCAAACATTACTTCCAAGAACAAACGAACTACGAATTAAACGAAAAGGATCATTTTCCATTGTAATAAGGGTGTCACTCAATCTATTATGGAAAACCCAATATTAGGCTGGGTTGGGCTTGGCCTTTTGCCACATGCTTAAAATAACCTTCCTTTTAAGTAGACATGGCAAAACGAGTCAGAATTTTCTAACCCGACCCGACCCGACCCAACCCAAAAAATGCCTGACCCGAACCTGATCTTTTTGACCCAAAGCAAAAACGGGTTGACCCGTGACCCGACCCGTGTTTTTTGCGGGTCAACCCGACTCGACCTGCGACCCGAACCCGAATCCGAACCATATTAAAACTTTTTTTTTTGTGTAAAAAAAAATAGTAAAATTAAGACAATATTGGTTTAATTGTTTGTTGTGAACTTTAAGGAAACAATTGATACATTTACATAACTGCATGCAAATTAATTGAAAAATAAATGGTTGAACATTCTGTAATGAGTAAAGATTTTTAGATATCAAATAGTAAAGTACATGCCAAGATAATCTGGTTACAGTAGAGTTAAAAACATAGATTTAAAATTATAGACATGTGTGTGAAACATTCACAAGTGTGAAAATAGTGAAGTCAAAGTATCAAATTAGCATAAATTATGAATGCTTAGACCTATTTTTTTAACAATTTATGTCCAAAATAAACGACTTTTCAAAATAAATTATGATATTTCCTAGAGTGTGTGTTGCTTAACAATGATATGATATTCATAAAAGAGACCATGTATAAATAAGTAAGTAATCAAACTTTAATGTATATCTCAATTGAAAGAGAGTGCGAAACACAATTGATAATAGATTATAAAATTAAATTTCAAGATTGTAAATTTCTTATATGTTTTTATTCTTTATCAAATAAGTTATTTGGAATTTTGTTTTATATTTTGGAATGTTGATATTTGTTTTATTTATCTTTATATTATTTTGTTTTACTTATCTTTGTATTATTTTGTTTTAGATAACAATGTTATGATTTGTATAATTTTAAAATTATTGAATAAGTATTAATAAGTTTAACTAAGTTTATTCTTAATATAAGTGGTGAATTCAAAATAATGCATTTTACATCAAGTAATTTGTTGCATAACTTTCCAAATGGCAAATAAATATTGTTTTCTTTATAAAAAAATAAAAAATAAAAAATTCATGTGAAAAATACGGGTCAACCCGACCCGAACCCGACCCGACCCGCCCATTTTGCCATGTCTACTTTTAAGTCCACTATCTATCTTAGTGGTAATAGTATTTTTGTGGTGTCCAATTCCTATGCTCGTGATTCCAATTTCACATCTTCCTTCTCCACTATCTATATATCTAAACAACAACAAAAAGTAATTCTCTCTCCATTATTGTAATTATTCAAATTATTAAAAAAATAACTAGATTGAAATGATCCATAGTTCATGAATGAAATTAAATTTTGACTACCATGGACCAAGATTGTATTCTTAATTGAGAAATAAAGTGTATCCCTAGCAACTTAATTGAACTTCTATAAAGTACATTGAAAAGCATATCCCTAGTTTCATTCCATAATCATAGGAAGTGCTAAAGTTTCAACTCCATTTGATCAAATTTACAGTCCGCTAACAACTAACTCCGTCCAACAAAATATCATTGATAACTTGTAAGCTTGCCCCGCAAGTGGCTGACTAATACCAAAATTTTATTTTCCATTTACATCATACTTAAACTCAACTAACTCTATCCTTGTGGAGCCCCACACCCCCAACCCTTTGCCCACTAGTGTCCTCATAGGTCTGGGGTATAGCTATGGTTCTATGGGTTCCTTTGCTTGCATGACCAGTCCTAGTGGATGAGAGTATTACTATGGTCACGCTTAAATAGGGAAGTCGCTCTTATCACCTCTTCCTTACCTTACACTTCTTTCATTCATAATTAACCACCCCTCCCCCCCCCCCCCCCCCCCCCCCCCCCCCCCCCCCAAAAAAAACTTTATTCTTATCGAAGAAGTATTTTGTACATCTAATATATGTATCTAATAAATGTAGAGATTTTATATATAGTAGGACTTATATGTTGTAGTGAGTTCTAGTTAGCTTACTAGGTAAAGTCCCTTTATGTGGAATAAGAAATATATGATTCATATCTTGCCTATACCAAAAACAAATTAGTGTCCTAACTCAACAAAATATATAGTTTGTATCGCATACAAAACATACGCAGCGAAAAATTAACAGATCTACTTCATTCGCAATTGATAACATGTACTACGTAAAGTTCAGAATTTAAGAACAAGAGAGTGTACCTTGGTGCGGTGAAATTCAAAACCAAAGATTAGAAGTACTTGGGAACACTTTTAATCTTCACTCCAATTCTACTTATGCCCAAGAAGTGTGGTCTCTCAATCAGTTTATATGTATGTGTTCAAGGGAGAATAAGGAGTGGCTTATACTCACATACACACCATTTTCATACATTCCCAAAATTTTGTATGTTTCTCTCCTTATATATAACTGATTATCTAATTGGACTAGCCTTTTAAGCCATTCCAATTGGGCTTTAGTATGTGGTTGGAGTGGGACCAAAGGGGACAAATAAGACACTAGCTCGAATGGGTTTTGGGCCCTTCTATCAACTCTTTACAAGCCAAAAATTACCATTAATTATATTTAATACCACTATATAAATATAATTGAACTCTAGGTCTTATTAATAAATTATATCCCAAGACTTTATTATACATTCAACCTCTTCATTAAAATATTCGTAGTAATACAAAGTCATGGATGTTAACTACCATTTTGAAGATTACTACATCTTAATTCTTGAGTACCCAGTTTAACCCTTTAAGTTATTCATCATATATTTATAAAATCTAATTTCATAAATATATACTTTAGTAACTTCTTACTAAAGTAGTTAGGCTTAACACTCTGAATAACCAAACCCATTAAACTTATCTTAAGAGAATATTTTATATCTCCATTAAGAGATTATGAATTCCATCTTAAGAATATATGTTTCTTCAATATTAAATGTGACTGCCCAACATATTGAGATTTTGATAGTGACTTTAAATCTCACTCCTGATATATTAAAGTAACCTACACTTCATGATTAGGCTCATTATTCTCTCAGGATTGAAAGTTCATGTAAATAGAAGTCGTGAGATTTATTATTCATTTGACAGTCATTAGTAGAATAATAAATCTCACAGTGTTCCAGTTCAATATGTGTTAACACTTAAAATATATCAACGTATCAACTAGAAGTCTCCACTTTCATGATCAAGACAAATCATCTTAGTTGATATGTTATAGTCTTCACAGATGAAATGCCTAATTTCATCACCGACTACGAACTAAAATTCTGAGTTTACAAAGAACTTGTGATTTATATCTTCTCTGACTAAATCACATACTATGCATCTCATGGACTATATGATAATGTTCAAATATTCATGTTACTATTATTTTAGATAATAATAAAACAACTTTATTAATCACAATATAATATCATTCATAATTTCATACATAGTGAATGTTCAAAATGTGTGTAAAACACCCTTGAACGTTTAAACCCCAAATTACAAAATATCAATTCAAGCTTATTATCAAAAAATTAATGTACGGAACATGAACATAAGCCAAACACAGAATTGATAAACAATCTAAGCCAATTAAAATCACATCCACAACAGAAAATAAATGGCAAAGATAAAGGAAGAGAGATGCAAACATAAAGACAACACGCGATGTATTATCGAAGAGGAAACCGAAGCCCTCAGTGTAAAACCTCTCCGCCGCCCTCCAAGCAGTCAATAATCCACTAGAAAATGTAGTTGGGATACATGAACAACAATAGACCCTCCAAGCCTAATCTACCCAGGTACCTAAGCTCTCCAAGCTTCTTGCTCCAATGAGGTTGCGCCGAACTTTTTTCTTTTCTAGCTTACCAGATTCCGCTATAACCCATAGCATCAACCAATAACCATTGGTCCCTTCCAAACTGCTTCCCTTAGCACCAAAATGTCTTCTCACAGACGTGGGTGTTATGAGAAAAAGATTTGGTCAATGACCTCTCAAGGATGTATCAACGGAAAGGAAGAGAGTAGAGGAATTTGAAGAGTCTCTTAGTAAAGATTGGGGATGAGGCAATCTTGTTTTTCTCTAGGGTTTCTCTCACAAAATTCTGTTTGGAAGCTTTCTACATTTCGTGGGTATAAGGGTCTATATATAGTGGTGTGTGTTTGGAATACGAAGAGTTAGTTTTTCCCAAACAGGGCTGGTTGGCGGCTTGGCCTCGCGACTTGTCCAAGTCGCGAGTTCAAGTCACGAGATAACGGCCTGGCCAGCCTGGGACTTTTGTCTTGTAGTGCGACAGCTAGCGTGACCCTTCACCTCCTTGCATGCTTCTCACGTGCACAGCAGTTGGTAACTTGCAAGCACGAGTCAGTCACGAGTCCTTGCTTCTTAGCACAAAGATGATCACTTCTTCACACTCTCTTCACACACTACCCTTACATGAATCCCACCTAAATACAGGGTTACTAAGTGCTAAATTACAAACAAATTGGCATGAAATAAAGCCAACAAGATGGTTGATAAATTTTAATCTTACACATAGCATCATACAATAGGATTTAAAGGGCACATATCCTAACAATCTCCCACTTGCCCTAAAGACTATTGTGCACTAATCTAACTCCTATTCCCTCCAAATATGACTCAAAAGTCCTTTGGGGCAAGGCTTTGGTAAAGGGATCTGCTAGATTATTTGCACTATCAATCTTTGCTACTATTACATCTCCTTGAGCAACAATGTGATAGGAACTTGCTCGATTCTCACAACACCAAGATCAGAAAGGAATTTCTTGAGCCAAACAGCTTCCTTTGCTGCTCCAGCAACATACTCAGCTTCCATGGTGGAGTCAGCAATGCAAAATTGTTTAACACTCCTCCAACTTATGGCTTCACCTCCCAAGGTGAATACACAACCTGAAGTGGACATTCTGAAATCAAGATATGGTTGAAAATCTGAATCTGTATAACCAATGGGAATCAAATCCTTACTATGGTAAACAAGCATATAATCTCTGGTTCTCCTTAGATACTTGAGAATATGCTTTACAGCTTGCCAATGTTTAAGTCCTAGATTTGATTGATATCGGGTGACCATGCCAATTGAATAATAGATATCTGGTCTAGTACAAAGCATGGCATACATAAGACTTCCCATTGCAGAAGCATAGAAAATTTTTCTCATCATATTTTCTTCCTCAAGAGTCTTAGGCCTTTGATCATCAGACAAAGGAAGTCCATGTCTGAAAGGGAGTAATCCTCTTTTGGAATTTTGCATGCTAAACTGTTCTAGAACCTTATCTATATACCCTGCTTGAGATAAGCCTAATATCCTATTCTTGCGATCTCGCCAAATCTTGATCCCCAAGATATAGCTAGCTTCACCCAAGTCCTTCATATCAAATTGGCTTGACAACCATATCTTAACCGATGACATCACCCCTACATCATTTTCGATGAGTAGAATATCATCAACATAAAGCACTAGGAAGATCACTACTTTATCTCGATGTCTTTTGTACACAAATGGTTCATCAAGATTTTGTTCAAAATTAAATAATTTGATTGCTTGATCAAATTTGATGTTCCATGACCTAGATGCTTGCTTACGCCCATAAATGGATCTTTTCAATTTGCGTACCATATGCTCTGGGTTCTTTGCTACAAAACCTTCTGGTTGCATCTGTTCGGAAATTTAAACCCCGGTTGATAAAATTAACAAGTTTTAAATCCAAGTTGTTAATTAGATTTATTATCAATAAAACTTGTTAAAACAAATAAACATCAATATCATGTCAAAATCATGCAGCAGAAATAATAAATAAGACAAGATATGATGACCCAGGAAAACCAATGAAACCAACCAGTTTCATAGTAAAAAACCTGGGAGGAAACCTTCCCGAAAAGCAATCCACTATAGTAAAGAGAAGTTTCAGATCTAGTACAAAACCTTTGTCCCTAGACTCTACAATCCCCGTAGATGAACTCACAGCAGAAACCTTCTACTGCTTCAGAACCTCTGAACTCTTCAATATATGAACGCCATCCTTTTTGTTGCACGAATCCCAGTACGTGACTAACTCCTTTGCACGAATCCCAGTACGTGACTCACTCACCAACTTGAGAAAGAAGAATGTTGGCTGCAAAGTTCTTCACTTCATCAACAATGAAGATCAAGAAGCACTTGGTTACAAAACCCTAAGGCGCAAAGACGCAGTAGCTTCTTTCAGAGAGAATAAGGCATCGGTCACCTTTTGCATATGTTCTCCTTGTATTCTCTTATGTGACGGCCTCTAAAATAAGCCTTATATAGGTCTAGGGTTGTGAGAAAAGAAACCCTACTCAAATACATAAGCCTGGCCCAAAAATAGAAATCTAAATTCCCGTAACCTCGACAGATAGCAGCTATCGAGGAGGTGTCGAGCAGGTGTCGAGATTTAATGAATCTTGACAGATAGCAGCTATCGAGGAGGTGTCGAGAAGGTGTCGAGGGGACAGAAACTTTCTCGATCGATCGACCAGCTATCGAGATTGCGATAAGAATCAGCTGAAGATCTCGACAGATAGCCAGGTGTCGAGGAGGTGTCGAGAAGCTATCGAGCTTTAAAATTCAGCACTTTCTCACTTGATTCTTGGACAGACTTGCATGGCTTTAACACTTGAACTTGAAACAAGGTTTCTTGAAGTATTAAACACATCCTAGATCTACCCAATTACAAGTAAAGTGCGTTTTGTCAAAGGATTAGCCAACTACATAAAATATATTGACATATGTTCTTAACAAGTGAACCACATATGTCCTAACAGCATCATATAGATTTCTTCTTTAAGATTGCCATTAAGAAATGCAGCCTTGATATTCATTTGCCAAATCTCATAATCATAATGAAAGTTCACTTGGTGTATAAAACACTGGTGAATGTTTAGACCCCCAATTTCAAAAATAACAACACAAGCTTATACTTAAACAATAGATGTGTAGAATGATATGTACAAGCAATACCTAAATAAATAAACTACTCTAAACCATAATTAATCACAACACAACAGCAATTAAAAGGCAAGAGTAAGGGTTAAAGAGATGCAAACACAAAGATAACACAGGCACGTGTTATCGAAGAGGAAACCGAAGAACTCGTTGAAAAACCTTTCCGCTGCCCTTAAAGGGGTAAAATGATCCACTAAAGAATAAAGTTGGGATATACGAATAGTAATAGACCCTCCAAGCCTAATCTACCCAATGCACGTAAGCCCTCCAAGCTACTTGCCCCAACAAGGTTAAGCTTAACCGTGTCTTCTTTAGCTTTCCATATCCCGTAATAAGCCCATTGCATCAACTAAATGAGTTGGTCCTCTCTGAACTGCTTCCCAAGCACCAAATAACCTTCTTACTAATATGGATATGGTGAGGTAAGAATTTGGCTAAGTATCCTCTCAAGGGTATGTCAATGGAGAGGGTGAGAGTAGAGGAATTTGGAGAATCAAATGTCTAAGATTGTGGATGAGTTAATCTTGTTTTTCTCTAGGGTTTCTCTCTCAAAATACTCTCTGGAAGCTCTCTACATTTCATGGGTATATGGGTATATATTGTAGGGTATATGATGGAATGTGAAAAGACATTTTTCTACATTGTTAGGACATATGTGTTTCACATGTTAGGAATATATGTCACTATTTTATGTAATTGGTTAATCCTTTGACAAAACGCACTTTACTTGTAATTGGGTAGATCTAGGATGTGTTTAATGCTTCAAGAAACAAGGTTTCAAGTTCAAGTGTTAAAGCCATGCAAGTCTGTCCAAGATTTAGGGTGAGTTTGGTTTAGATTTTTGTAAAAGTGCATAATGAAAAAGTAGAGTTTTCAAAAAGTGCATTTTCAAAAAGCTGAGTGTTTGGTTAGCACTTATAAAAGTGGCAGTTTGAGAGATAAATTACCAAAAATGACAATGTATATATAAGGGAGTTTATTTCATACTTTTTTTTTTTTTTTTGGATGTGAGTTTGGTTCATACTTAAATCAACTACTTCATCATACTTAAATCAATTTTTCTCTTTCTAAAAAAATTATTTTTTTCTCACCAATATTAGCTAATAATAACCTACCACTTAAGATTTATTGTGAAAATATTGTGATAAAAATTGATACTAATTTTAATTTGAACGTACTATTAAAATTATTTTTTTCTCTTTCTAAAAAAATTATTTTTTTCTCACCAATATTAGCTAATAATAACCTACCACTTAAGATTTATTGTGAAAGTATTGTGAAAATATTGTGATAAAAATTGATACTAATTTTAATTTGAACGTACTATTAAAATTATTTTTTTCTTTTTCTAAAAAAATTATTTTTTTCTCACCAATATTAGCTAATAATAACCTACCACTTAAAATTTATTGTGATACCATTTCCTCTTCTTTTTTTTTTCCCTCTTTTTTTATCCTCCACACACGTACCACACTTCTTTTTCTTTTTCTTTTTCCTTTTTTTCCCTTTTTTTTCTCCTCCACACACGTAACCCTTACACTTTTCTTTTTTTACTTCTTTCCTCTTTTGCAACCTACCACTTCCTCCAAGTTCAGAACGTTCCAGCTCTCTTTCTTCCTCTTTTTTTTTTTTTTTTTTTTTTTTTTTTTTTTTTTTTTTTTTTCCCCCTTTTTTCTTAGCACTTCCTTTCTCCCTTTACTAAAAATATACCCTTACTCTTTTCTTTTTTTTCCTTCTTTCCTCTTTTTTTCCTTTACTCTTTTATGCTCTTTGTTTTTCCCAGAACCCACAGACTCACAGAGTTCTCCTTCAGTCATTCTTCCTCATTTTTTTTTTCCTTTTCTCTTAGCACATCGCCTGTAACACCCATGCAAGGGATTGATTTTTTTTTTTTTTTTTTCCTTAGCTGATTTGGGAATTTGTTATAGATTTTTTTGTGTTTGGATTTGGAAATTTATTATTGAGAGGGCAGAGTAGAGAGATGAGATGAGATGAGAGGAATGAGGACCGTGAGAGAACTGAAGCCATTTATCAAGGGTAATTTGGTATTTTTCGGCAGAGCCCAACGGATACCATTCAAACGCGCATTCAACTTTTTGTTTATGGACCTCCAGAGGTCCATAATTGTTTTGCGCGTTTATGCCTTCGTCCAAAACTCAACTTTTTCCAAAAAGTTGGCATTTTATACTCACCAAACACTAAACTTGGGTTGGCTTTTTAAAAAAGGCAACTTTTGGGCTCAAAACGCCCAAACAAACGGGCACTTGTGTGAAAAGTGCTATTCATTAAAGCTCGATAGCTAGCATCTATCGAGACTTAGAGCTGTTTGAATCTTGTGGCTTAACAGCAGTTTGACAGATAGGGTATCTGTCGAGGTTTATGAAACTCAAAATTTCTGATCTGTTTTTCATCCAATCCGTGAATGTATGTTTGGGATTTCTTTTCTCACAACCCTAGACATATATAAGGATTATTTTAAAGGCCATCAAAGGTGGCACAAGTTGCACAAGTTTTGAGCAAAATTTGTTCATGCAAATTGTGACCGGAGACAGAATTTGCCCTAGTTCATATTTCTTGTGAAGAAGCTGCTGTGTTTGTATACCGTATGGTTTTGTGACCAAGGAGCTTCTCGATCTTCATCGTGTGATGAACTGAAGAACTTTGCAGCTAACATCTTTCTTAAGTTGGTGATTAAGTCGCATATTGGGATCTGCGCAATTGGTTAGTCACGTACTGGGAGCCGTGCATTCAAAAGGAGAGATTGTCACTACAGAAAAAGTCTAATTGGGTATTGGGGTAAGGGTTCAACCGTAGGTTGGTATAAGGTATTGGGATTTCTTCACTTGTAACTGCTTGTTGTGATAATAGTGAATTCTCGAGAGTGGTAACCTTAAAATCACCCGGTGGGATTTTTGTCGTGTAGATTTTTCCCATTCAAAAAGAAATCACCGTGTCAATTTAATTTCCGCTGCATACTTAGTTTAATTGGTGATTTGTTTGTACTACCATGCATTTTGCAGTTTAATTTGATTAATTAATAAACTTGGCTAATTAATCAATTAATTCATCACAAGGGGTCAATACATTTTTGGCCTATCATACATAACAGGGGGTCGGCGACTCACCTTCGCGACTGGGACGAGTCACGAGTTCCAATCGCGAAATAACTGACTGGTTAGACTGTCCTTATTTGTCCTGTAGTGTTCCAGCTGTCATGACCTTTTAGCTTCCTACATGCTTCACACATGTGGCATTTTGGCGAGTAAACAGTCGCGAGCCACTCGCGAGATCCAATTGCGAGAATGCTCTTAAATGCACACACACTTGAATTCTTCACACTCTCACACACACAACCTTTACAAGATTCCTACCTAAATATAAGGCATCTAATTGTTGAATTACAAGAAAATTTGGCACAGAATAAGGCCAACACATGGTTGAATAAATTCAACCTTATAATCTCCCCCTTTGGCTATTCTGTGACAAAACCCTAAAATAGACTCTAGACTTAAAATGTGAGTTGGGAATAGTTGCCAAAACTCATTCACACCTAACTCTAGATTCTGTAAAGCTCTTGAACCATACGGACAAGTTTTACTGAAAACAATATTACAAGAAGTTCATTGTAAGCAGAAATCTTGAAATGCATATGAAGCAAGCACAATGCGATCAAGCAAGTATTATTATGAAATTAAGCATGGCTTGACCAAACATGAACAATCACTATGAATAGTGACCACAATGAACATTCACATGGTGAACAAACATCTAGACATGCAAGCTAATAAGCTCAATGCCAAGTATCATTTTCATGTCCAACACTCAATTGATGCAAGAACACAAAAGTTATTGCATCAAGGATACAAGATCCAACAAGGGCACAAGAGTATAAGAGTACTAAAGAGAATGCAAAACATAATCTCAAAGTACTAAATAGCTACAAAGCAAAGGTACAAACTAAATGTAGTTTAAATAGCTAAAAACATTCAAGCATTCATAACACACAATATCCAAGTATTTTAAAACCAAAGTATTAGAGTCATAGCGTACTTAAAAACCATAGAGTACTAGAATAAGTGCTATGAAAACTCATAAAAACTACTAAAATCATAAAAGCTATAAAAACTTGTAAAAAGTTCTCCCCTTCAAGATAGGCTCCCCCTTAAGAGCTACTTCTCCATACTACTCCCCCTTTTTGACTGGAATGGCCAAAGGGCTACGGTTGGTGCGCGAAGCTATCAAACTTGGTTGTGAGCAAGTTGATTTGGTCTTGAATAGTGGTAAGCCTGTTGGAGTGCTCAGTTTGGACATCCCTTAAGCCATTAATCCTCTCAAGAATGATCTGAAAAGCATCTAGAGGCACTGATGAAGACGATGAAACTCTGCTCCTTCCTCAACCACCACCTCTTCTTAAAGAAGGTGGTTGTCCTTCTGCTTCAGTCTCAGTGTCCGCAAGATGTTCTTGTTTAGGATCATTCGCTTCCTCATCATCCGGAAGACGAACTCTACTCCTTATGATTGTTTGAGCGTTGATAGCAAGAGGTACACTCATGAGGCTTGTGTCCTGTGGAGTCTCCACAACTTTTTCATGGAGGATCCTTATGATAAAACTAGGGAGAACAAGCTTTGGCCTTGAGTTTGTCCTTGTTGCTTCGGCAATGATGGAGAATGCATGAGCACCGATGTCAATGTAGGTTTTCTCACGAAGCTCTATAAGGAAGATGGCTCTAGCATTGTTGATGATGGTCATCTTCCTTATCGGATAGAGGTTGAACAACATGATGTAGGTAAGGCATCTCAAATCCAGAGGGAAGGTGGTTGTGTTGAGGCATTTCCCTTCCCTAGCACCACCAATATGAGAATGAACTGTTTCTATAGAGAGCATCCTGTCCTTGAAGGGAGTGAAGTCTTCATGATCTAAGTCTCCATGTCCAAGAACACCATTAATGTCCCTACTTCAAGAGTGAATTCATGCCCTCTAACCTAACAGTCTAGGTAATCCTCTTGTAGTATGGCATTGGCATAGAATTCCCTAGTCAGTGGATCACAAACCCTGAGGAGATCACTAAGAGGCTTTTCCCAACCTCTTTCTTCAAAACAGCTTGGTATGAAGTAGTCCTTTAGGCCAACAAGATCCACAAACCACTCTTGAATGATTAAAGCCTTCTCAAAGTGCTGGTTGTATCGCTCAAAATGTTGGGTGGAGCGAAACCGGGTCTTCTCCATGCGTTTCCTCTTGTCACCACGCTGAGTAGTGGTTTTTCGTTGAGCCATTTGCAAAATAGAGCAACAAATACCACAAAACAGAGCACAAAATCCGATAATAAAATTGATTAGTAACAAGTTAGTACCAACACATAAACTTTGAATTAAAAACCCTAAAAATTGAATTTAAAGAGTAATTCAAAAGCAAATGACATGTGAATATCCTAATCATCATATCATGATATAATCATGGCATTATGTACTCAACATGTCAAAGAGTGTGTGTGTGTGCATCATATGCAAAAGTGTGCAATTTAGGGCAAAGTGTGAAAACACATAATCATTCGATGTTTCAGAAACAAAGAAACATTGTTGGGAAATTTAGACCCCAGTTGATAGAATTAACAAGTTTTAAACCCAAGTTGTTAATTAAATTTATTATGAATAAAACTTGTTAAAACAAAAAAACATCAATATCATGTCAATAATGAATGCAGTGGAAAAGTAAATAAGACAAGATATGATGACCCAGGAAAACCAATGAAACAAACTAGTTTCACAGTAAAATACCTGGGGGGAAACCTTCCCAAAAAGCAATCCACTATAGTAAAGAGAAGTTTTAAATCTAGTACAAAACCTTTGTCCCTAGACTCTATAATCCCCGTAGATGAACTCATAGCAGAAACTTTCTACCGCTTCAGAACCTCTGAACTCTTCAATATATGAATGCCACCTTTTTCATGATGCACGAATCCCAGTACGTGACTAACCAATTGCGCGGATCCCAGTACGCGACTTAATCACCAACTAGAAGAAGATGTTAGCTGCAAAGTTCTTCACTTCATCAACAATGAAGATCAAGAAGCACTTGGTTACTGTAAGGTTGAATTTTATCAAACATCTTGTTGGCTTTATTCCGTGCCAATTTGCTTGTAATTTAGCACTTAGTAACCCTGTATTTAGGTGGGATTCATGTAAGGGTAGTGTGTGAGAGAATGTGAAGAATTGCTCGACAATGTGCAAAGAAGCAGGGACTCGCGGCTAGGACTCGCGACTTGCAAGCCACCAAACTGCAGCACAAGTGAGAAGCATGCGGGGAGGTGAAGGGTCACGCCAGCTGTCACACTACAGGACAAAAGTCCCAGGCTGGCCAGGCCGTTAGCTCACGACTTGAACTCGCGACTTAGACCAGTCGCAAGGTTAAGTCACCAACTTACCCTATTTGGCAAAAACTGTCTCTTCGTATTCCAAACACACACCACTATATATAGATCCTTATACCCATGAAATGTAGAGAGCTTCAAGAGAGAATTTTAAGAGAGAAACCCTAGAGAAAAACAATATTGCCTCATCCCCAATCTTCACCTAAGAAACTCTTCAAATTCCTCTACTCTCTTCCTCTCCATTGATACATCCTTGAGAGGTTCTTGACCAAATCCTTTTCTCACCACACCCACGTCTGTGAGAAGGTCTTTTGGTGCTAAGGGAAGCAGTTTAGAAGGGACCAATGGTTATTGGTTGATGCAAGTCGCCAAAATGAGTCTTCAAAATCCCTTGAACAAAATTTTGAAAATTTTGTCTAAGTATTTTTCAAGACTGGGAAATCCACCCGCTAGTGAGTTGCGCGAAATTTTCTGTGTAAGTTCGCGACTAGAGCTTCCACTCACTGCCAAGTCGCAAAAATGACCAAAACCCATAAATTTAGAAAAAAAATTTAAGTGTTTTTCACGACTGGGGGGACTCACTCGCTAGGGAGTTGCGAGAGCTTCTAAGTAAGCTTGCGATTGGGGCCTCGTGACTGGCTTGACCCACGTGTGAGTCTCCAAAAACAAAGTTTTAAAATTTTTGGATTTTTTGAAATTTTTCAAAACAAAAACACTTTCCAAAAACAACTAAAATACTCAAAAATCTTTTTGTGTTTGATTAACATAAGATTGAGTATGTACAACACATTTAATCAAGTACAATCATACGAATGAATAAGGCATTCATTGAACATAGACATGTGTGATGCGTGTGGATACCACATCTGAGATAGTCCATAGTTTAATATGAAGTTTCAATGATCAATTCAAACAAGACATACACAATTAGCACTAAGTAAAGTGACTAATCTCAATTATAGAAATGAGCATATATGACCTCTCACAACGAACTTGATTACATAACTTTGAAGCATTTCTTTTGGCTTCTTTAAACTCATAACATTTGATTATTTAAGAACAATACATCTCATTTTGAGATCGATGCTTGAAATTTTTGATATTTCAATTTAATGAACAAGCCTTTGGCTTTTTTGGCACCATACATTTTCAATACAAGTCGATTTCCCTTTTTTCTAGTCAAATACTAGTATGTACGACGGCTTTTACAGCTCATTATCTCTTTTTGATATTTGACAATTGGTTGAGCTATAAGTAAAAACAAAAAATAAAATAAAAGAGTGGGAAAAGATATAGGCACAAGTCTATGCATGTCTCAAGATTAATAATGTATGTTTTTAGACCCCTTAACACAAGTTGTTTAACCTAGTTATTTAGCCGAGTGATTACTTAAATAAATTATTCAGATCTAGGTTAAAACAATAAAATCATATCATGTAAATAATGTGGAAATATTGAGAACACAATGATATGATAACCCAGGAAAACCAAACCGGTAAAAAACTTAGGGAGGATTTAACCTAACTATCCTCAAGGTAAAACAAATCCACTATGAAAGAATTGAAGTTTTATAATAAGACTTAGACCACTAACATCCTATTGCTACCTCGAGTATAAAACTTACTACCATGACCACATGATAGCTCTGAGTCCACGGACTAATTCTTTCCTTGAATCTACACCAAACACAAGTTCTCCTACTTGTGACTTTGAGACACCTCTCAAAGGTTTTAGATCTTCTTGAAAGTTCTTTATGTAGCAACTGAAACCACCATCAATTTCTTGATGTGAATCTTAATCTTGATAGCTCTATGTGTGTGTATAAAGGTAAATACCTCTAGATCTCACAAAAGATGCAACACACAACACTCCAAAGACCTTAGAGAGTTTTTGGGTACAAAACCCTAGATCTACAAAAGAGGCACACTCTTCTTTCTCTAAAAAGCCTTTTAAAAATGTGCTTAGGGTTTCCTTTATATACTAGAAGAAGTAGATCTAAAACCCTAATCCTTCAATTGGTATTAGAGCCAGGTTCACTTGTTGTGGTTTAAATACCTAAGTGTGATCCTTAACCCCTTGTGTTTATTTGCCATGGATAGTGCTTTGTATACCTCTATGTATGTTTTGGTTGATGATGAATGTAACATGTCATGTGTTTGTGAAAATGCCTCTATGAATGATAATCCTTGTGATTGTGTTGCTATGTTACATGAATCTTTGGGTGTTGTTGATATTCCTAACATCAAGCTCTTGAAGAAAAATGCTAAGAAGTTTCATAAGAATTTGAGCAAGTTATTTTGTGAAAATGATGATTTGAATGCTAAGCTCAATGAATCCAACGAATTGGTTGAGAAATATAAGAAACTAGCGGAAAATTCTCTTGAAAAGCTGAAAGAGTTTGACTGTTTGAATATGGACTTGGATGCTAAACTCGTTTTGTCTAACAAACTTGTCGATGAGCTAAAATGTGAAAATGAATCTCTTAAGATGCATGCCAAGTTTTTGATTGTTGAACCTACTATTAAAAAGGATGAAAATATTTGTTGCAATCATGTTGTGGTACCCGATTTTGTGCCTATTGTGTGTTCTATGTCAAAGGACAAATCGGTGTACATTCCTCCATATAAAAGAAATCAAAAGGTGGAGAGAAAGGTTGTTAAGTCAAAGCCTCCGTTTAGTTCTCAACCTAAGGTTTTGGATGGATCTAAGTTTGTTCCAACTTGTCACCATTGTGGTGTGATTGGTCATATAAGACCTCAATGTCATAAGTTGAAGAGAGAACAAAACCATGTTGCTAGATCCCTTCCCAAAATGCCTAGTAGACCTAAACACATTGTTTGTCACCATTGTGGTGCCTTTGGTCATCTAAGACCTCATTTCTCTAAGTTTCATGCACTTAAAAGAATCAAAAGAAAAGAGAAACTTGAGCATGTTGAAAGGTGTACTAAAAAGGGTAAACCGGATTTGAGTGATAATAGCATGTTGTTAAAGAAAGTGTTTAATTCACTTAACTCCTTGTCTATGTGCATCTCCGGTTTTCATTCTTCCAACCCTTGTCTCAATCCTCATGAGACACTCATTCCAAATAATAGTTTCATTTGGATGAGGAAGGGTTCCTATGGTTGAACCTTTACCCTTTTGGTCCTTGATCTAATACTTTCGATCTTTGTAAGACCCTTCATGCATTCAATGTTATATCTGCAAAAGCTGTCGCACATACTAGTATTCGACTAGGAAAAAGAGAAAGCGACTTATATAAAAATGTATGGTGCCCAAAAGCCAAAGGCTTATTCATCAAATTGAAATATAAAAAATTTCAGGCATTGATCTCAAAAAGATATATAAAGATAAAAAATGATTAAATGTTATGAACTGTAAAGAAGCCAAATGAAAAGTTTCAAAGATATGTAATCATTTTCTTGTGGGAGGGAATATATGTTCATTTCTATAAGTGAGATAGACCATTTGATTTAATACTAGTTCTGTATGACTTGATTGAATTGATCATTGAAGTTTCACTCTAGACTAAGGACTATTCCACATTTGATACACACACACAACACATATGCCTAATGTTCAATAAATGCCTTATTCATTTGTTCGATTGTATTTGTTTAAATGTGATGTGTGTGTGCTCAATTATATATAGATCAATCGAAAAATATTTTTGATAATTTTATATGTATTTGGAAGTGATTTTTATCACTCTTTGTGTTCATGTCTAGTGCTTACCTTATTTTTCATTGTTTAAACATGTTCTGTGTTGAAAAATAGGTCTCAGAATTTTTGGCTACGCATTCTAGCTACTCATTTTGGTGACTCGCCCAGTCGCGACATCCAATCGTGAGTCTACACAAAATGGTTCACGAGTCACTCGTGACTCATCTCGCGACTCGCCAGTCACGAAACGCCCAGAAACAACTTTTTAAAGAGTTTTTCGTGGGAAACCTGTTTTAAACCTCTCACATCCTCTCTTAAACCCCTCTTTCAATATTTTTACATCAAAACCCAATCAATTTGAATGGTTTTTCATTCCATTAACATCTCTAAGGTTATTCTAAACTCTTTTCTTTGATTTTGATCCTTAGATTATGTTTTGGAGAGTTTTTGGGCTCTTGGTTGGGATTTTCATCATAGGGGTTGGGGAAACTTATTTTTTGTCAAATTTTTGTATGGGATTGGTTTCTTTTGATAATTTGCTTTGGATGTTGGCCCCTTGTGGCAAAAAGAACATGTATTAAGGGTGGATTTCATGATGTTTATGCATTGTTTTACATTGTTGTTCATAGTGTGCACGTTAGGTGTTTGATAAAATGCCTCTTAGGCATTTTCTCACTTGTTTGGACTCCGATGAGTACCAAACTTTGGGGTTTCTCATGTTTCCTCACTAGGAACATGTTTGGTTCATTGGTTGTGTATTTAACACACCTTACCCCACATGTGCATTTTTCATACATTGGTTATGCATTGCCCATAGTCACTTCTTGCACATACCTTTGCTACCCTTGTCATGCATTAGTCTATATCTTGTTTCTTCATCCTAGCATGTCATGTTTACCTTATGCTTTATAGCATTTTTTTTGTCTTAGGTTTGAGCTTCATTTTCTCATTCATCTCGCACCCCTCATGCATCATTATCATTGGTCGTACCTTCATCTCTTGCCCTCATTTCTCCTGGACCCTTTGTCTATTCATGACAAAAAGGGGGAGAGTATACCAGAGAGTTTTTTGTCATTTCTACATGACTCTTGTGCACATTCTTAGGGGGGAGAAATTCTATTTCTCATGCACATTTGTAGGGGGAGAGATATTCCATAGGGGAGATGCATATACCAAGGGGGAGAAGACATTGAATTATTAAGAAAACTTTCTTTTGTTTGTTTTTCTTTATGATTATTTTCTTGTTTGCTTTATGATGCTTTGAGTTATGTTTAGTATCTATGTTTTGTTGTTCTCATTGCATCGTATTTGTATGTTGAACATGTATACATCCTTCTGCTATTGTGCTTTATTGATTGCATGTCCTGATGATCATTTGCTTTGCTATGTGATCATTGTAGTCATTCCTTAATGACTGTTTTGGTGTATGATCAAGTTGCTCATATGTTTCACAACATGTTTACTTGATCTCTTTTTACTTGTTTCATTATACTTGTCCTTTTATTACTTGCTATACCTTGAGAGTCTAATGTGTTTTGTATAAGTGTTTCAGGTTACAAGTATTTTGTTCCAAGTGCATCACAGTTTCTAGATTTAGGTGTGAGTGAGTTTTGCCATTGTTCCTAAACTCACATTTAAGTCTAGAGTCTGTTTTAGGGTGTTTTGTCAAGGAATAGCCAAAGTGAGAGATTGTAAGGTTGAAT
Source organism: Quercus aquifolioides (assembly GCA_019022515.1). Lineage (NCBI taxonomy): Eukaryota > Viridiplantae > Streptophyta > Magnoliopsida > Fagales > Fagaceae > Quercus > Quercus aquifolioides. The sequence goes on along the minus strand of CM032325.1, from coordinate 1,942,403 downwards.
TTAATCAACCATGTGTTGGCTTTATTCCGTGCCAAATTTGCTTGTAATTTAGCATGTAGAAACCCTGTATTTAGGTGGGAATAATGTAAGGGTTGTGTGTGAGAGAGTGTGAAGAAACTCAAGTTGTATGCATTCAAGAGGAGTCTCGTGACTGTATCTCGCGACTAACTCATGACTGGCAAGTCGCCACACATGTGAAGCATGCAGGGAGCTGAAGGGTCACGACAGCTGGAGCACTACAGGACAAAAAGTACAGTCTGGCCTGGAAGTTATTTCGTAACTCAAACTCGCGACTCATTCCAGTCGCGAGGCCAAGTCGCCAAAATGCCCTGTTTGGATGAAAACTGACTTTTCACATTCCATCTCATACCCTACTATAAATACCCTTATTCCCACGAAATGTAGTGTGGCTATTCAGAGAGAAAAACCCTAAGAGAGGTTTCTACAACACACCCACCTCATTAGAGAGAGAGCTACTCATTCTTAGAGAGAAATCTTTGTAGTCTCTTCTCATTCCCTCTCCCATTGTTATACCCATTAAGAGGAGATTTATAGCCAAATACTACCCACACCCATTTAGAGTGTTGAATGTTTTTGGAGCTTGGGAAGTATTGGAAGAAGCCAAGGATGGCGTATGCAACATGAAGCTTGTTGCGGGATCCAGTAAGTTAGAGAAGACAAGGTCCGGTGTAACCCTGTTGGAGCAAGAAGCTTGGAAGGCTTAGGTGCACTTGGTAGATTAGGCTTGAAGGGTCTATTGCTATTCATGTCTCCCAACTGATTTTCTAGTGGATCATTTACCGCTAGGAGGGTGGCGGAGAGGTTTTTCACCGAGTTCTTCAGTTTCCTCTTTAATAACACATCGCCGTGTTATCTTTATATTTGCATCTCTCTTCCCTTTCTTTTTACCTTTTAATTGCTGCTGTGTTTGCAATTAATTATGGTTTAGAGTGTGTTACCAATTTGGTTATAGCTTATAGTTCATTTTTTGCATATACATTGTTTGATTATAAGCTTGTGTTGGTAATTTAAGAATTGGGGTTCTAAACGTTCATTGGTGTTTTACACACTATATGAACATTGAGTGAGATTATGTTTTATTATATTGGGTATTTGAGTACATTGAGTCCTACTTTGTTGGGATGTATCACAAGGATCAATAAAGTTCAAAAATCACAGACTTGGATAACCCTTCTTGGGCTTTCAAGACTTGTGAAGTTTGAATCATTTTTGTACGTTTTTTGAACCTTGTAAACTAGATTGTTTAACCTAATTAATTAACCAAGTGAATACTTAGGTTTATTATTCAGATCTAGGTTAAAACAAAACAATCATTTCATGTAAAGCAGCGGAAAAGTAAATAACACAATGATATGATGACCCATAAAAACTAAACCAGTAAAAAACCTGGGGAGCATTTAACCTAGCTATCCTCAAGGTAAAAAGCAAATCCACTATGAAAGAATTGAAGTTTATACAATAGAACTTAAACTGAAAGGTCGGAAATGTGTCGAAAACACACGAGCAGTTTAGACCCCCAAATTAAAGTTACGGCTTGATTGATTTTACACTAACTTAATACTAAGTGCGGAATAGTGTAAACACAAGCGTATAAGCACGACAACTACTCTAATCCATATTTCAAACAACACAGCAGTAAAAATGAAATAAACAAAAGTAGGGAAGAGAGATGCAAACACAGATAACACCGAGAGGTGTTATTGAAGAAGAAACCGAAGAATTCGGCGAAAAACCTCTCTGCCGCCCTCCAAGCGGAAATCGATCCACTAGACAATCAGTTGGGATACATGGGTTAGCAAGAGACCCTCCAAGCCTAATCTACCCGATGTACCTAAGCCCTCCAAGCTCCTACTCCAACAAGGCTTCTTGGAACCGTGTCTTGTCTTAGTTCTCCGGATCCCGCAACAAGCTCCATGTTGCATCTGCCATCCTTGGCTTCTTCCAATGTTTCCTAGCAGCTCCAAAACATCACTTGACACTCTCAAAGGGTGTGATAAGTGTTTGAGCTATCAACCTCTCAATGGTATGGAAATGGAGAGGTAGGAGATGAGGAAATTTCCAAAACAAATGTGTAGAGGATTGTGGGTATAACAATCTCTAACTCTCAAGGTGTTTGGTTAGGGTTTTCTCTCAGAGGCTCTCTTTTCAATTGTGGGTAATGTGGGTATAAATAGTGTGGGTACAGAAAGTGTGAATCAGACTGGACAGGCTGGCAGAACAGAATGCCTCGCGGGTGTCTCGTAGGAAGGCCTTACCCGCGAGATACTCGCGAAACATAGCTGTCTTCATTTGGCCTGACTCTTCGCATTCCAGCATGTGGAAGGCACATGTGTCACTTCGCGGGAAGCTAAGTCGCGAGATACTCGCGAGAAATCTTCAGTCTTCAAATGCTTGAGTCTTCACACACTCTCTCTCTAACACACAACCCTTACAATGAAATCCCACAATAAATACAGGGTACAACAGATTGAATATACACTACAAAAAAAATGCCTATTAGCAACCAAGAATTTATGACGGACCCAAAAAGCCCTCTCAAAAAATCTTATTTGTGATGGGAAAATAAAGCCCTCACAAATACTTGATAAAATGTGAAATATTTGTGACCAACAAAAAAGGCTGTCGCAATTATGTGTTATAGCCGTCACAAATGCTAATATTTTGGAGGGAAATTTTCCCTCCATATTATTTGCAAGGGACAGTTAAAAATATCTCGCGAAAAGTGTACTATTTGTGACGGTTAAAAAAATGCCGTCACTAATACTAAATTATTTGCGAGGGTTAGGATTGACCTTCACAAATAATCATTAAAATGTCAAAAATTTTGGAGGGAAATGTTCCCACCAAATTATTTCCGAGGGACAATAAAAATCCCTTGCAAAAAGTTTATTTTTTGTGTAGGTTAAAAATATGCCCTTACTAAAACTAAATTATTTGCGAGTGCCATGATTGACCTTCGCAAAAAATCATTAAAATATTAATTTTTTTTGGAGATAAAAGTTATTCTAAAATTCAAAAAAATAATAAAAATAATAAAAAGAAATGCATAAACATATAGCATTTTGTATTCTTTAGATGAACCTTTTGTTTACAGTATAAAAAAAAACTATTTATGTACATCCTATATAAGAAATGTATGTCCTTAATTATTTTCTAAACAATTGTACCCATAAAAAAATGATAGCACTTTCAAGTTCAAAATGGTAGCCCAAAATTCAAGAATTTCAGTCTTTTGTACTCTCCCCCTCACTCTCTCAAAAGTGAATAAAAATTTCTTCACATTAAAATAATACATAAAAGATGAATTCATAGATCAAATGGTAAATTACATCCAATTGGTACAAAAATTGGCATGCATGTTAAGAAAATATAGAACATGTAATCCAATGGTTGGATTTTCAAAATATGAATTCAATAATAAGTTATTGGGTGATGTAACATTCTTTAGAGTTACAACACATGTAATTTGAACCCAACTCTATATTTCTTAATTTGATGTGAATTTTGACAAATCTACCATTAGATTAAATTATCTTCATATATTTTTCATGCTTATAAAATTTCAAGGTGATCAAATATTAATTGTCATGTCATCAATCAATTATTTAAATTCAAATTTTTGTAGTTTAAAATAATGCATAAAAGATAAGTTTATAGATCAAATGGTAAATTACATCCGATTGGCATGAAAATTGGCATGCATGTTAAGAACATATAGAACATGTAATCCAATGGTTGGATTTTCAAAATATGAATTCAATAACAAGTCATTGGGTGATGTAACATTTTTTAGAGTTACAACACGTGTAACTTGAACCCAACTCTATATTTCTTAATTCGATGTGAATTTTGACAAATCTACCGTTAGATTACATTATCTTTGTATATTTTTCATGCTTACAAAATTTCAAGGTGATCAAAGATCAATAGTCATGTCATCAATCAATTGTCTAGATTCAAGTTTTTGTAGTTTAAAATAATGTATAAAATATAAGTTTATAGATCAAATGATAAATTACATCCGATTGGCATGCATGTTAAGAACATATAGAGCATGTAATCCAATGGTTATATTTTCAAAATATGAATTCAATAATAATTTATTGGGTGGTGTAATATTTTTTAGAATTATGTCAAGTGTAACTTGAACCCAAACCTATATTTCTTAATTCGATGTGAATTTTGACAAATCTACCGTTAGATTACATTATCTTCATATATTTTTCTTGCTTACAAAATTTCAAAGTGATAAAAGATCAATTGTCATGTCATCAATCAATTGTCTAGATTCAAGTTTTAGTAGTCTAAAATAATGCATAAAAGATAAGTTTGTAGATCAAATGGTAAATGCATTACGCCATTAGTACGAAGGTACTAGGTCAAACTCACATGAGATATGCACAAAACGAGCGATCAAACTTTTTGAAGATTTTTCAATTTTTATGGGTTTTTGAATTTTTTGAACACACTAAAAAACAAATCAAAATAAAGTAAGATCAACAAAACAAAACAGGCACAAGCCAAACAGGTAAAAGAAAACATGATCGAATGGAACATGTGAGACCAAAACAACAAGTATGCAACAAAAAGCACAAAGGTTCACTCACGAGATAGAGTTCAAGGAATGATACCGACACCGATGGTCTTATGCAAAGATTCAAACTTTGGACCATCAAAAGGTTTAGTAAATATGTCAGCCTTCTGGTTGTCAGTGGTGATGAACTCCAAATACACAGTCTTTTCCTCCACCAAATCACGAATGAAGTGGTACCGGATCTCGATATGCTTTGATTTCGAGTGTTGGACTGGATTTTTCGATAAATTTATGGCACTTATGTTATCATAGAACACACACATAGTATCTTGAGTGATTCCATAATCATGTAGAAGCTTCTTCATCCATAATAATTGTGCATAACAACTTGCCGCTGCAATGTATTCGGCTTCAGCCGTTGAAAGAGAGACTGAATTCTTTTTTTTGCTCATCCATGACACCAAGTTATTTCCAAGGTAAAAAACACCCACCGGAAGTGCTTTTCCTATCATCAATACATCCGGCCTTGTCAGCATCAGAATATCCAGCTAGGCACTCATTCAAGTCTCTTGAATACCAAATTCCATAATCGGATGTGCCATTTATGTAGCGGATAATTCGTTTGACCGCAGTCAAGTGTGATTCTTTGGGTGCTGCCTGGAATCTAGCACAAACTCCAACACTGAAAGTGATGTCTGGTCTGCTAGCAGTGAGATATAAGAGACTACCGATCATGCTTCGATAGAGTGTTGGATCCACTTCTATACCTACTGCATCACGACTCAGTTTTGCTGACGAACTCATGGGAGTGGAAGTGTGCTTCTTTGAGTCAAGGCCAAATTGTTTTACAAGATTTTTGGCATATTTCTCTTGAGAGATAAATATCCCATCTTCTCGTTGTTTCACTTGAAGCCCTAAGAAGTAGTTCAGTTCTCCCACCATACCCATCTCAAACTCCTTTTTCATTTCTTCTAAGAATTCATGAGCTAGATGATCGATTGTGGATCCAAAGACAATGTCATCCACATATACCTGAGCAACAAGGAGATAATTCTCATCTCTTTTGACAAACAAAGTTCGATCGGCTTGACCTCTTGTGAAACCATGATCTAAGAGATATGTGGTGAGGCGATCATACCAAGCTCTCGGTGCTTGTTTCAGCCCATATAATGCCTTCTTCAGCCTTAACACATGGTCAGGAAAGTGAGGGTCTTGAAACCCCTTTGGTTGCTCAACAAACACTTCTTCATTTAGAAATCCATTCAAGAAAGCACTCTTCACGTCCATTTGATACAGCTTAAAGTTCATAATGCATGCTATGGAGAGAAGAATTCGGATTGACTCTAATCTTGCAACTGGTGCAAAAGACTCATCAAAATCTATGCCTTCAACTTGAGTATATTCTTGAGCCACCAATCTCGACTTGTTTCGGACAACTTCACCATCTTCATCAGTTTTGTTCTTGAAGATCCACTTGGTGCCTATAACATGTGTATCCTTGGGCCTTGGTACCAGTTCCCATACATCATTTCTAATAAACTGGTGCAACTCTTGGTGCATGGACTCTACCCAATTCTCATCCTTCAATGCGTCCTCCACTTTCTTTGGTTCAAACTAAGCAAGATAGCAGTTGTATGTCATATGATTCACACTATAAGCTTGCCCTTTTCTCAACCGAAGTCCTTCATCTAAGTCACCAATGATATTGCTAGAGGGATGATTGAGAATTACCCTTGATGATGGTCTTTTGGAAGTGGAAGGTTCCTCATCACGCGAGATTGGAGGTTGAACTTCCGGAGGAGTGAGTGGACTAGGAGATCCTTGAGTCGATCTCGTTACCCTTCTTGGTATAGGAGGTGTAGATTCCTCTTCCGGTGATTCTTTCTCAGCATCTTCACCTTGAGACATTTCATCATCTTGCTCATTCTTCTTAAGGGTTTGTCCTTCACCATCATCATCAATAATTTTTTCAGAGATAGTGTCATCGATGACCACATTTATTGATTCCATCACCGTCTTAGTGTGCTTGTTATACACTCTATATGCTCGGCTATTTGTGGAGTAACCTAGGAATATCCCTTCATCACTTTTAGCATCAAATTTTCCAGGATTCTCCCTATCATTGAGAATGTAGCACTTACTTCTAAATATTCGGAAATATTTCACTTTTGGTTCCTTCTCTCTCTAAATTTCATATGATGTCTTCTTAGTTCCTACTCGGAAGTAGATTCTATTCCCAATGTGGCACGATGTATTCACAGCTTCAGCCCAGAACTTTTGTGGAATGTTTTTGTTGAGTAACATTACTCTTTCCATTTCTTGAATCACCCGGTTCTTTCTTTCAACCACCCCATTCTGTTGTGGAGTTTTTGCAACTGAAAATTCCTTCTTAATGCCATGTTCATTGCAGAATGCTTAAAACTTAGCATTTTCAAACTCCTTCCCATGATCACTTCTGATTCTAACTATGGGAACTCATTTTTCATTCTGCAGCCTCTTGCATAACCTTTCCATCTTGTCACATGCTTCTGACTTCTCTTTAAGAAAGTCCACCCAAGAATATCTTGAGGAATCGTCAACAACCACCATTATATAGCGCTTTCCACCCACGCTTTCTGTTCTAGTTGGACCCATTAGGTCCACATGTAGTAACTCCAAAGGACATGACGTAGCAACTACATTTACTTTAGGATGGCTCGACTTTGTTTGTTTTCCTAATTGACATGGACCACAAACATTCTTCTCAACTTTTCCAAACTTTGGTAAACCAACCACAACTTCAAGCTTAGACACTTTTGCCACCTGTTTGTAATTAGCATGTCCAAGTTGTTGATACCACAACTCCAAAAGATTCACTCGAGCACTCCTACATGCTATGCTTGTTTTGGGAATGACTTCATAACAGTTGTCAGTGGTCCTTAATCCTTTCAAAACTTGAACACCTTCTTCATTCAGAATTAGACATCCTTTCTTTGAGAATTGGACTAAGAAGTCTTCATCACAAATATGAGTAATACTCAGCAAGTTCACTTTCAATCCCTTAACATACAGCACATCAGTCAACAAAGGCAGTCCCGGAATATCCACCGTTCCCTTTGCAAGAACTTGTGAATGACTACCATCTCCAAATGTCACAAAACCGTCTTCCTTCTCTTTAAGAGTTTTGAACAGAGACTTATCTCCAGTCATATGCCTTGAACAACCACTGTCAAGATACCACAGACATGAGTTAAACACTTTTAATGCGGTATGAACAAATAGACAAGCATGGGAGAGACATTCTTGACCATCAAAGCAGGACTCATTTTTCTTTATTTCATTCAAAGATGAGTGTAATTTCCTTTTTAGACGATCAAGTTTATCACACAAGTGTCTATTCCTTCTCTTATATTCATGAACTAAGGAATTTGACTCACATAAGCTGTTATGTATATCATGGTTCCTATGAACTAAGGATTTCAACATGTGACTAAAGATTCTAGCATGTTTCTTTGATTTAAATATCTCTAAAAGTGCATTACTATAATAGTCTTCAAATATGCTCATAGAGTCATTTTCATAAACACCTCTACTATCCTTCATGTTGGCAATTACCGAGGGGTCAAGGATCATACTTAGGTATTTAAATCACAGCAAGTGTACCCGCTCTGATACCAATTGAAAGCTTGGAAATGTGTCGAAAACACACGAGCAGTTTAGACCCCCAAATTAAAGTTATGGCTTGGTTGATTTTACACTAACTTAATACTAAGTGCGGAATAGTATAAACACAAGCGTATAAGCAATACAACTACTCTAATCCACATTTAAAGCAACACAACAGTAAAAATGAAATAAACAAGAGTAGGGAAGAGAGATGCAAACACAGATAACACCGAGACGTGTTATCGAAGAGGAAACCGAAGAACTCGGCGAAAAACCTCTCCGCCGCCCTCCAAGCGAAAATCGATCCACTAGACAATCAGTTGGGATACATGGGTTAGCAAGAGACCCTCCAAGCCTAATCTACCCGATGTACCTAAGCCCTCCAAGCTCCTACTCCAACAAGGCTTCTCGGAACCGTGTCTTGTCTTAGTTCTCCGGATCCCGCAACAAGCTCCATGTTGCATCTGCCATCCTTAGCTTCTTCCAATGCTTCCCAGCAGCACCAAAATGTCACTTGACACTCTCAAAGGGTGTGATAAGAGTTTAGGCTATCAACCTCTCAATGGTATGGAAATGGAGAGGTAGGAGATGAGGAAATTCCCAAAAATAAATGTGTAGAGGATTGTGGGTATAACAATCTCTAACTCTCAAGGTGTTTGGCTAGGGTTTTCTCTCAGAGGCTCTCCTTTCAATTGTGGATAATATGGGTATATATAGTGTGGGTACAGAAAGTGTGATTCATACTTGACAGGCTAGCAGAACAGAATGCCTCGCGGGTGTCTCGCGGGAAGGCCTTACCCGCGAGATACTCGCGAGACACAGCTGTCTCCATCTAGCCTAACGCTTCGCATTCCAGCATGTGCAGGGCACACGAGTCACTTCGCGAGAAGCTAAGTCGCGAGATACCCACGAGAAATCTTCAGTTTTCAAATGCTTGAGTCTTCACACACTCTCTCTCTAACACACAACCCTTACAATGAAATCCCACAACAAATACAGGGTACAACAGATTGAATATAATTACAATCAAATTTGGCACGGAATATAAGCCAACAAAACAAATAGTTGTAAATAATAACTTTACATAGACCACTAACATTCTATTGCTACCTCAAGTAGAAAAATTAGTACCACGACCCCATGATAGGTCCGAGTCCATGGACTACTTCTTTTCTTGATCTACAGCAACCACAAGTTCTCCTACTTGTGACTTTGAGACTCCACTCAAAGGTTTTAGATCTTCTTGAAAGTTCTTTATGCAACAATTGAAACCACCATCAATTTCTTGATTCAAATCTTGATCTTGATAGCTCTATGTGTGTTTATGAAGGTAAACACCTCTTAGATCTCACAAAAGATTCAACACAACACTCAACAAAGACCTTAGAGAGCTTTTAGGTACAAAACCATAGATCTACAAAAGAGGCACAAGCTGCACTCTAATCTCTCTCTAAAAAGCCTGGAAAACTTTACCTAGGGTTAGCTTATGATGTCCTTTAAATACTGGAAAAAACAGATTGCGATTTGGGCTTTAAATGGATAAGTTATGGCCTTTTTATATTTGCTAATTTTTGTTGATCTGTGACTTTCGATCAATCAAATCTAATTTTCTATCGATCGAGCCTTGCAGAAATTGAATAATAATTTCCTGCAATTACTCGATTCCAAACTTAATTTAAACCAAACTTTGAGCAAGTCTAAACCTAGACTAAATGTTTTGATCATGGTTTGCCAACATATACAAATTAAAGTACTAATACATTAGTTCCTAAATTCTTAGAACCTAACAATCTCCCCTTTTGGCAATTCGTGACAAAACACATTACAAAAAAAATAAAATGCTCAAAGTTAAAAACAGCTCATTCAAATATAAACAGCCCTAAATACAATTCAACCTAAACCACTATCTATCAGTTGCCAAAGTAGATAGCAGCTAAGACTGAATTAATCTGTAAATTCCTGAAACACTCAACAAACACATAACCACATGTGTGGAAACTACAAGTAAACCAAAATAAACAAACTAAAACAAATAACAAATATGCAAGCTAACTCTCCCCCTAAGTTAGATACATCAAAATTTTTAATTTCTTTCCCTTTCAAAAACAATTTCAACTCCCCCTAAAACAAAACAAATAGGATTCCCACATTTCATCTATTTCTCCCCCTTTTTATCACGTATTGACAAAGACAACTCAAACAAAGAGTAAATAGAAAACATACACAAATATAAGGTTGAATTTATTCAATCATTTGTTGGTTTTATTTCATGCCAAATTTGCTTGTAATTTAGCAATTAGATACCCTGTATTTAAGTGGGAAGTTACATTATCTTCTCACGACTGGATCTTGCGACTAGCTCATGACTGGCAAGTTGCTAAAATGGCACACGTGTGAAGCATATAGGGGGAGCTGAAGGGTCACACCAGCTAGAGCACTACAGGACAAAACTTCCAGTCTGGCTAGGCAGTTAGATCGCGAATTAAACTCGCGACTCATTCCAGTCGTAAGCCTGAGTCACCATAATGCCCTATTTGTTAGAAACTTGACTTTTCGCATTCGTCATACACACCACTATAAATACCCTTATAACCACGAATTGTAGAGAACTCCCATAGAGAATTTTCAAAGGCAAACCCTAGAGAAAAACAAGATTGACTCATCCACAATTTTCATCATTTGATTCTCCAAATTCCTTTACTCTTACCCTCTCCATTGACATATCCTTGAGAGGTACATTGGCCAAATCCTTATCTCACCATATCCATATCAGTGAGGAGGCATTTTGGTGCTTGGGAAGTAGTTCGGAAGGAACCAATTCATTTTGGTTGATACAATGGGCAATTGCGGGATCCGGTAAGCTAGAGAAGACAAGGTTTGGCGTAACCCTGTTGGAGCAAGAAGCTTGGAGGGCTTAGGTGCACTAGGTAGATTAGGCTTGAAGGGTCTTTTGCTATTCATGTATCCCAACTTTATTCTCTAGTGGATTATTGACCGCTTGGAGGGCAGCGAAAAGGTTTTTCGCCGAATACTTCAGTTTCCTCTTCGATAACACATCGTCGTATTATCTTTGTGTTTGCATCTTTTTCCCTTTCTCTCTACCTTTTAATTACTGTTGTGGTTGTGATTAATTTCGGTTAAAGTGTTTTACCATATCTGTTTTAGCTTATATTCTTATTCCACACATATATTGTTTGTCTATAAGCTTGTGTTTGTATTTTTAGAATTGGGGGTCTAAACGTTTATAGGTATTTTACACACTATTTGAACTTTCAATTGGTATCAGAGCAGGTGCACTTGCTGTGGTTTAATTACCTAAGTGCGATCCTTGACCCCGTTTGAGATGGATCGATCTCAATCGCTCAATACTCCACCATATTTTGATAGAAGCAACTATGCATTTTGGAAAGTACATGTGAGAGCATTCCTATGTTCAATTGATGAGAGTGTTTGGAATGCGGTAGATATAGGATGGAATAGGCTAGAGGCTGCCAAATCCACATGGGATAAGGCAGCCCTTGCAGTAGCTAATGCTAATAGCAAAACACTAAATGCTATTTTCTATCATGTTTCTTCAGATGAGTTTCACAGGATTTCTCACGTTACAATTGCCAAGGAGGCGTGGCAAATATTGGAGACTACATATGAAGGCACCAAGAAGGTGAAGGACACCAAGTTGCAAATGCTCACCAAATGCTTTGAAGAGCTGAAAATGAGTGAAGACGAGTCATTCGGCTCATTTTATAGGAAGCTCAATGAGGTGGTGATTGGGAAATTTAACATGGGGGAGAAGGTAGAGGACTCCAAGATTGTGAGAAAAATTCTACGATCATTACCGGAGAGCTTTCGTGCAAAGGTTACTGCCATTGAAGAGAGCAAGGACCTTAATGATATCAAAGTTCAAGAACTTATTGGCTCACTTCAAACATATGAGTTGTCACTACCATCACAAAGGAAGAGCAAATCTCTTGCTCTAAAGACAATCAATGAAAGAGTAGAAGCTCACGACTCATCGGATGAGGATGAGGTCAAAAAAGATGTGTTATATCTTGTGAAGAATTTCTGAAAGTTCTTGAAATTCAAGAAGAATGGAAAGTTTGGTGAGAAGGGAAAATTCCCAAGTTCTTGGAAGGAGAAAAAGGATTTCAAGAGGAAAGAAGGGAAGGATTCTCAATCATCTCAAGGAATCACGTGCTACGAATGCAACAGTCATGGACATCTCAAGAAGGAGTGTCCCAACTATTTGAAAGGGAAGGGTAAAGTGTATGCCACTACTCTTAGTGACACAGACTCCTCTGATTCAGACTTGGAAGAAAGCTGCGACGAAGAGGGAAACTACTCCGCATTTATGACCATTGCTTCCGTACAATCATTAGATGATTCGAGTTCGCTAGTGGAAGAGCTTGGGGAGCACATTGAAGTGGAGTCGATGGGGATAGTAGAGGAATCCGATGATGAGGAAGATGAAAGAATAGTGGGACTGCAAGAGACCTACAATTCTCTCCTTGAGAAGACAAATGAATATGTAAGAGTGGCTAGAGCAGCCATTAAGAAAATGAAGAGAGCAAAGCAAGATTACAAAAGTCTTCTAGTGCAGTACAAGGAGACTAAATGTGAAGTTGAGATGTTGAACGGAGAGCTAATCGAAGCCTATTCAAAGATCAAATTTCTTGAGCTTGAGGCGATTTAAGCTAATACTAAAGTAGAGTGAGTTTAGTCCAAAAAGCTTGATGAAGTGCTTCCTCATCAAAAGCCCTTTTCTGATTAAAGCGGCTTAAGATACACCGGAGAGGCTAGTTCAAGCGCCATTGTGTCTAAAGAGATGAAGTTTGTCAAAGAAAAAGAACCGGTGATAACAACTTTAGCCCTTGAGAAAGTGAAGGTTGAGAAGAAGCCAAAAGTGATTGCCTAACGGGTTGTAACAAAGCCTCCAATCCCAGCAGTGGATAAATTCAAGGCGGAAGAAAGATCTCTTCCAAAGTCACAAAGGGAGCCGAAAACTCATCACCTTTGTCACCATTATGGAATCCTAGGTCACACAAGACCTAATTACTTCAAGCTTTGGGCATTAAAGAATGGTAGCTATCAAAAGCCAAGTGGACAAAGAAAGGGTAAAGGGAACCCCAAGCAATTAAAAGGGGGAGAAGCTGGTCTAACATTGGGGATGTAATGAAGATGATTGATGCCTTTACTACCTGTTTGGCAAGCTTCAACAGAAGGTTTGAAAGTCACAACAATCATACCCAATCCTTTAGGGATATAACCCCAAACGCAAGTGTCATGTGGGTAAAGAAGGGTACACATGCATAAGCATTACAACATGTCCATGCATTAACACTTCCTATGTTATGTGACATTGATTGGTTGTGTGCATTGTGTTATCATTGTAAGGTTGAATTTATTCAGTCATTTTGTTGGCTTTATTTTGTGCCAAAATTTCTTGTAATTCAGCATTTAGAAACCCTATATTTAGGTGGAAATCATGTAAGGGTAGTGTGTGAGAGAGTGTGAAGAAAAGCTTAAAAGTGTGCACTCAAGCAGGGCCTTGCGACTGGATCTCGCGACTGGCGAGTCGCCAAAAGTGGCACACATGTGAAGCATGCAAGGGTGCTGAAGAGTCATGCCAACTGTTGCACTACAGGACAAAACTTCCAGCTGGCCAGGCCATTTGCTCTCGACTCAAAGTCGCGACTCGTTCCAGTCGCGAGCTTGAGTCGCCAAAACACTTTGTTTGTTACAAAACTGACTCCTCGCATTTCATACACACCCTACTATAAATACCCTTATACCCATGTATAGATGAGAGCTTCCAGAGAGAATTTTGAGAGAGAAACCCTAGAAAAAAACAAGATTGACTCATCCATAATCTTCATCCTTTGATTTTCCAAATTCCTCTACTCTCACCCTCTCCATTGTTACATCCTTGAGAGGAACATTAGCCAAATCCTTATCTTATCATACCCATATTTGTGAGAAGGCTTTTTAGTGCATGGGAAGCAGTTAGGAAGGGACCAATTCATTTTGGTTGATGCAATGGGCAATTGCGGGATCCGGTAAGCTAGAAAAGACAAGGTTCGGCGTAACCCTATTAGAGCAAGAAGCTTGGAGGGCTTAGGTGTTTTGGGTAGATTAGGCTTAGAGAGTCTTCTGCTATTCATGTATCCCAACTTTATTCTCTAGTGGATTATGACCGCTTGGAGGGCGACGGAGAGGTTTTACGCCGAGGACTTCGGTTTCCTCTTCGATAACACATCGCTGTGTTGTCTTTGTGTTTGCATCTCTCTTCCCTTAATCTTTGCCTTTTAATTATTGTTGTGGTTGTGATTAATTTCAATTTAGATTGTTTTACCAATTCTGTTTTAGCTTATTTTCATATTCCGCACATATATTGTTTGATAATAAGCTAGTGTTGGTAATTTGTAAATTGGGGGTCTAAACGTTAATAGGTGTTTTAAACACATATTGAACATTCAATTGGTATCAAAGTTGGTACACTTGTTGTAGTTTAATTACCTAAGTGCAATCCTTGATCCCATTGAGATGGATTGACCTCAATCTCTCAATGCTCCACCATATTTTGATGGAAGCAACTATGCATTTTGGAAAGTCCGGATGAGGGCATTCCTTTGTTCCATCGATGAGACTATTTGGGATGCAGTAGATGTTGGATGGACTAGGCCAGAGGCCACTAAATCCACTTGGGATAAGGCAGCCCTTGCGGCAGCTAACGCTAACAGTAAAGTTTTAGATGCAATCTTTTGTGGTGTATCTCCAGATGAGTTTCACAAGATATCTCACGTTACCACTGCCAAGGAGGCGTGGCAAATGTTGGAGACCACGTATGAGGGAACCAAGAAAGTGAAGGATACTAAGTTGCATATGCTAACCACTCGATTTGAAGAGATGAAAATGAGTGATAACGAGTCATTCGACTCATTCTATAGCAAGCAGAATGAGGTGGTTATTGGCAAGTTCAACTTGGGTGAGAAGACGGAGGACTCAAAGATAATGAGGAAAATCCTTCGATCATTGCCGGAGAGCTTCTGTGCAAAAGTTATAGCAATTGAAGAGAGCAAGTGTTAGGACATATGTGTTTCACTTGTTAAGAACATATGTCATTATTTTATGTAATTGGCTAATCCTTTGACAAAATGCACTTTACTTGTAATTGGGTAGATCTAGGTGTTCTTAATACTTCAAAAAATTGTGTTTCAAGATCAAGTGTTAAAGCCATTCAAGTCTGTCCAAGAAACAAGCTGAATAGTGCAAATTCATTAAAGCTCGACAGTTGGCTCAACAGCTGCATCTATCGAGCTTAAGAAAGCTGTTCCAGCCCCGTATACTCGACACCTGCTCGACACCTCCTATTTGTCGAGGTTTGAGAAAGAAACAAAAATTCTGATCTATTTTCTTGGGATCCGTGAATGTGTCTTTGGGCCTTCTTTTCTCCTAACCCTAGACATATAAAAAGATTATTTTAAGGGCCGTCAAAGAGTACACAAGTTGCATAAGCTTTGAGAAAAAGTTTGCTTAAGCAAATTGTGACCGGAGACAAAGTTTTGCCCTAGTTCATCATTCTTGAAGAAGTTGCTGTGTATGTGCACCATAGGGTTTTGTGACCAAGCATCTTCTTGATCTTCATCATGTGGATGAACTGAAGAACTTTGCAGCCAACAATCTTCTCTAGTTGGTGATTGAAGTCGCGTACTGGGATCCGCGCAATTGGTTAGTCACGTACTTGGGAGCCATGCATCAAAAGGAGAAATTGTCACTACAGAACAAGTCCAATTGGGTATTGGGGTAAGGGTTCAACTGTAGGTTGGTATAAGGTACTGGGATTCCTTTACTTGTAACCGCTTGTTGTGATAATAGTGGAATTTCGGGAGTGGTGACTTGAAAATCACCCGGTGGGGTTTTTGCCTTATAGGTTTTCCCCATTCGTAAACAAATCACCATGTCAATTTAATTTCCGCTGCATACTTAGTTTAGTTGGTGATTTGTTTGTGCTACCACGCGCTTTGCATGTTAATTAACTTAATTAATTCACTTGACTAAATTAATTGGTTAATTTATCACAAGGGGTCAATACGGGTTTGGCCTATTAAGTGGTATTAGAGCAGACACTCTGATTAGGTTTAATATTTGCTGTGTTGATCCATTGACCACTATTTGTCATGGATAGAGGACAGTCATTAATTATACCTCTTTTATTTGATGGCACTAACTATGCATACTGGAAAGTACGCATGAGAGCTTTCTTTCAGTCTTTAGATAAGAAAGTGTGGCAAGCTGTAGAGATTGGCTGGACCAAGCCAAAAGAAGCGCTGACCGATTGGGATGAAACCAAGATCAAGGCGGCAAACTTTAACAACAGGGCATTGAATGCTTTATTTAGTGCAGTCACCAATGAGGAGTTCAAGAAGATATCCTCCACTGAAACTGCTAAGGAAGCATGGACCATCCCAAACAACCTATGAGGGAACAAAGGCTGTCAAGGATTCAAAGGTTTAGAGGCTCACTACAAGCTTTGAAGAAATAAAGATGGAGGAGGATGAGTCGTTTGATGAGTTTTATGTCAAGTTTAAGGCCATAGTGAACTCAGCCTTCAATTTTGGGGAAACCATTCCTGAACCCAAGATTGTGAGGAAAGTGCTTAGATCTCTACCCGAGAGATTTTATGCCAAGATCACAGCAATAGAGGAATCAAAGGATATTGACAAGATTCCTTTAACAGAGCTGGTTAGTAATCTGCAAACCTACGAGTTAGGGTTATCAAGGATCGGGAAGTCGGGTAAGGGCAAAAGTATGGCTCTGAAGGCCAAGAGCAGTGACACTAATGAGTCTTCAGATGATGAGGATTCTAAGATGAAGTCCTACATTACAAGGCAATTCAAGAAGTTCATGAAAAATGCCAATGGAAAGGGCTTCGACAAGGACCATAGGCAATCCAGTTCTTTTCAATTCAAGAGTCAAGACAAAGGAAAGAAGGATGCAAAGGATGGCGGTCAGTACACTGTTCCTACAGGACCTAAATGCTTTGGGTGTCATGGCTTTGGACGCATGAAATAGGAGTGTCCCACATATCTCAAGAGCATTAGGAAAAGCAAGGCACTTGCTGCAACCTTGAGTGACACTGAACCTGAGGATGATTCCGACAATGAGGATGACGGAATCTTGAATGCCTTCACTGCCACAGTCAATCCTACTGAAGGGATTGTTGAAGACATGGACAAAGAAGAAGAATTGGTGGATTCTAAGTGTAAGAAGATGGATGATCAAGATGATATCCATATCGCCTATGAGAAACTATACAAGCTATCTGAGAAACACAAGAAACTTTATAGGCTGGCCACCAAGAAACTTAGTGATGTGGAACTTGACCATGAAGAGTTGTCCACAAAATTTGATGAGGCTAATCAGACTATTGGAGCACTGAGGTTTAAGAATAATTTCTTGAATGAGAAGACTAAGAAGCTTGAAGCGGAGCTGTTTCAAGTCAGAGCTCAATTGGAGAGGACTTCAAGTGCGAAGCTTGACGAGATGCTCAACATTCAGAAATCTGCTTCGGATTGAACAGGTTTAGGGTATGGGCTTTCTTCCTCTAATATTGCTTCTACAAGTACTATTGTTTTTGTTCCTCCTGCTAATAATGTTGAAATTGAGAACAATGATGTTAAAACTGATTTAGCTAGTAAGAACATAGATAAGGGTAAATCTATCTTAGGAGCACTCCCTAAGCTAGATAAGAAAGATGTTAAAAACCCTAGGGCTAAGAAGGCTAACTCTCAAATGCCTAAACAGAAAAGGCAGCATCTCTAACATCATTGTGGTGTTGCTGGTCATACTTGACCAAATTGCTATAAGTGGTTAGCCACTCAATAGAGCAATTGCATGATAGCATCTGGAAGCCAGAATCAGCTTCAATCCTCTCTTACTCCTTTTGGAGATCTTCTCAAAGCCCTCATGTTCCTTTCGAACTTGAACGGTTTCAATTCTTCTCCCTCACCGCCGGTTCAAGGGTTTAATCAATGGAAAGGTTCCTCCAAGGTGTGGAAGGAAAAGGGTTCCAAGCGATTCTATCACTTTCTTCTCTCTCTTCGTGTTTTTTTTTTTTTGTGCATAACTTGTGTGTTTTGCTTTACTGTTTTGAGTCAGTATAGTTTTATGCTATGCTTTGCTTAACATGTTTTTGTTTGTTTATTTTCAATTTTGTTTATTTTTGTTTTTCATATAAAAATTAAAAAAAAAATTGAAAAATCAGAAAAATACAAAAACAGTGTGTGTTTTGTGTACATTGGTAATTGTGTACCTTGGATGGCCATTGAAACAAAGTTTTCTAAACTTTGTATCTCTTGTAGCTTAGATGAGCATCTCTTTGCACAACTAAGCAAGTGAGCTTTGTGGCTCTTGTTTGTGATGAGTAAGATTAAGTTATCTCTTGTACTTAACACTTGTGTCACTCTTTTTGATGGGTAGGACTAGAAAATCCTAAGAGAAAGGCATAAATAACCATCTCACCACTGTTGACCGCCAATCATGAAAGACATCTGTATACTTCGGCATAGCAAAAGTGTGATGTCAAGGACATTTGTGTGCTTCGACATAGCAAAATTGGAATGTCAATTATCATTGGGTATTTCTTTTCTTTCTCTTATATGCCCATGCATGATATGCTAAATAAAAGAAAAATATGCAAAGAAAAATAAAAAGCAAAAAGATAAAAAATGCTTTAAATATGATTGCAAGCGTGTATTCTAGGAGATGTGGGAGTTATAGGATGTACCTTGAAGGTGATAGTTCCCATCAAACAGTTATGATTGTGTGTGAGTTAAAGTGATTTTCTCATATCTCAAATCGTCATAACATGTATACACTTATGCAATCTTGCGATGTTTTTCACACACAACACGCAATATTCTTTGCTACTCTTGATACATGTGCAGGTACAATGTGATTTGGCCATCACAAGGTTTTACATGTGTTAAAAAATGCTCACTAAACTGTCTTGACTTTTTTTTGAAATATAAAATTGGTTAGACTTGTTTAGTGTGTGTGTGTGTTTTTGAGATCCATGTGCTTAAAATTATTATTGAGAGATGATTTTGAGAGCTTAATATGTTGATTGGATCTTTGGTTGTGTTGCATGTCTGATTGCATTCATGTCTATGTTTTTCTCTTCTCGAAAAACTGTTTTTAAAAGCTAGCTCGACAGCTCCTCGACACTTCCTCGATACCTAGTTGTCTGTCGAGCTTCTTAAACTCTTTCTTATTGCAATCTCGACAGCTTCTCGACACCTGGTGGATCAATCGAGAAAGTTCCTATCCCTTCGATAGCTTCTCAACAGCTGGTGGATTGATCGAGCTTCTATTCTTGTGTCTTTGCCTTATTTCTCGACACCTTCTCGATATCTTCATCTGTCGAGGTTGTTTTTCTTGACACCTTTCTCAACAGATGGCTCGACACCTTTCGACAACTCTATCTGTCGAGATTTACTGAACCTCTATATATTTGTTCTGTGCGATCCGGTTCTTCATTTCTCTCGATCTCTCTCTCGATACCTCTGTCTTTTCTCCTCCCAAACCTCTCTCAATCACTCCAAATCCTTTCCTCAAGGTTTCTTCAAGTTTTTTCAAGTTTTCCTTCACTTGGTAAGCTTCTAATCTCTCAACTTCATGGATTTTCATGTTTTGAAACCTAGGTTTGGGGGTTTTTGAAAAATTTTGGGGTTATTCAAAATTGATTAGTTATTTTTGCAATTTTGGGATGGGTTTTCATTTTAATGAGTTTAAAATCTCATGCATTGCACCACATTAGTATTATAACAGTATTATCATGCATTTAGATGTGTACAAGTTGAGTGTGTGCTGGTAGGATTGGATTGGGCTGAGCTCATGATGCAATTTACTTTGCATGTCATGCATTACATCACATTAGCATTATAACAATATTATCATGCATTTAGATGTGTACAAGTTGAGTGTGTGCTGGTAGGATTGGATTGGGCTGAGCCCATGATGCAATTTACTTTGCATGTCACATGTTCATGCATTTTCCATGCATACGTACTCTCTTTTCAATATATTTGCTATATTTGAGCTATTGTTGGAGCTTTTCTGGTTGTCTCTCTCTCCCTCCCTCTCTTTCTGTTTACGTTAGTCATGTCTATGGCACCTAAGCGTAAATCTGCTCTGTCTTGGAACCCTTTTCATTCCGGGGCATCGTCTTCATCTGATCCTACTCCTTCTCATCTTCAGTTCTGTGATGAGGATGCCCGAAAGGCTTTCTTGGAGAACTTTTCCCGACGAGGCATTCATTCTGAACGCCAAGTCATTCTGGTGGATTTCGCCAACATCGACCTTCCCAATGTCATTCACAGTCAGGGATGGAAGTCACTGTGTGACGTCTTGGTCACCTGTCCTCTCATGCTTATCCAGGAGTTTTACTCCAACATGCATGGGATTGATCGTTCAGTACCTCACTTCTTCACGCATTCGAGGTACGTGCTTTCCTATCACACCGCAACTTGTTGCGGATGTGCTTCGGGTTCCTAGGGTAGAGTTTCCTGACTATCCTAGTTGTGAGCATCTGAGGACTGTGTCCAAGGATGAGCTCATGTCTGCTTTCTGTGAGTGTCCTTTTGATTGGGGTTAGCGTCAGTTTACACCATGTCAGCCTTTTGCTAAAGGTCCTAGATTCTTGAACATGGTGATGACTTTTGTTTTGCACCTCCTCTCTCATTATAACTCCATCACAGAGCCTCGTGCTCGGTTTTTGTTATCCTTCCTTGAGCATCTTACTATAGATTTCCCTTCTCATTTCATTCTTTCTATTATAGATGTTCATTTGGATTTAGCATCCTGTGATAAGCTCATCTTTCCTTCCGCTATCATGAGGATTTTACGCCATTTTTCCGTCACTTTTTCGGTATCCGACCATTTCACTTTTATGTGTGCCATAAATGCCGCTACCGTAAAACGTAGTGAGGCGCAGTTTCAGTCACGACAGTCGGATTCAGCAGCTCCACCCTCCCGTTCGGCTCCTCCATCTCGATCTGCTCCATCCACATCCGCCCCCTCCTCTTCCATCAGTGATGTGACTCTAGGAAACATCATGGCGCAACTTCAGCGCATGGATGCTTGCCTTGATACACTCTCTACTGAGTTGTATCAGGTGAATGTTCGTGTTGGCCGTATTGCTAGGCGGCAGGCGACCATGGGTGGTTTTGCTTCTAAGAATTCTCCTTCACCTTCTCCAGTGGCTTCTGATTCTGCAGCTAAGGATGATGATGATAATGGTGATGACGATGATGCTTCTGATGATGATGATGGAGATGCTAGCTCTACCGATGAGATGTCTACTTGACACTCTATCCTTTGTCACTCGTGACAAAAAGGGGGAGTAGTCTTGGGATATGAGAGTAGTCATTCTTAGGGAGAGAGTTAGTATAGGACTATTTTGTTATGGGGAGTGTTGATATGAGGGATGTAGTGAGGACATTATGTATCTTTTCTTTTCTTTCTTTTATAGATACATTGTTCTTGTACCTTGGGTCTTGTGACCATTTATTGACATACATTGTACTTATTTTCTTTATATGTGGACGTATGTTTTTCTTTCACCTATCTCTTACATGTGTTGTTTCTTTTCTCTTTTTATGCACATGCTTCTGATTAATTGTATGCAATCTATTATTTCTATTTCACACTAAGATGCCTTGATGAGTTTTGTTTAAAGTGTTTAAGAAATACAGGTTGTTAAAGTCTATTTGCCATAAACTCTCTTCTTGCAGAGTTTTTCAAGAGTTTGTGTTAGGATAGATTTTATTATATTCAACAAGTAAATATGAGTTGAGTGATTTATTACTTCTCTCATATGTTCATTTGTTTGTTGTGGTTTTGTGACGGATTGTCAAAGGGGGAGATTGTTAGGACATATGTGTTTCACTTGTTAAGAATATATGTCATTATTTTATGTAATTGGCTAATCCTTTGACAAAATGCACTTTACTTGTAATTGGGTAGATCTAGGTGTTCTTAATACTTCAAGAAATTGTGTTTCAAGATCAAGTGTTAAAGTCATTCAAGTCTGTCCAAGAAACAAGCTGAATAGTGCAAATTCATTAAAGCTCAACAGCTGGCTTGACAACTGCATCTATCGAGCTTAAGAAAGCTGTTCCAGCCCTGTGTGCTTGACACCTACTTGACACCTGCTCGACACATCCTATCTGTTGAGGTTTAAGAAAAAAACAGAAATTCTAATTTGTTTTCTTGGGATCCGTGAATGTGTCTTTGGGCCTTCTTTTCTCCTAACCCTAGACATATAAAAGGATTATTTTAAGGGCCGTCAAAGAGTTCACAAGTTGCACAAGCTTTGAGAAAAGTTTGCTCAAGCAAATTGTGACCAGAGACAGAGTTTTGCCCTAATTCATCATTCTTGAAGAAGTTGCTGTGTATGTGCACCATAGGGTTTTGTAACCAAGCATCTTCTTGATCTTCATCGTGGATGAATTGAAGAACTTTGCAGCCAACAACCTTCTCTAGTTGGTGATTAAAGTCGTGTACTGGAATCCGCGCAATTGGTTAGTCACGTACTTAGGAGCCGTGCATCAAAATGAGAAATTGTCACTATAGAACAAGTCCAATTGGGTATTGAGGTAAGGGTTCAACTGTAGGTTAGTATAAGGTACTAGGATTCCTTTACTTATAACCGCTTGTTGTGATAATAGTGAAATTTTGGGAGTGGTGGCCTTGAAATCACCTGGTGGGGTTTTTGCCGCGTAGTTTTTCCCCATTCGTAAACAAATAACTGTGTCAATTTGTTTTCCGCTGCATACTTAGTTTCGTTGGTGATTTAAAAACCGTGCATCAAAAGGAGAAATTGTCACTACAGAACAAGTCTAATTGAGTATTGGGGTAAGGGTTCAACTGTAGGTTAGTATAAGGTACTAGGATTCCTTTACTTGTAACTGCTTGTTGTGATAATAGTGGAATTTTGGGAGTGGTGACCTGAAAATCACCTGGTGGGGTTTTTGCCGTGTAGGTTTTCCCCATTCGTAAACAAATCACCATGTCAATTTAATTTCCGCTGCATACTTAGTTTCGTTGGTGATTTTTTTCTACTACGACGCGCTTTGCATGTTAATTAACTTAAATAATTTACTTGGCTAAATTAATTGGTTAATTTATCACAAGGGGTCAATACGTGTTTGGCCTATCAGCAAGGACCGTGATGATATCAAAGTTCAAGAACTAATTGGCTCACTTCAAACATATAAGCTGTCTCTACCTTCACAAAGGAAGGGCAATTCCCTTGCTCTAAAGACGATCAATGAAAGGGTAGAAGTTCACGACTCATCGGATGAGGATGAGGTCAAGAAAGATGTAGCATATCTTGTGAAGAATTTCTGAAAGTTCTTGAAGTTTAAGAAGAATGGAAAGTTTGCTGAGAAGGGAAAATTCCAAAATTTTGAAAAAGAGAAGGACTTCAAGAGGAAAGATGGGAAGGAGTCTTAATCCTCTCAAGGAATCACATGCTTTGAATGCAACAGACATGGACATCTTAAGAAAGAGTGTCCTAATTATTTGAGAGGAAAGGGCAAGGTGAATGCCACTACTTTTAGTGATTCTAACTCCTCTAATTCAGATTCAGATGAAAGTTGTGATGGAGAGGGAAACTTCTCTGCATTTATAACCATTGCTCCCGTAGAATCTTCGGATGATTTGAGTATGTTCGTAGAAAAGCTTGGTGAGCACACTAATTTAGAGTCAATGGGGACAGTAGAGGAATCTAATGGCGAGTGGAAGACTTAGAATTTTTTTCAAATATCTGGATTTTAAGATTTCATGCGACTCAGTTTGGCTACTAGTTTACAAGTGGAAGCTCCAGTCGCGAGGTGTACTCAGAAAGTTTCGTGGCTCCCTTCGCGACTACCTCACGAGTGGACCTTCTAGTCGCAAAAAACACTTATACAAATTTTTCAATTTTTGTCTCACAGGTGTCTAGCGACTTGGTCTGGCAACTTGTTCGCAACTCAGCTTGGTCGCGAAAATCGTGTGTTTTACGCTTTAAGGACAGTTTTAAAATCCTTTCAGTTTTCCCTCAAATATTTTGATTGTTCATTGTCTTGTCGTTCATCTCCCTCACAAACTCACTGTGTATGACTCAAAAATCCACCATTTTCTTCATCATCTCTTCATCAAACTTCAAGAAAAGGTATGGGTTCTTCATTTTTCTCAAAGTATTTCATGTTTATAACCCATATATTCTTGATTTTTGAGTTTTTGTTGCATTTTGAGTATCTTAAGTTTCGAATTTGGTTTGGGTATTTTTGATTGAGTCTGTTAAATGAATATTCTTGACATTGATAATATGATGCTTGTTATACATGTTTCGTGCATGTTTCTCATTTTTAAGTAGTTTATCATGATTGTACTGTGTTGTGCAATTCATGCTCATTGTAAATTGTCTCAAAGGCAGTTACTTGTGTTTTTGTGAATTTTATAGATTACATTGTGCTTTGTTGTGCTTGCACACTCATCACATTTGCACACCACATGCACCAGTGTTGCTCATGCTTAAATACTACATACTCAGTTCATTTACCATGTTTGAGTGTGTAAAGTTGTGATTTACAACTATGTGTTTTGTTGGCTTTTATTCCGTGCCAAATTTGATTGTAATTACTTTCAATTGTTTATACCCTGTATTTGTTGTGGGAATTGATGTAAGGGGTGTGTGATAGAGAGTGTGTGAAGACTCAAGCAAAGTGGAAGCTGATGGAATCTCGCGGGTATGTCGCGACTAAGCTTCCCGCGAAGTGAAGCATGTGCCCTGCACATGCTGGAATGCGAAGAGTCAGGCCAGGTGGAGACAGCTGTCTCTCGCGAGTATCTCGCGGGTAAGGCCTTCCCGCGAGACACCCGCGAGACATGCTGTTCTGCCAGCCTGTACTGACTGACTCACACATTCTGCACCTATCCTATATAAACCCCCATTACCCAAAAATGTTGAGGAATGCTTCAGAGAGAAAACCCTAGCCAAACACATTTGCAATTAGAGATTGTCATCCCCACCTTTCTCTATACACTTGCTTGTGGTATCTCCTCAACCCTTCCCTCTCCATTTCCACACCATTGAGAGGTTGATAGCCCAAACACTTACCACACCTTTTGAGAGTGTTGAGTGACGTTTTGGTGCTGCTGGGAAGCATTGGAAGAAGCCAAGGATGGCAGATGCAACATGGAGCTTGTTGCGGGATCCGGAGAACTAGACAAGACACGGTTCCGAGAAGCCTTGTTGGAGTAGGAGCTTGGATGGCTTAGGTGCATCGGGTAGATTAGGCTTGGAGGGTCTTTTGCTCACTCATGTATCCCAACTGATTGTCTAGTGGATCGATTTCCGCTTGGAGGGCGGCGGAGAGGTTTTTCGCCGAGTTCTTCGGTTTCCTCTTCGAAAACACGTCTTGGTGTTTTCTGTGTTTGCATCTTTCTTCCCTACTCTTTTATATTCCATTATACTGCT
Organism: Quercus aquifolioides; assembly: GCA_019022515.1. Classification (NCBI taxonomy): domain Eukaryota; kingdom Viridiplantae; phylum Streptophyta; class Magnoliopsida; order Fagales; family Fagaceae; genus Quercus; species Quercus aquifolioides. Next base: position 1,916,682 of record CM032325.1, on the reverse strand, counting down.
GTGTTGCTTAGTTTATGGATTAGAGTTGCTTATTGATTATACGCTTGTGTTTACACGTTTCCGCACTTAGTATTAAGTTTGTGTAAAATCAACCAAGCCGTAATTTTAATTGGGGGTCTAAACAGCTCTTGTGTTTTTCAACACATTTTAGAGCTTTCAGAGTGATATGTCTTTCTCCATGACAATGTGTGTTTATTTCATGGACTAACTTGGATCTAATCAAGTTTACGTTTGTGTCTTGTGGTTTTGCATTTGGTTCTCTACTGTGCGTATGTTATTTTGTAGATGTCTCGCTGTTCCTCTCAAGGAAAAGAGCCTGTAACTGATGTTCCATCATCCCCCATTTCAAAACAGACTCGACATTCGTCTCAAGCTTCAAATAGTGAGAGATTCAGGACTCCGCTTGATTCACAGACTTACTCAAGCATTTTTGTAGATGCTCCTACTGTGGTAGAAAGGGTTGTAAAATTTGATAGCTTGTGAACAACATTTATTCCTAGAATATTCGAAGCAAAAGATTGGGCTGATTTGTTTGGGAACTTCGAGGACTTGATTGATGAATTGGTTAAGGAGTTCTATTTAGATGCTAGATTCACCGGAGTTGAGTTGAAGTATTGGGTACGAGGAAAGGAGTTCAGCATCAATCCAGACTACAGTGCGAAGGTTCTTCAAATCAATGGACCGAAAAATGTAGACCTCACTCCATATAATGATAGACTTCCTAAGGTTCAAGATATTCTTCAAATTCTTGGGCTAGATCATGAGATTTCATCCAAAGGCACGTCCATTGGAATAGCAAAGTTTGCACATGATCTGACAACTCTCAAATTGATCATGTTCTTCAACTTGTATCCACTCTCAAACACTGCATTCATCAACTTTAGGAGAGCGTAATTTATATGTGATCTCGTCACCGGAGTTTCGATTGACATTTGTGCCCACATGTCTTCTTTCTGTAGTCTTCTTATGAAGATCATGGTACTTGAAGGTGTTCGTCCACCAACAGAGGGAACAATACTGTTAGGACATATGTGATTCATTTGTTAGGAACATATGTCACTATTTTATGTAATTAGCTAATCCTTTGACAAAATGCACTTTACTTGTATTTGGGTAGATCTAGGATGTGTTTAATACTTCAAGAAACTTTGTTTCAAGATGAAGTGTTGAAGCCATGCAAGTCTGTCCAAGTTTCGAGCCAAGAAAGTGCCTATCATTAAAGTGCGACAACTAGTCATCTGTCTAGGTTTAAAGAGTTGATCAGCCTTGTGGCTCGACAGCTAGGCATTTGTCGAGGTTTATGAAAAACAGAGTTTCAGTTCTGTTTGCCTCCAATCCGTGGTTATGTGTTTGGGATTTCTTTTCTCACAACCCTAGACATATAAAAGGATTATTTTAAGGGCCGTCAAAGAGGACACAAGTTGCACAAGTGTTTAGCAAAGTTTGTTCAAGCGAATTGTGATCGGAGACAGAGTTTTGCCCTAGTTCATCATTCTTGTGAAAAAGTTGTTGTGTTTGTACACCGTAGGGTTTTATGACCAAGCATTTTCTTGATCTTCATTTTCTAGACTGAAGAACTTTGCAGCCAACAACCTTCTCTAGTTGGTGATTGAAGTCGCATACTAAGATCCGCGCAATTGGTTTGTCACGTACTGGGAGCCGTGCATTACAAGGAGAGATTGTCACTATAGAACAAGTCCAATTGGGTATTGGGGTAAGGGTTCAACTGTAGGTTGGTATAAGGTACTTGGATTCTGTTACTTGTAACCGCTTGTTGTGGTGAATCTTTCCATCATGCTACCTTTTTTGGTCATGGCTCAGCCACTTACACTATGCCTGTGCCTACTGAGACTGCATCTCCTCACACTCCTAAGCTGTAGACGACTAGCACTCAGCCTACACCTCCCTGACAGAATGAGCACTTTAATTGAGGGTCTGTATCAGCATATTTCAGAATTTGAACAGCTTCTCTACTCCACCAACAATCAAGTTCAAATGCATCTCATTGCCATTGAGACACAATTAGATGCTATTCAACAAAAGTTGGAGGACAGCCTTTAGTTATTCGTGCCAAAAAGGGGGAGAGATAGCATACAGTAAGGGAGAGAGCAACACAAGAATGGGAAGTGTGCATATTGAAAGGGGGAGTTGTGTGAGCTCAGAAGAAGAATACTGACACATACACACATACTTTACTTTTGACTTGTCTTGGTTTTAGTTTAATTGAGTATAGTTTTCTTGGTATTTTCATTGTGCTACTGTTTAAAGCTGTTGGTACTTTGGTTTATATAATTAAGTTTATATTTAGTTTGTTGTCTTTTGTACCCATGCTTTATAGCTTAGTACTTGTTGTTAATGTTATGCATTTCTTTAAGTACAACACTCTTGTGCCTTTTTTGGATTTTTATCCTTGCTGCAATTACCTCTTGTTGTTGTATCGATTGAGTGTTGGACATGCAAATGATACATTGCAATTGAGCTTATTAGCTTGCATGTTCGGATGTTCATTCCTTGTATGAATGATCATTGTGGTCACTATTTATAGTGATTATTCGTTTTTGGTCAAGCCATGCTTTATTGTTTCATTCTTTTTTGCTTGATCGCATTGTGCTTGCTCCATATGCATTTCAAGTTTTCTGCTTTCAATGATCATATTGTGTGTTGTTTTCAGAAAATACTTGTTTGTATGGTTCAAGAGGTTCACAGATTCTAGAGTTAGGTGTGAGTGAGTTTTGTTCAACTGTTCCCAACTCACATGTTAAGTCTAGAGTTTGTTATAGGGTTTTGTCATGGAATAGCTAAAGGGGGAGATTGTAAGGTTGAATTTATTCAATCATTTTGTTGGCTTTATTCTGTGCCAAATTTGTTTGTAATTCAGCATATAGAAACCTTGTACTTAGGTGGGAATCATGTAAGGGTAGTGTGTGAGAGAGTGTGAAGAAAAGCTCAAGAGTGTGCACTCACGCAGGGCCTCACGACAGGATCTTGCGACTGGCAAGTCACCAAAAGTGGCACACGTGTGAAGAATACAGGGGAGCTGAAGAGTCACACTAGCTGTTGCACTATAGGACAAAACTTCCAGCTAGCTATAGGCCGTTAGCTCGCAACTCAAACTCGTGACTCATTCCAGTCGCGAGCTTGAGTCGCTAGAACACTCTGTTTGTTACAAAACTGAATCTTCGCATTCCATACACCCTACTATAAATACCCTTATACCCATATGTTGTTAAGAGCTTCCATAGAGAATTTTGAGAGAGAAACCCTAGAGAAAAACAAGATTGACTTCAGTTTCCTCTTCGATAACACATCATTGTGTTGTCTTTGTGTTTGCATCTCTCTTCCCTTAATCTTTGCCTTTTAATTACTGTTGTGGTTGTGATTAATTTTGGTTTAGATTGTTTTACCAATTCTGTTTTAGCTTATTTTCATATTCCACACATACATTGTTTGTTAATAAGCTTGAGTTGGTAATTTTTAAATTGGGGGTCTAAACGTTCATAGGTGTTTTATACACATTTTGAACATTCAATGATGCATATGGAGCCAAATGAAAAGCTTCAAAATAATGTTATCAAGTTTTATGGGAGGTCATATTTGCATATTTCTATAATTGAGATTGGTCACTCTTCCTAGTGCTAATTGTGTATGACTTGGTTGAATTGATCATTGAAGCTTCACATTAGACTAAGGACTATCTCATTTTTGGTATCCACATACATCACACATATCTATGTTCAATGAATGCCTTATTCATTTGTGTGATTGTACTTGTTTAAATGTGTTGCACATACTCAATTATATGTTGATCAAACACAAAAAGATTTTTGAGTGTTTTAATTGTTTTTAGAAAGTATTTTTGTTCTGAAAAATTTCAAAAATTGTGCAACCTTGTTTTGGTGACTTGCCTCGCAGGTCAAGCCAATTGCGAACTTACACAGAAGGTTCTAGTGACTCTCTTGCGAGTCAAGGCCCCAATCGCGAAAAAGACTTAGAATTTTTTTTCAAAAATCTGGGTTTTTAGATTTCTCGCGACTCAGTTTGGCAACTTATTTGCGAGTGGAAGTTCTAGTCACGTGGGTTACTCAGAATGCTTCACGGTTCCCCTTGCGATTGACTCAGTTTTTCAAATTTTGTCATAAGGGTTTCTGGCGGCTTGACTTGGCGACTTGTTCGCGACTCATTCCAGTCACGAAAAACGTATATTTTATGCTTTAAGGGTCTTTTTTAGGGCATTTTTTCAAAAAATTTTCATTTTTCCCTTGCTCATTGTGACCGTTCATTGTCTTGTTCGTTCCTCTCCTTTACAAACTCACCGTGTTTACTCAATAAACCTCTATTTTCTTGATCATCTCTTCACCAATCTTCAAGAAAAGGTATGAGTTTTTTCATTTTCTCTATGTATTTTCTGTTTCTAGCCCTTGATTTCTTGGATTTTGAGTTTTTGTTGAGTTTTGAAAATATGATGTTTGAATATGGTTTGGGAATATTTTGTTGAGTTGTTATATGGGTTTTGTTGGTTTTGGTAGTGTGATGCCTACTATACATGTTTTTCATGTTTGCTTCTCATTCTTGAGTAGTGTACATTGTTTGTGTTGTGTTGTGTTGTGAATATCATACCCATGGTAAAATGTCTCGTAGGCATTTTTCTTATGTCTTTGAGGATTTCATGGAATACAATGATTGTGAGGAGTTCATGGAATACAATGATTGTAAAATGCATCTCTGGATATGTGTTTTGCTATATGCCCTAGGTTGTACATGGTGATATTTGTGCACACACACACACTTTGATATGTTTGAGGAATTAATGCCAAAACTCTATTGTGCTTTGATGCTATATGTCCTCTCATGTCAAGTTGCTATTGAACTATGCTGTAGTTTAAATCTTTGGCCTAATTCTAAGTCCATTTTATTGCTACTAACTTGTTACTAATTTTTGGTGTTACCATACGTTGTGTTCTGTGTTATGGTCTTTGCTGCTATGTTTTTGCAAATGACTCCAAAGAAGAAGACTACTGCACATCGTGCTGACAAAAGGAAGAAAATGGACAATACTCGGTTCCACTCTACCAAACACTTTGAGAGATACGATCAATTCTATGAGAAGGCTCCAATTATTCAAGAATGATTTGTGGACTTGGTAGATTTGAAGGATTACTTTATCCCAGGTTGTTTTCAAGATAGAGGTTAGGACAAGCTCCTTGGTGATCTCCCAGGAGTGTGTGAACCGTTGATCCGTGAATTTTATGCCAACGCAATCTTGCAAGAGGATGAAATTGATTGTTGGATCAGAGGCCATGAGTTCACCATTGACTTGGAGGATGTTGATGATGTTCTTGGTTATGAGGATCTAGAGCATGATTTTACTCACTACAAGGACAAAATGCTTTCCATAGAGATGGTTTAATCTCATATTGGTGGGGTTCGAGAAGGAAGATGTCTCAACACAACTACCTTTCCATCGGACCTTAGATGCCTCGCATACATTATGATGTTCAACCTGTACCCGGTAAAGAAGATGACCACCATCAATAATGCAAGAGCCATTTTGCTCATGGATTTTCGAGAGAACACTTACATTGATATTAGTGCTCACGCTTTCTGCATTATTGCTGATGAAACAAGAACAACTTCAAGGCCAAAGCTGATTCTCCCTAGTCTATTTATGAGGCTCTTTCAAGCAAAGGGTGTGAAAATTCCTCAAGACATCAGTCTTTCGCCTACTTCTCCAACTATCAATGCTCTAACAGTTGCACGGATCAAAGTTCGTCTTCCGAGTGATGAAGAGGAGGGCGATCAAGCACAAGGAGAACCTATGGACACTGAGACAAAAGTTGAAGGACAACCCCCAAGCTCCCGAAGCCGTGGAAAAATGAGTCGAGCTTCATCATCTTCTGCAGTACCTCTAGATGCATTTCAAATCATCCTTAAGAGGATTGACGGGATATGAGACATCCAGAATGAGCAATCTGATAGGCTAGCTGCTATCCAAGAATAAATGAATCTTCTTTCAGCAAAGTTTAACAGCTTCACTACACAGCAGTAGCCCTTTGGCCATTCCGGTCAAAAAGGGGGAGACATGGAGATATGGAGTAGCTCTTGAGGGGGAGCATCATTTTATTTTGATCTATGTTTAGTTTATGTGGTTATGTTCTGGTGTTTCTGGCTAGTTTTAGTTTTAATATGGGTTTGCATAGCACTTTGTTAAATACTTTGGTTTAAACTCTTGGATGGATATTGTGCTTTTGTTTAAAGCTTTTGGTACTTTGGTTGATTTATTTAAGTTTTTATTAAGTACATTTTTTGTTGTACCCATGCTTTGTAGCTAAGTACTTTTAGTTAATGTTATGCATTTCTTTTAGTACATCACTCTTGTGCCCTTGTTGGATTTTATATCCTTGATGCGATTACCTTGTGTTGTTGTATCGGTTGAGTGTTGGACAAGCAAATGATACTTTGCACTGAGCTTATTAGCTTGCATGTTCGGATGTTCATTCCTTTTGTGAATGATCATTGTGACCACTATTTATAGTGATTGTTTCTTTTTTGGTCAAGCCATGCTTTATTGCTTTAATCATTATTGCGATCACTATTTATAAACACTCCCCCTATCACAAAAAATCCTATATGCTAAATCTCCCCCTATAAACATGACTACTCTCATCCCAAAACTACTCCCCCCTTTTGTCACGAATGACAAAGGGTAAGTAACTCAAGCAGTCATCTCGTCGTCACCGAAAGAGCTAGCATCCTCATCCTCATCATCGTCGTCGAAGTCACCATCATCGTCCTCGTCCTCAGATGCCTCTAGAGAAGGAGAGGGAGACTCTACGAAGCCACCAAGGCGAGCTTGCCGTCAAGCAATACGGCTGACATGGGTGTTCACCTGACACAACTCATCACTGAGTGTGTCAAGGCGAGCATCCATGCGATGCAGCTGTGCCATGACTGCCTTGAGGGTCACACCACCCGTCGATGAAGAAGGAGTGGATGAAGAAGAAGCAAAGGAAGCCAAAGGAGTCGCCGTCTTGGTCTGTGGCCACTTCGGTCGAAGCTGGGCCTTGCTTCGTCGAATGGTCGCTACGTCTATGGCACAAATAGGAGAGAAGTGCGTAGACTCATGATAGGAGACGTAAAAGTGATAGAGAATCCACATGATAGCCGTAGGAAAAATGAGCTTATCACGGGTCGCCGTATCCTTATAGATATCCATAAGGAGGAGTATGAAGTGAGAGGGGAAAATCAATAGTAACACTACAACAAAATGTAACTATAGTGACGAAATTTAGTAAGGAAAATTTTTTCGTCACAAAAAAGTACAATATAGTGACGAAATTTATATTTCGTCACTATATATAAAAAAAATAGTAACATTTAGTGATGAAATCTAAATTTCGTCACTATAGGGTGTGCTAAATTCAGGGCGCCAAACAAAAGTGGAGGCGGAAACCAAATTGATCTACAGTGACGAATTATTTTGTCACTAAAAGTTTGAGTTTTTTGTGACGAAAACTTTCGTCACTAAAGGTGATGCTAAGAGCACTATTAGTGACGAAACACATTTCGTCACTGAATGTGACAAGTAGTGACGAAAATAAGTCGTCACTAAAAACAAAATCACAAGAATCAGTATTATTATCAGCGACGAATCTAATTTCCGTCGCTATAGGTAGCCAACAGTGACGACATATAAGTCGTCACAGTAAGTTTTGAGACTGAATAAGTTTTATTTTTTGTTTCACTTCCCTCACTCATCCGATTCTAAGTCTCTCCCTCACTCTCTCCACCAAACCGTCGCCTGAGCTCGCCTACGCAAGAATAGACGTCGCCTGAGCTTGCCGACGCGATATCGACTCTCATCGTCGATATCGCCTCCCAAAACTCCTCGACCCCACTCTCATCAACCCGATCGGCACTCTCCGAGCAAAACCCGCACAAAATCCCGACGATTCAGTTGCCGATAGTGACGATTCAGGTGCCGATGATGCCGTTCGCGACGATTTAGACGCCATTCGCGACGATTCAGGCGCCGTTCGCAACGATTCAGATGCCGTTCGTTCGCGACGATTCAGACGCCGTTCATTCGCGACGATTCAGACACCGTTCGCGACGCTTCAGACGCCATTCGCAACGATTCAGACGCCGTTCGTTCGTGACGATTCAGACGCCGTTCGCGACGCTTCAGATGCCATTCGCAACGATTTAGACGCCGTTCGTTTGCGACGATTCTGGCGCCGTTCGCGACGCTTCAGGTCGCCGATCGTTGGCGACGCTTCAGGTCATAGACGATGCTTCAGTTCCTGACGCTTCCGGCGACGTGTAATGGGTATTTTTTTTCCCCTTTTGAGTTAATTTTTGTTTAATGATTCTAAATGCTTGATGTTAATTTTTGTTTAATGATGGATTATGCTTGATGCTAATTTTTTTTTTCTTGTTTGGGATTTGTTCTCTGTGGTGGGACGGTTTGTCTAAGTTGTGAATCCCATATAGAAACCGTTCTCATTTTGTACAGATTGTTTTGGATGAGAGCTGTGCTGTTGTTGTTTGTTAACTGGAATGGTGGTTGTGGTTTTGGGTCTTCACTTTGATAAAGCCAGAGATGTTTACTCTAAACTTGTTAGAGCTTTGGGTCTTTAAATGGGTAATATTTGGTGTAATATTTGAGCTGTGTTTAGATTCTAAGAAATTTTTGTTTGGTTTAGGTGAGAAATTTGATTGAGAAATGGTAGATAGGTAGTTGTCATTGTGAATAAGAGGAGAAATTATATGGGTTCTGAGAAAAAAATTGTTTGCTATGATGCTTGTGTTAGAATTCTAAGAAAATTTTGTGGTTTAGTTAGTTATTTATTTTTTTGATTTCTCTGTTTTATGGTTTAGTTAGTTATTTTAGATTATTGTTTGTGTTCCTCAATATTCAATTTTCATTTTTTTTTTCTCTTTATGTAGGAAAGCATTTCAACAGTAAGTGTCCCTTTGGCAAAAACTAGTGATTGATCACTCCTGGCATGGTGCCTTCGCTTCTTCTTTTTATTATGAGAGGATCATTTTCAAGATTGAAGTATTTATAAATTTAACTTTCTTTTGCAGGCTAAATACACATTGTTTGCAAATAACTTTGGAGTTTTTTTTAAAGTTGTAAGGTTAGCTTGAGCAAAGTAAGTAAATTTTAGTTAAAAACTTATAAAACTCTATACTTGTGATATTGGAAATTGGATTTGTGGTGGTATGTTGTGTTGGAGCAAGCGGGTGGCTTGCATGGTGTTATAAGGTGGTTTAAATACATATTGGGAGTGTTTTTTAAATTCTTGCAAATGTGAATGAGAATTGTTAACTAGATGTGATGAATATTACTTTATTAGATTTCAATACTTGTAAACTCTAAACTTGTGATGTTGGAAATTGGATTTGTGGTGGGTTGTTGTGTTAGAGCAAGCGGGTGGCTTGCATAGTGTTATAAGGTGGTTTAAATTCATATTGAGAGTGTTTTAAGTTTCTTGCAAATGTGAATGGATTTTATTGATTAGATGTAATGAATAGTACTTTATTAGATTTCAATACTTGTAAACTCTATACTTGTGATGTTGGAAATTGGATTTGTGGTGGTATGTTGTGTTGGAGCAAGCGGGTGGCTTGCATGGTGTTATAAGGTGGTTTAAATACATATTGGGAGTGTTTTTTAAATTCTTGCAAATGTGAATGAGTATTGTTAATTAGATGTGGTGAATACTACTTTATTAGATTTCAATACTTGTAAACTCTATACTTGTGATGTTGGAAATTGGATTTGTGGTGGTATGTTGTGTTGGAGCAAGCAGGTAGCTTGCATGGTGTTATAAGGTGGTTTAAATACATATTGGGAGTGTTTTTAGTTTCAATGGCCATCCAAGGTACACAAGTACCAATGTACACAAACACATATTGTTTTTGTATTTTTTTTATTTTTCTCTTTTATTTTTATTTTGAAAACAAAACTGTTAGGACATATGTATTTTCACTTGTTAAGAACATATGTCACTTATTTATGTAAATTGGCTAATCCTTTTTGACAAAACGCACTCTACTTGTAATTGGGTAGTTCTAGGTGTTTTTAATACTTCAAGAAACAAGGTTTCAAGATCAAGTGTTGAAGTCATCAAGTCTGTCCAAGAAAAAGCAAGCTGAAGTGCAAATTCATTAATTCTCGACACCTGCTCGATAGCTACCTCGACACCTGCTATCTGTCGAGAATTACAAAATCAGATTTTCTGATCTGATTTCCTTGGGATCCGTGAATATAGTTTTGGACCTTCTTTTCTTCTAACCCAAAACATATAAGAGGATTGTTTTAAGAGCCGTCAAATAGTACACAAGTTGCAAAAGCATTGAGCAATCTTTGTTCAAGCAAATTGTGATCAAAAGACGAAGTTCTTGACCTAGTTCATCTTCTCTGAAGAAGTTGCTGTGTATTTGCACCAAAGGGTTTTGTAACCAAGCATCTTCCTGATCTTCATCGTGTAGGATGAACTGAAGAACTTTGCAGCCAACCTCTCCTCTTTAGTTGGTGTTTGAAGTCGCGTACTGGGATCCGCGCATTGGTTAGTCACGTACTTGGGAGCCGTGCATCAAAGGTGGAAATTGTCACTACAGATCAAGTCCAATTGGGTATTGGGGTAAGGGTTCAACTGTAGGTTGGTAAGGTACTTGGGATTCCTTTACTTGTAACCACTTGAATTGATAATAGTGGAGTTTCGGGAGTGGTGACCTAAAAATCACCCGGTAGGGTTTTTGCCGTTAGGGTTTTCCCCATTCGTAAACAAATCACCGTGTTATTTAATTTCCGCTGCATATTTAGTTTTTGGTGATTTGTTTGTGCTTCCACGAAATTGCATGATTAATTGATTAATTAATAACTTGGCTAATTAATTAATTGGTATAATCACAAGGGGTCATTCAGATTGTGGCCTATCAAGTGGTATCAAAGCGGGCACACTCTGATTAGGGTTTAATCTTTGCTGTGTTGATCCATTGACCCCTGTTTGTCATGGATAGAGGACAATCTTTAATCATACCTCCTTTATTTGATGGCACTAACTATGCATACTGGAAAGTACGCATGAGAGCTTTCTTGCAGTCTTTAGATGAGAAGGTGTGGCAAGCTGTGGAGATTGGCTGGACCAAGCCAAAAGAAGAACCGGCTGATTGGGATGACGCCAAGATCAAGGCGGCCAATTTCAACAGCAGAGCGTTAAATGCCCTATTTAGCGCAGTCACCAATGAGGAGTTCAAGAAGATATCCTCAACTGAAACTGCTAAGGAGGCTTGGACCATCCTCCAGACAACCTATGAAGGAACAAAGGCTGTCAAAGATTCAAAGCTTCAGAGGCTCACTACAAGCTTTGAAGAGATTAAGATGGAGGATGATGAGTCGTTTGATGAGTTCTATGCCAAGCTCAAGGACATAGTGAACTCAGCTTTCAATCTTGGGGAAACCATCCCTGAACCCAAGATTGTAAGGAAGGTGCTCAGATCTCTACCTGAGAGATTTCATGCCAAGATTACGGCAATAGAGGAATCAAAGGATATTGACAAGATTCCTTTGACTGAGCTGGTTGGAAACTTGCAAACCTATGAGATAGGGTTATCTAGGATTGGCAAGTCAAGTAAAGGCAAAAGCATGGCCTTGAAGGCAAAGAGCAGTGATACAGATGAGTCTTCCGATGATGAAGATTCCAAGATGAAGTCCTACATCACCCGGCAGTTCAAGAAGTTTATGAAAAATGCCAATGGAAGGAGCTTCGACAAGGACCGCAGGCAGTCCAGTTCTTCACAGTTTAAAAGTCAAGACAAAGGGAAGAAGGATGCTAAGGATGGCGGTCAGTACACTGTTCCTGCAGGACCAAAGTGCTTCGGATGTCATGGATTCGGTCACATGAAGCATGAATGTCCGACATATCTCAAGAGCATTGGGAAGAGTAAGGCACTTGCTGCAACCTTGAGTGACACTGAGCCTGAAGATGATTCCGACAATGAGGATGACAGAATCTTAAATGCCTTCACTGCCACAGTCAATCCTACTGAAGGGATTGTTGAAGAAGTGGATGAAGAAGAAGAACTGGTGGAGTCCAAATTTGAGAAGATGGATGATCAAGATGATATCCATTCAGCCTATGAGAAGCTTTACAAGCTCTCTGAGAAGCATGAGAAATTGTATAGGCTGGCCACCAAGAAGCTCAGTGATGTGGAACTTGATCGTGAAGAGTTGTCCACAAAGTTTGATGAGGCGAATCAAACTATTGGAGCACTGAGATTTGAGAACAACTTTTTGGCTGAGAAGACCAAGAAGCTTGAAGCGGAACTGTTTCAAGTTAGAGCTCAACTGGAGAGGACCTCAAGTGCAAAGCTTGATGAGATGCTTAGCAATCAGAAATCTGCTTCGGATCGAACTGGCTTGGGGTATGGTCTTTCTTTCTCTAATACTGCTTCTACTAGCAATACTGTTTTTGTTTCTCCTGCTAATAACACTGAAATTGAGAACACTGAGGTTAAAACTGAATTAGCTAGTGAGAACCTAGACAAGAGTAAATCTATCTTAGGAGCACCCCCTAAGCAAGATAAGAAAGATGCTAAAAACCCTAGGGCTAAGAAGGCTAACTCTCAAAAGCCTAAACAAAAGAAGCAACATCTCTGTCATCATTGTGGAGCTGCCGGTCATACTCGACCAAATTGCTATAAGTGGCTAGCCACTCAACAGAGCAACGGCATGATAGCATCTGGAAGCCAAAATCAGCTTCAATCCTCTCTTGCTCCTCTTGGAGATCTTCTAAAAGCCCTCATGTTCCTTTCGAACTTGAACGGTTTCAATTCTTCCCCCTCACCACCGGTTCAAGGGTTCAATCAAAGGAAAGGCTCTTCCAAGGTGTGGAAGAAAAAGGACTCTAAGTGATTTCATCACTTTCTTTTCCCTTCTTGTTTTTCTTGTTTGTTGCATTACTTGTGTGTTTTGCATTTTTTTTGAGTCAGTCTAGTTTTATGCTTTGCTGTGATAACATGTTTTTGTTTGTTTATTTTCAGTTTTGTTTATTTTGTTTTTGATATAAAAATTAAAAAAAAAATTGAAAAATCAGAAAAATACAAAAACAGTGTGTGTTTTGTGTACCTTGGATGGCCATTGAAACAAAGTTTTCTAAACTTTGTATCTTTTGTAGCTTAGATGAGCATCTCTATGCACAACTAAGCAAGTGAGCTTTGTGGCTCTTGTTTGTGATGAGTAAGATTAAGTTATCTCTTAAAACTTAACACTCATATCACTCTTTTTGACGGGTAGGACTAGAAAATCCTAAGAGAAAGGCATAAATGACCATCTCACCACTGTTGCCCGCCAATCATAGTATGACACCTGTATGCTTCGGCATAGCAAAAGTGCAGTGTCATAGACACCTGTATGCTTCAGCATAGCAAAAGTGCAGTGTCATAGACACCTGTATGCTTCGGCATAGCAAAAGTGCAGTGTCAAAGACATCTGTATGCTTCGGCATAGCAAAAGTGCAATGTCTATGCTTAACATGTTGGGTATTTCTTTTCTCTCTTTTTATGCCCATGCATGATATGCTTAAAAGAAAATATGCAAAGAAAATAAAAAGCAAAAAGATCAAAAATGCTTTAAATATGATTGCAAGCGTGTGTTCTAGGAGATGTGGGAGTCATAGGATGTACCTCAAAGGTGATAGTCTCCATCAAACAGTTATGATTGTGTGTGAGTTAAAGTTATTTTCTCATATCTCAGATCGTCATAACATGTATACACATATGCAATCTTGCGATGTTTTTCACACGTAACACGCAATATTCTTTGCTACTATTGATACATGTGCAGGTACAATGTGATTTGGCCATCACAAGTGTTTACATGTGCTAATGTATGCTCACTAAACTGTCTTGACTTGTTTTTGAAAAATAAAATTAGTTAGACTTGTTTAGTGTGTGTGTGTGTTTTTAAGGATCCATGTGCTTAAATTTTTTGATTGAAAGATGTGTTTGAGAGCTTTATATGTTGAGTGGATCATTGGTTGAGATGTATGTTGAATTGCATTCATGTCTGTGTTTTTCACTTCTCGAAAAACTGGTTTTAAAAGCTGTCTCAACACCTCCTCAATACCTGGTTATCTGTCGAGCTTCTCTAGCCTTTTCTTATCGCAATCTCGACACCTGTCTCGACACCTGGTGGATCGATTGAGAAAGTTTCTGTCTTCTCGATACCTTGTCGATCGATCGAGCTTCTGTTCTTAGTTCTGGTGTTCTTTCCTCGACACTTTCTCGACACCTTCAGCTGTCGACGGCCATTTCCTCGATACCTTCCTCGACAGCTACCTCGATACCTCTCGACACCTCAGCTGTCGAGATTTACTGAGGTGTCTATATAAGGCTCTGTCGCGATTTTTCTCTCATTCTCTCGATCTCTCTCGATCTGTCCGAGGCGTTTCATCTCCCAACCACCTTCTCTCACTCAAATCTTCAAACCCTCTTCATTTTCGGTCTTCCCTTGGTTTCAATCATTTGGTATGTTCATTTTTCCCTTCCTTTCTCATGCATTTCATGTTTTGAAACCTAGTTTTTGGGATTTTTTGAAATTTTTGGGATTTTTCAAAATTGATGAGTTTTTCTTCAAATTTTGGGTTGGGTTTGCACTTAAATGTTTTCAAAATGTCATACATTGCATCTCATGAGCATTAGAATGATATTTACATGCATTTAGATGTGTGCTCTATGTTTGTATGTTGGTAGGATTGGATTGGGCTGTGCCTATGATGCATTTTGATTTGCATATCACATGTTCATGCATTCCCATGCATACGTACTTCTTGTTCATTATTTTTGATATATATGAACTGTGTTGGGACTTTTCTGATTGTCTCCCTCTCTATCTCCTTCTCATTCTTTTACGTTAGTAGTGTCTATGGCACCCAAACGTAAATCCACTCCGACTCGGAACCCTCTGCGTTCTGGAGCTTCCTTTTCTTCTGACTTTGCTCCTTTTAACCTTCGGTTCCGTGATGGAGATGCCCATAAGGCATTTACTGAGAACTTTTCTAGACGAGGTGTTCATTCGGAACGCCAAGTCATTTTGGCGGATTTTGCCGACACTGACCTTCCCTCACTGTGTGACGTCCCGGTCACTTGTCCTCTCGTGCTCATTCAGGAGTTTTACTCCAACATGCATGAGATAGATCGTTCAGTACCTCTCTTTTTCACTCGCGTTCGAGGTACGCGCATCCTGGTCACATCACAGCTAGTTACGGATGTACTTAGGGTTCCTAGGATAGAGTTTCCTAACTAT
The DNA here is from genome assembly GCA_019022515.1 of Quercus aquifolioides. Lineage (NCBI taxonomy): Eukaryota > Viridiplantae > Streptophyta > Magnoliopsida > Fagales > Fagaceae > Quercus > Quercus aquifolioides. The sequence continues at coordinate 1,901,369 of CM032325.1, read as the reverse complement.
CTTCCTGTGAGCGTCTGCGGACTATGTCCAAAGATGAGCTCATCTCTGCCTTTTGTCAGCGTCCTGCTGATTGGGGTGAGCATCAATACACATCATGTAGGCCTTTGCTAAAGGTCCTAGATTTCTAAACATGGTGATGACTTTTGTACTCCATCCACTCTCTCACTACAACTCCATCACAGAGCCTCGTGCTCGATTCTTGTTATCTCTTCTTGAGCATCTTGTTATAGATTTTCCTTCTCATTTCATCCTTTCTATCATAGATGTTCATCTAGATTCGGCGTTTTGTGATAAGCTCATCTTTCCTTCCGCTATCACGAGGATCTTACGCCATTTTTCTATTCCCCTTCCTATGTCCGACCATTTCACTCACATTTGTGCCATAGATGCCGCTACCGTAAAACGTAGTGAGGCTTAATTTAGGTCGAGATAGATGGATTCCATTCCTCCCTCCTATTCAGCTCCATCCAGATCAGCTCCATCTACATCTCCTCCCTCTTCCTCTACGGGTGATGTATCTCTAGAAGACATTATGGCGCAGCTACAACGCATGGATACTCGCCTCGATACACTCTCCTCTGAGTTGTATCAGGTGAATGTTCATGTTGGTCGTATTGCACGACGGCAGGCGACCATGGGTGGTTTTGCTCCAGAGGCTACTCCTTCACCACCTTCTCCAGCGGCTTCAGACTCTGAGGATGATGATGATGATGGAGATGCTAGCTCTACTGATGAGATGTCTACATGACACTCTACCCTTTATCACTCGTGACAAAAAGGGGAAGTAGTTTTGGGTTATGAGAGTAGTCATCTTAGGGGGAGAGTTAGTATAGGCCATTTTTGTTAGGGGGAGTGTTGATTTTTGAGGGATGTAGTGAGGTTTTGATGTATCTTTTCTTTTCTATTCTTTATAGTTACATTGTTCTTGTATATGAGGTTTTTTGACCAGTTTTACATACATTGTACTTATTTTCTTTATACATGTGGATGTATGTTTCTTTCACCTCTCTCTCCATGTGTTGTTTCTTCTCTATCTTTATACACATGTTCTTTATACTTGTATGCAATCTATTATTTCTGTTTCACACAAAGATTCTTTGATGAGTTTTGTTTAAAGTGTTTCAGAAATACAGGTTATCAAAGTCTACTTGCCATAAACTCTCTTCTTGCAAAGTTTTTCAAGAGTTTGTATTAGGATAGATTTTATTGTATTCAATAAGTGAATATGAGTTGAGTGATTTATGACTTCTCTCATATGTTCATTTGTTTGTTGTGGTTTTGTCACGGATTGCCAAAGGGGGAGATTGTTAGGACATATGTGTTTTCACTTGTTAAGAACATATGTCACTTATTTATGTAAATTGGCTAATCCTTTGACAAAATGCACTCTACTTGTAATTGGGTAGTTCTAGGTGTTTTTAATACTTCAAGAAACAAGGTTTCAAGATCAAGTGTTGAAGTCATCAAGTCTGTCCAAGAAAAAGCAAGCTGAAGTGCAAATTCATTAATTCTCGACACCTTCTCGATAGCTACCTCGACACCTGCTATCTGTCGAGAATTACAAAATCAGATTTTCTGATCTGATTTCCTTGGGATCTGTGAATATAGTTTTGGGCCTTCTTTTCTTCTAACCCTAAACATATAAAAGGATTGTTATAGGAGCTGTCAAATTGTACACAAGTTGCAAAAGCATTGAGCAATCTTTGTTCAAGCAAATTGTGATCAAAAGATGAAGTTCTTGACCTAGTTCATCTTCTCTGAAGAAGTTGCTGTGTATTTGCACCAAAGGGTTTTGTAACCAAGCATCTTTCGATCTTCATCGTATAGGATGAACTGAAGAACTTTGCAGCCAACCTCTCCTCTTTAGTTGGTGTTTGAAGTCGCGTATTGGGATCCGCGCATTGGTTAGTCACGTACTTGGGAGTCGTGCATCAAAGGTGGAAATTGTCACTACAGATCAAGTCCAATTGGGTATTGGGGTAAGGGTTCAACTGTAGGTTGGTAAGGTACTTGGGATTCCTTTACTTGTAACCGCTTGATTTGATAATAGTGGAGTTTCGGGAGTGGTGACCTAAAAATCACCCGGTGGGGTTTTTGCCATTAGGGTTTTCCCTATTTGTAAACAAATCGCCGTGTTATTTAATTTCCGCTGCATATTTAGTTTTTGGTGATTTGTTTGTGCTTCCACTAAATTGCATGATTAATTGATTAATTAATAACTTGGCTAATTAATTAATTGGTATAATCACAAGGGGTCATTCAGATTGTAGCCTATCAAAAACAAAATAAAGACTAAACAACAAAACAAAAACAGACAAACAACATGAAAGCATGAAAGAAAAATGCATATGCATGAAGGCATGATAGAAGGGTGCAGATGCATGAAAGCATGATTCTAAAAGCAGATAAGAAATCAAGTAAAAAGAGTCCTACTTTAGATAATAAGAATTAAAGCAGAGGACAAACAGAAAAGATAATTAAGTCTTAGGCTACTTTCTCACCCATACAGCACGAGTCTTTGGCCGTGAAGATGAAAAGGCACATGTCCTAGTATGTCTACTAAAGGACATAGAAGAATTAAAATTCTCTTGAAATTGAGTTAAAAAGCTCAAGACTTTTAATAACTCTCCAAACAAAGGTGTAGGTCCTTGAGAGGAAACCTGTGACCATTTGGACACTTGCTTTTGAGGATACAACTTAAAGCAATTAGAACGAATGTGTCCAGAAACACCATAATGGTGACAAACATGAGGTCTAACAAAGGATTTAGAATTAGTCAAATCAATTTTAGATTTCATACCTTTATTACCTTTCTCAGATTGTGGCATAAAGACAGTCTTTGATCCAGAAGCCGTGGAAAAGGAGAGGTCGGAGGAAACAACATATCCTAAGCTAGTCTTATCAGAACTAGGCTTTTGAGTACTCAATACATCATCAAGCTTTGCACTAGACATCCTCTCTATTTGAGTTCTAGCTTGACTAAGCTCAACCTCAAGATTCTTGACCTTCTCTTCTAATGAGGAGTTCTCCATAACAAGAGTCCTCAAGATCAACTTTTTCAGTTTTTACCTCATTAAGCTCTTTTCTACAAAGATGAGAAGTCTTCTCAGATTTTATGAATTCAGTGCATAGCTTATCATAGGCTTCCTGAATGGTCAACTTCTTGGATACTTCATCATTAGAAGAATCCTCACTATCACTAGCACTCTCTACAATCACCTTGTCAGTTGTGGCAGCAAAAGCCATAAAGTGACCACATTCATCCACATACTCATCAGAAGAGTCATTCTCAGTATCACTCCAGGTAACAACCAACCCTTTATCTTTTGAATTCTTGGTCTTTTCTTTCATAAAATAGTTTGGGCACTATATCCTCATATGACCAAAACCTTTGCACTCATGGCATTGGATGAAGGGTTTCTCATTCTTGCCCTTCCTTGAGGATTTAGATTTCCTAGGAGGTTTGCCCTTATCCTTTTTTCTAAATTGAAGAAGCTTGATAATCTCATCAGTTATGAATGTTAGATCCTTATCCTCATCATCATCTTCATCTTCAGAGTCCTTAATCTCTTCCTCTATACCCTTAAGAGCCAAGTTTCTACTCTTTCCACCTTTTCCCATTAAACATAATCCCATCTCATAGGTTTGAAGGTTCCTTACAAGCTCAGTTAAAGGAAGTTGATCAATGTCCTTCACTTCCTCAATGGCAGTGATCTTAGCATGGAATCTTTCAGGTAAGGACCTAAGGATTTTCCTAACAATTTTGGATTCCACAATAGATTCTCCAAGATTGAAAGCAAAATTCACAATATCCTTGAGTTTAGCATATAACTCATCAAAGGTCTCATCCTCCTCCATCCTTATTTCTTCAAAACTACAAGTAAGTCTTTGAAACTTTATAGTCTTTACTACCTTGGTACCTTCATAGGTGGTCTCAAAAATAGTCCATGCTTCCTTGGCAACTTCTGTGGATGATATTCTCTTGAATTCCTCATTGGCCACCCCACAAAACAAAGCATTCAAGGCCCTACTGTTGAAATTTGCTGCTTTAATTGTTTCTTCATCCTAATCTGCTGGCGCTTCTTTAGGCTTAATCCAGCCAACTTCAACAGATTGCCATGCCTGTTCACCTAGAGCCTGCAAAAAAAATTTCATACGAACTTTCCAGTACGCTTAATTAGTTCCATCAAATAAAGGAGGAATCAAAAGAGATTGTCACGATCCATGACAACAAGGGTCAAGGATCACACTCAGGAAATTAATCCAATTAGAGTGAACCCGCTCTGATACCACTTGTTAGGAAATTTAGACCCCGGTTGATAGAATTAACAAGTTTTAAACCCAAGTTTTTAATTAGATTTACTATGAATAAAACTTGTTAAAACAAACAAACATCAATATCATGTCAAATCATGTAGCGGAAAAATAAATAAGACAAGATATGATGACCCAGGAAAACCAATGAAACAAACTAGTTTCACAGTAAAAAAAACCTAGGGGGAAACCTTCCTGAAAAGCAATCCACTATAGTAAAGAGAATTTTTAGATCTAGTATAAAACCTTTGTCTCTAGACTCTACAATCCCCCTAGATGAACTCACAGCAGAAACCTTCTACCGCTTCAGAACCTCTGAACTCTTCAATATATGAACGCCGCCCTTTGATGCACGAATCCCAGTACGTGACTAACCAATTACGTGAATCCCAGTATGCTGATAGGCCACAAACTGAATGACCCCTTATGATTAAACCAATTAATTAATTACCAAGTTATTAATTAATCAATTTATCATGCAAACGCGTGGAAGCACAAAAAAATCACCAATAAACTAATTATGCAGCGGAAATTAAATGACACTGTGATTTATTTACGAATGGGGAAAATCCTTGCGACAAAAACCCCACCGGGTGATTTTCAGGTCACCACTCCCGAAACTCCACTATTATCAAAACAAGCAGTTACAAGTAAAGGAATTCCAAGTACCTTACCAACCTGTAGTTGAACCCTTACCCCAATACCCAATTAGACTTGTTCTATAGTGACAGTTCCCCATTTTGATGCACGGCTCCCAAGTACGTGACTAACCAATGCATGGATCCCAGTACGCGACTTCAACACCAACTGAAAGAGAGGTTGGCTGCAAAGTTCTTCAGTTCATCCTACACGATGAAGATCAAGAAGATGCTTGGTCACAAAACCCAAAGGTGCAAAATACACAGCAACTTCTTCAAAAGAGATGAACTAGGGCAAGAACTTCGTCTCCGGTCACAATTTGCTCCAACAGAGTTTTCTCAATGCTTGTGCAACTTGTGAACTCTTTGACGGCCTTTAAAACAATCCTTTTATATGTCTAGGGTTAGAAGAAAAGAAGGCCCAAAGACATATTCACGGATCCCAAGAAATCAGATCAGAATTCTGATTTTTATAAACCTCGACAGATAGGAGGTGTCGAGAAGCTGTCGAGCAGGTGTCGAGCTTACGGGCTTGAACAGCTTTCTTAAACCTCGATAGATACAGCTGTCGAGATTTAATGAAATTGCACTATAGCTTGTTTTTCTTGGACAGACTTGATGACTTCAACACTTGATCTTGAAACCTTGTTTCTTGAAGTATTAAAAACACCTAGAACTATCCAATTACAAGTAAAGTGCATTTTGTCAAAGGATTAGCCAATTACATAAAAGAGTGACATATGTTCTTAATGAGAGAATCACATAATGTGCGTATTTTTTCCTCGTAGGTACCTTGGAAAATTGAAAAGATACATTTCAAACCGAGCTCGACCAGAAGGTTCGATTGCAGAGGCTTACATTCTCAAAGAATGTATTAACAACTGGTCTTTGTATATTGATGGGATTGAAACTATGCATAATCAAAGAGAAAGAAATGAAGATTTAGGTGAATCTAGCGAAGGATTGATAGTTTTTTCACAAACTGCCCGACCTACAGGTGGTAGGCGGAATGATGGCAACTTGTCTCGTGCATTGCTTGATACTGCTCATTAGTACTTGTTGTATAATAGTCCTGAGCTAGAGCCTTATTTAAAGTATGTGATTTCATATGCATATATTGTTTGATCAAGTTTTGAATATTATCTGCAATGCTTAGCTGAAAATAAATCATCTTATTTTTAACAGTGAACACAAGCACATTGCATAATCCTACTGGAGAAGCCATAACTCAAATCCAACGACAAGAGTTTCCCAATTGGTTCAGAGAATGTGTAAGACATTTGAAATTTAATCACACACTAAACAAAATTAAACATTTAAAAGTTTCTTCATTGCTTATTACTAATTCATATCACTTGTTGTATGTCATTATAGATGAATAGATTGAAAGTTAACGAGCCACCAGAAGCTACTAAACAGTTATGGTCATTAGTAAATGGTCCTAAGCCACATGTGAAGGAGTACACAGTTTGTATGGTTAATGGTGTAAAGTTCCATACAAGGGACCTAGACAATCGTCGTGTAACCCAAAACAGTGGTGTATGAACTGAAAGGGATCATGAGGGAGAAATGCACGACTTTTATGGTCATGTGTGCAAAATTTGGGAATTGGAGTATATGTTTCGCCATAAAGTTGTTATTTTTTTGTACTTGTCAGATAGTGTGCCTTACCGATCCATCCAATGACCAATTGGTGAAGGATGAGGAGGCACAAATCTTTTATAGCATTCAATCGCAGACCAAGCCCATTGGTATTAGAGCAAATTGTGAAATCCCTCACAATGCGGCTCCAACGACTCGAACCTATGACCTTCGCTCTGATACCACTTGTCGGACCGTGTGCCTTACCGATCCATCCAACGACCAATTGGTGAAGCATGAGGGGGCACAAATCTTTTATAGCATTCGATCGCAGACTAAACCCATTGGTATTGGAGCAAATTGTAAAATCACTCACAGTACTTATCTTGAACTTGATATGGATATTGATGTGGTCATTTGTTGTGTTGAGTTAGTAGTAATTATGATAAAATTTAGCACTTGTGAATTGCTTGATATGGATAATGGTGTAGAATATAATATGTAAAGTTAGTAGTAATTGTTATTGAGATGTTTTGTACTTATCTTGAACTTGATATGGATATTGATGTGGTCATCAGTTGTGTTGAGTTAGTAGCAATTGTGTTCGAATTTCGCACTTGTGAATTGCTTGATGTTAAATTAGTAGCAATTGTACTTATCCTTCATGTCAATACATAGTTTCAAAAAATGCCCAAAAAGGCCAAATACACTCGTAATATACCGAGGTATGAGATAACAAAATTCGATAGAATGAGGCAAAACCAAGAGATAATTGATGCTTTGGGATTAAAGCACATCTCAACTTCTCTAAAGGATTCTGCTTAGTCCAATTGTGCAAAATGGAAAAGAAGTAGAGCTAGTGTTGTGGTAGATGATGATTATGTACCACCTATTGGTGACGATGACAATGATGATGAGTCATCTAATTCTGTAATCCATAAGGTATAATAGATGTTCCATAGGGTACAATAGATGATAATAACTTTATTGTTCCATTATTTGTAATGACTTTGTTGTTCCATTATATGTATGTTACTTACAAATGGCACCAGGACGACTTACACGCTCGCGAGGTGAGGCATCTATCCTGGTGGTCGGATCTACGGTTCAATCTACGGAAACACCTCCTGAAGCAAATCCTCCCACCCAAAGTTCTTCTAGTGCAGAGACGCAGACTACCGGCGCATTAACTAGCACGACTAGTAATTACATAGAACATACTTAATTACAACTGCACCCTGTTTTTACTATTGAGATTATACTTCACTTAATTTAGCTATAATGTACATGGAATGTATACTTTTTTTAACATTAATAATGTTTAAATAGGATTTGCTAGCAGAACTACCCGTGGAGCAACATGTGGTATAGCAGTACGGGCACTTGTTGAAAAAAGTGGTAAGCTGCCAGTACGTATAGCTACAAAGTATAATGCTCTTGTTGGGAAGAATGCGTGCAAGCTTGTCAATCACGTTGGCGTACAAGTGCGAAGTAATTTGTCCAGTTACAATGTGAAAAATTGAAAAAATGTTGATGCTGCTACTAGAGATGTGGTGCTTCAAAATATCGCGGTAAATTTACATTGATAATGTCTAACTCGTCTAATTCATATAATAATATTTTTATAATACATATATACTTCATTTTACAGGATCAGTTTGAGCTAGAGGGAGATTCCAACTTGGTAACGAAAACATTAAATACAAAATGTGGAAGATTATTGAATTCCAACTCCCATAAATTGCATCAGACTTATAAAAAGCTCAAACAATCTCATGGTGCTGACTATGCAAGAAGCCACCCGCAAATGAATGCCACACTTAAGCAGTGGACTGATCTCATTGATGGGAGACGGACCAATGAGTATTGGCTAATAAATTATTTATGCGTATATTATTATTATCCAATGTTTACTATATTATGTTGTTAACTTATTAGATTAATATTTAGATGAAGTAAATATATACTGTTTTATTCATGATCTAATAAATTTCTTGAAAGTTGTTTATTAGAAAAAATCAAGAAAGAACTTTGAAAATAAGAATAAAACTAAAAGCAAACATGGATGCGGGACAGAAGCACTTGCTGTTAGGGTTGATAAGGAGGTGCGTATTTTTTCATTTTCTTAAACCTTAATATATTGCATGTTGTGATTAATTAAGTATATCTATCTAACACTTGAATGTTAATTAATCAGACAAATAATAATGATGGTCAAGTTCCTGAATTGGCAAAAATCTTCAAAAATGTTCAAATCAATTCAAATACAAATATGTGGATACACCCTGAGGATAAAGCCACACATGTATGTGTATCATTCTATCCCTATCATGTTTGTAAAACTATAACAAATGTAGTATTAATGTTATGATTGTTTGTTTTTCTCTCTCTTTCAGATCTTAATGCTATTCCCCTTACACAAGCCGAGATCTTAAACTTGGTATTTAAGAAGAAGCCCGGTATTGTAAAAGGACTTGGTATGAAACCTTCCTCTTCTTTAGTAACCACCACCTCCTCTAATTCATCGGTAGAGTATATCCAACGGTTAGAAAATGAGATAATTGAGCTCAAAGAGGCAAGAGCTAAGGACCAAGAGGAGCGAGCTAAGCAATAAGAGGTTCAAAAGAATATTCTTAACTTTTTGAGGAGTAAGGGTTATGATGATGCTCTTACTTATGGGGGTGGTTCAATTTCAAGTTAAAACACTTTTTGGTTAGTACTTTATTTGCTTTCTACAACTTATACATTAGGAGTTGTGATTTTAATTTATTGGTGTGGTTACTCTTAATGCATTGTTAGAAATGTTTCTTATAACATAGTTAATGTTTTACTTTACGATTTTAATGAAGTATTGTTTTTATATTTGTGCAGATTTCTTATTGGTGGCTTTTAGGAGATTTATTTTTGGCATTGCTTGAAGACATATGAGAACATCGTCCGTTATTTCTAAAATAAGGCTTAGGTAGAGTTATTATATGTATTGCAAACAATTATTCTATGGAAGGAATTTGATTTGGATACTTGTTTTATTTTTTACTTGTGGAATGTATGGATCTTTTTTATAAATGTGTTGTTGAAATAAATGTGATATTCAGATTTGAGGTTTTAATAATGTAATGACAGGTTACAGGTTAATATTAAAGCTATGAAAAAAATAAAAACAGAAAATAAGTTTTAGTGACGAATTTTTTTGTCACAAATATAGCAACAAAAAATTGTTTTAGTGACGAAAATTTCGTCACTAAATATAGCAAAATTTTGTAAGAAATGGATTTAGTGATGAAAATTTTCGTCACTATATGTGCCTGGATTTTCTTAAAAATAGTTTTAGTGATGAATTTTTTCGTCACTATATATACCCGAACATAGTTTTAGTGACAAAATTATTCATTACTAAATATGATTTAGTAAACTAAAGTGTTTTTAGTGACGAAATATTTCAGTCACTAAATAGTGTTTTTAGTGTGGAAAACATTTAGTGACGAAACGTTTTCATCACTAAAAGTTTTTTTTTTTTTTTTTTAAATCAAATCGGACTTTTAGTGACGAAATTTTTTGTCACCAAGACTTTTAGTGACGGGGCTACAGTGACGAAATGAGTTTCGTCACTAAAAGTCCAATTTTGTCACTAAAGGTCCTTAGTGACGAAAAACTGGACTTTCAGTGACGAATTTTTTCGTCACTAAAAATACATTTTGTTGTAGTATAAGTCCCTCGAGAAGGGATAAAAAAAATCGAGCACGAAACTCTGTAATAGAATTATAGTGAGACAAAGGATAAAGAACAAATGTCATCATCATATTTAGGAACCTCGGACGTTTAGCAAAGGCCGAGCAAGGGGTGTTTTGACGGTCACCCCAAGATGAAGGTGTCTCACAAAAGCGAGATGAGAGCTCATCTTTGGACACAATCTTAAGACAATCACAGCTGGGGTAGTTAGTAAACTCTACCCTCGGTACACATAGCACCTCGGATATGTGATCTAGAGCTACAATGCGCATACCTCAAACACGAGTGATAAAATGAGGTATTGAATAATCAAATATAGACATATTGGAGTAAAACTCCTGTATGATCATGGAGGGACAAGTGACCGGGAAGCCACACAGTGACTCCCAACCCCTACTATTGATGACAGTGGGAAGGTCAGTATCGGAAAAATCAGGTAGAACAACTTGGTGTTCCGAATGAATGCCACGTTATGAAAAGTTCTCCGAAAAGTCCTTACGGGCTTTATCATCACGGAACCTGACATGGGACGGAGTAGGATCAGAAGAGGATGCCCCGGAATGAAGAGGGTTTCGAGACGGAGTAGACTTGCTCTTTTTAGGTGCCATAGAGCAAACTAACTGAAGAAGGAGAGAGAGAGAAAGAGGGAGACATGCAGAAAAGCACCAACATAGATCAATATCAAAATAGAGATAAATGGAGGTACGTATGCATGCATGAACATGTGACATGCGATAAGTGTAATTTTTACATGATTTTTATTATCCTCTTATTTATTAAAATTGTTAGTTTTCCTTTATTTCTTTTGATTTGATTTGATTTTTTATTTATATTTATCTATTCATTTGTGCTTTGAAGGAATGAGAAGAGCAAGGAATCAAAGGAATTTTGCACAAAATCCAAGTCCAATTCGGATTAGGATTCCAGCCTGCACATCAGTTAGTATTTTCAGCATAACTTTGGGCTCAGATATCCAATCGAGATGATTCAAGTTGGGCTGGAAATTTAACTTAAAGGGATACAACTTTGTAGTTTACCAAAAGTCCGAATTCTGACATTAAATGGGCCAAAATCGTCGGTTAAGTGAAGCCTAAAAATCTGGGATTTTTTCCAAACGGGAATTCAACTTGTAATAGGATTCCTTGACCTATTTAAAGGCTCTTTAGGGTAAAAAGAAGGGGGAGAAACCTGAGAGGAAAAGGCAGAGCCGCATTGAAGATTTTGCTTTTGGGAGTCTTTCTGAAGAGGAGGATCTGAGGACAAAGGCGAGAGCTTCATGTTGATCAACCATCAGATGAAAGACATAAGTTTTATTTGTTTTCTTTTCAATTTTATTATGAACTAAATTTTATTTTCTAGAGCATTGATGTAGTCTAGCAATGAACACACAATTTATTTTCTGAGTTATTTTATTTTTAATATTTTCATGATTGAGTGTTTAATTCTTATTCTTAATGCTTACTATTTTTTTACAAATTATAGTTTGATCAATTGAATTACAATGAGACCGAGAGGTGATTTGTTATTTTAGTTCTAGAATTAAACACCATTAGTTGAGCGAAAGTAGAGATGCTTTACCGCGACTAGTGTGATTTTTCAGAAAATTCAAAGTACGTAATGAGTCTCCAGTTAATTAAATTCACATAGAGATATGGAATTGTTAGCTGAAGATATTTTTGATATTATTCGAGAGAAGATATTGAATAGTTAAGGAATTTTTAATCATCAACTGGAGATTATTAGAATTTAATAATTAGGAAGAATAAATTGTGTGGGATTTGTTAGGTGAAATCAACTGCTCTAGATCCATTCTTATCATATTTTTACACTGTTAGATTTTTACGCTTTGTTAATTCTTTTTATTCGTAGATTTATTTTTATTAAATAGTTTAACTTAATTCAGATAGTAGAACGTTCCTTTTATTTTCGATTTTCCAAATAATAATTAATTTAGTGAATTTCGGTATTTAATAACATAGTTAATCCTTGTGGGTTCGACATTCATTTTCTAAAAACACTTTACTACTTGTTACGATTCTGTGCGCTTGTAGATTATTTTACGCGAACAACATGCAATAGTAACAACATCATGGGCTTAGCCCAATCCAAACCTACCAGCACACATCATATCAAGCACACATCTAAATGCATGAATCATTGTTAAAATGCACATGTGATGCAATGCATGTTGATTTAAAAACCATTTAAACAAAAACAACCCAAAAATTTGTGAAAAAACTCAACAATTTTGAAAAACCCCAAATTTTTCAAAAAATCCCAAAAGTTAGGTAAAAAATCATGAAATGCATGATAAGAAGAGAGAAATAAGATCTTACCAGACGAAGAAAACTTGATTTGGCCCGAAAATCAAGTGGGGAATGTGGAGAGGTTGAGTTTGAGGTGTTTGGGAGAGAGAGAAGTGAGTTTCTATCGAGAGAGATCAGAGAAAAATGAGAGGAAATCGCCTGACCCTTTATATAGAAATCCCAGTTTCTCGATGGATCGAGAGGTGTCGAGAAGTGTTGAGAATTAAAAAGGCCAGAGGATATATCGAGGATCTATCGAGAGGTGTCCACAACAAAAATGTCTCGATGGATTAAAAAGCTATCGAGGAGATAGAAACTTTCTCGATGAATCGAGAAGCTATTGAGACAAAGTCTAGAAAGCTCGATGGATCGAGATTACGTTAACTGCTGTCGAGAAAGAAAGCTCAAGAGGCTTGATAGATAGCCTAGCTGTCCAGATAGCTTAAAAACAGTTTTTCAAACAAGGGAAAAACACAGTCATGAATGCAATCAACATTACTACTCAACCAAAGATCCAAACATCATTTTAAGCTCTAAAAAACATCTCACAAAAAGAAAATGTCCAGCATTTAGATCCAAAAACACACATACACACTAAATAAGTCTAACCAATTTTATATTTCAAAAACAAGTCAAGACAGTTTAATGAGCATACATTAACACATGTATTCCTTGTGATGGCCAAATCACATTATACCTGCACATGTATCATGAGTAGCAAAGAGTATTGTGTGTTGTGTGTGAAGAACATCGCAAGATTGCATAAGTGTCTACATGTTATGAAGATTTAAGATATGAGAAAATCACTTTAACTCACACACAATCATAACTACTTGATAGGGACTATCACCTTCGAGGTACATCCTATAACTCCCGCATCTCCTAGAAGACATTCTTGCAATCATATATAAAGCATTTTGATTCTTTTTGCTCTTATTTTTCTTTGCATATTTTTCTTTTATTAAGCATATCATGCATGGGCATATAAGAGAGAGAAAAGAAATACCCAATTATGTTAAGCTTTTGACATTGCACTTTTGCTATGCCGAAGCATACATATGTGATTTCATGATTGGAGGGCAATAGTGGTGAGATGGTTATTTATTCCTTTCTCTTAGGATTTTCTAGTCATTCTCATCAAAAAGAGTAATACGAGTGTTACGTACAAGAGATAACTTAATCTTAGTCATCACAAACATAAGCCACAAAGCTCACTTGCTTAGTTGTGCATAGAGATGCTCATCTAAGTTACAAAAGATACAAAGTTTAGAAAACTTTGTTCCAATGGCCATCCATAGTATACAAGTACCACAGTACACATAACACACACTATTTTTATATTTTTTTATTTTTAATTTTTAATTTTTATTTTGATGAAAAGTAAAATAAAACACAACTGAAAATAAACAAACAAAAACATGTTAAACAAAGCAAAGCATAAACTAGATTGACTCAAAACAAGAAAGCAAAGCACACAAGTAATGCATAATTAAAAAAAAAAAACAAGAAGGGGAGAGAGAAAAAAAGTGACTAAATCACTTGGAGCCTTTTTCCTTCCACACCTTGGAAGAACCTTTCCGTTTTGCAAACCCTTGATCTGGCGGAGAGGGGAAGGATTGAAACCGTTCAAGTTTGGAAACTGATTCTGATTTCCCATTGAGATCATATTGTTACTCTGTTGAGTGGCTGACCACTTATAGCAATTTGGTCAAGTATGTCCAGCTGCTCCACAGTGATGACAAAGATGTTGCTTGTTCTGTTTAGGCTTTTGAGTATTTACCTTTGTAGCCCTAAAGTTCTTAGTCTCTTTCTTATCAAGCTTAGGGGGTGCTCTTAAGATAGATTTACCCTTGTCTATGTTTTCACTAGCTAACTTAGTTTTGACATCATTGTTTTCAGATTCAACATTGTTAGCAGGTGAAACAAAAACAGTAGTACAGAAGAAGCAATATTAGAAGAAGAGAAATCATACCCTAAACCGGTTCAATCAAAAACAGATTTCTGAAAGCTCGTCAAGCTTTGCACTTGAAGTCCTCTCCAACTGAGCTCTGACTTGAAACAACTTTGCTGCAAGCTTCTTGGTCTTCTTTGCCAAGAAATTATTCTCAAATCTTAGTGCTCCAATAGTCTGATTGGCTTCATCAAACTTTGTGGAGATCTCTTCTCGTTCAAGCTCCACATCACTGAGCTTCTTAGTGGCCAACCTATACAACTTCTTATGCTTCTCTAAGACCTTGTATAACTTTGCATAGGCTATATGGATGTCATCTTGTTCATCCATCTTTTCGAACTTAGACTCCCCCAAGTCCTCTTCTTCATCAATCCCTTTAGTAGGATTCACAGTGGCAGTGAAGGCATTTAGGATTCCATCATCCTTATTATCCGAGTCATCCTCAGGCTTAGTGTCACTCAAGGTAGCTACAAGTGCCTTGCTTTTCCCAATGGTCTTGAGATATGTAGGACACTCTTGCTTCATGTGACTAAAGCTTTGACACCCAAAACACTTTGGTCCTGAGGGAACAGTGTACTGACCACCATCCTTAGCATCCTTCTTTTCTTTATCTTGGCTCTTGAACTGAGACGAGCTGGACTGCTTGTGATTTTTGTCAAATCCTTTACCATTGGCATTCGTCATGAACTTTTTGAACTGCCTAGTGATGTAGGATTTCATCTTAGAATCTTCATCATTAGAAGACTTATCAGTATCACTGCTTTTGGCCTTCAGCGCCATGCTCTTGCTCTTGCTTAATTTCCCGATCCTTGTTAGGCCCAACTTATATGTCTGCAGATTGCCAACCAGCTCTGTCAAATGAATTTGATCAATTTCCTTTAATTCCTTAATGGCGGTGATCTTGGCAGGAAATCTCCCAGGTATAGATCTGAGCACCTTTCTAACAATCTTGGGTTTGGGAATGGTTTCTCCAAGATTAAAAGCTCAGTTAACTATGTCCTTGAGCTTGGCATAGAACTCATCAAATGACTCATCTTCCTTCATCTTGATCCCTTTAAAGCTTGTAGTGAGCCTCTGAAGTTTTGAATCCTTGACAGCCTTGGTTCCTTCATAGGTTGTTTGAAGGATGGTCCATGCTTCCTTTGCAGTTTCAGTAGATGATATCTTCTTGAACTTCTCATTCGTGACCTCACAGAATAAAGCATTCAATGCCCTGCTGTTGAAGTTTGCCACCTTGATCTTAACATCATCCCAATCGACTGGCGCTTCCTTTGCTTGGTCCAACCTATCTTCACAGCTTGCCACACTTTCTCATCTAAAGACTGCAAGAAAGCTCTCATACGTACTTTCCAGTATGCATAGTTAGTACCATTAAATAAAGGATGTATAATAAAAGACTGTCCTTTGTCCATGACAAAACAGGGGTCAATGGATCACACAACAAAGATTAACCCTAATCAGAGTGTGCTTGCTCTGATACCGCTTGATAGGCCAAGAATGTATTAACCCCTTGTGATGAATCAACCAATTAATTTAGCCATGTTAATTAATTAATTCAATTAACATGTAATAACGTGGTAGCACAAACAAAACACCAATTAAACTAAATGCAGCGGAAAATAAATTTGACACGGGTGATTTGTTTACGAATGGGGAAAACTACCAAGGCAAAAGCCCAGCGGGTGAATTTAAGGTCACCACTTCTGAGAATCCACTATTATCAAAACAAGCGGTTACAAGTAAAGGAATCCCAGTACCTTATATCAACCTACAGTTGAACCCTTACCCCAATACCTAATTGGACTTATTCTGTAGTGACAATCTCTCTTTTTAATGCACGGCTACCAGTACGTGACTAACCAATCTAATACGAGGATCCAGTACACGGCTTACCCCTTTGCACGAATCCTAGTATGTGACTAACACTAACTTGAGAAGGATGTTGGTTGCAACGTTCTTCAGTTCATCAACACGATGAAAATCACGAAGCTCCTTGGTTATAAAACCCTACGGCATACAAACACAGCAGCTTCTTGAAGAGAAAGATGAACTAGGGCATATGTCTCCGGTTTACAATATTCTTGTGAAAAACCTTTTCATCCAAGTGCATCAACTGTGATGGCCCTTAAAATAATCCTTATATATGTTTAGGGTTGTGAGAAAAGAAATCCCAAACATCTATACATAGATTGGATGAAAGAAAAACTAAAAATCTAATTTTCATAAATCTCGATAGATAGGGTATCTATTGAGCAGCTATTGAGCATCGGGCAAAAGCTACCTTTTAAACCTTGATAGATGCTATCTGTCGAGTTTTAAAATCTAGCACTTCTTCACTTGATTCTTGGACAACTTGCATGGTTTTAACGCTTGAACTTGAAACCTTGTTCCTTGAAACATTAAACACATCTTAGATTTACCAAATTACAAGTATGTTTTGTCAAAGGATTAGCCAATTCTACATTGACATATGTTCCTAACATGATTCACATATGTCCTAACAGCTTAGCACTTATATAACACATATTATTCAAGTTTCTCCACAATGTCAAGCATGTTTTAAGCCAAGAGAGATATTGTAACTCATGTAATCCTCAAAACAAATAAAACAAGACACAAAATAAATTTTTTTTTGCCTTTTTGAAATTTTTCTATGTTTTCGGATTTAAAAAAAAAAAAAAAAAAAACAACCTAAGAAAATAAAACAACCAAAAACAAAAACAAAACATGTCCACAAACAATTGAAAGAATTAAATTAGGGACAAGTTAGCAACACTCACCTTAGAGAATCTTTTCTCACCCATATAGCACGAGTCTTCGGCTTTGTAGGTGAAAATCCATGAGTAGCAAAGTGTATTTAAGGAATTACACCAATTTTTTGTGAAAGACTGAAGTCCTGCAAATTCCTTTCACAAGCTAACAAGCTCAAAATTTTCAAAAGAATATGAAACAATTTATATGGACTTATGACAAGAGAAATATCATCACATATCCTAGATTGAAACACAGAATGCTTAAATTTCAATTTATGACAATTAGGACGAATGTGACCAGAGACACCACAAATGTGATAAACAAGAACAAATTTAGGAACATCAGTATTCCTAACAGCAAATCTAGTCTTAGGTTTTGGTTTTTGCCTCAACAAAGAACAATTTGGTCTAATATGACCAACAACACCACAAAGGTGACAGGTAGGCACAAAAACAAATTTCTTTTGCACACTAGCAGTAGGTTTAGACTTAGGTTTAGAAACTTTAACGTTTACATAAGAACTTTTACCTTTTTCTAACCTAGCAAAATAAGCCTTTTCTTTATGATTTATCTTGAAAGGAGGGACATAAACATTTTCAGCGTTAGACTTAAGAGAACTAGAAACACTTCTGTTAACAACAGCAAGCTTGGTTCTAGTCAAATTTTCAAATTTAGCTTTAGACTCAACTAACTCTTGTTCCAAGCTTTTCATCTTCTCATCTTGAGAGGAAATTTGATTTCTCAAAAATTCATTCTTTTTATTTGACTCATCTAATCTCACAATCAATTCCTCTTTTTCAAAATTAGCCAATTTTAACTCTTCCTCAAATTTCTTAGCAATTTTCAATGATTTAGATAATTTCTTACGAAGAGTTTCACAAGCATAAATAAGATCAATAGAAGCAAAAGCATCTTCTTTATTCAAATTACCACAAACATGAGCAAAAAGACACTTCAAATTATCCATGATAATAGGGATCAAGGATCAACTCTTAGATCAAAAGATCTAACACAATAGCTAACCCGCTCTGATACCACTTGTACGCTTTTAGATCCCTATAAACTAGATTGTTTAACTTAATTAATTAACCAAGTGAATATTTAGGTTTATTATTCAGATCTAGATTAAAACAAAACAATCATATCATGTAAAGCAGCGGAAAAGTAAATAACACAGCGATATGATGACTCAGAAAAACCAAACCAGTAAAAAACTTAGGGAGGATTTAACTTGGCTATCCTCAAGGTAAAAAGCAAATCCACTATGAAAGAATTGAAGTTTGTACAATAGAACTTAAACCACTAACATTATGTTGATA
This sequence comes from Quercus aquifolioides, assembly GCA_019022515.1. Classification (NCBI taxonomy): domain Eukaryota; kingdom Viridiplantae; phylum Streptophyta; class Magnoliopsida; order Fagales; family Fagaceae; genus Quercus; species Quercus aquifolioides. The sequence goes on along the minus strand of CM032325.1, from coordinate 1,882,777 downwards.
CCTCGAGTAGAAAAATTAGTACCATGACCCTATGATAGCTCTGAGTCCATGGGCTACTTCTTTCCTTGATCTGCAGCAACCACAAGTTCTCCTACTTGTGACTTTAAGAATCCACTCAAAGGTTTTGGATCTTCTTGAAACTTCTTTATGCAGCAACTAAAACTGCCATCAAGTTCTTGATGCAAATCTTGATCTTTATAGCTCTATGTGTGTGTATGAAGGTAAACACCTCTTAGATCTCACAAAATATTCAACACACAACTCAACAAAGACCTTAGAGAGCTTTTGGGTACAAAACCCTAGATCTACAAAAGAGGCAAAAGCTGCACTCTAATCTCTCTCTAAAAAGCCTTGAAAACCCTACCTAGGGTTAGCTTCTGATGTCCTTTAAATAATGGAAAAAACGGATCCTAATTTGGGCTTCAAACGGATAAGTTATGGCCTTTTTACGTTTGTTGATTTTTACTAATATGCAACTTTCGATCGAAATTTCTAATACATATACAAATTGAAGTTCTAATACATTAGTTCCTAAAGTCTTAGAACCAGAAACTTTTTAATCCAAGTGTATCCTCAAATGTTTTCCCTAGAATCCCTTAGCTTGGGCTTTACCCCTTTAACAGTGCTTTTTAAAGATTCTTTCATATCAATAATCCATTCTTTTTTAATGCTCTGGGTACTAGAACCAATGTGTACATTTTTAGACCTCTTACAAGACAAGTTGTTTAACCTAGTTATTTAGCCAAGTGATTACTTAGATAAATTATTCAGATCTAGGTTAAGACATTCAAATCATATCATGTAAATAATGCGGAAATATAAAGAACACATGATATGATAACATAGGAAAACCAAACCGGTAAAAAACTTGGGGAGGATTTAACCTAGCTATCCTCAAGTTAAAACAGATCCACTATGAAAGAATTGAAGTTTGTATAATAGAACTTAGACCACTAACATCCTATTGCTACCTCAAGTAGAAAACTTACTACCATGACCACGTGACAGCTCCGAATCTATGGACTACTTCTTTCCTTGATCCACTGCAACCACAAGTACTCCCACTTGTGACTTTGAGACTCCACTCAAAGGTTTAAGATCTCCTTTAAATTCTTTATGCAACAACTGAAGTGATCACCAAGTTCTTGACATGAATCTTGATAACCCTAAATGTGTATAAAGGTAAACACCTCTAGATCTCACAAGAGATTCAACACACAACACATCAAAAACCTGTAAAAAGTAGCTAGGGTTTTTCCTTATATACTTGGAGTAAAATATAAAACCCTACACTTCAAACCGGGCTTGGGCTGAGTTGGAAAATTTTGCAGAAAAATAATCTACATGAGGTTTGATTGATCGAGCCTAATTTTTGATCGATCGAGCCTTGCAGATTTAGACAAACACATAAATACAAGTCTCAACAAACACATAAACGCATGTGTGGAAAATACAAGTAAAACAAAATAAAATTCTTGATTTCACAAACAGGAAATAAAAGACATATATCATGAATAACCTCATCATATAAATCAGTAACCAATGTATCACATATGAAACAAGAAACAATAAAAGAAACAAAAACATAAAATAAAGTGTCTCCCCCTAACATATACAACCCATAAGAAATAAAAACATCACAAGCCCAACAACATATACAAAAAGCTCCTAGATACAATCTAAAGTAGCTCCAAAACTCCAAAGCTCCCCCTATCTCCATGCATATGTACTCCCCCTTTTTGTGACGAATTGCCAAAGGGCAATCACGAATCATCATCAAAAGGTGGAAGTGGAGAAGAATGTCTAGCACTCGCCAAATCAGCTCATAAAGCCTGAAGCTCAGCAAGCACATCCACCAAAATCTGTCCATGCGCCACCTGAACGGTCATGATAATGTCCAGCATACTTTGTAGAGAAACATCACTCGATGAAGAAGGTGGAGGATCAACAGCGGTAGTAGGATCGACATACTCCTCAGCAGTGGGATCACCAAATGGTGGCATCGATGCACTTGTAAAAGACTTGACTCTAGGGCGTTTAGAGCTAGTTTTTAACTGAGCCGCTCTTTGCCTAAGGAAGGTGGCACCTATGGGAGTAATGATATGAATAGGCTCAGATGCAGAAAAATCCTCTAAACCTAAATGTAATAAAATCCTATGGATAAAAACAGGGAAGAAAAGACCATGTGATTTAGAACTACTCATATGAACCTTAACTAAAGAACGAATGAAAAGAGTAGGAAAACTTATAGGAGCATCAGTCACAAGAGCATACAAAAATGCACATCTCTTAATAGGAATGGTGTGCAAGTGAGAGATAGGACAAATAGAATGACAAGCAATCCGAAAAATTAGATAATTGAGCTCAGTAAGCTCATGAGTAGTGACACGAGGATCGAAACCCCATCTAATGGTAGTACCGGTGATGTGAGACATGATCCCATCAAGGGGAGGGACTTCGGTGTAAGGATAGACTGGCTACTATACCAAAGGTACACTAAGAGCAGAAGCCACTACTTGAGGTGTAATGACATACTCCTCACCCCTTATCCAACTCATCACATATTGAGTGTTGGAATCATCGGAGTGGATAGAGAGGTTCAAATAGAACTCTATAATCAAGGCAGTAGGAGGAGGATGCTCAATGTCCATAAGAGGTAACCAACCCCGACTCTCAAAATTCCTACGTATCTCCGGATCTAACTCATCTAGAATGACCTTACGCTTAGCCTAGACCGACCTATAGATATAGAGTTTCTCATAGTTCTCTTGGTTTTTCTCAAACTAAAACCTATCACTCTCAAAAGTAGGGGTAGAGGAAGAGAAGGTTTTCTTATTTTCTCTAGTTTTCCTAACCATGATGCTAGGGGAAAGAATGAAAGGAAAACAGAAACAAAGAAAGAAACACAAGGGCAGACTGCATTAGAGAAGGTTAGAGCACAAAAAATCTCAATAAATAACAATATATATGATGCATGGAATGAATGCACATATGATGCATGCTCTAATGCAATGAAATTTGTTCAAATTTACTTCATAAACCATCAATTGACTTGGACACAGAGTTTTAGAGCAAAAACCCCAAATTTTGAAAAACTCTTTTTCAAAAAGGAAACCAAACTGATCAATTAAACATTACACTAGTTAAACAACATCATATATTGTTATAATCAATCAATAACACAAGTCAATTTTATCAATTTAAGTCCAATTGAACAAAATCCCCAATTTCACAAAGTTTCAAGCCCTAGAATTTCAAATTTTTCCTAAATCACAAAATTAATCAAATTAATGCGTGGGAATCATGTTAATAACATTCAAGAACAAAACCCATGAAACAAAATTGATTAAAAATAAATAATTTGAACAAAAATCCCAAAATCCCTAGTGAATGTTCAAAATGTGTGTAAAACACCCTTAAACGTTTAGATCCCCAAATTACAAATTACCAATTCAAGCTTATTATCAAACAATGTACGTGCGGAATATGAACATAAACTAAAACAGAATTGATAAACCAATCTAACCCAAATAAAATCACAACCACAGCAGAAATTAAATGGCAAAGATTAAGGGAAGAGAGATACAAACACAAAGACAACACAGCTATCTGTTATTGAAGAGGAAACCGAAGTCCTCATCGTAAAACCTCTCCGCCGCCCCTCTAAGCAGTCAATAATCCACTAAAGAACGAAGTTGGGATACATGACAGTAGAAGACCCTCCAAGCCTAATCTACCCAGTGTACCTTAGCCCTCTAAGCTTCTTGCTCCAACGAGGTTACACCGAACCTTTGTCTTCTTTAGCTTACTGGATTCCGCTATAGCCCATAGCATCAACCAATATCAATTTTTCCCTTCCTAATTGCTTCCCAAGCACCAAATAGCCTTCTCACTGACATGGATGTGGTGAGAAAAGGATTTGGCTAATGTACCTCTCAATGATGTAACAATGGAAAGGGTGAGAGTAGAGGAATTTGGAGAATAAAAGGATGAAGATTGTGGATGAGTCAATCTTGTTTTTCTCTAGGGTTTCTTTCTCAAAATTCTTTTTGGAAGCTCTCTTCAATTCGTGGGTATAAGGGGTATTTATACTAGAGTGAGAAAGGAATGCGAAGAGTCAGTTTTTCCAAAATAGAGCTGGTTGGCGACTTGGCCTCGTGACTTGACTAAGTCGCGAATTCAAGCCGCGAGCTAACTGAATGGCTAGTCTGGACCTTTTGGCCTATAGTGCTACAGCTGGCATGATGGTTCAGCTTCTCTTCATGCTTCACTCGTGTGCTTCTTCTGGCGGCTTGCCAGTCGCAAGCCAGTCGCGAAATCCAGTTGCGAGTCTCTGCTTCACTGCACAGTTCTTGAGAATTTCTTCACACTCTATCACACATTACCCTTACATGATTCCCACCTAAATACAGGGTTTCTAAATGCTGAATTACAATCAAATTTGGCACAGAATACAACCAACAAGATGATTGATTAAATTCAACCTTACAATCTTCCCCTTTGGCTATTTCGTGACAAAACCCTACAACAAACTCTGGACTTAACGCGTGAGTTAGGAATAGTTGAACAAAACTCACTCACACCTAACTCTAGAATCTGTGAAGCTCTTGACCCATAAGAACAAGTATCTCTTGAAACATAACAACACAATATGATCATTGTATGCAAAAAACTTGTAATGCATATGGAGCAAGCACAATGCGATCAAGGAAAAAGGAATAAAGCAATAGACCACGGCTTGACCAAAAATGAACAATCACTATAAAAGGTGACCACAATGCTCATTCACACATGGAATGAACATCTGGACATGCAAGCTAATAAACTTAATTGCAAAGTATCATTTGCATGTCCAACACTCAACCAATGCATAAACACTAGGTAAATGCATCAATGGTAAAAATCCAACAAGGGCACAAGAGTGATGTACTAAAAGAAAATGCAAAACATTTAACAACAAGTACTAAAGCTACAAAACATGGGTACAAACACAATGTACTAAAGAAAATGCACAATATAAACTAAAAGTGCTTAAAGTTTCTCTCCCTCAAAATGATGAGAAGCTGTGATACACTTGGAACATATATACTTGAAACCTGAAACACTTGCACAAAGCACATTTGACCCTCAAGGTAAAGCAAGTAATAAAAGGACAATTAAAACGTAACAAGTAAAAAGCGATCAAGTAAACATGTTTGTGAAACATATGAGCAACTTGATCAAACACATGACAGTCATATGGAAATGACTACAATGATCATATAGAAAAGCAAATGATCATCCGAACATGCAACCTATAAAGCACAATAGCATAAGGATGTATGCATGTCCAACATCCAAACACGATGCAAAGAGAACAACAAAGCTGATAGGCCAACAACGAATTGACCCCTTGTGATAAATTAACCAATTAATTTAGCCAAGTGAATTAATTAAGTTAATTTACATGCAAACGCTAGGTAGCACAAAAAAATCACCAATAAACTAATTATGCAGTGGAAAATAAATAACACGGTGATTTATTTATGAATGGGAAAAACCTAACGGTAAAAACCCCACCGGGTGATTTTCAGGTCATCACTCTTGAAATTTCACTATTATCACAATAAGCGGTTACAAGTAAAGGAATCCCAGTACCTTATACCAACCTACAGTTGAACATTTACCCCAATACCCAATTGGACTTGTTCTGTAGTGACAATTTCCCTTTTTGATGCACGGCTCCCAAGTACGTGACTAACCAATGCGCAAATCCCAGTACGCGACTTCAATCACCAAATAGAGAAGTTTGTTGGCTGCAAAGTTCTTCAATTCATCCACGATGAAGATCAAGAAGATGCTTGGTCATAAAACCCAAAGGTGCACATACATAGTAACTTCTTCAAGAGTGATGAACTAGGGCGAAATTTTGTCTCCGGTCACAAATTTCTTGAACAGATTTTGCTCAATGCTTGTGCAACTTGTGTACTCTCTGATGGCCCTTAAAACAATCCTTTTATATGTCTAGGGTTAGGAGAAAAGAAGGCCCAAAGGCACATTCACGGATTCCAAGAAAATCATATCAAAATTCTTAAATTCATAAAACTCGACAGATAGGAGGTGTCGAGTAGGTGTCGAGCACACGGGCTTGAGCAGCTTTCTAAACCTCGACACATGCTAGCTGTCGAGCTTTAATGAACTTGCACTTCTTCTGCTTGTTTCTTGGACAGACTTGATGACTTCAACACTTGATCTTGAACCACAGTTTCTTGAAGTATTAAAAACACCTAGGACTACCCAATTACAAGTAAAGTGCATTTTGTCAAAGGATTAGCCAATTACATAAAAGAATGACATATGTTCTTAACAAGTGAACCACATATGTCCTAATAATCTCCCCCTTTGGCAATCCGTGACAAAACCATAACAAACAAATGAACATATGAGAGAAGTCATAAATCACTTAACTCATATTCACTTGTTGAATACAATAAAATCTATCCTAACACAAACTCTTGAAAAAACTTTGCAAGAAGAGAGTTTATGGCAAGTTGACTTTGACAACCTATATTTCTGAAACACTTTAAACAAAACTCATCAAGGCATCTTAGTGTGAAACAAAAATAATAGATTGCATACAAGTATAAGAAGCATGTGTATAAAGGAAGAAAAGAAACAACACATGAAAGATAGGGGAAACTGTGCTACTGACTCCTGTCGTGACCGAAACTGTGCCTCACTACATTTTACGGTAGCGGCATCTATGGCACAAATGCATGTGAAGTGGTCGGACACGGGAAAAGGGACAGAAAAATGGCAAAAAATCCTCGTGATAGTGGAAGGAAAGATGAGCTTATCACGAGATGACGAATCCTGATGAACATCTATAATGGAAAGAATAAAATGTGAAGGGAAGTCTATATTAAGATGCTCAAGTAGGGACAACAAAAATTGAGCACGAGGCTTTGTAATGGAGTTGTAGTGAGAGAAAGGATGGAGTACAAAGGTCATCACCATGTTCAAGAATCTAGGACCTTTAGCAAAAGGCCAATATGGTGTAAACTGACGCTCACCCCACTCAGTAGGGCGCTCATAAAAAGCAGATTTGAGCTCATCCTTGGACACAATCCTTAGACGCTCATAATGAGGATAGTTAGGAAACTCTGTCCTAGGAACCCGAAGTACATTCTTAACAAGTTGCAGTGTGATAGGGATGCGCGTACCTCGAACGTGAGTGAAGAAAAGAGGTACTGAATGGTCAATCCCGTGCATGTTGGAGTAAAACTCTTGGATAAGCATGAAAGGACAGGTGACCAGGACGTCACACAGTGACTCCCATCCCCGACTGTGAATGACAGTGGGAAGGTCAATGTCGGTGAAGTCCGCCTAAATGACTTGGCATTCCGAATGAACACCTCGTCTAGAAAAGTTCTCCGAAAAAGCCTTTCGGGCATCCTCATCATGGAACCGAATGTTAGAAGGAGTAGGATCAGATGAAGACAATGCCCAGAACGAAGAGGGTTCCGAGATGGAACAGATTTACGCTTAGGTGCCATAGACATGGCTAACGTAAACAAAGAGAGAGAGAGAGAGAGAGAGAGAGAGAGAGAGAAAGAAAGAGACCATCAGAAAAGCCTCAAACAATTCAAATATATCAAGATATATTGAAAAAAGAGTACGTATGCATGGGGAATGCATGAACATGTGACATGCAAAAGAAAATTCATCATGGGCTCAGCCCAATCCAATCCTACCAGCACACAAACAGATTGCACACATCTAAATGCATGAAAATACTGTTATAACGCTAATGTAATGCAATGCATGAGATTTCAAACTCATATAAGTGAAAACCCATCCCAAAATTTCAGCAATAACTCATCAATTTTGAAAAAATCCCAAAATTTTTCAAAAACCCCAAAACCTAGGTTTCAAAACATGAAATGCATGAAGAATGAGAGATTAGAAGCTTACCAAGTGATAAAAAACTTTGAAAAAGCTTGAAGAAACCTTGAGGATCAAGATTGGAGTGAGATGAGATTTTTTGGGAGAGAAAAGAGAGAGCTATCGAGAGAGAGATCGAGAGAAATGAATTCCGAATTGCACGAGGAGTTATTTAGAGAATCCTCAGTAAATCTCGACAGATAAGGTGTCGAGAGGTGTCGGGCCATTTGTCTAGGAAGGTGTCGAGAAAATGGTCGTCGACAGATCAGGTATCGAGGAACAAAACACCAGATTAAGAACAGAAGCTCGATCGATCCACCAGGTGTCGAGAAGCAATCGAGGAGGCAGGAACTTTCTCGATTGATCCACCAGGTGTCGAGGAGGTGTCAAGATTGCGATAAGGAAAAGCTTGAGAAGCTTGACAGATAACTAGGTATCGAGGAGGTGTCGAGGAGGTGTTGAGCTAGCTTTTAAAAACAATTTTTTGAGAAGTGAAAAACACAGACATGAATGCAATCCAACATGCAACTCAACCAATGATCCAATCAACATATTAAGCTCTCAAAAACATCTCTGAACAATAATTTTAAGCACATGGATCTCAAAAACACACACACACACACACAATAAGTCTAACCAATTTTATATTTCGAAAACAAGTCAAGACAGTTTAGTGAGCATACATTAACACATGTAAAACCTTGTGATGGCCAAATCACATTATACCTGCGCATGTATCAAGAGTAGCAAAGAATATTGCGTGTTGTGAGTGAAAAACATCTCAAGATTGCATAAGTGTATACATGTTATGACGATTTGAGATATGAGAAAATCATTTTAACTCACACACAATCATAATTGTTTGATGGGGACTATCACCTTTGAGGTACATCCTATAACTCCCACATCTCCTAGAATACACGCTTGCAATCATATTTAAAAGCATTTTTGATCTTTTTGCTTTTTATTTTCTTTGCATATTTTTCTTTTTAAGCATATCATGCATGGGCATTTAAGAGATAGAAAAGAATTACCCAATGATTTTTGACATTCCAATTTTGCAATACCGAAACACACAAATGTCATTGACATCACACTTTTGCTATGCCGAAGCATACAGATGTCTTTCATGATTGGCGGGCAACAGTGGTGAGATGGTTATTTATGCCTTTCCGCGGATTAAACCTATGAACCGGTGGTGAGGGGGAAGAATTGAACCCGTTCAAGTTCGAAAGAAACATGAGGGCTTTGAGAAGATCTCCAAGAGGAGCAAGAGAGGTTTGAAGCTAATTCTGGCTTCCAAATGCTATCATGCTGTTGCTCTGTTGAGTGGCTAACCACTTATAGTAATTTGGTCAAGTATGACAACTCTACAATGATGACAGATATACTACTTCTTCTATTTAGGCTTTTGAGAGTTAGCTTTCTTAGCCCTAGGGTTTTTAACATCTTTCTTATCCTGCTTAAGGGGTGCTCCTAGGATAGATTTACCTTTATCTAAGTTCTCACTAGCTAATTCAGTTTTAACATCATTGTTCTCAATTTCAACATTATTAGTAAGAGGAACAAAAACAGTATTACTGGTAGAAGCAATATTAGAGGAAGAAAAACCATACCCTAAACCTGTTCGATCCAAAGCAGATTTCTGAATGCTGAGCATCTCAACAAGCTTTGCACTTGAAGTCCTTTCCAATTGAGCTCTCACTTGAAACAGCTCTACTTCAAGCTTCTTGGTCTTCTCAGCCAAGAAATTGTTCTCAAACCTCAGCGCTCCAATAGTCTGATTAGCCTCATCAAACTTTGTGGACAGCTCTTCACGATCTAGTTCCACATCACTGAGTTTTTTGGTGGCCTACCTATACAGTTTCTCATGCTTTTCAAAAAGCTTGTACAGTTTCTCATAGGCTGTATGGATATCATCTTGATCATCCATCTTTTCACGCTTAGAATCCACCAATTCTTCTTCTTCGTCCATGTCTTCAACAATCCCTTCAGTAGGATTGACTGTGGTAGTGAAGGCATTTAAGATTCCGTCATCCTCATCGTCGGAATCATCTTTGGGCTCAATGTCACTCAACGTTGCAACAAGTTTCTTACTCTTCCCAATGCTCTTGAGATATGTAGGACACTCTTACTTCATGTGACCGAATCCATGACACCCAAAGCACTTTGGTCCTGCAGGATCAGTGTGTTGACCGCCATCCTTTGCATCCTTCTTCCCTTTGTCTTGGCTTTTGAACTGAGAAGAACTAGATTGCCTATGGTCCTTGTCGAAGCTCCTCCCATTGGCATTCTTCATGAACTTTTTGAATTTCCTTGTAATGTAGGACTTCATCTCAGAATCGTCATCATCTGAAGACTCATCAGTATCACTGCTCTTGACCTTCAAAGCCATGCTCTTGCCTTTACCCGACTTGCCAATTCTTGATAGCCTTAGCTCGTAGGTCTGCAAGTTTCCAACCAGCTCAGTCAAAGGAATCTTGTCAGTATTCTTTGATTCCTCGATCGCCATAATCTTGGCATGAAATCTCTCGAGTAGAGATCTGAGCACCTTCCTCACAATCTTGGGTTCAGGAATGGTTTCCCCAAGATTGAAGGTTGAGTTCACTATGTCCTTTAGCTTGGCATAGAACTCATCGAACGACTCATCCTCCTCCATCTTTATCTCTCCAATGCTTGTAGTGAGTCTCTGAAGTTTTGAATCTTTGACAGCCTTTGTACCCTCATAGGTTGTCTAGAGGATGGCCCATGCTTCCTTAGCAATTTCAGTCGAGGATATCTTCTTGAACTCCTCATTGGTGACTGCACTGAATAGAGCATTTAATGCCCTGTTGTTGAAGTTTGCCGCCTTGATCTTTGCTTCATCCCAATTGGCCGACTCTTCCTTTGGCTTAGTCCAGCCAATCTCTATAGCTTGCCACACCTTCTCATCTAAACACTGCAAGAAAGCTTTCATGAGTACTTTCCAGTATTCATAGTCAGTCCCATCAAATAAAGGAGGTATAATTAATGACTGTCCTCTATCCATGACAAACAAGGGTCAATGGATCAACACAGTAAAGATTAAAACCTAATCAGAGTGTGCCTGCTCTGATACCACTTGATAGGCTAACAACGAATTGACCTCTTGTGATAAATTAACCTATTAATTTAGCCAAGTGAACTAATTAAGTTAATTTACATGCAAACGCGTGGTAGCACAAACAAATCACTAGTAAACTAATTATTCAGCGAAAAATAAATAACACAGTGATTTGTTTACGAATGGGGAAAACCTAACGGCAAAAACCTCACAGGGTGATTTTCAGGTCACCACTCCCAAAATTCCACTATTATCACAACAAGCGGTTACAAGTAAGGGAATCCCAGTACCTTATACCAACCTACAGTTGAACCCTTACCCCAATATCCAATTAGACTTGTTCTGTAGTGACAATTTTCCCTTTTGATGCATGGCTCACAAGTACGTGACTAACTAATGCGCGAATCCCAGTATGCGACTTCAATCACCAACTAGAGAAGTTTGTTGGTTGCAAAGTTTTTCAATTTATCCACGATGAAGATCAAGAAGATGCATGGTCACAAAACCCAAAGGTGCACATACACAGCAACTTCTTCGAGAGTGATGAACTAGGGCGAAACTTTGTCTTCGGTCACAAATTGCTTGAACAGAGTTTGCTTAATGCTTGTGCAACTTGTGTACTCTTTGACGGCCCTTAAAACAATCCTTTTATATGTCTAGGGTTAGGAGAAAAGAAGGCCCAAAGACACATTCACGGATTCCAAGAAAATCATATCAAAATTCGAGAATTCATAAACTTCGACAGATAGGTGGTGTCGAGCACACGGGCTTGAGCAGCTTTCTAAACCTCGACACATGCTAGCTTTAATGAACTTGCACTTCTTCTACTTATTTCTTGGACAAACTTGATGACTTCAACACTTGATCTTGAAACATAGTTTCTTGAAGTATTAAAAACACCTAGAACTACCCAATTACAAGTAAAGTGTGTTTTATAAAAGGATTAGCCAATTACATAAAAGAATGACATATATTCTTAACAGGTGAACCACATATGTCCCAACAAAAGCAAAGATACTAAACATAACTCAAAGCACCAAAAAGCAACCAAGATAACAAAAATAAAGAAACACAATCAAAACACAGTTTTATTATTAACACAATCTTTTCGCCCCCTTGGTATATGCATCTCCCCTATGGAATATCTCTCCCTATACAAATGTGCACGAGAAATAGAATTTCTCCCCCTAAGAATGTGCACAAGAGCCATATAGAAATGACAAAACTCTCCGATATACTCTCTAGAGTATACTCTCCCCCTTTTTGTCACGAATAGACAAAAAGCATGATCAAAGCATGTGCAAGAGGTGGCTATGTGCAAAGCATGATCAAAGCATGATCAAAGCATGGAAAATGCACATGTGGGCAAGGTGTGTCAAATACACAACTAATGAACCAAACATGTTCCTAATGAGGAAACATGAGAAACCCCAAAGTTTGGTACTTATCGGAGTCCAAACAAGTGAGAAAATATCAAACACCCAGCATGCACACTATGAACAACAATGTGAAACAATGCATGAACATCATGAAATCCACCCTTAAAACATGCTCTTTTTGCCATAAGGGGCCAACATCCAAAGAAAATCACCAAAAGAAACCAATCCCATACAAAAATTTGACAAAAATTAAGTTTTCCCAACCCCTATGATGAAAATCTCAATCAAGAGCACAAAACTCTCCAAAACACAATCAAAGGATCAAAAACAATGAAAAGAGTTCAGAACTACCTTAGAGATGTTAATGGAATGAAAAACCATTTAAATTGATTGGGTTTTGATGTAAAAATATTGTAAGAGGGGTTTAAGAGAGGATGTGAGGTTTCCCACGAAAAGCTCTTTAAAATATTGCAACTGGGCGAGTTGTGAAAATTTTCGCGAGTCACGAAACCTTTTGGATGAACTTGTGTCTGAGGTTTCACGACTAGTGAGTCACGAGATGAGTCGCAAAATTTTTTGCGACTGGCGAGTCAGTCTTGAAAAACTCTAACACCTGTTTTTCAACACATAACATGTTTAAACAGAGAAAAACAATGTAAGCACTAAACATGAACCCAAAGAGTGATAAAAATCACTTCCAAAAACATATAAAATGATAAAAAAATCTTTTTGGATTGATCCATATATAGTTGAGCACACACACATCACATTTAAACAAGTACAATCGAACAAATGAATAAGGCATTCATTGAACATTAGGCATGTGTGTTGTGTGTGTGTATCAAATTTGGAATAGTCCATAGTCTAGAGTGAAGCTTCAATGATCAATTCAATCAAGTCGTACACAACTAGTACTAAGTCAAGTGGTCTATCTCAATTATAAAAATGAACATATATGACCTCCCACAAGAAATTGATTACATATCTTTGAAGCTTTTCATTTGACTTTGTTAGGACATATGTGTTTCACTTGTTAAGAACATATGTCATTCTTTTATGTAATTGGCTAATCCTTTGACAAAACGCACTTTACTTGTAATTGGGTATTTCTAGGCGTTTTTAATACTTCAAGAAACAAGGTTTCAAGATCAAGTGTTGAAGTCATCAAGTCTGTCCAAGAAAACAAGCTAATAGTGCAAATTCATTCAAGCTCGATAGCTAACTCGATAGTTGTATCTATCGAGCTTAAGAAAGCTGTCTCAAGCTCGTAAGCTCGACACCTACTCGACAGCTTCTTGACACCTCCTATCTGTCGAGATTTAAGAAATTTAGAATTCTGATATGATTTCTTGGGATCCGTGAATGTGTCTTTAGGCCTTCTTTTCTCTTAACCCCAGACATATAAAAGGATTGTTTTAAGGGCCTTTAAACAGTTCACAAGTTGCACAAGCATTGAGAAAACTCTGTTGAAGCAAATTGTGACCAGAGACGAAGTTCTTGCCCTAGTTCATCTCTTCTGAAGAAGTTGCTGTGTATTTGCACCTTTGGGTTTTGTGATCAAGCATCTTCTTGATCTTCATCGTGTAGGATGAACTGAAGAACTTTGCAGCCAACCTCTCTTTCAGTTGGTGTTGAAGTCGCGTACTGGGATCCGTGCATTGGTTAGTCATGTACTTGGGAGCCGTGCATCAAAAGGGAAAATTGTCACTACAGAACAAGTCCAATTGGGTATTGGGGTAAGGGTTCAATTGTAGGTTGGTAAGGTACTTGGGATTTCTTTACTTGTAACTGCTTGTTGTGATAATAGTGGAGTTTCGGGAGTGGTGACCTGAAAATCACCCGGTGGGGTTTTTGCCGTAAGGTTTTTCCCCATTCGTAAACAAATCACCGAGTTATTTATTTTCCGCTGCATAATTAGTTTATTGGTGATTTGTTTGTGCTACCACGCGTTTGCATGATAAATTGATTAATTAATAACTTGGCTAATTAATTAATTAATTTCTATCACAAGGGGTCATTCAGTTTGTGGCCTATCAAGTGGTATCAGAGTGGGCACACTCTGATTAGGTTTAATCTTTGCTGTGTTGATCCATTGACCCTTGTTTGTCATGGATAGAGGACAGTCATTAATTATACCTCCTTTATTTGATGGCACTAACTATGCATACTGGAAAGTACGCATGAGAGCTTTCTTACAGTCTTTAGATGAGAAGGTGTGGCAAGCTGTAGAAATTGGCTGGACCAAGCCAAAGGAAGCGCCGGCCGATTGGGATAAAGCCAAGATCAAGGCGGAAAACTTCAACAGCAGAGCGTTGAATGCCCTATTTAGCGTAGTCACTAATGAGGAATTCAAGAAGATATCCTCTACTGAAACTACAAAGGAAGCATGGACCATCCTCTAGACAACCTATGAGGGTACAAAGGCTGTCAAGGATTCAAAGCTTCAGAGGCTCACTACAAGCTTTGAAGAGATTAAGATGGAGGAGGATGAGTCGTTTGATGAGTTCTATGCCAAGCTAAAGGATATAGTGAACTCTGCTTTCAATCTTGAGGAACCATTCCTGAACCCAAGATTGTGAGAAAAGTGCTCAGATCTCTACCCGAGAGATTCCATGCCAAGATTACGGCAATAGAAGAATCAAAGGATATTGATAAGATTCCTTTGACTGAGCTGGTTGGAAACTTGCAGGCTTATGAGTTAGGGTTGACCAGAATTGGCAAGACCGGTAAAGGAAAGAGCATGGCACTGAAGGCCAAGAGCAGTGAGACAGATGAATCTTCAGATGATGATGATTCCAAGATGAAGTCCTACATCACCAGGCAGTTCAAGATGTTTATGAAGAATGCCAATGGAAGGAACTTCGACAAGGACCGTAGACAATCTAGTTCTTCTCAGTCTAAGGGCTAAGACAAAGGGAAGAAGGATGCAAGGGATGGTGGTCAGTACATTGTTCCTGTAGGACCAAAGTGTTTTGGATGTCACAGATTTGGTCACATGAAGCAAGAATGCCCCACATATCTCAAGAGCATTGGGAAGAGTAAGGCACTTGCTACTACCCTAAGTGACACTGAGCCTGAAAATGATTTCAATAGTGAGGATGACGAAATCTTAAATGCCTTCACTGCCACAGTCAATCCTACTGAAGGGATTGTTGAAGAAGTGGAAGAAGAAGAAGAATTGGTGGATTCTAAGTGTGAGAAGATGGATGATTAAGATGATATCCATTCAGCTTATGAGAAACTATACAAGCTCTCTGAGAAGCATGAGAAATTGTATAGGCTAGCCACCAAGAAGCTCAGTGATGTGGAACTTGATCGTGAAGAGCTTTCCACAAAGTTTAATGAAGCTAATCAAACAATTGGTGTATTGAGGTCTGAGAACAATTTCTTGGCTGAGAAGACCAAGAAGCTTGAAGCGGAGCTGTTTCAAGTCATAGCTCAATTGGAGAGGACTTCAAGTGCAAAGCTTGATGAGATGCTCAGCAATCAGAAATCTGCTTTGGATCGAACAGGTTAGGGTATGACCTTTCATCCTCTAATACTGCTTCTACTAGTGCTGCTGTTTTTGTTTCTCCTGCAAATAATACTGAAATTGAGAACACTGATGTTAAAACTAAATTAGCCAGTGAGAACCTAGACAAGGGTAAATCTATCTCAGGAGCACCCCCTAAACAGGATAAGAAAGATATTAAAAACCCTAGGGCTAGCTCTCAAAAGCCAAAACAGAAGAAGCAGCATCTTTGTCATCATTGTGGAGCTACCGGTCATACACGACCAAATTGCTATAAGTGGTTAGCCACTTAACAAAGCAACGACATGATAGCATCTGGAAGCCAAAATCAGCTTCAATCCTCTCTTGCTCCTCTTGTAGATCTTCTAAAACCCTTATATTCCTTTTGAACTTGAACGGTTTCAATTCTTCCCCCTCACCGCCAGTTCAAGGGTTCAATCAAAGGAAAGGTTCTCCCAAGGTGTGGAAGAAAAAGGACTCTAAATGATTTTATCACTTTCTTCTATCTTCTTGTTTTTGTTTGTTGCATTACTTGTGTGTTTTGCATTTGTTTTGAGTCAGTCTAGTTTTATGCTTTGCTTTGTTTAACATGTTTTTGTTTGTTTGCTTTCAATTTTGTTTATTTTGTTTTTAATATAAAAATAAAAAAAAACTTGAAAAATACAAAAACAGTGTGTGTTATGTGTACATTGGTACTTGTGTACCTTGGATGGCAATTAAAACAAAGTTTTCTAAACTTTGTATCTTTTGTAGCTTAAATGAGCATTTCTATGCACAACTAAGCAAGTGAGCTTTGTGGCTCTTGTTTGTGATGAGTAAGATTAAGTTATCTCTTGAACTTAACACTTATATCACTCTTTTTGACGGGTAGGACTAGAAAATCCTAAGAGAAAGGCATAAATAACCATCTTACCACTGTTGCCCGCCAATCATAATATGACACCTGTATGCTTCGGCATAGCAAAAGTGCAATGTCAAATACATCCGTATGCTTCGGCATAGCAAAAGTGCAATGTCAATGCTTAACATGTTGGGTATTTCTTTTCTCTCTTTTATATGCCGATGCATGATATGCTAAATAAAAGAAAATTTGCAAAGAAAATAAAAAGCAAAAAGATTAAAATGCTTTAAATATGATTGCAAGCGTGTTTTCTAGGAGATGTGGGAGTTATAGGATGTACCTCAAATGTGATAGTCCCCATCAAACAGTTATGATTGTGTGTGAGTTAAAGTAATTTTCTCATATCTCAAATCGTCATAACATGTTTACACTTATGCAATCTTGCGATGCTTTTCACACACAACACGCAATATTCTTTGCTACTCTTGATACATGTGCAGGTACAATGTGATTTGGCAATCACTAGCTTTTACATGTGCTAATGTATGCTCACTAAACTGTCTTGACTTGTTTTTGAAATATAAAATTGGTTAGACTTGTTGTGTGCGTGTGTGTGTTTCTAAGGATCCATGTGCTTAAAATGTTTAATGAGAGATGATTTTGAGAGCTTAATATGTTGATTGGATCATTGGTTGAGGTGCATGTTGGATTGCATTCATGTCTGTGTTTTTCACTTCTTGAAAAATTGTTTTAAAAAACAAGCTTGACACCTCCTCGATACCTAGCTATCTGTCGAGCTTCTCAAGCTTTTTCTTATCGCAATCTCGACACCTCCTGGACACCTGGTGGATCGATCGAGAAAGTTTCTGTCTCCTCGATACCTTCTCAACACTTGATGGATCGATCGAGCTTCTATTCTTGGTTCTGGTGTTTATTCCTCGATACCTCCTCGACACCTATATCTGTCGACGTTCTTTTCTTCGACACCTTCCTTGACAACTGTCTCGACACCTCTTGATACCTCATCTGTCGAGATTTACTGAGGATGCTATATAAGCCCTGTTCGCGATCTGGATCTCATTTTCTCGATCTCTCTCGATCTGTCCACAACTGTTCACCTCCCAAATTCCTTTTTCTCACTCAAAACCTTCAACCCACGTGTTTTTCAGCCCTTCCTTGCTTCAAATCACTTGGTATGATCTCTTTTCCCTTCATTCTTCATGCATTTCATGTTTTGAATCTTAGGTTTTGGGGTTTTTGAAAAATTTTGGGGTTTTTCAAAATTAATGAGTTTTTCTTGAAATTTTGGGATGGGTTTTCATTTAAATGTGTTCAAAATGTCATGCATTGCATCACATTTGCATTAGAATGGTATTTTCATGCATTTAGATGTGTGTACTATGTTTGTGTGCTGGTAGGTTTGGATTGGGCTGAGCCCATGATGAAATTTCTTTTGCATGTCACATGTTCATGCATCCCCATGCATACGTACTCTCTGTTCAATATATTTGATATATTAAGAGCATTAAACACTTTCTTTAACAATATGCTATTTTCACTCAAAACCGGTTTAGCTTTCATAGCACAACTTCCAAGAAGCTCAAGTTTATCTTTTCTTTTGATTCTTTTAAGAGCTTGAAACTTAGAGCAATGAGGTCTAAGATGACCAAGGGTACCACAATGGTGACAAACAATGTGTTTAGGTCCACTAGGCTTTTTGGGAAGGGATCTAGTCATATGATTTTGTTCTCTCTTCAACTTACGACATTGAGGTCTTATATGACCAATCACACCACAATGGTGGCAAGTTAGAACAAACTTAGATTCATCCAAGACCTTAGTTTGAGACCTAAACAAAGGCTTTGACTTAACATCCTTTCTTAACACCTTTTGATTTCTTTTATGTGGAGGAATATACACCGATTTGTCCTTTGAGGTAGAACACACAATAGGCACAAAATCGGGTACCACAACATGATTGCAACAAATATTTTCATCCTTTTTAACAATAAGTTCAACAATCAAACACTTGGCACGCATCTTAAGAAATTCATTTTCACATTTTAGCTCATCAACAAGTTTGTTAGCCAAAACAAGTTTAGCATCCAAATCCATATTCAAACATTCAAACTCTTTCATCTTTTCAAGAGAATTTTCAGCAAGTTTCTTATATTTTTCAACCAATTTGTTGGATTCATTGAGCTTAGCAATCAAATCATCTTTTTCACAAAATAACTTGCTTAAATCCTTATTAAACTTCTTAGTCTTTTTCTTCAAGAGTTTGATGTTAGGAATATCAACAACATCCAAAGATTCATGTAACATAGCATCACAATCATTAGAATTATTACTCATAGAGGCATTTTCACAAACACGTGGCATGTTACATTCATCAACATCCAAAACATGCATAGAGGCATACAAAGCACTATACATGGCAAATCAACACAAGGGGTCAAGGATCAGACTTAGGTATTTAAACCACAACAAGTGTACCCGCTCTGATACCAATTGAATGTTCAAAATGTGTGTAAAACACTCTTGAACGTTTAGACCCCTAAATTACAAATTACCAATTCAAGCTTATTATTAAACAATGTACGAGTGGAATATGAATATAAGCCAATATAGAATTGATAAACCAATATAAACCAAATAAAATCACAACCACATCAGAAATTAAATGGCAAAGATTAAGGGAAGAGAGATGCAAACACAAAGACAACACAGCGATGTGTTATCGAAGAGGAAATCGAAGTCCTTGGCATAAAACCTCTCCCCCGCCCTCCAAGCGGTCAATAATCTACTAAAGAATGAAGTTGGGATACATGAACAGCAAAAGACCCTTCAAGCCTAATCTACCCAGTGTACCTAAGCCCTCCAAGCTTCTTGCTCCAATGAGGTTACGCCGAACTTTTGTCTTCTTTAGCTTACCGGATTCCGCTATAACCCATAGCATCAAACAATATCAATTGGTCCCTTCCTAACTGCTTCCTAAGCACCAAATAGCCTTCTCACTGATATGGGTATGGTGAGAAAAAGATTTGGCTAATAAACCTCTCAAGGATGTAACAATAGAGAGGGTAAGAGTAGAGGAATTTGGAGAATCAAAGGATGAAGATTGTGGATGAGTCAATCTTGTTTTTCTCTAGGGTTTCTCTCTCAAAATTCTCTCTGGAAGCTCTCTACAATTTGTGGGTATAAGAGGTATTTATACTAGAGTGAGAAAGGAATGCGAAGAGTCAGTTTTTCCAAAACAGAGCTAGCTGGTGACTTGGCCTCGCGACTTGACAGAGTCACGAGTTCAAGCCGCGAGCTAACTAAATAGCCAGTCTGGACTTTTTGTCCTGTAGTGCTACAGCTAGCATGATGGTTTAGCTTCTTTGCAGGCTTCACTCGTGTGCTTCTTCTAGCGGCTTGCCAATCGCGAGCCACCCGCGAGATCCAATCACGAGTTTCTGCTTCACTGCATAGTTCTTAAGCATTTTTTCACACTCTCTCACACACTACCCTTACATGATTCCCACCTAAATACAAGGTTTCTAAATGCTGAATTACAAGCAAATTTGGCACGGAATACAGCCAACAAGATGGTTGATTAAATTCAACCTTACACCTAGGTTCAAAATTTTCAATACAAATGCATGAAAATTGTGATTTTAATGAAAAAGAATGGGTATTTAGGTCTTACCTGCACTTGAGGACAAAAACCCTTGAGAAATTTGAGGAAGAAAACGACAAAAAAAGGTTTAGATTGGATCGGTCAAAGAAAAACTGTTGAGAAAGTGTTTGAAAAGTTTGAAAAAGTATGAAGAACACGTGAGAAAAGACTTTTTAAAACACCGTAAGACCGAAATTCGATCGGTCGAAAATAAGCCTCAATCGATCGAAAAACAAATTCGATCAATCCAGTATTAATCGAGCACCAATCGAGCCAGGCAGATTCAAACCTAAATTTTTATCGCAATTTCAATCGGTCGTGCAATAGCTTCGATTGATCGAAAATTGGAAAAGTGAATTTTTTGAAAAACAGAGCAAGTTAATGTAGAAATGACTCAGAACACCATATTTCCTGAATGAAATGCATTTGTATGAGTTTAAAAGTTTTCCAAAAACACATGAATTCAACCCAGATCCTCCAAAAACAAGTTTTTCAATCAAATTGTCCTCAAAAACACAAACATTCAACACATTTTGCATTAAAATCAAGGAACTTTTAATCTTGGATGGTCACAACAAGACCACACACAATATCATATACTAAGTTTAGCAAAGAATAACTTGTGTAGTGTATGCAACTAGCAATAGCTTGAGATACATGTGAGGTGATATGTAGATAGTAATCAATCACAATTTCTACAAAATTCATCATATAAGTTTGAAAGAGACTTCTCACATCTCCTAGAAAACAAGCTTGCAATCATGTAATTTTCTTGTTTTGCCTCACAATGTACACACCAATTTTGTTTCAAAGTGAAAATATTTGATTAACTAGATAATGTACACACCAATTTCATTTCATTTTGAATTTATTATAGCCTAGTAATGTACACACCAATTTTAGTATTAATCTGAGGCTACACCTTATGTTCTTTTTGTTAGGATTGGTGCCCTTAAATCCTATTGTAAGATGCTATGTATGATATTAAGTGTGACATTGTGTTTGACATTATGTATGACTTAATATTATGTTTAATAAATTTGTTTTATTATTATCTGAAATAATGGTAACATGAATATTCGGACATTATCAATAAGTCCATGAGATGCATAGTATGTGATTTATGTGAAGAGTCACAGAAGATATAAATCACAAGTTCTTTGTAAACTCAGAATTATAGTTCGTAGTCGGTGATGAAATTGGACATTTCATCTGCGAAGACTATAACATATCAACCATGATGATTTGTCTTGATCATGGAAGTGGAGACTTCTGGTTGATGTGTTAATATGTTTTAAGAGTTAAGACATATTGAACTGGACCGCTGTGAGGTTTATTATTCTCCTAAAGACTGTCAAATGAATAATAAATCTCATGACTTACATTTGCATGAACTCTTAATCCTGAGAGAATAATGGACCTGATCATGAGGTGTAGGTTGCTTTGATATATCAGGAGTGAGATCTAAAGTAATGGTCAAAACCTCAGTATGTTGGGCAGCCACATTTAGTGTTGATGGAACATGTATTCTCAAGATGGAATTCATAGTCTCTTAACGGAGATATAAAGTATTCCCTTGAGATAAGTTTAATGGGTTTGTTATTCAGAGAGTTAGGCCTAACCACTTTAGTAAGACTAAAGTATATATTTATGGAATTGGATTTCATA
Source organism: Quercus aquifolioides (assembly GCA_019022515.1). Lineage (NCBI taxonomy): Eukaryota > Viridiplantae > Streptophyta > Magnoliopsida > Fagales > Fagaceae > Quercus > Quercus aquifolioides. The sequence goes on along the minus strand of CM032325.1, from coordinate 1,860,712 downwards.
AATATATAATGAATAACATTAAAGGATTAAACCGGGTACTCAAGGATTAAGATGTAGTAATTTACAAAGTGGCAGTCTACATTAATGACTTTGTATTACTACGAATATTTTATGAAGGGGTTGCATGTATAATAAAGTCTTGGGATATAATTTATAGATAAGACCTAGAGTGCAACTATTTTTATATAGTGGTATTAAAAATAGTTAATGGTAACTTTGGACTTGTCAAGAGTTGACAGAAAAGCCCAAGGCCCATTGGAGCTAGTGTCTTATTGGTCCCTTTTGGTCCCACTCCAAGCCACACACTTAAGCCCAATTGGTAAGGCCCAAAAGGCCAGCCCAATTAGATAAATTGGTTAGATACAAAGGGAAAAACGTACAGAAATATATTGGTAAGAAAAACATCATGGAAATGGTGTGCATGTGAGTTTTTGTCACTCACAAGTCATCCCTTTGTTACCAATCGAGAGACCACACATCTTGGGCGTTAGTGGAATTGGAGTGAAGATTAAAAGTAGTCCCAAGTGCTTCAATCTTTGTTTTGAAATTCACCGCTTCAAGGTACGATCTCTTGTTTCTCTAATTCTGAAATTTACTTTGTACGTGTTATCAATATCGAATGAAGTAGATCCGTTTAAAACTTATTTTCCGCTGCATTTATCTTTATAACCATCACTTTTGTGCATGTGCTACACTTTCTCGGGCACAAAATCTTAAGATATGAACTAAGATGTTCATGATTGGCAAGTAAATAGTGGCGTGATAGTTATTTATGCCTTTCTGATTAAGTTCAAGTCCAAACAATCAAAAGCATGTGACTTCAGGATCAAGATCAAGTGATAAAAAACTATAAGCAATTCTCACACAACATGCACTATAAAGTTACAACTAGCAAAGTGCAGTAAAATAAGCTCATCCAAGCTAAACAAGGTACATAAACATGTTATGTAAAGATAATATGGCCAGCCTTGATTACAAGTCCAAGAAAAATAATGCAAAACACATTTTTCCTTCCTTTTCCTTTTTTTTTTTTTTTTTTGAAAAGAATAACAAAAACAACCTATCATGAAATGCATGAATGTTATGCAATGCAAATCCTAAAAGCAAAAAGAAAACAAAACAGCAAAAAAAGAATGGTCACAAAGAGTATTGAGATGAAGCACAAGGATCATGTCAGAAAAACTCAATTAGATTGAGCTTTTTGCATCCAAAACTTTTTAGATGCAACTCTTGCATTGGTGTTATTATTCATATTAGAATGATGAGCAACTCCAAGATTGGTATAAAGGTTTAAAGCCTTTACCAACTCACCAATATGTACTATAGGATCTTGTGCTTGAGGCACAGGTACTTTTGGCTTATTTGCTCACTTTGCAGCTTGCAATTTGAAACAGTTTGGGTGAATATACCCAGTCTTTCCACAAAAATGACAAACCCATAAAGGTCTATCATGTAACTTATCCTTAGGGAGGGTAGGATTCTTAGACTTAGAATCTTTAAGATCAACCCTAATCTTCCTAGGAGGTGGTGTAACTTCTACTGGTTTGACAATCTCACTCTTGGAGGGCTCAAAAGAAGAAACAAAGTTTGTAGAAAGAGTTTCCGACACAGAGATGCTATTTACAAAACCTAGACCAATTTTGTCTAAGGGAGACTTCTAAACATTCAACATGTGATCAAGTTTAGAACTAGCAGACCAATTTATTTGTTTTTTAGCAACAGTTAATTCTAGTTCCCAGTTCTTAATCTTATCAACAACATGTTTTCAGTCTTCACCTTATTAATCAATTCATTAGCATCAAACAATTTCAACAATAAATTTTTCTTATCAAGCTCAAGGGAAGCAATTTTCTTTATAGCATCCTCTGCATCATCCTTTGTAGCAACCTTACAAAGCTTATTATAGGCTTCTTGCAAATCAGCATTCTCAGAGAGTTCCCTATCAGAAGGGTTCTCATCAACCATAACACTTTCATCAACCATAGCAGTAGCTGTGAAAGCAATGAAGTTTCCATCCTCATCACTACCAGATTCATGATCAGAAACTTCATCATCACTAAGGGTTACAACCATAGCTTTAGAACATTCTGATTTCACATGACCATACCCTTGACAACCATAACATTTTTGACCCATAGAATTATTAGTGGTTTGACCTACTTTCTCTTTAGATTTATCAGTATTGTTCACTTTAGTGGGTTCATTCTTCTTAAAATTCCTAGGTTTAGCATTGTTTTTACTTCGGACCCTTCTGTTGTTGTTCCTAAGAAAGTTTCTAAAGTTCTTGGCAAGATATGCAATCTCTGTAGAAGAGAGTTCATCATCAAATCCATTCTCATCAACATCATTGTAAGGTTGAATTTAATCAACGATCGTATTGGCTTTATTCCGTACCAAATTTGCTTGTAATTTAGCAATTAGTAACCCTGTATTTAGGTGGGAATCATATAAGGGTAGTGAGTGAGAGAGTGTGAAGAAATACTCGAGATTGTGCAAGAATGCAGAGACTCGCGACTGGGACTCGCGGGTGACTCGCGACTGGCAAGCCGCCAAATGCAGCACACGAGTGAAACTTGTGAGAAGATGAACAGTCGCGCCAGCTGGAACACTACAGGACAAAAAGTCCAGCTTGGCCATTCTGTTATCTCGCGGCTTGAACTAGCAACTCAGTCAAGTCGTGAGGCCAAGTCGCCAAACCACCCTTTTTGGGAAAAACTGACTCTTTGCATTTCATTCTCACTCAAGTATAAATACCCTTTATTCCCACGATATGTAGAGAGCTTCCAAAGAGAATTTTAAGAGAGAAACCCTAGAGAAAAACAAGATTAATTCATCCACAATCTTCACATAGAGACTCTTCAAATTCCTCCACTCTCATCCTCTCCATTGTTACATCCTTGAGAGGTTCTTACCCAAATCATTTTCTCATCATACCCACATCTATGAGAAGGCTATTTGGTGCTTTGGGAAGCAGTTAAGAAGGGACCAATGGTTATTGGCTGATACTATGGGCTATAGCGGAATCCGGTAAGCTAGAAAAGACAAAGGTTCGGCGTAACCTCGTTGGAGCAAGAAACTTGGAGGGCTTAGGTAACTGAGTAGATTAGGCTTGGAGGGTCTGTTGCTGTTCATGTATCCCAACTTTATTTTCTAGTGGATTATTGACCGCTTGGAGGGTGGCGGAGAGGTTTTATGCTGAGGGCTTCGGTTTCCTCTTCGATAACACATCGTTGTGTTGTCCTTGTGTTTGCATCTCTCTTCCCTTAATCTTTGCCATTTAATTTGTGTTGTGGATGTGATTTTAATTGGTTTAGATTTTTTATCAATTCTGGTATAAGCTTATAATCATTTTCCGCATATACATTGTTTGATCTATAACTTGAATTGGTAATTTGTTTATTTAGGGGTCTAAACATTCATAGTGTTTTCAACGCTATTTGAACATTCAATTGGTATCAGAGCGGGTGCACTCTCTGTGGTTTACTCACCTTTATGTGATCCTTGACCCCTTTTTGAGATGGACCGGTCTCAATCTTTAAATGCTCCACCATATTTTGATGGTAGCAACTATGCCTTTTGGAAAGTGAGAATGAGGGCATTTTTATGTTCTATGGATGAAACCGTTTGGGATGCGGTGGATATTGGATGGACTAGGCCGGAGGCTGCTAAATCCACATGGGATAAGGCAACCCTCGCGGCGTCTAATGCAAATAGCAAAGCACTTAACACTATTTTTTGTGGTGTGTCTCCAGAAGAATTCCACAGGATATCTCACATTTCCATTGCCAAGGAGGCATGGCAGATATTGGAGACCACGTATGAGGGAACGGAGAAAGTGAAGGATACCAAGCTACAGATGCTGACCACTCATTTCGAGGAGCTGAAAATGAGTGAGGATGAGTCTTTTGACTCTTTCTATAGCAAGCTGAATGAAATAGTAATCGGCAAGTTCAACTTGGGGGAGAAAACAGAGGACTCTAAAGTTGTGAGGAAAATCCTTCGTTCGTTGCCGGAAAGCTTCCGTGCCAAGGTGACAGCGATTGAAGAGAGCAAGGACCTTGATTATATCAAAGTCCAAGAACTGATAGGCTCACTTCAGACCTATGAACTATCATTGCCCACCCAAAGGAAGAGAAAATCTCTTGCTCTTAAGATGGTTGAGGAAAGGGTCAAGTCCATGATTCATCGGATGAAGATGTTGTTGATAAGTGAAAGTTCAAAATGCGTGTAAAACACCTTTGAACGTTTGGACCCCCAATTACAAAATTACCAATTCAAGCTTTATATCAAACAATTAATGTGCGAAACATGATAACAAGCTTATAACAGAATTGATAAACAATCTAAGCCAAATATAAACACATCCACAACAGAAAATAAATGACAAAGATAAAGGAAGAGAGATGCAAACACAAGGACAACACGCAATGTGTTATCGAAGAGGAAACCGAAGTCTTCGGCGTAAAACCTCTCCGCCGCCCTCCAAGCGGTCAATAATCCACTAGAAAATGTAGTTGGGATATATGAACAGCAATAGACCCTCCAAGCCTAATCTACCTAGGTACCTAAGCCCTCCAAGCTTCCTGCTCCAACGAGGTTGTGCCGAACCTTTTTCTTTTCTAGCTTACCGGATTCCGCTACTAGACCATAGCATCAACCAATGTATATTGGTTCCTTCCAAACTGCTTCCCTTAGCACCAAATGAACCTTCTCACAGACGTGGGTGTGGTGAGAAAAGGATTTGGTCAATGACCTTTCAAGGATGTATCAACGGAGAGGAAGAGAGTAGAGGAATTTGTAGAGTCTCTAAGGTAAAGATTGTGGATGAATCAATCTTATTTTTCTCTAGGGTTTCTCTCAAAAATTCTCTCTAGAAGCTCTACTCATTTGGTGAGTATAAGGGTCTATATATAGTGAGGTGAGAAAGGAATGCGAAGAGTCAATTTTTTGCCAAACAGGGTGTTCTGGTGGCTTGGCCCCGCGACTGGTCTGAGTCGCGAGTTCAAGCCACGAGATAACGGCCTGGCCAACCTGGGACTTTTGTCCTGTAGTGCGACAATTAGCGTAACCCTTCAGCTCCCCTGTGTGCATCTCACGCGCCTACAGTTGGCGGCTTGCCAGTCGCGAGTTAGCCACGAATCTTAGCCGCGAATCTCTGCCTTCTTGCACAGACTTGAGCTTTTCTTCACATCTTCTCACACACTACCCTTACAATAAACCCACCTAAATACAGGGTAACTAAGTGCTTAAATTACAAGCAAATTGGTACGGAATAAAGCCAACAAGATGGTTGATTAAATTCAACCTTACAATAAGGATGTTGCATACCTTGTGAAACATTTTCGAAAATTCTTAAAATTCAAGAACAATGGTAAATTTGGTGATAAAGGGAAATTCCAAAGTTCAGGAAGGGAGATAAAGGAATTCAAAAAGAAAGGTGGAAAGGAGTCCCAATCCACACAAGGAATCACTTGTTTCGAGTGCAACGGGCATGGACACTTCAAAAAAGAATGTCCCAATTATTTGAAATTGAAGGGCAAGACATATGCTATAACTCTTAGTGACTCGGATTCATCTAATTCTGATTCTGAGGAAAGTTGTGACGAAGAATCAGATGCTGAAGAAAATGAAAGCACAGTCGGTCTTCAAGAGAACTACAACTCACTTCTTGAGAAGTCGGGAGAGTACACAAGGGTGGCCAAGGCGGCTGTAAAGAAGATGAAGAAAGCAGAGGAGGACTATCGAAATCTCCTAGTGCGACATAAGGAGGCCAAGTGTGAGATAGAAAGGCTGAATGGAAAGCTGTCAGAGGCTTACACAAAAGTGAGATTTCTTGAGCAAGAGGTAGTGCAAGCAAATGCCAAGGTAGAGAGGGTCTCCACCAAGAAGCTAGATGATGTCATTTCCTCTCAAAAGCATTCTTCAGATGAATCTGGGTTAGGATATACTGGAGAAAGTAGTTCAGCTATCAAAATCACAAAAGAAGTGAAGTTTGTGCAAGCCAAAGAACCTGTTGTGGCTGCCTCTACACCTAAGATAGTAAGGGATGAAAAGAAGAAGAATGTGATTGACTAACGGGTGTTGAATAGGCCACGTAACCAATCAGTGATCAGACCTGAAGCTAGAGGAAGATCTCTTCCAAGATCACAAAAAGGTCCTAGAACGAATCATTTTTGTCACCATTGCGGATTGCAAGGACATACCAAACTGAATTGTCATAAGCTTAGAGCATTGAAGAATGCTAATGATCAAAGGTCAAGTGGACCAAGAAATGACAAGAGGACATAGGCTGTTAAGCCATCAAGAGGTCAAAATGGTGATCCCAGTGTGATGGACATGATGAAGATGATTGGTGCATTCACCACTTACTTGGAGAGCTTTACTAGAAGGTTTGAAAGTCCTAACTCTCGTACCCAATCCTATAGGGATATCACCCCAAACGCACATGACGTGTGGGTGAAGAGTGATACTCATGCATAAGCATTACAACATGTCCATGCATTAATTCTTCCTATGCTTTGTGAATATGCTTGGTTGTGTGCTTTTTGCTTGTTTATGTTGAAAAGTGTTTGGCTATTTACTTGTTCTTTTTAAATGTTTTTACATTGTTGTTTTTTATCAATCTTTTTTTGTTTTTATGTCAAAAATCCAAAATCACATAAAAAGTAGAAAATCCAAAAAGTTTGATCGACTTTGTTGAGTTTTGTCTCATAACATATTTTGCCTTGTACCTTTGTACTAATGGCTTAGTGCATCTACGAGCATAGCTTGTTTCTTATGCACTCTGAAATTTCAAATAGCGTTGAAAACACTATGAACGTTTAGACCCCCAAACAACAAAATATCAATTCTAGCTTTATATCAAACAATGTATGTGCGGAAAATGATAACAAGCTTATATCAGAATTGATAAACAATCTAAACCAATTTAAAATCAAATCCAAAACAGAAATTAAATGGTAAAGATTAAGGGAAGAGAGATGCAAACACAAAGACAACATGGCGATGTGTTATCAAAGAGGAAACTGAAGCCCTCGGAGTAAAACCTCTCCGCCGCCCTCCAAACGGTCAATAATCCACTAGAAAATGAAGTTGGGATACATGAACAGCAATAGACCCTCCAAGCCTAATCTACCTAGGTACCTAAGCCCTCCAAGCTTCTTGCTCCAACGAGGTTACGTTGAACCTTTGTCTTTTCTAGCTTGCCGGATTCTGTTATAAACCATAGCATCAACCAATAACCATTGGTCCCTTCCAGATTGCTTCCCTTAGCACCAAAAGAACCTTCTCATAGACGTGGGTATAGTGAGAAAAGGATTTGGTCAAGAACCTCCCAAGGATGTATCAATGGAGAGGAAGAGAGTAGAGGAATTTGAAGAGTCTCTTTATGAAGATTTTGGATGAGGCAATCTTGTTTTTCTCTAGGGTTTCTCTCTCAAAATTCTTTTTGGAAGCTCTCTACATTTCGTGGGTTTAAGGGGTATTTATACTAGGGTGAGATAGGAATGCGAAGAGTTAGGTTTTTCAAAACAGAGCTGGTTGGCAGCTTGGCCTCGCGACTTGGCTGAGTCGCGAGTTCAAGCCGCGAGATAACAGAACGGCCAAGCTGGACTTTTTGTCCTGTAGTGCTCTAGCTGGTGCGACTATTCATCTTCTCGCACGCTTCACTCGTGTGCTGAATTTGGCGGCTTGCCAGTCACGAGTCACCCGCGAGTCCTAGCCGTGAAGCCCTGCTTCCTTGCCCAATCTTGAGCAATTCTTCACATACTCTCACTCACTTCCCTTACATGAATCCCACCTAAATATAGGGTTTTTAAGTGCTGAAATACAAGCAAATTGGCATAGAATAAAACCAACAAGATGGTTGATTTAATTCAACCTTACACACTCATATCATTGTGGAAAAAATCTTGAAATCTATGTGATTGTTGTAAATAGATCTTCAAACTTGTCATGAATAATTAGTGAGTGGTTTTGTTGATCTTGAGACATGCATAGATTTGTGCCTTATCTTCCCACTTTTTATTTTATTGCTTTTAATTAAAGAGCTCACCAAATGTAAATCTCCAAATGAAAAGAGATATTGAGCTGCAAAAACCTGTCGCCCATACTAGTATTTGACTGGGAAAAAGGGAAAGTGATCAAAAATAAAATTGTAAGATGCCCAAAAAGCCAAAGACTAATTCATCAAAGTGAAATATCAAAAATTTCAAGCATCGATCTCAAAATGAGATGTGTTGATTCAAAAGATCAAATGATATGTTAAACATGGAGTCAAATGAAAAGCTTCAAAGATATTGTATTCAAGTTTATGTGAGAGGTCATATATGCACATTTCTATAATTGAGATGGGTCACATTAAACTAAGGACTACCTCATTTTTGATATCCACACACATCACACATGTCTATGTTCAATGAATGTCATATTCATTTGTGTGATTGTACTTGATTAAATGTGTTTTCACATGCTAAATCTTTGTTGATCAAACACCAAAAAGATTTTTGAGTGTTTTAGTTGTTTTTGGAAAGTATTTTGTTTTCACAAAAGTTGTCAAAATTTCAAAAACAGTGTTGCCCTGTTCTAGCGACTCAGTCACAGGTCGGTCCAGTCGCATGCCCTAGTCGCGAACTTTACTCAAAGGGTTTTCGTGACTCATTGGCGACTCACTGGCGGGTAAATGCCCTAGTCGCGAAAAATACTCATAGAATATTTTTCAAAATTTGAGTTTTTATGATTCTCACGGCTTAGTGTGGCGACTTGTTCACGGGTGGAAGGTCTAGTCGCGAGGGATACACAGAGATTTTCGCGACTCACCTAGCAATTGTCTCGCGGGTAGACCTTATAGTCACGAAAAACACTTAGAAAAATTTCCAAGAATCTTGTTTTCAAAGTGTTTCGCGGCTTACCCTAGCAACTGACTGGCGACTTGATCCAGTCACGAAAAACGCATGTTTTGCGCAAATTGGCAGTTTTTAAAATCATTTCAGTTTTCCCTCGAATTTTTATGACTATTCATTTTCTCTCTCACTTAAACCTCTGTCAAACTCACCATGTTTGCTTTTGAAAATCCATTTTTCTTCATCATATCAACATCAACCTTTAAGAAAAAGGTATGGGTTTTCTCTGTCTCACTTGATTGTTCATGATTATGGTTTTATTTTCTTGAATTTGTGGTTTGTGTTTATGATTTTTGATATATGTTGTTTCGGATATGGGTTTGGTTCATGTTTGTGAGTTTGGGTGTTTAGGTTTGTTTGATATTGTTTCTAAGATACTAAATATGATTGTTATCGTGCTTTAGTTTCTCTGTCTAGTGTGTGTGCTATGTTGTTAATCTCATACCCATGTTAATGTGTATGATTCTATTTGTTTGGGTCTTTTGTGTTTTTATCTGCTGGTGTGTATTCTTTGGTTCAAAATGTTTGTGGTATATACTATAGTTGATATTGTCTTTCATCACATGTCTTGTTTGATGGTGGTATGTCTTGTGTTGGTGCAATCATTTCAAACTCATCTTGGTATGTCTGGTAGACATATTTTTGTATTTAATGCTTCTATACAGTTGATTACTGCTTGTTGTAATCTGTGTTTAGGTTTGTGCCCAAGAGTGTTCCTGTTTTGGTTAATGTGCTCAATGTCATGGTATTATGTATAATTTTTGGTATTTAGTCAGTCTACCTTCTAGTTGAGATATCCCTCTCAATGTCTGTATCCCAACTGTATATGACCTTAATGGTGGTATTGTTCTATGCCCTTCTCAATTATACTAACCTGTTACTAATGGTTGAACTTCCATCAATTTCTGTTCTTGTTGTGGTCTCTTCTGCTTGTTTACAGATGGCTCTCACACCTACAAAGAAGAAGACTCCTGCTAAAAAGGCCGATAAAAGATTGAAAATGGACCACACTCTATTTAGGTATGTTCAGCACTTTGAGAGATACAGAGATTCTTTCATGAAGGGAACAATTATCCAGGAAAGGTTTGTGGACTTAAATGACTTGAAGGATACCTTCATTCCAGAATGTTTTGAAGGCAAAGGATGGGATAAGTTGCTGAGTGACCTACCTGCAGTGTGTGAGCCTTTAATAAGGGAATTCTATGCAAATGTTAGCATAAGGGAGGATGAGCTAAACTACTAGATCAGAGGACATGAGTTCACCATAGATACACATGATATTGATGAGGTTTTAGGGCTTAAAGGTTTAGAGGATCATGATTTCACCAACTACAAAGGCAGGATGTTATCTATAGAAACTGTCTAGACTCGGATTGGTGGTGTTAAAGATGGGAGATGTCTCAATACTAATGCCTTCCTTGCTGACATGAGGTGTCTGACCACCATCATGATGTACAACTTGTATCCTATAAGGAAGCTGACTACTCTTACTAATGCCAAAGCTATCTTCCTCATGGAGCTCAAGGAGAAAACCTTCATTGACATCAGCTCCCACATATATGACACAATTGTGAATGAGACTAGAACCACCTCCAGGCCCAAGCTGATCTTTCCTTGTCTTCTCATGAGAATTTTTAGAGCAAAAGATGTTGCAATCCCTCAAGATATCAGTCTCATAACTCCTCTATCAGCCATAAACAAACTAACCATCACAAAGATACAAGTTCGTCTTCCAGGTGATGAAGAGGTGGGTGACCAAGGAGAAGGTGATCCTATGGAAACTAAAGCAGAGGCTGTAGGACAGACATCCACACCCAAAAGCAGAAGCAAGAGGAGCAGAGCTTCAACCTCATCAGCTGCACCTCCAAATGCACTTCAGATCATCTTGGAGAGGATTGATAGACTCAGAGAAGTTCAGAGTGAGCATACTGATAGGATGGCAGCAATTCAGGATCAGCTCAACGAACTTTCAGCCAAGTTTGACAGCCTTAACACCCAGCAGTGACCCTTTGGCCATTCCGGTCAAAAAGGGGGAGAAGTTTTGAGGGGCAGCTCTTGAGGGGGAGTGCCATTTTGAGGGGGATCATGCCATAAACAATGTTTATTAAATTTCAGTTTATGTTTCAGTTTTTACATAATGTTTCGTATGTTATGTTTGGTTAATGCTCTCATTATGGTTTTGATACACTATGGTTAAAATGTTGGTTTAAAGGTTTAAAACTCATGGATCTGTTTGACTTTGAAACTTTGGTTTATTAATACTTAAGATGTTATTTAGTTTTTTAATTTTTGTTTGTACCTGTTGCTTTTGTAAGCTTTTAAGGTTTATGTACCCATGCTTTGTAGCTTATGTACTTGATGTTAAATGTCATGCATTTTCTTTAAGTATATCACTCTAGTGCCCTTTGTTGGATTTTATATCCTTAATGCAATTTTCTTGTGTTATTACATTGGTTGAGTGTTGGACATGTAAATGATTCTTTGCAATTGAGCTTATTAGCTTGCATGTCCGGATGTTCATTCCATGTGTGAATGAGCATTGTGATCACTTTTCATAGTGATTGTTCATTTTTGGTCAAGCCTTGGTTTACTACTTGTTTCCATTCTACTTGATCGCATTGTGCTTGCTCCATATGCATTACAAGTTTTCTGCATACAATGATCACAGTGTGTTGTTGCGTTTCAGGAGATACTTGTTCTTATGGTTCAAGAGCTTCGCAGATTCTAGAGTTAGGTGTGAATGAGTTCTGATCAACTGTTCCCAACTCACGCATTAAGTCTAGAGTTTGTTGTAGGGTGAAAGTTCAAATAGCGTTGAAAACACTATGAACGTTTAGACCCCCAAACAACAAAATACCAATTCAAGCTTTACATCAAACAATGTACGTGTGAAAAATGATAAGAAGCTTATAACAGAATTGATAAACAATCTAACCAATTAAAATCACATACACAACAAAAATTAAATGGTAAAGATTAAGGGAAGAGAGATGCAAACACAAGGACAACACAACGATGTGTTATCGAAGAGGAAACCGAAGCCCTCGGCATAAAACCTCTCCGCCGTCCTCCAAGCGGTCAATAATCCACTAGAATATGTAGTTAGGATACATGAACAGCAATAGACCCTCCAAGCCTAATCTACCAAAGTACATAAGCCCTCCAAGCTCCTTGCTCCAACGAGGTTACACCAAACCTTTGTCTTTTCTTGCTTGCCGGATTCTGCTATAAACCATAGCATCAACCAATAACCATTGGTCCCTTCCAAACTGCTTCTCTTAGCACCAAAAGACCTTTTCACAGACATGGGTATGGTGAGAAAAGGATTTGGTCAAGAATCTCTCAAGGATGTACTAATGGAGAGGGTGAGAGTAGAGGAATTTGAAGAGTTTCTTTTTGAAGATTGTGGATGAGGCAATCTTGTTTTTCTCTAGGGTTTCTCTCTCAAAATTCTCTCTGGAAGCTCTCTACATTTCGTGGGTTTAAGGGGTATTTATACTAGGGTGAGATAGGAATGCGAAGAGTCAAGTTTTTAAAACAGAGCTGGTTGGTGGCTTGGCCTCGCGACTTGGCTAAGTCGCGAGTTCAAGCCGTGAGCTAATAGAACGACCAGGCTGGTTTTTTTGTCCTGTAGTGCACCAGCTGGTACGACTATTCATCTTCTCACACGCTTCACTCGTGTGCTGAATTTGGCTGCTTGCCAGTCACGAGTCACCCGCGAGTCCTAGCCACGAAGCCCTGCATTCTTGCACTTTCCTGAGCAATTCTTCACACTCTCTCACTCACTACCCTTACATGAATCTCACCTAAATACAGGGTTTCTAAGTGCTGAAATACAAGTAAATTGGCACGGAATAAAGCCAACAAGATGGTTGATTAAATTCAACCTTACATAGGGTTTTGTCACGAAATAGCCAAAGGTGGAGATTGTAAGGTTGAATTTAATCAACCATTGTATTGGCTTATTCCGTGCCAAATTTGCTTGTAATTTAGCAACTAGTAACCCTGTATTTAAGTGGGAATAATGTAAGGGTAGTGAGTGAGAGAGTATGAAGAAATGCTCGAGATTGTGCAAGAATGTAGAGACTCACGGCTGGGACTCGCAGGTGACTCACAATTGGCAAGCCGCCAAATGCAGCACACGAGTGAAGTGTGAGAGAAGATGAACAGTCGCGCCGCTGGATTACTACAGGACAAAAAGTCTAGCCTAGCTATTCTGTTATCTCGCAGCTTGAACTCGCAACTCAGTAAAGTCGCGAGGCCAAGCCGCCAGACCACCCTGTTTGGGAAAAACTAACTCTTCGCATTCCATTCTCACCCAAGTATAAATACCCCTTATACCCACGAAATGTAGAGAGCTTCCAGAGAGAATTTTAAGAGAGAAACCCTATAGAAAAACAAGATTGATTCATCTACAATCTTCAAATAGAGACTCTTCAAATTCCTCTACTCTCATCCTCTCCATTGTTACATCCTTGAGAGGTTCTTACCCAAATCCTTTTCTCACCATACCCATATCTGTGAGAAGGCTATTTGGTGCTTTGGGAAGCAGTTAAGAAGGGACCAATGGTTATTAGTCGATGCTATGGGCTATAGCGGAATCCGTAAGCTAGAAAAGACAAAGGTTCGGGGTAACCTCGTTGGTGCAAGAAGCTTGGAGGGCTTAGGTACCTAGGTAGATTAGGCTTGGAAGGTCTATTACTGTTCATGTATCCCAACTTCATTTTATAGTGGATTATTGACCGCTTGGAGGGCGGCGAAGAGGTTTTACGCCGAGGGCTTCGGTTTCCTCTTCGATAACACATCGTTGTGTTGTCCTTGTGTTTGCATCTCTCTTCCCTTAATCTTTGCCATTTAATTTCTGTTGTGGATGTGATTTTAATTGGTTTAGATTATTTATCAATTCTGGTATAAGCTTATAATCATTTTCTGCAGATACATTGTTTGATATATAGCTTGAATTGGTAATTTGTTTATTTGGAGGTATAAACGTTCATAGTGTTTTCAACTCTATTTGAACATTCAATCATCAACTGACTAAAGAGTCATTGATTTGGATTTGTTTGTCTTAGGTAGGTCTAGCTCATAGGACTGAAGAGATCCTACAAGCTCATCAACAGGGATGGAGTCCATATCCTTACTTTCAGTAATGGCAATCACCTTGGGTAAAGTCCTTAGTCAATGATCTAAGTATCTTCCTAATAATCTTATTATAAGCAGGGTTAACAATATCATTCAGTTTAGCATAGAATTCATCAAAACATTCCTCATCAGACATTCTAATACTTTCAAATCTAGTAGTTAATTGCTACAGCTTATTAATCTTAACTGTCTTTGTGCCTTCATGCACAATTTGGAGAATATTCCATGCAGTATGAGCAACCTCAAAATTTGAGATTCTCTTGAATTCCTCTATAGAAACAACATTAAAAATAGTATTCATAACTTTGCTATTAAAAACGGCTGCTTCTTTCTGAGAAGTTGACCACTCGCTTATAGGAATAGTTGACCACTCGCTTATAGGAATGCTTTCATCCTTACTTTCTAGTAGGCATAGTTGCTCCCATCAAAGTGAGATGGGATCATAAGAGAGTGACCGTGTTCCATGACAATAGGGGTCAAGGATCAACTCTTAGATCAAAAGATCTAAAAACACAAGAGCTAACTTGCTCTGATACCACTTGTACTTTTTTAGACCTCTTAAAATACAAGTTGTTTAACGTAGTTATTTAGCCAAGTGATTACTTAGATAAATTAATTAGTTCTAGGTTAACACATTCAAATTATATCATGTAAATAATGCAGAAATATAAAGAACACACAATATTATAACCCAGGAAAACCAAACTAGTAAAAAACCTGGAGAGGATTTAACCTAGCTATCCTCAAGGTAAAACAGATCCACTATAAAAGAATTGAAGTCTGTACAATAAAACTTAGATCACTAACATCCTATTGCTACCTTGTGTAGAAAACTTACTATCACGACCACATGACAGCTCCAAGTCCACGAACTACTTCTTTCCTTGATCCACTGCAACCACAAGTACTCTCACTTGTGACTTTGAGACTCCACTCAAAGGTTTCAGATCTTCTTGAAATTCTTTATGCAGCAATTGAAACGATCACCAAGTTCTTGACATGAATCTTGATAACCCTAAGTGTGTATGAAGGCAAACACCTTTAGATCTCACAAGAGATTCAATACACAGCATATCAACAACCTCTAAAACGTAGCTAGGGTTTTTCCTTTTATACTTAGAGTAAAATATAAAACCTTACACGTCAAACCAGACTTGGGATGAGTTGGAAAATTCTGTAGAAAATTAATCTGCACGAGATTCGATCGATTGAGCCTTGCAAATTTAGACAAATAAATCCTGCAATTACTCAATTCTAACTTTACAAATAAATACACTTTAAGCAGCCTAAATCTAGACTCTAAGTTTTGATCATGGTTTGCCAATACATTGCAAATTGAAGTTCTAATATATTTAATTCTTAAAGTTTTAGAACCTTACACAATGTTATGTCTAAAACATTGGTGGCCGATCCCTTCCCCTTTCTTCTCTTACTTCACTTTCTTGGGGGTTGATACTTAAAAGCCCACTTGCTGACTTTCCTCTTGTGGGAGAACCTTTTTGAGTAAGTCCAAATTCTTCTCTAAGGTCAAGACTTCTCATTCTTTCCCTAAGGTCTTTAAAAGGACACCTCAAAACTCTGAGGTTTTGATGTTGACTCATCATAACTTTTTTCTTTCCCCAAAGTGGGGCAGATTCCTTCTTGCTAATGGTGTAGCCAGAATGGCTCCTAGCCATCTTCCTTCTTGGTTCTCATTTTTTGCCTTGCTCAAGGTCCAATGTTCCTTCAACAGGTTTTGGCCCAAAAATCACCATTTGTCTCTATCACTCTCTTCTTGTTCATAGAAAGTTGATTTTGACAGGACCTCCTTTGCCCTTCGTGCCCTTTTTTACGTGAGCATGTCATATCCTGAGCTGTCCACGTCCTAGTTGGCATCTTCCAGCTTTTCCTAAGGATCTGCTCTTTTAAGGCTGGCAGATCTTGTGCAATTTGGCCCCAGATCCTACTTGCCCCTTCAGACTTTCTTAGGTATCATGACTTCCTTACATCCTTGTGCCAAGCCTTCCCTATCCCACCTTTTCTAGGGCCCAAGACTTACTTTTCTTCTTCTTATAGGCCAGGCTCTCCTTTTCCATTTTAAGGTCCAAGCCCTCTTCCTTTTCTCATTTCCGTGGGCTGGATCTTTCTTGTTTTTGTGGGTCTAGCTCCTCCTTATATTTTGGACCTCAACAATGCCAAATTTGGCATTTATTATAGTGATGTTCTAACAATAGAACTGTACAGACAAGTGTGTTATTTGTTTTTTTGGTATTTTTTATTTGAACTTTCTCTCTCTTACATAAAAATATCTTCTTCTTCCCTCTCAGCCACTCATCTCTCTCAGCTTCACCTCTTTCTCCTTCTCTCATGTCTCTCTCAATTGAATCTCTTTCATTCAAAATTTCTTTCTTCCATACGAATAATAAAGAAAATAAATAAATAAAAGAGTAATTAAAAAAATAAAGAAATAATATTTAAATAAAGTGTTAAAAGAATAGAATATGTGATATATAATGTATTTTAAAGTGGTATATTGAAATAGATAAAGTAATTTTTTTTATTTGTCAAAATAACTTTTTTTTTTTTTTTTTTTAACTTCTAATGCTTGTGCTCATTTTAGAAGTCCAAATGAGCTATAGTTGGATGATAAATAAAAGGCCAACATATTTTCTTGGCTTGTTCTTAAGGCCATGCCAAAATGCCAACAGATTTCTAGGCTAGCGTATAAGAGCCGCATTCATTTAAATTATTTATTTATTTTTTATTATTATTAGAAGTTACAAAACATCCCCATTCTAGTTTACTGTCATCATGCAAAGCTACAAAAAGATATTTCAGGTTAAGCAACCACCCCATGACCCCAAGTCTCCGCCTTCTCAGTCTCACACACACCTCTATCATGTGTCCCTAATGAAGCCACAAACTTGTCTTCATATAAGAGACGGTCCCACATTTCCTTATCAACCCCTGCAAAATTTCCTCCTTATTAAAGACTCCAACAAAGTCGCTCTGTTTGGCACTATCTTTCCTCTCCAACAAGCCAACAAATGAAAATTGTCACACTATTTGACTGACATGCGTCAACCATTGCAAGTCCTGAGTCAACTTCCAGTATATATATATATATATATATGATAGGCCAAAAACGTATTGACCCCTTGTGATTAAATTCATTAATTAATTAGTCAAGTTATTAATTAATTAATTTAACATGCAAACGCGTGGTAGCACAAACAAATCACCAAATAACTAAATATGTAGCGGAAATTAAATGACACGGTAATTTGTTTACGAATGGGGAAAACCTAACGGCAAAAATCCCACCGGGTGATTTTCAGGTCACCACTCCCGAAACTCCACTATTATCACAACAAGCGGTTACAAGTAAAGGAATCCCAGGTAGCTTACCAACCTACAGTTGAACCCTTACCCCAATACCCAATTGGACTTGTTTTGTAGTGACAGTTTCCCCTTTTGATGCAAGGCTCCCAAGTATGTGACTAACCAATGCGCGGATCCCAATACGTGACTTCAATCACCAACTGAAAGAGAGGTTGGCTGCAAAGTTCTTCAGTTCATCCTACACGATGAAGATCAAGAAGATGATTGGTCACAAAACCCAAAGGTGCACATACGCAACAACTTCTTCAAGAAGAGATGAACTAGGTCAAGAACTTCGTCTCTAGTCACAATTTGCTTCAACAGAGTTTTTTCAATACTTGTGCAACTTGTGAACTGTTTGACGGCCTTTAAAACAATCATTTTATATGTCTAGGGTTAGAAGAAAAGAAGGCCCAAAGACATATTCACGGATCCCAAGAAATCAGATCAGAATTCTGGATTTCTTAAATCTCGACAGATAAGAGGTCTCGAGCAGGTGTCGAGCTTACGGGCTTGAGACAGCTTTCTTTAAGTTCGATAGATGCAACTGTTGAGCTTTAATGAAATTGCACTATCAGCTTGTTTTTCTTGGACAGACTTGATGACTTCAACACTTGATCTTGAAACCTTGTTTCTTGAAGTATATCCAAAAACACCTAGAACTACCCAATTACAAGTAAAGTGCATTTTGTCAAAGGATTAGCCAATTACATAAAAGAATGACATATGTTCTTAATGAGTGAACCACATATGTCCTAACAATCTCCCACTTTGGTAAATAGTGACTAAACCACAACAAACAAATGAACATATGAGAGAGGTCCATATGTCCTAACAATCTCCCCCTTTGGCAATCACTCAACTCATATTTACTCGTTGAATACAATAAAATCTATCATATCACAAACCCTTGAAAAACTTTACAAGAAAAGAGTTTATGGCAAGTAGACTTTGACAACCTGTATTTCTGAAACACTTTAAACAAAAACTTATCAAGGCATCTTGTGTGAAACAGAAATAATAGATTGCATACAAGTATAAGAATCTTGTGTATAAAGATAGAAAAGAAACAACACATACAGAGATAGGTGAAAGAAACATACATCCACATATATATAGAGAAAATAAGTACAATGTATGTAAGACTGGTCACAAGTCCTCATATACAAGAACAATGTAGCTAAAAAGAAAGAAAAGAAAAGATACATCATAACCTCACTACATCCCTCAAGTAACAACACTCCCCTTATCAAAAATGTCCTATACTAACTCTCCCCTTAAGATGACTACTCTCATATCCCCAAAACTACTCCCCCTTTTTGTCACGAGTGACAAAGGGTAGAGTGTCAAGTAGACATCTCATCAGTAGAGCTAGCATCTCCATCATCATCATCTGAAGCATCATCGTCCTCGTCATCATCATTCTTAGAATCAGAAGCTGTTGGAGGAGGTGGTGAAGGAGTAGCCTCAGGAGCAAAACCACCCATGGTCGCCTGCCGTCGTGCAATACAACCAACACAAACATTCACCTGATACAACTCAGTGGAGAGTGTATTGAGGCGAGCATCCATGCGCTGCAGCTGCACCATGATGTCTCCAAGTGAAATATCGCTCATAAAGGAAGAAGGAGTAGATGTAGATGGAGCAGATTGGGATGGAGTTGAACGGGAGGGAGGAGTGGAATCCTGCTGTCTTGACCTAAACTGAGCCTCGCTACGTTTAACTGTAGCGGCATCTATGGCACACATGAAAGTGAAATGGTCGGACACGGGAAAAGGAATGGAAAAATGGCATAGAATCCTCATGATAGCAGAAGGAAAGATGAGCTTATCACGGGTCGTCGCATCTAAATGAACATCTATAATAGACAAAATAAAATGAGAAGGAAAATCTATGGTAAGATGCTCAAAAAGGGATAACAAAAATCGAGCACGAGGTTCAGTGATGGAGTTGTAGTGAGAAAGTGGATAGAGTACAAAAGTCATCACCATGTTTAAGAATCTAGGACCTTTAGCAAAAGGCTTACATGATGTGAACTGACGCTCACCCCACTCCGAAGGGCGCTCACAGAAAGCAGAAATGAGCTCATCTTTGGACACAGTCCTCAGATGCTCACAAGACGGATAGTCAGGAAACTCTATCCTAGGAACCCTAAGCACATCCGCAACAAGCTGCGGTGTGATAGGGATGCGCGTATCTTGAACGTGAGTGAAAAAGAGAGGTACAGAACGATCAATCCTGTGCATGTTGGAGTAAAACTCCTGAATGAGCACGAGAGGACATGTGACCGGGACGTCACACAGTGACTCCCATCCCCTACTGTGAATGATAGAGGGAAGGTCAATATCGGCGAAGTCCGCCAAAATGACTTGGTGTTCCGAATGAACACCTCGTCTAGAAAAGTTCTCCAAAAATGCCTTGTGGGCATCATCATCACGGAACTGAAGATTCAGAGGAGCAGAATCAGAAGAGGAAGAAGCTCCAGAACGCAGAGGGTTTCGAGCCGGAGTAGATTTACGTTTGGGTGCCATAGACACTACTAACGTAAACAGAATGAAAAAGAGAGAAAGAAAGAGACAATCAGAAAAGTCCCAAAGCAATTCAAATATATCAAGTATATTGAATAGAGAGTATGTATGCATGGGGATGCATGAACATGTGACATGCAAAAGAAATTTCATCATGGGCTCAGCCCAATCCAAACATACCAGCACACAAACATAGTTCACACATCTAATTGCATGAAAATACAACTCCAATGCAAATGTGATGCAATGTATGACATTTTGAATACATTTAAATGAAAACCCAACCCAAAATTTCAAGAAAAACTCATTAATTTTGAAAAACCCCAAAATTTTTCAAAAACCCCAAAACCTAAGATTCAAAAACATGAAATGCATGAGGAATGAAGGGAAAAGAGATCATACCAAGTGATTTGAAGCAAGGAAGGGCCGAAAATCACGTGGGTTGAAGGTTTTGAGTGAGAAAATCAAGTTTGGTAGAGGAATAGTTACGGATAGATCGAGAGAGATCGAGAAAATGAGAACTGGATCGCAGAAGAGGCTTATATAGGAACCTCAGTAATTCTCGACAAATGAGGTATCGAGAGGTGTTGAGCCATCTGTCGAGGAAGGTGTCGAGAAAATGCACGTCGACAACTACAGGTGTCGAGAAGGTATCGAGGAATAACCACCAGAACCAAGAACAGAAGCTCGATCGATCCACCAGGTGTCTAGGATGTGTCGAGATTGCGATAAAGAAAAGCTTGAGAAGCTCGACAGATAGCTAAGTATCGAGAAGGTATCGAGGATGTGTCGAGCTTGCTTTTGAAAACAGTTTTTCGAGAAGTGAAAAACACAAACATGAATGCAATCCAACATGCACCTCAACCAATGATCCAATCAACATATTAAACTCTCAAAATCATCTCTCAACAATAAATTTCAAGCACATGGATCCTCAGAAACACACACACACTATAAACAAATCTAACCAATTTTATATTTCAAAAACAAGTCAAGACAGTTTAGTGAGCATACATTAGTACATGTAAACACTTGTGATGACCAAATCACATTGTACCTGCACATGTATCAAGAGTAGCAAAGAATATTGCGTGTTGTGTGTAAAAAACATCGCAAGATTGCATATGTGTACACATGTTATGACGATTTGAGATATGAGAAAATAACTTTTAACTCACATACAATCATAACTGTTTGATGGGGACTATCACATTTGAGGTACATCCTATAACTCCCACTTCTCCGATAAAACATGCTTGCAATCATATTTAAAGCATTTTAATCTTTTTGCTTTTTGTTTTCTTTGCATATTTTCTTTTAAGGATATCACGCATGGGCATATAGAAGAGAGAAAATAAATACCCAACATGTTAAGCATAGACATTGCACTTTTACTATGCCGAAGCATACGGATGTCTTTGACACTGCACTTTTGCTATGCCGAAGAATACAGGTGTCATATTATGATTGGCGGGCAACAGTGGTGAGATAGTTATTTATGCCTTTCTCTTAGGATTTTCTAGTCCCACCCGTCAAAAAGAGTGAAATGAGTGTTGAGTTTAAGAGATAACTTAATCTTACTCATCACAAACAAGAGCCACAAAGCTCATTTGCTTAGTTGTGCATACAGATGCTCATCTAAGCTACAAAAAATACAAAGTTTAGAAAACTTTGTTTCAATGGCCATCCAAGGTACACAAGTACCAAAGTACACATAACACACTGTTTTTGTATTTTTCAATTTTTCAAAATTTTTTTTTTCAAAAACAAAAACAAACAAAATTGAAAGCAAACAAACAAAAATATGTTAAACAAAACAAGACATAAAAACTAGATGCATATGCATGAGGAAGAAGAACAAGAGAAGGAGATTAATCCATGGAGATGACACCAATGTTTTGACAAAGAAATTCAAAACGTTTGCTGTCAAGAGGTTTGGTGAACAAGTCAGCTTTTTGATCATTAGTGTGAATAAACTCAAGAGTGAGAGTACCATCTTCGACAAGCTCCCTAATGAAGTGATGTCGAATCTCTATATGTTTGATTCGAGAATGTTGAACCGGGTTCTTAGAGATATTGATGGCACTGGTATTGTCACAGTAAATAGTGAGATGCTCTTGACAAATACCATAATCATGAAGGAGTTTTTGCATCCATAGGAGTTGGGTGCAGCAGCTATCGACAGCGATGTACTTAGCTTCTGCAGTGGATAAAGAGATGGAGTTCTGCTTTTTGCTCATCCAGGAGACAAGATTGTTACCCACATAAAAACAACCTCCCGAAGTACTCTTTCTATCATCAGCATTGCCAGCCCAATCAACATCAGAGTACCCAGCTAAGACACCATTTGTGTCCTTGCTATACCACACGCTGAACTCAGCAGTGGTTTTGACATACTTTATAATTCTTTTTAAAGCAGTCATATGAGATTCTTTGGGGTTAGCCTGATATCTGGCACACACACCAACACTGTAACTAATGTCAGGTCTACTAGCGATAAGATAAAGAAGATTACCTATCATGCTTCTATAGAGAGAAGGATCAACACTCTTACCTAACAAGTCTACAGTGAGTTTAACATTTGGGCTCATAGGGGTTCTAACAGAACTAGCAAATTTCAAACCAAACTTTTTCACAAGATTCTTAGCATATTTAGATTAAGAAAGAAATATACCTGAATCTTGTTGGTGAATCTGCAATCCAAGGAAGTGAGTCAGCTCTCCAATCATGCTCATCTCGAACTCGACTTGCATGAATTTTGAGAAACCATGAGTAAGTTCATCTTTAGTCGACCCAAAGATGATATCATCAACATAGACTTGAGCAACTATCAACTCACCATCTTCCCTTTTGATGAAGAGAGTTTGATCAGCCTTTCCTCTTGTGAACCCATGTGACACCAGATATTGTGTGAGTCTATCATACCAGGCTTTAGGAGCTTGCTTCAACCCATAAAGTGCCTTTTTAAGATATAGCACATGATCCAGAAAGTGTGGATCAATGAATCCTTTTGGTTGAGCCATATAGACATCCTCTTTGAGTAACCCATTCAAGAAGGCAGTCTTTACATCCATCTGATAAAGTTTGAATTTCAGTTGACATGCTAGGGCAAGGAGAATTCTGATTGACTCTATTCAGGCAACTGGGGCAAATGTTTCATCATAGTCTACTCCTTCCATTTGTGAGTATCCTTGAGCAACAAGTCGA
Source organism: Quercus aquifolioides (assembly GCA_019022515.1). Classification (NCBI taxonomy): domain Eukaryota; kingdom Viridiplantae; phylum Streptophyta; class Magnoliopsida; order Fagales; family Fagaceae; genus Quercus; species Quercus aquifolioides. Next base: position 1,837,575 of record CM032325.1, on the reverse strand, counting down.
GCCTTGTTGCGAATCACATTGCCTTCTTCATCAGTCTTGTTGCGGAAAATCCACTTTGTACCTATGATGTGCTCACCTTCCGGTCTAAGTACTAGAGGCCAAACGTCATTCCTCTGAAACTGAAGTAGTTCGTCATGCATTGCTTCAACCCAACTTTCATCTTGTAATGCTTCCTCAACTTTCTTGGGTTCAACCTGTGACAAGTAGCAAGAATAAGACACAAAGTTAGCAAAGCATTTATCAACTGTGCGTTTCCTTAATGTGAGTTCATTCATGTTTCCCACAATAACTTCTGGAGGATGATTTAATTTGATTCTAGAGGAAGGCCCTTTCTCTTCATGAGATTCAGAATCTGGTGAAGTAGGCATGTTTGCAGAGTCTTCCACAACACTCGGAGTACTGGGAGTATTTGGAGATGTAGGTTCTTGTTCAATAATGTCTTGAACTTCCCTAGGCTCAGGAGGAAGAATTTCTTTAGGGAGTTCCTCAATGCCTTTCTCATAACTGGAATTTGAAGACTGATCAATGACGACATTTATTGTCTCCATTACCTTCATAGTTCTTTTGTTGTATACCCTATAAGCCTTGCTTGTAGAAGAGTAACCCAAAAATATGCCTTCATCGCTTCGAGAGTCTAACTTTCTCACATTCTCTCTAACCTTGAGAATGAAACAGGTACTTCCAAAGATTCTGAAGTACTTCACATTTGGCTTCCTCCCTTTCCATAACTCATAGGGAGTCTTTTTGGTATCGGGTCTGAAGTACACCCTATTAACCATATGACATGCAATGTTTACGGCTTCTCCCCACAAGTTTATGGCCACATCTTTGTTATGCAACATGGCTCTGGCCATCTCTTGAATAGCCCTGTTCTTCCTTTCTACCACACCATTTTGCTGAGGCGTAATAGGAGCAGAGAATTCTTGAGATATACCTGATCTTGTGCAGAATGACTCCATGTATGAGTTCTCGAATTCTTTACCATGGTCACTTCGAATTCGATCAATCTTTAGGCTCTTTTCATTCTGCAGTCTTGTGCTCAGGAGCATTAGACTTGGATAGTAGTAGAATGACCCAAGTGTATCTGGTGAAGTCGTCTACCACAACCATGATGTATCTCTTACCACCAAGAGACTCAGTTCTGGTTAGACCCATAAGATCTAAATGTAGAAGCTCTAATGGCCTTGATGTAGCTGATGTCTGAGTACTTGGATGCTTAGCTTTTGTCTGTTTCCCAAGCTGACATGGTCCACACATAACATTGCTCATTCTATTAAGTTTTGGTATCCCCAAGACTGATTCATGCTTATATACAATAGATAGATGCTTGTAACTAGCATGTCCCATTCGTTGATGCCATAGATCTTCATTAGGCAAACGAATGCTATTATATACAATATCAACATTAGGAACCAATCTATAACAGTTGTCCAAAGTGCGAACCCCACTAATGAGCTTCTTTCCAAACTCATCCATGACACGACACTTCCCTTTTGAGAATAGTACCATGAAGTCTTGATCACATATCTGACTTATGCTTAATAGGTTCACTCTTAGACCTTCTACATAAAGAACATTAGCAATGTCCGGTAGTCCTGGAAGAGATATGATTCCTTTCCCTTTAATCTGTGACTTACTTCCATCACCAAAAGTGACATTACCACCTTTCTTAGACTCAAAAACCTTGAAGAGAGATCGGTCTCCAGTCATGTGTCTTGAGCAACCACTATCAAGGTACCACAGACACGTGTCCATCACTTTGAATGCGGACTTCATCATGAAACACACTTCATGCTTAGATGACAAATCAGAGGGAATGGTTCTTTCACTTAACTGCCTTTTATGAGCTAAGCCTTTAACTTTCACTCTTCTCAGACGAACTCCTTTGCACATTTTCATTCTGACACAGTCTAGTTTCTTCTTAGCTAGAATGAGATATTTTCCAATAGTCATCATAAGAGAATTCAAATAACTTTTAGGCTTGTATTTTCTGAGACACTCAAACAAATAGTGATTAGAAAAACAAGATGTATTTGAAAACAAAGATCTCTTCAAGCCGGTTACAGCCATGACAACAGGGGTCAATGGATCAACACAGCAAATATTAAACCTAATCAGAGTGTGCCTGCTCTGATACCACTTGATAGGCCAAAAACGAATTGACCCCTTGTGATTAAATTAATTAATTAATTAGTCAAGTTATTAATTAATCAATTTAACATGCAAACGCGTGGTAGCACAAACAAATCACCAAATAACTAAATATGCAGCGGAAATTAAATGACACGGTGATTTGTTTATGAATGGGGAAAACCTAACGGCAAAAACCCCACCGGGTGATTTTCAGGTCACCACTCCCGAAACTCCACTATTATCACAACAAGCGGTTACAAGTAAAAGAATCCCAAGTATCTTACCAACTTACAGTTGAACCTTTACCCCAATACCCAATTGGACTTGTTTTGTAGTGACAGTTTCCCCTTTTGATGCACGGTTCCCAAGTACGTGACTAACCAATGCGCGGATCCTAGTACGTGACTTCAATCACCAATTGAAAGAGAGGTTGTTGGCTGCAAAGTTCTTCAGTTCATCCTACACGATGAAGATCAAGAAGATGCTTGGTCACAAAACCCAAAGGTGCACATACACAGCAACTTCTTCAAGAAGAGATGAACTAGGTCAAGAACTTCGTCTCCGGTCACAATTTGCTTCAACAGAGATTTTTCAATGCTTGTGCAACTTGTGAACTGTTTGACGGCCTTTAAAACAATCCTTTTATATGTCTAGGGTTAGAAGAAAAGAAGGCCCAAAGACATATTCACGGATCCCAAGAAATCAGATCAGAATTCTGGATTTCTTAAATCTCGACAGATAGGAGGTGTTGAGCAGCTATCGAGCAGGTGTCGAGCTTACGAGCTTGAGACAGCTTTCTTTAAGCTCGATAGATGCAGTTGTCGAGCTTTAATGAAATTGCACTGTCATCTTGTTTTTCTTGGACAGACTTGATGACTTCAACACTTGATCTTGAAACCTTGTTTCTTGAAGTATTAAAAACACCTAGAACTACCCAATTACAAGTAAAGTGCATTTTGTCAAAGGATTAGCCAATTACATAAAAGAATGACATATGTTCTTAATGAGTGAACCACATATGTCCTAACAATATATATAAACTACGCTATTACATTTTTTTTTTTAAAGAGAGTTTCAATCTATTACGTTTACTACTGAAGATAGTTCTTTATTATCAGACCAAGACATTATTTAGTGGGTTCCATTTAGCTAAACTGATAAAGTTTTTAATGGTTGAATAAGAGATCTTAAATTCAATCCTTGCCTACACCAAAAACCGATTGGTGTCTTAGTTTGATAATAAAGAGCTATCATAAGGAGAAGATATTATAGGTTGAAACTCTCTCTCTCTCTCTCTCTACACACACACATGTATATATATTTTTGAATTATCAAAGTTCACAAACAAAAGAGAAGAGAAACCTGAAGGATGAACGGGTGTGATTTAGTGAGGTTTTAATTGAAAATGGCTGTAGCTTTAGTTTTATTTATTTATTTCTGGCATGTGGTAATTGCCAGTTATAGAATACAAGAAAATATTTACTGCATTATTGATTTTTCAAAAACTTAATATATATATATATATATATATTAAAAGACAAAACTTAGAAAAAATCTAATTAGATTTTAATTGGATTCTCAATTTTGCGCTACGTGTTCCATCTAATTTTTTAATTTTTTAGGCAAGTGAATTATAAAATGTAAAAATCGAAGAATCCAAATCCACATAGATTCTAAATTAGATTTCAATTGTAGTCTAATTTTGCGCTAGGTGTCCATCCAATTATATATTGGATGCAAAAACCAAAGAATCTTAATCTAAATATATATAATGAGAAACTGTTACATACTTTAAAAATGAATGTTTTAAAAAATGTGTAAGCTAATATCATATATAATTGTGACAAATGCATGAGGTTCTACACTAATTAGTAGTAGTTAAAAAGAACAAGGTAATTTAGGTTTCTCTATAAATACTAAGCTAAAGTGGGACTTTAATGCATAAAATGAATTTATTCATCCAAAATATTCCTCCACAATACATGAAAATTAACATGACATGCATACAGGACGCATGGTTTGCGTTCAATATATGCGTCTTACACACATCTTTATTAGTCTTACAAACTTACGTACCCAAAAAAGACATACACAAAATGCCCACACATAGGGCAAGAGAAGATTACTTTAATTATTAGAAGCCTACATCTCCAGCTGCTGACACACACTTCGCATGGTTGGGCGAGATTGTGGATTGGTAAGTAAACATGAAATTGCCACTTTCACCATTAGAGCTAACTCATAAGCAATCTTTTGATCTGTGGGAGGTGAGAGACGATCATCTAACACATCTTTGATGTGGACATTTGTACCAATTGAGGAATGTAGATCTTCAATGAGTTTGCGTGGATGCTTTCCCATAAGAACTTCAAGTACCAAAACACCAAAACTATAAACATCACATTTTTCAGTCACTACCATCATGTAAGCAAGCTCTGCAAAATAATCAAATGGGAAGACAAGATTTGACTTAAAACATGTACTCTAATATTACAAATTAATATAAGTTATTCAAATAATGAATTGAAATTAATTATTTTATAACAACATTACTATTATACCTTTACTTTTATGAAAAAAAAAGTAAGCAAATTTTATTTGTCATATTATTATTATTACCATAAAAAGAAAAAGAAAAAAAACCAACTGTGTGCAAGACAACTAGATTCAATTCGAAAACTAAGAAAAATTCAGAAGTAAAAGAAAGATTGTAGTATATTTTTGGTCCTTAAAGATGGGGTTGTTTTCATTTTAACCTTTCATATTTGATTTTGTTTTCGTATTAGCCATGTCATTCATTTCTATTAGTAATTCTTGTCATTATATAGGTGACATGGCTTAGTGGACACCAATTATATAGCATTTAATAATCAGATTACTAAAAGAAATAGATGGTAAAGCCAATATAAAAATGGAATCAAAGGTAAAATGATCAAAATAAAAATTTTGAAATGTAAAGGCCAAAATGAAACCAACCCCGAACTTTAAGGGTATAAAAATATACCTTAGTGTTGAAAAAATAATGAGCTATCATCAAGTAATAGTTTGTCAAATATTAAGAAAAAAAAATTATAGGAAATGAGTAAAAAACAATTTTGTGTTATTGGCTCATTTTGATCAAATCCTCATTAAACATCATTAATCCATTCAATCCAATGCCTCACATTTTTTAAAGATTCAAAATTTGAGTTTTTGATCAAAAATAGAAGAATGACTATTATCTTAAAATCATTTTATTCCTTTCTACTTAATTTTAAAAAAAAATAATAATAAATGAATATTTTTTTTTCCCATTTCATTCCGTCCCTCCATTTAAACAATATATAACATCAAATGCACATATATCCCAAAATAGAAAAGCAAAGTTCTAAAACAAACATGTTCAACTCAAACAAAAATATTATCGGAGAGAAGCTTTGAAGCCTAATTACCTGGGGCGAGATAGCCGTATGTGCCTGCGATTGTTGTCCAATTAGATGAATCAGGCTTCAAGAACCGTGCAGTACCAAAATCAGAGACATGGGCTTCAAGGTCAGAGCTCAACAAAACATTCTTGCTGGAGATGTCTCGGTGAATTATAGGTGGAAGACAATCGTGATGCATGTAAGATAAAGCATAGGCCACACCTTTAATGATTCGTACCCTTGTTGCCCAGTCTACTTCCTTTGCTTCTTTGCTACTTAGCATGTCAGCTAAGCTTCCTCTTTCCATGAATTAATTCATAAATGAAAAACTTGTGCACCTTATTGAAACAAAAGCCAAGGAGCTTCACAATGTTCCGATGTCTTATTTTTGTTAAAGTTGCTAACTCATTGCTAAAGCTTTTTATATTGTCAGTTCCTGTGCTTACAGCCTGGGAACTGAGCTTCTTGACTGCTAATACTTGAGCGCTTGGTATTTTCACTTTGTAAACTTTTGCAGATGCCCCCATTCCAATACAATACATATCATCAAAGTTGTTTGAAGCTTCAAGGATGTCTTCATACACTGCATTCCCATTAAAGTGCCATATGGAGAACGGATTTTAGTCTTTGATGCGTTTTCAACTTTCGACATATTTCTTGAATGCTTCTTTTGGATAAATACAAAAATTCCAACAATGGCAAATGAAATTGACAATGCACCGACTATAGAAGCAACAATGACTACTAAAATTTTGCTTTTCTTATTTCCACCACCCTTCTTAATAACTACAGCATTGCATGGTCGCAATCCTTGGATTTCACCACATAGATCTTTGTTGTTACTGAAAGCCCCCAGCGTCGCTGACCGAAAGATTTTTCCCTCAGGAAGAGGACCCTCTAAATTGTTGTTTGACAGGTTGATGCTTATCAAGCTCAACATGCTGCCTAGTGACGAGGGGACTGAACCATATTGAGGTTATTGTTGGAGATGTTCAAGTATTCTAAATCAAAAAGGCTCCCAAGCTGTGGTGGTATCCCTCCCATCAGTGAATTGAAACTCAAATCAAGATCTTGTAAGGCTCGAAGATTACTAATTTGGTAGGGAATTGTCCCATTCAAGTAATTCTTACTCAAAGATAAACTTTGCAGCTTCCAACAGTCCTCTATTTGACTTGGAATCGGCCCACCAAGCATGTTTATGGAAAGGTCAAGAGACTCCAAATTGGACAGTCCTCCAATTCCTGCCGGTACCTCACCAGAAAGCATGTTGTCTTTCAAGATTAGCTTAAATAAGTTGGATAACTTTCCAATTTCTACTGGTATGTCACCAGACAATTGATTGGAAGAAAGGTCAAGGTATCCCATTTTGCTCAATTGAACAATCTCTTTGGGAATTTTACCACTTATCATATTCCCAGCAAGTTTCAACGCTGTCAAGTTTTGGCATTCTCCCCAATTTGGTGAGAGTATACCTTGCAACCTGTTGTAACTCAAATCAATATAAGTGAGATTTGGGTACACTCCCAAATCCTGGTCTATATGTCCCGTTAGTTGGTTATGTTCAAGCCGAACTCTAAACAAGGTTCGGCAATCTTTTAGACTAACTGGGATAGGACCAGAGAAATTGTTCGAGGCTGCAGTGAAATTGACAAGCTTTCCACCTTGACACACTTGTTGCGGTAAGTGGCCTGTAAATTTGTTATCACCCAGGCGTAGAACAAGTAACGAAGAAAGATTTCCAATTTCCTCGGGTACAGAACCAGATAACCGTTTAGTGAACAGGGTCAACACTTCTAGTTTTAAGGTCCCAAAGCTAACGGGGATTTGTCCTGAAAGCTCATTTTCTTGAAGGAAAAGTTCGGTTAAGTCACTCAAATTACCTATGGATGGAGGTATTGGACCACAAAAGTGATTCCCACCAAAATCCAGTATAACTAGGTACTTCAAATATCCTATTTGTTCAGGAATTCTGCCACCAAGCATATTACCTTGGAGGAGAAAATTTTTGAGATTAAATAGACCTGTTTTGGACTGACTGGTTCCATCAGAGAATAAACGCTGGTCTAGTTCTCCTGTAATATTGTTTCGGGAAACATCAAGCTCATAAACCTGAGTGAGATTAGCAAGAGAAAGAGGTAACGAGCCATTGAGGGAATTTGTGGAAAGGTCAAGAAATTGGAGTTTGGACAGTGTACCAATGTTTGTTGGTATGGTGCCCGTGAATTGGTTGTATTTGAGATCAAGGCGAAGAAGGTTTGGAAAAGAGAGAAAATCAAAGTTTTCGAGGGTACCTTTCAATCCCAAGTAAGCAAGGTTTATTTCAGAAACACTACCAATAGATTGCTAGTGTTTCTGCGCCAATCAACTTCACTTAAATAACACTACCAATAGATTGCAGCGCAACTGTGCTAGTCCTGTGGAATTTTTTTTTTTTTTTTTTTCTAAATTGACTTGACTTTGCAACTGTGCAAGTCCTGTATAAAATACTCATGACTTGATTTCACTTTTTATTTTTGGGGCAAGTGTGTACTTCCAAATTTTAAGGTTTAAAATTCAAATTTTAAGCGTGAAATTTTGGGTATAATTTAAATTTTAAAATTTCAGAGTACAAAATTTAAGCACTTCTAAACTCTAAGGTTGTATTTTACAATTTTGCATTTTTTTTTTTTGTTAATACACATTTTTGATCGAGAGAGGGTATTTACATAACTATTATTGACCACTATTAACTAGCATTAAACTACCCTTGTCTAACTTGACTCTTTCGCTAGTGTTAGTTTTGTGGGGGTGGCATTCCTGTATAAAAGACAAGTGCAACCGTGCAAGTACTGTATAAAAGACTTTTTTTTTTTTTTTTTTTTCAGTCCAATTAATATATGCCCTTAAGGGATATATTAATAATCCATTTTAGGAAAATTTTTATTAGAAATTGAAAATTTTGTTAAAAAGTTTGACAGTTTTTTAAATTCCTGATAAAATTTTTTTTAAAAATGATTTACTAACATATGTCCTAAGGGCATAAGTTAGTAAAACCTTTTTTTTTTTTTTTTTTTGGGCTAAATTGACTTGACTTTGCAATTGTGCAAGTTCTGTATAAAATATTCATGACTTGAGTTGACTTTATTTTTTTGGGACAAGTGTATATTCCAAATTTCAGGGGTTAAAATTCAAATTTTAAGTATAAAGCTCAAACATCTCGAAATTTTAGAGGGTAAAATCTAAATTCTGAAATTTTAAGGTGTAAAATTTAAATAATTTCAAACTTTAAGACTGTATTTTGCAATTTAGCATTTTTTGTTGTTGTTGTAAATACACATTTTTGAGCGAGGGAGGGTAGATTCAACCCATGGACGTCTTTGTTGAAAATATTAGGTTATGTCATTGAGTTAATTACAAGGCTCTTGGTCTTTAGTCTAACATCTTTTTTTTTTGGAAAATAAATACACACAAAAGAGATGGGACATAGTTCTAACACAAAAATACCCCATAAATTTTACTCAAAAGCTATTGAAATTTTTGAGGTGTACGTGTTTAGTCCACCAACTAAGTATATATATATGCTTCATCTCCTAAAAAAGAAAAAAGAAAAAAAAAGTAAATGCTTGATCACAACTAAAGAAATATTAAGGTCTATACGAGATTAAATGCCACGATGACTAATGTTTAAAAACTTTCTATCACAAAATTATTTTGGTTTCAAATATAAACGCTAAATTGACTTTAAGGCTATTGTACAGTCATGGACCTATTGCCCTTGGCCCAATATCAATAAGCCCAAACAATAGGAATAGACAATTCTACATAGAGGGCGGTCCACCTTGCCCAGTAGATCAAGATTGTAGTTGTACCAACCTTAAGTCTAGTTCTATTTAAGCTTGGTCTGAGGAACCTCGATAGTGTCTTGGGTAATATCACTGCTAAGCAACATTTGGCATCTAGCACAAGTTCCAAAACTCCCATTTTTAAAGTGGGGCCCTCTTTTGTCATGAATAACCTAAATGGGCCCCTTCCACATGAGTGGTGGGAAAGATAATCATTAGTGGTCCACTAAGGTGAGGCTATAAATAGGAGAATGACATGAGAGCAAAGGGTGAGACACTGGAAAGGAAGGTCTAGAAAGGAAGCTGAGCATAAGGAAAAATAGAAACAGGAAGGTGTCGATCGGTCAGTGAGGTTAGCCTCTTTGATGGGCCTTTAGCCCGTCTGTTCAGGAGCTTCCCATTGTAGGATACTCAAAAAACCACCAAAACAAGTAAATTGTGAGCCCAATTACTAGTGTAAGGTTGAATTTATTCAATCATTAGTTGGCTTTATTCCGCGCCAAATTTGCTTGTAATTCAGCATTTAGAAATCTTGTATTTAGGTGAGAATCATGTAAAGGTAGTGTGTGAGAGAGTGTGAAAAAAAGCCCAAGAGTGTGCACTCAAGAAAAGCCTCGTGACTGGATCTCGCGACTGGCGAGTAGCCAAAAAGGCACACATGTGAAGCATGCAGGGTAGCTGAAGAGTCACGCCAGCTGTTGCACTATAAGACAAAACTTCCAGTTGGCCAGGCTGTTAGCTCCCGACTCAAACTCGCGACTAGTTCTAGTCGCGAGCTTAAGTCGCCAAATTACCCTGTTTGGTTGTAATTGACTCTTCGCATTCCAATACGCACCCTACTATAAATACTCTTATATCCAAAAAATGTAGAGAGCTTCCAAAGAGAATGCAACTGTGAGATGCATTCTCACACATGTTTTTGCATCTCACTATAAATACTCTATCTCATTTCATACTTGCTGATTTGATCTTTATTTTCTTGATTTGTGAGATGTAACTGTGTTCTGCGAAATAATGTGTTCGAACATGGGTTTGCCTAAAATGTTGGGTATGATTGTTTGGGGTTGATTTCTCTTGTTGCTGAGTTTATTTAGTGTCATGTTTTTGCATCAGTATGCTAGTCTTTGTTCTGGGCATTGATATTTGATAGAGTTTTTTTTTACTCATTGGGCATATGGGTTTGGGGTTTTCTGTGTTTCACTCTGAATGTGGTTTTGGGTTTATCAGAATGTACGAGTTTTTGGAGTGTGTGGCAAGCATTGTTTTGATTTCAAATCACCATATCATGTGTGTGTTGCTGCCTTGGGGTTTTTTTTTTTCTTGCACATTTCATGTTCATTATGTCATGTTTCATTGACATATGCTTTCATCTGTCTGAATGTGTTTTACACTGTCCATTTCTAGTTATTTAATGCTTGCTCCTGGCTGCATCTTTACAAAATAAACTTGTTTGTTTTGATGAAGTTCAGATTTGATCTATCCATCTTTTGGTTATCAACTGTGCTTGGTTTGTGTGCTGTCTTGACACTCTGCTACTCTCTTTGTAACTAACTTGTTACTAATATGTGTGCATTTCCACATATTGTGTTTTTGCTCTTGTTGTGGCCTCTTCTGCTTGTTTACAGATGCCTCCTACTCCTTTAAAGAAGAAGACTCCTGCTAAGAAGGCTGACAAAAGACTGAAAATGGACCACAACCTGTTTAGGTCTGTTCAGCACTTTGAGAGATACAGAGATTTTTTCATAAAGGGAACAATTATCCAGGAGAGGTTTGTGGATCTAAATGATTTAAAAGATACCTTCATTCCAGAATGCTTTGAAGGCAGAGGATGGGAGAAGTTACTGGGTGATCTACCTCTTGTATGTGAACCTTTAATAAGGGAATTTTATGCAAATGCAAGCATAAGGGAGGATGAGTTGAACTGCTGGGTCAGAGGTCGTGAGTTCACCTTAGATGCATATGACATTGATGAGGTTCTAGGACTTGAAGGTTTAGAGGATTATGAATTCACTAACTACAAGGACAAAATGCTCTCTCTAGACACTGTCCAGACCAGGATTGGTGGAGTTAAAAAAGGAAGATGCCTCAACACTAATGCCTTCCCAGTTGACATGAGGTGTCTGACCACAATTATGATGTTCAATTTATATCCTATAAGAAAGATGACTACCCTTACTAATGCCAGAGCTATCTTCCTCATGGAGCTCAAGGAGAAAACCTTCATTGACATAAGTTCTCACATATATGACACAATTGTGGATGAGACTAGAACCACCTCAAGAGCCAAGTTGATATTTCCTAGTCTTCTCATGAGGGTTTTTAGAGCAAAGGGTGTTGCAATCCCCCAAGATATCAGTCCCACGACACCTCTATCAACCATAAACAAATTCACCCTCACAAGGATACAAGTTCGTCTTCTAGGAGATGAAGAGGAGGGTGATCAAGGAGAAGGTGATCCTATGGAAACTGAAGCAGAGGCTGCAGGACAGACTTCCACACCCAGAAGCAGAGCCAAGAGGAGCAGGGCTTCTACTTCATTAGCTGTACCTCCTGATGCATTTCAGATCATCCTGGAGAGGCTTGATGGACTCAGAGAGGCTCAAAATCAGCATACTGAAAGGATGACAGCAATGTAGGATCAGCTTGATGTACTTTCAGCTAAGTTTGACAGCATCTATACCAACCAGGAGCAGTGACCCTTTGGCCATTCCGGTCAAAAATGGGGAGAATTTTTGGGGAAGCACTTAAGGGGGAGTGCTTGTTTGAGGGGGAGTTTTCATTATCATATGATGTTATGTTTATAGCTTTGATACTGTGTTTTGGATAACTGCTGTTATTATTGGTTTGATACACTATAGGTTTTAGTTATTGTTTGGCTAAAACTCATAACTCTTGGATAGTTTTGAATCTTTGGTGGTATTTATTTATATATTGTTGATGTTCTTCAGCTATTAGTTTAAGTTTTGTACCTATGTTGCTTTTGTAAGCTTTTAGGGTGTTTCTATGCATGTGTGTAGGCTTTTATGGTTTGTACCATGCTTATGCAGCCTTTATGCTATGTTGCTTTGTACTTCAAGCTAAATGTTATGCATTTTCCTTAAATACTCTCACTCTTGTGCCCTTGTAGGACTTTATTCCTAGATGCATATACTTCATGTATTGTGCATTGGTTGAGTGTTGGTCATTCAAGTGTTTGCTTTGTGCTTATCAGTTTGAATGTCCTGATGTTCATTCTAAGTGAGAATGAACATTGTGGTCACTATCTTACAGTGATTGCTTGTTTGGTCAAGCCATGGTTTATTACTTTATTCCATTTTGCTTGATCGCATTGTGCTTGTTCCATATGCACTATAAGTTTTCTGCATACAATGATATTACTGTGTTATTCTGTTTCAGGAGATGTTTTGGTTTTATGGTTCAAGAGCTTCACAGATTCTAGAGTTAGGTGTGAGTGAGTTTTCTAATTGTTCTCAACTTACGCGTTAAGTCTAGAGTTTGTTGTAGGGTTTTGTCACAGAATAGCCAAAGGGAGAGATTATAAGGTTGAATTTAATCAACCATCTTGTTGGCTTTATTTCGTGTCAAATTTGCTTGTATTTTATCAATTAGTAACCCTGTATTTAGGTGAGAATCTTGTAAGGGTAGTGAGTGAAAGAGTGTGAAGAAATGCTCAAGATTGTGCAAAGAAACAGGGACTCGTGACTGGATCTCGCGGGTGGCTTACGGCTTGCAAGTCGCCAAAAGTTGCACACGTGTCAAGCATGCCAAAAGCTGAAGAGTCACGCCAGCTGTTGCACTACAAGACAAAAGTCCCAAGCTGGCTAGGCCGTTAGCTAGCAGCTTGAACTCGTGACTCAATCTAGTCGCGAGGTCAAGTCGCCAGAACACCCTGTTTTGAAAAACCTGACGTTTCACATTCCATTCTCACCCTAGTATAAATACCCCTCATTCCCACGAAATGGAGAGAGCTTCCAGAGAGAATTTTGAGAAAGAAACTCTAGAGAAAACAAGATTGCCTCATCCACAATCTTCACCTAAGAGACTCTTCAATTTCCTTTACTCTCTTCCTCTCCATTGATACATTCTTGAGAGGTTCTTGACCAAATCATTTTCTCACCATACCCACGACTGTGAGAAGGTTCATTTGGTGCTAAGGGAAGCAGTTTGAAAGGGACCAATGATTATTGGTTGATGCTATGGTTTATAGCGGAATCCAGTAAGCTAGAGAAGAAAAAGGTTCGGCGCAACCTCGTTGGAGTAAGAAACTTGGAGGGCTTAGGTACCTGGATAGATTAGGCTTGGAGGGTTTATTGCTGTTCATGTATCCCAACTACATTTTCTAGTGGATTATTGACCGCTTGGAGGGCGGCGGAGAGGTTTTACGCCAAGGGCTTCAGTTTCCTCTTCGATAACACATCGCGTGTTGTTCTTGTGTTTGCATCTCTCTTCCCTTTATCTTTGCCTTTTATTTCCTGTTGTGGATGTGATTATAATTGGCTTAGATTGTTTATCAATTTTGTGTTTAGCTTATGTTCATATTCCGCACATTAATTGTTTGATATTAAGTTTGAATTGGTATTTTGTAATTGGGGGTCTAAACGTTCATAGTGTTTTCAACGCTATTTGAACTTTCATTAAAGATGATCAATGAGAGGGTGGAAGCTCATGACTCATCGGATGAGGATGAAGTCGAGAAAGATGTGGCATATCATATGAAGAATTTCCAAAAATTCTTGAAGTTCAAGAAGAATGGAAAATTTGCTAAGAAGGGAGAATTTCCAAGTTTCGGAAAGGAGAAAAAGGACTTCAAGAGGAAAGATGGGAAGGAGTCTCAATCCTCTCAAGGAATCACGTGCTTCGAATGCAACGGACATGGACATCTCAAAAAAGAGTGTCCCAATTGTTTAAGATTGAAGGGCAAGGTGTATGCCACTACTCTTAGTGATTCAAACTCCTCTAATTCAAGCTCAGATGAAAGCTGTGATAGAGAGGGAAATTTCTCTGCATTCATGACCATTGCTCATGTGGAATGTTCGAATGATTTGAGTGTGCTAGTGGAAGAGCTTGGTGAGCACACTGAATTGGAGTCAATAGGGATAGTAGAGGAATCTGATGATGAGGAAGATGAAAGAATAATGGGACTACAAGAGACCTACAATTCCCTCATTGAGAAGACCGGTGAATATGTAAAAGTGGCTAACGCAGCCATTAAAAAGTTGAAGAGGGCAAAGGAAGATTATAGAAGTCTTCTAGTGCGATACAAAGAGACCAAATGTGAAATGGAGACGCTAAATGGAGAGTTAACCGAAGCTTATTCTAAAATCAAATTCCTTGAGCTTGAGGTGGTTCAAGCCAATGCTAAAGTAGAGCGAGTTTCCACCAAAAGGCTTGATGAAGTACTTGCTCATCAAAAACCTTTCTTTGACAGAAGCAGATTGGGATACACCGGAGAGAGCTGTTCGGCTGCCATTATATCCAAGGAAATGAAGTTTGTGAAAGCTAAGGAACCGATGGTAGCTACCACGACTGTTGAGAAAGTGAAGGTGGAGAGGAAGTGGAATGTGACTGGCCAACGGGTGTTGATAAAGCCTCATAACCAATTAGTGGTCAAACCTGAAGCTAAAGGGAAATCACTTCCAAAATCACAAAGAGGTCTGAGAACAAAACATTTCTGCGATCATTGTGGACTTCAAGGACACACCAGACCAAATTGTCATAAGAGCATTGAAGAATTCAAGTGCTCAAAGGTCAAGAGGACTAAGACATGGCCAAGAGAACTAGACTGTTGAGGAATCAAAAGGTCAAGAAGGTGATCCTAGAATGAGGGATGTGATGAAGATGATTGATGCTTTCACCACTTGTTTGACAAGCTTCACTCAAAGGTTTCAAAGTCAAAACAATGGTACCCAATCCTCTAAGGATATCACCCCAAACGCAAGTGTCATGTGGGTGAAGAAGGGTACTCATGCGTAAGCATTACAACATGTCCATGCATTAATACTTCCTATGTTTTGTGACTTTGATTGGTTGTGTGTGTATGTGTAATCTCTCTAGCAAGTGTTGACAACTTTTGTTTGTTTGTTTGCTTTTTATTTTAAATGTTTTTACATGTTTTTGATTAATCTTTTCTTGCTTTTGTGTCAAAAATCCAAAAACACATAAAAAGTAGAAAATCCAAAAAGTTTGATCGGCATTATAGTGTATTGTCACTAGCATGTTTTGCCTTGTACCTTTGTACTAATGGCTTTATGCATTTACGAGCGTATCTTGTTCTTTTTGCACTCATATCATTGTGGGAAAAATCTTGACATCTATGTGACTGCTGTAAATAGATCTTCAAACTCATCATGAATGATTAGTTAATGGTTTTGCTGATCTTGAAACTTGCATAGACTTGTGACTATATATCTTCCCACTTTTTTTTTTTTTTTTTGCTTAAAGAGCTCAACAAATGTAAATCTCAAAATGAAAAAGAGATAATAAGCTGCAAAAGCCGTCGCAAATACTAGTATTTGACTAGGAAAAAGGGAAAGCGACTTTCATGAAAAATGTATGATGCCTAAAAAGCTAAAGGCTTGCTCATCATATATGCATATTTCTATAATTGAGATTGGTCACTTTTCCTCGTGCTAATTGTGTATGTCTTGTTTGAATTGATCATTGAAGCTTCATATTAGACTAAGGACTATCTCATTTTTGGTACCCACACACATCACACATGTCTATGTTCAATGAATGCCTTATTCATTTGTGTGATTATACTTGATTAAATATGTTGCACATGCTCAATTATATGTTGATCAAACACAACAAAATCTTTCAGTGTAATTGTTTTTTTGGAAAGTGTTTTTATTTTGAAAAATGTCAAAAATTTCAACAAAAAAAAAAAAAACTGTACAACCCTATTTTGGCAACTTGCCTTGTGGGTCAAGCCAGTCGTATGGCCCACTCACGAGCTTACTCAGAAGTTTTTCACTACTCCCTGGTGGGTCAAAGTCCCAGTCGCAAAAAAGACTTAGAATTTTTTCCAGAAATCTGGATTTTTAGATTTCTCGCGACTCTGTTTGGTGACTTGTGAAAGCTTCAGTTGCGAGGATTACTCAGAGAGTTTGGCAACTCCAGCCGCGATTGACTCATGGGTGAAACTTCCAGTCGTGAAAAACACTTGGACAAATTTTTCAAATTTTGTCACAAAGGGTTCTAGCGACTTGATTTGGCGACTTGTTCGCGACTCAATCCAATCGAAAAAATTGCGTGTTTTGCACTTTGAGGATCTTTTTCAAGGTAGTTTTCAAAAAAAATTTCATTTTTTCCTCGCATATTGTGACTGTTCAGTCTTCCTCTTCACAGACCCATCATGTTCTCACAAAAATCCACCATTTTTCTTCATCATCTTTACTTCAAACTTCAAGAAGAGGTATGGGTTTTCCATTTTTCTTGAAGTATTTCATGTTTTCGACCATTGATTTCTTGGATTTTGAGTTTTTTATTAGTTCTGAAAATCTTGATGTTCGAATATGGTTTGGGTATATTTTTGTTGAGTTTGATTGAATGGGTTTTGTTGATATTGATAATATGATGCTTGTCTTACATGCTTTCATGTTTGTTTCTCATTTTTGAGTAGAATACCATGATTATACTGTGTCGTGCATATCATGCTCATAGTAAAATGTCTCAAAGATTGTTTCTTGTGATTCTGTGGGTTTCATAATTTACATTGTGCTTAACTGTACCTGCACATTCATCACATTTGCACACCACATGTACCAGTGTTGCTTCAATGCTGCATACTTGGTTCATTTATCATGATTGAGTGATATGTCTTTCTAAATACCAATGTGTGCTTATTTCATTGACTAACTTGGATCTAATCAAGTTTATGTTTGTGTCTTGTGGTTTTGCGCTTGGGTCTCTGCTGTATATATGTTCGTTTGTAGATGTCTCGCTGTTCCTCTTGAGGAAAAGAGCTTGTGATTGATGTTCCATCATCCCCTGTTTCAAAACGGACTCGAAGTTCATCTCAAGATACAAACAATGAGAGATTCAGGACTCCACTTGATTCACAGACTTTCTCAAGCATTTTTGAAGATGCTCCTACAGTGGTGGAAAGGGTTGTAAAATTTGATACCTTGAGAACAACATTTATTCCTAGGATCTTTGAAGCAAAAGATTGGGCTGATCTGTTCGAGAACTTCAAGGACCCAATTGATGAATTGGTGAAGGAGTTCTATTCAAATGCTAGATACATTGGAGTTGAGTTGAAGTGTTGAGTACGAGGAAAGGAGTTTAGCATCAATCCAAACTACATTGCAAAGGTTCTTCGAATCAATAGACCGGCAAATGTAGACCTCACTCCATATGATGATAGACTTCATCCGGTATAAGACATTCTTCAAATTCTTGGGCCTAATTATGAGATTTCAAGCAAAGGCACATCCATAGGCACTGCAAAGTTTGCACCTGAACTGAAGACTCTCACTTTGATCATGTTCTTCAACCTCTACCCACTATCTAACACTGGCTTCATTAACCTTGGATGAGCACAATTCCTATGTGATCTCATCACTGGGGTTCCGATTGACATTTGTGCCCACATTTTTCAAACCATTGGGAAAACAGCAGCTCAAACGGCAGCATGAACGTGTCTTCCTTTTTGTAGTCTTCTCATGAAGATCATGGTTATTGAAGGTGTTCGTCCACCAACAGATGGAAAAATACTGGCACGCCTTCGACCTTTATCCATGATATCTCTTCAAGCAAGTAAGAGTCATTCTTCTAAAGTACCTGAGAGTGAATCTTTCACTCACGACACTCCATCCAGTCATGGTTCAGCTACACCTGAATTGCAGATAACTAGTACTCAGCCTGTACATCCTAGCTCTCAAGCTGACAGGATGAGCACTTTGAAAGAGTTCTATACTCCACCAACAACCAAGTTCAAACGCATCTCACAGTCATTGAGACACAGTTAGATGCTATTCAACAAAAACTAGAAGACAACCTTTAGCTATTCCAGTCAAAAAGGGGGAGAGCAAACTCATTGTATAGTTTGGATGATAGCATACAGCAAGGGGAAGAGCAACACAAGAATGGGAAGTGTGCATATTGAAAGGGGGAGTTGTGTGAGCTCAAAAGAAGAATACTAATGCATACACACTTACTTTAACTTTGACTTGTTTTGTTTTCAGCTTATGTGTTTATAGTACTTACATTGTGCTGCTGTTTAAAACTTTTGATCTAAATTATTTCAGTTTCTATTAAGTTTATATTCAGTATATTGGATTTTGTACTCATGCTTTGTCGCTTAGTACTTGTTGTTAATGTTATGCATTTCTTTAAGTACATCACTCTTCTGTCCTCTGTTGGATTTTATATCCTTGATGCAATTTCCTTGTGTTGTTGCATCGGTTGAGTGTTGGACATACAAATGATTTTTTGCATTAAGCTTATTAGCTTGTATGTCTGGATGTTCATTCCTTGTGTGAATGATCATTGTGGTCACTATTTATAGTGATTGTTCATTTTTTGTCAAACCATGCTTTATTGCTTCATTCCTTTTTGCTTGATTGTATTGTGCTTGCTCCATATGCATTTCAAGTTTTTTGCTTACAATGATCATATTGTGTTGTTGTTTTCAGGAAATACTTGTCCGTATGGTTCAAGAGATTCAAAGATTCTAGAGTTAGGTGTGAATGAGTTTTATTCAATTGTTCCCAACTCACTTGTTAAGTTTAGAGTTTGTTTTAGGGTTTTGTCACGGAATAGCCAAAGGGGGAGGTCGTAAGGTTGAATTTATTTAATCATTAGTTGGCTTTATTTTGTGCCAAATTTGCTTGTAATTCAGCATTTAAAAACCCTATATTTAGGTGGGAATCATGTAAGGGTAGTGTGTGAGAGAGTGTGAAGAAAAGCCTAAGAGTGTGCACTCAAGAAGAGCCTCGCGACTGGCGAGTCGCCAAAGAAGGCACACGTGTGAAGCATGCAGGGGAGTTGAAGAGTCATGCTAGCTGTTGCACTATAAGACAAAACTTCCAGTCTGGCCAGGCCGTTAGCTCACGACTCAAACTTGCAACTCATTCTAGTCGTGAGCTCGAGTTGCCAGATTACCTTATTTGGTTGTAACTAACTCTTCGCATTCCAATACACACCCTACTATAAATACACTTATGCCCACGAAATGTAGAGAGATTCCAGAGAGAATTTTGAGAAAGAAACCCTAGAGAATGACAAGATTGACCCATCCACAATCTTCATCCTTTGATTCTCCAAATTCCTCTACTCTCAGCCTCTCCATTGATACATCCTTGAGAGGTACATTTAGCCAAATCCTTATCTCACCATTCCCATATCTGTGAGAAAGTATTTTGGTGCTTGGGAAGCAATTCAGAAAGGACCAATTCATTTTGGTTGATGCAATGGGCTATTGCGGGATTCGGTAAGCTAGAGAAGACAAGATTTGGCGTAACCCTATTAGAGCAAGAAGCTTGGAGGGCTTAGGTGTATCCGGTAGATTAGGCTTGGAGGGTCTTCTGCTATTCATGTATTCCAACTTTATTCTCTAGTAGATTATTGACCGCTTGGAGGGCGGCGGAGAGGTTTTACGCCGAGGACTTTGGTTTCCTCTTCGATAACACATCGTTGTATTGTCTTTGTGTTTGCATCTCTTTTCCCTTAATCTTTGCCTTTTAATTACTGCTATGGTTGTAATTAATTTTGGTTTAGATTGTTTTACCAATTTTGTTTTAGCTTATTATCATATTCCGCACATATATTGTTTGATTATAAGCTTGTGTTGGTAATTTGTAAATTGGGGGTCTAAATGTTCATAGGTGTTTTACACACTATTTGAACATTCAACTAGGTTGGCCCACTAACAGGGAATTGGGCACGCACAACTATATTAGTTGGAAATTGGTTTATAAATAATTAGGTTCACATTGGTTCACATTGCTACTACAAAACTTGGAAAGTGATAGCTTCCAACAACCCCCCCACCCCTCCCCACCATTTCATTTTCAAGGTTGTGTTCCACGTTTTTGGACTTTCAACTAGGCATATTGGAATTGGATCTAGCCAAAAAAAAAAAAAAAAAAAAAGGCAGCATTAAGTCAAGATAATTTATTTTAAGAATTGAAAAGTATTGACACAATGCACACTAGCATTTTTTTTTTTTTTTTTTTTATCTTCATTCTTGTTTTTAAAAATCAGGTTGGAAAAGGAATTGTAAAAAGCCCAATTTTCTATTTCAATTAGGGTTGGATCAATGGCCAAACCACTGATTTCATAAAATAATTCATAATTCATAATTCATAATTTATAATTATATAATTCATAATTATACAAATAACACATTTGCCTGTACAGTTTTATTGTTAGAACGTCATTGTAGCAAAATGACAAATTTGAACATCTCTCTTAAATGTGATTTTTTGTGTTTGGTACGCTATTCTTAGAACATCATTGTAGAACTTTATTGATTTGAATATAATAATTAATAAGACCATAAGGTCATTGACATTACGCACTATCAACAATTCTAAGCTTAAGCCTAAAGAGTAAAGATTTGATATCAGAGAGAGGGGGAGGAGAGATTGCCGTATGCGACATTGCGCAAGGTAATTTCGAGATGTCAGTTGGCAGTTGACAAAACCAAAAGCATATTTTGTTCCTACGTTGTTCATAAGCTATGAAGTTTAAGAGACAAATTTTAACGGCCTGACTTGTATGATTGTAAGATCGCCTTCAAAAACGAACCAAATTACTGTTCAAAAAAAGCATTCCCTAAGAAAAGAAGTTTCTTGTCAAACAAAGCAAAATCGTAACAAAAGAAAAGGAAAACTTCTGGGAAGCTCCTCTTTATTTTCCTCCACCAACAAAACTAGAAGGAAAAAAAAAACAATAATTAAATATTTTACTAGGTCTGGACAATTGGATATTAATTTGTTTTTAGTGTAAGTAATGTTTGAATTTTATCTCTTATTCAACAATACGATATTTTATCCATCCAACATAAATATAGAGGGTTTTTTTTTTTTTTTTTTTTTTTTTTTTTTAAAGATTAATTATGAATGAAAAAAGGGTTAGGAGGTGATGAGAATGGCTTCCCAATTTGGGTGTAACCATAGTAATACTCTCACTCATTAAGATCGGTCCTACAAAGGAACCCATAAAACCGTAGCTATACCCTAGACCCATGAGGACACTAGTGGGCAAAAGGCCCGCCAGTGTAGGGCTCCATACCATAAGGATATATAGAGTTAATTATGAGTTTGAACTATAATATAATTGGAAAATATAATTTTGGTATTAGTCAGCCATTAGTTCCATTTCTTGAACTTTTCTTCTCTAGTGTAGTTAGTTGTTAGTGGACTGTAAATTTGATCAAATGGAGTTGAAATTGCTTTATTACTTCCATGATTATGGGATGAAACTAGGAATATGTTTTTTAATGTACTTTATAGAAGTTCAATTAAGTTGCTAGTTGTGACTCTTTTATTTCTCAATCAAGAATACAATTTTGGTCCATATATGGTAGTCAAAATTTAATTCCATTCATGAACTATGGATCATTTTAATTTGGTTATTTTTTTAATAATTTGATAATTACAATGATGGAGAGAGAAATTACTTTTTGTTATTGTTAGATATACAGATAATGGAGGAAGGAGATGTGAAATTGGAACCACACGCATAGGAATTGGGCGCCACAAAAAAAATTCTATTACCACTAAAATTGGTTTAGATTGGGCTTTTGGGCTCATCAACTCATGTGAAAAATTTGAATTCAACTTTTTGATCATTAGAAGTTGCTCTATAATTATAATTTATATAAATTATGTAAGGTTGAATTTAATCTGTTAGGTTTTAAAGATTTAGTAATTTATGTATTTAGAACTCTAATTTGTATTGTTGGCAAACCATAATCAAAATAGGTTGTTTAGTCTTGTTTAGGCTTGCTCAAAGTTGTGTCTTTCATGTAAAGTTGGAATCGAGAGGCTGCAGATGCATTGGTGCATTTCGGCCTGGCTCAATCGATCGAAAGAAAGACTCGATCGATCGAATCTCGGCCAGAATGCTTTTCTGCAGAATTTTCCAACTCAGCCCTAACTCATTAAACATTTTGGGTTTTCTGTTTTTACCCTAGGTATATAAAGAAAAACCCTAACCACGTTTTGAGAGTTGCTCCTGTTGTATTGTTGCTCATATTGCTGTTTTGTGTAAATCTCTTGTGAGATCTTTGAGGAGCTTTCCTTTACACAAAGCTTAGGGTTTTCAAGGTAGAGATATTATCTACATCTTGATGATCAACTCGGTTGCTGCCATTGGAGCTTAAAAAATAACAAGCGTGGGTGCTTGTAGCTGATTGGAGAATCCAAGAAAGAAGGAGTCCGTGGATTCGGAGCTTGCACGTGGTCGTGTCAGTAAGTTCTACTGGTAGGTAGCATTAGGAAGTCGAGCGGGGAGCTTGTAAGTCCTTTTGTATGAACTTCGATTCTTTTGCATAGTGGATTCAGTTTACCTTGAGGATAGCTAGGTCAAATCATCTCCAGGTTTTTACCGTGTGGTTTCCTAGGTGATCATATCATTGTGTTATTTATATTTCCGCTGCTTTATATTCTTGATATGATTGTGTGATTGTGATAACCTAGAATTGCATAAATTGACTAAGTTAATCACTTGACTAATTAACTAGGTTAATCTGGTTGTTTTAAGGGGTCTAAAACCGTTCAAGTGGTATCAGAGCGGGTAGCTCTCTTGTTTGAGATTTTTTTATCTCTGAGCTGATCCTTGACCCCTGTTGTCATGGAACACGGACACTCTCTTGTTGTTCCTCCTCACTTTGATGGGAATAACTATGCTTATTGGAAAGTAAGGATGAAAGCATTCCTGAAATCCATTGATGAGAGAGTTTGGAATTCCGTTGAATATGGATGGCAGAAGCCCACTACTCCTGTGAGTGAGTGGCAAACTTCTGAAAAAGAAGCAGCTGGGTTCAATAGCAAAGCTATGAATGCCATCTTTAATGCTGTTTCTATGGAGGAATTTAAGAGAATCTCAAATGTTGAGGTTGCTCATACTGCTTGGAAAATCCTCCAAACTGTGCATGAAGGCACAAAGGCAGTTAAGATTAATAAACTGCAGCAATTAACTTCTAGATTTGAAAGCATTAGAATGACTGATGATGAATCTTTTGATAAATTCTATGCTAAATTGAATGATATTGTTAATTCTACTTTTAATTTGGGTGAAATCTATGATCAACCTAAAATTGTTAGGAAAATACTTAGATCTTTAACTGAAGACTTTAGACCCAAAGTGACTGCCATTACCGAGAGCAAGGATGTGGGCTCCATCCCTGTTGATGAGCTTGTAGGATCTCTTCAATCCTATGAGTCTGACCTACCCAAGGCAAACAAATCCAAATCGATGGCTCTTAAGTCTGTTGATGATGTTGATGTTGGTGGATTTGATGATGAGCTCTCTGCTACAGAGATAGCTTACCTTGCCAAGAATTTTAGAAACTTTCTGAGGAATACTAACAGAAGGGCAAGAAATACAAACACTGCTGAACCTAGAAACTTTAGGAAGAATGATCACACTAAGGTTAATAACTTTGAAAAACCTAGAGAAAAAGTTGGTCAATCTTTAAATAATTCTTTGGGTGCTCAGTGTTTTAGTTGTCAAGGGTATGGTCATGTTAAATCTGAATGTCCTACATTCTTGAAGTGTAAGGGTAAAGCTATGGTTGTAACCCTTAGTGATAATGAGGTTTCTGATGATGAGTCTGGATGTGACGAGGATGGAAACTTCATTGCTTTCACTGCTACTGCTGTAGTCAATGAAAGTGTATCTGTTGAGGAGAACCCTTCTGATGGGGAACTCTCTGAGGATGCAGATCTTCAAGAGGCCTATAATAAACTTTGCAAAGTTGCTGCAAAGGATGCTATGAATGTTGAACTTGGCCTGAAGAAAATTGATTCTCTTGAGCTTGAAAAGAAAAAATTGCTTGTTAAATTATTTGATGCTAATGATCTTTTGAACCATGTGAAATCTGAGAACATGCTTTTGCTTGATAAAGTTAAAACTTTGGAACATGATTTATCTGTTGCTAGATCTACTAGTTCTAAACTTGATCAAATGCTGAATGTTCAAAAGTATCATTCTGATAAAACTGGTTTAGGTTATGTTGAAAGCATCTGTGTGTCTGCTCCACATTCCACGAACTTTGTTCCTTCATCTTCTTCTGAACCTTCCGTGAGTGAGGTTGTGAGTGAAACTGTCAAACCCCCTGTGAGTGAGGTTGTTAAACTTGTAGAAGTTTCACCACCTAGAAAGATTAGGGTTGATCTAGGAGAGTCTAAACTTAAGGATTCTACCCTTTCTAAGGACAAGATGCATGGTAAACTTGCTTGGGTTTGTCATTTTTGTGGAAAGTCTGGACACATTCGTCCTAACTGTTACAAGTTTCAAGCTGCTAAGAGAGCAAACAAACCAAAGGTGTCTGTGCCTCAAGCACAAGATCCTATGACACTCATTGGTGAATTGGTAAAGGCGTTGAACCTTTATTCCAATCCTAGAGTTGGAAATCACTCGAATGTGAATAAGAACTCCAATGCTCGTGGTGCATCTAAAAGATTTTGGATGCAAAAGACTCGATCTAATTGAGTCTTTCTGACATGGTCCTTGTACTTCATTGCTCATTTCTCTGTGACCACTGTTCTTTGGTATTTGTGTTTTTGTGTTGTTTTCTAGGACTTGCATTGCATTACATTCATGCATTTCATTCTAGGTTTTATTTGTTTTCTCTTTTATAATAATAATAAAAAAAATAAAAATAAAAATAAAAAGAGAAAAGAAAATTGTGTTTGGCACTATTTTTCTTGGTCTTTGAAAACAAGGTTGGTCAATTTATTTGCACTTAACATGTCTTGTGTACCTTGTTTAGCTTTGATGAGCTTATTTATTGCACTTTACTAGTTGAAGCTTTGTAGTGCATATTGTGTGGGAAAGATGTGTATGGTGTTTATGACCTTGTCTTGATCTTGAAGTCACATGTTATTTGACTGTCGGACTTGGTCCTTTTGAGAAAGGCATAAATAACCATCTCACCACTGTTCACTAGCCAATCATGAACACCTTAGTGCGTATCATAAGATTTTGTGCTCAAGAAAGTGTAGCACATGCACAAAAAAGAACATAAGGTGAAGCCTCAGTTTAATTGCTTAAATGCTTAAAATTGGTGTGTATTATTAGGCTTGATGCCAATTCACATAATTAAGAGGCTAAATTCAAGAAACTTATATGATTGCAAGCTTATGTTCTAGGAGATGTGGGAGTTATATGATGTAACTCTTTAGGTGATAGTCTCTTTTAAATTCTATGTGATGAATTTTGTAGACTTTGTGATTGATTGCTATTCACATATCACCTCACATGTATCTCAAGCTCTTGCTAGTTGCACACACTGCACAAGTTACTCTTTGCTAAACACTGTACATGTTATTGTGTGTGTTTTTGGTCTGACCAACCAAGTTTGAAAATACCTTGAGTATTATGCAAAACATTTTGTTTGCTTGAGAACTTAAAGTGAGAATGGCTGAAACTTTCTTTGGAGAAACTGGGATTAAAATTTGGGTTTTTGAAAAAGCATTCCATTACATCTCATACTCATGCATTTTGTTTAATGCTTTGAGGAGTTATTTTCAAAAACTGGTTTGAATTTTTCAAAACTGTAATTTTTCTCAAAATACTGTGAGCCGCTGTCTGTTTCGATCGATCCAAGCTGTTTTTCGATCGATCGAAAATATTTAAAATTCTTTTAAAAATCTCGGATTGATTCGATCGATCGAATGTAATTTTCGATCAATCGAAAGTCGCGAATCAGGTTTTTTAAAACACTGTTCTTGACTGATTCAAACACTTTTTCAAAAAGTTTTTTCAAACTTTTCTTCTCTCTCCGACTAGGCAAGGCTCTACAGTCAATTTTTTGTCGTTTTCCTCCGAATTTTTTGCAAAGATTCTCTTTCCTCAAGCCGGTAAGTCTCTTTTGCCCTTCCTTTTTTCATGCATTTACACTCAAATTTTCGGACCTTTTTCTTTTTGGGGTTTTTGTTGATTCAAGCCCAAATTTGTGCAATTGATCAATGGGTTTTTATGGGGACATGATATAAACATGATCTTGCTAGTTTAATTTGATCAATTTTGGGGTTTGTGAAAAATTGAAATTTCTAGGGTTTGTATTGAATCCGAATTGGGGATTTTGTTCAATTAGGTTGAAATTGATGAAATTGGCTTGTTGTTTTGATGTAATTAAGCATTATAATCTGTGTGTTGTGTTATGTAATGCTCAATTCATCAATTTGTTTCAAAATTTTCAAGTGGTTTTTCAAATTTTTAGGGTTTTTGTTAGAAACTCTATGCTCAAGCCAATTTTGTGCAAATTGAACTTATAATTAAACTTTTTTTACTGCATTAGAACATGCATCATGACATTGTAATTGTTCATGCATCATATAGATTTTTGTTCTATATATATATATATTTTTTTGTGCTAACTTACAGTCTGCCCTTGGTTTTTGTTTTTTTTTTTGGTTCTGTTGGTTTTCTCTTTGTGTCTCTGTCCTTTCCTTAGCACTATGCCTAGGAAGACTAGGGCTCATAGGTCTATTCCCTCACCTACTTCTTCCCCTCCACCCTTTGACCGAGAGAGGTTTCCTAGTGAGAAAAACTAAGAAATTTATGATAAGCTGAACCTTAAGAGGAAGATATGGTCTGAGCGTTCTGTCATCTTAGATGAGCTTGATCCTGCCATTAGGGCAAACTTTGAGCGTAGGGGCTAGTTACCCTTGGTGGATATTTCTGATCCTCCTCCACCTGCTACCTTGATTAGAGAGTTCTTTTCGAACATCTCTATCCACGTCTATGATTCCAACACTTTGGTAAAGAGTTGGATATGAGGTGTAGAGTACACCATTACTCCTAAGGTAGTGGCTGATGCTCTAGGGGTACCTTTGGTACAGCACCCTGTCTACCCATATGATGAGTCTCCTCTGTTGAGTGATGTCATGTCTTACATCACTGGGTCTTCTATCCAGTGGGGTTCCCTAGGATCACCACTGCTGAGCTTTCTGAGTTACACTATCTCTTCTTTAGGATAGTGTGTCACTCTTTTTGGCCGATTTCTCATCTTCACACCATTCCTCTCCAATGGTGTGTATTTTTTTATGCTCTTGTCACTGATGCTCCTATCAGTTTTCCCCATTTGTTTCTTTGTTCTTTGAACGAAGTTTATAGGAGTTCATCTTCTGCTCATGCCCTTGTTCATCCTATTTTCATTCATAAGATTTTGCTTTATCTTGATCTTGGTGGCTTTCCTTTCTCTGAGCCTGTTCATGTGATTGCTCCTATAGGTGCGTCTTTTCTTAGACAGAGGGCTGCTCACCTTTGAGTTGGCTCTAAACACCCTAGGTCTGAGCCTTCTGGGTTTGCACCTCCTCCCTCTTCTTCTACAGGTCCTGCTGGTGAGGCTGTTCCTGATCCTGATGCTGCTGCTGCTACTACTGTTCCTCCACCTCCATCGAATGACTTTGATATCCGTCGTACTTTGGAGACTGTCATGACTGTTCAGGCGGCTCATGGTCAGCTTTTGGTGGACTTATTTGACGAGATTCGTGCTTTGCGTGTTGATCTGGCACATCTTCGTTCACCCTCACCACCTCCTTTTGATGATGGCTTGTAATTGCTCTTTGGCATTCCATCACACAAAGGGGGAGTAGAGTTTGTAGAGGAGTTTTGTAGTTAGGGGGAGATTTTTTTTTGTTTTGAGGAGCTAGTGGAGATGTTAGATTGTATCTAGGCGCTTCACTTTGTATATCATTTTTGGGGCTATTCATGTTAGGGGGAGTAACATTGTTTTTGATATACATGATATATACTTGATTCTTGTTTTAGTTAGATTCACTGTTTATTGATTTATATTTATGAGTTATTCATTAATATATGTCTTTATTATGTGGTGTGTGAATCATACAAGAATGTTATACCTGTTTATATACTATTTTTTGTCATACATGCGTTTATGCGTTTGTTGAGTATTTCAGGAATATACAAGTTGATTCAATTGAGCTGCTGTCTACACTTGCAACTGATGGATAGTAGTTAGGATTGAATTTTTGTTTTTATGAGCATTATTTATGTAAAGGGCTTTTACTTGTAAAACTTTGAGTTTTGTGTTTGTGTTTTGTCACAGATTGCCAAAGGGGGAGTTTGTTAGGTTCTAAAGATTTAGGAATTTATGTATTTAGAACTCTAATTTGTATTGTTGGCAAACCATGATCAAAACAGGGTGTTTAGTCTTGTTTAGACTTGGTCAAAGTTGGGTCTTTCACGTAAAGTTGGAATCCAGAGGCTGCAGATGCATTGGTGCATTTCGGCTTGGCTCGATCATCGATCGATTGAAAGAAAGACTCGATCGATCGAATCTCGGCCAGAATGCTTTTCTGCATAATTTTCCAACTCGGCCCTAACTCATTAAACGTTTTTGGTTTTCTGTTTTTACCCTAAGTATATAAAGAAAAACTCTAGCCACGTTTTTAGAATTGCTCCTATTGTATTGTTGCTCATACTTTTCTGTTTTGTGTAAATCTCTTGTGAGATCTAGAGGAGCTTTCCTTTACACAAAACTTAGGATTTTCAAGGTAGAGATAGTATCAACATCTTGATGATCAACTCGGTTGCTGCCATTGGAGCTTAAAGAATAACAAGCGTGGGTGCTTGTAGCTGATTGGAGAATCCAAGAAAGAAGGAGTTCGTGGATTCGGAGCTTGCACGTGGTCATGTCAGTAAGTTCTACTGGTGGGTAGCATTAGGAAGTCAAGCGGGGAGCTTGTAATTCCTTTTGTATGAACTTCGATTCTTTCATATAGTGGATTCAGTTTACCTTGAGGATAGCTAGGTCAAATCCTCCTCAGGTTTTTACCGTGTGGTTTCTTGGGTGATCATATCATTGTGTCTTTTATATTTTCGCTGCTTTATATTTTTGATATGATTGTATGTTTGTGATAACCTAGAATTGCATAAATTGACTAAGTTAATCACTTGGCTAATTAACTAGGTTAATCTGGTTGTTTTAAGGGGTCTAAAACCGTTCATAATCAACCATTTTCTTAACTTTATTCTGTGCCAATTTGCTTGTAATTCAGCATTTAGAAACCTTGTATTTAGGTGGGAATCATGTAAGGGTAGTGTGTGAGAGAGTGTGAAGAAAAGCTCAAGAATGTACAACTCAGCAAGGCTTCGCGACTGGATCTCATGACTGGCTCGTGGCTTGCAAGTTGCTAAAAGAGGCAAACGTGTGAAGCATGCAAAGGAGCTGAAGAGTCACTCCAGCTGTTGCACTACAGGACAAAACTTCCAACTGGCCAGGCCGTTATCTCATGACTCAGACTTGCGACTTAGTGAAGTCACGAGGCCAAGTCACCAGTTCACTCTATCTAGGAAAAACTGACTTTTCGCATTCCAAACACACACCAGTATAAATACCCCTTATACCCACGTATTGTAAAGAGCTTCTAGAGAGAATTTTGAGAGAAAAACTTTAGAGAAAAATAAGATTGACTCATCCACAATTTTCATCCTTATTTCTCCAAATTTCTCTACTCTCACCCTTTCTATTGTTACATCCTTGAGAGGTACATTTAGCCAAATTCTTTTCTTACCATACACATATCTGTGAGAATGCTATTTAGTGCTTGGGAAGCAATTAGGAAGGGACCAATTGATATTGGTTGATACTATGGGCTATAGTGGGATTCGGTAAGCTAGAGAAGACGAAGGTTCGGTGTAACCTCATTGGAGCAAGAAGCTTGGAGGGCTTAGGTACACTGGGTAGATTAGGCTTGGAAGGTCTTCTGCTATTCATGTATCCCAACTTCATTCTCTAGTGGATTATTGACCGCTTGGAGGGTGGCAGAGAGGTTTTACGCCGAGGACTTCGGTTTCCTCTTCGATAACACATCACTATGTTGTCTTTTTTTTTGCATATCTCTTTCCTTAATCTTTGCCATTTAATTTCTACTGTGGTTGTGATTTTATTTGGTTTAGATTGTTCTATCAATTCTGTTTTAGCTTATTTACTTTTTCCGCACGTACATCGTTTGATAATAAGCTTGAATTGGTAGTTTGTAATTTGGGGGTCTAAACGTTCAAGGTGTTTTACACACATATTTGAACATTCAATTAGTATCAGAGTGGGTACACTTGTTGTGGTTTAAATACCTAAGTGTGATCCTTAGCCCCTTGTGTTATTTGCCATGGATAGTGATTTGTATGCTTCCTTGGTTGTTGATGATTGTAGCATGCCATGTGTTTGTGAAAATGCCTCTATGAGTGTTTATCCTTATGATTGTGATGACATGTTACTTGAATCATTTGGTGTTATTGATATTCCTAATGACAAACTCTTAAAGAAAAAGGCTAAGAAGTTCCAAAAGAATTTAAGCAAGTTATTTTGTGAAAAGGATGATTTGATTGCTAAGCTTAATGAATCCAACAAATTGGTTGAGAAATATAAGAAACTTGCTGAAAATTCTCCTGAAAAGCTGAAAGAGTTTGAATGTTTGAATATGGACTCGGATGCTAAACTTGTTTTGTCTAACAAACTTGTTGATGAGCTAAAATGTGAAAATGAATCTCTTAAGATGCATGCCAAGTGTTTGATTGCTGAACCTACTATTAAAAAGGATGAAAAATTTTGTTGCAATCATGTTATGGTACCCGATTTTGTGCCTATTGTGTGTTCTACCTCAAAGGACAAATTGGTGTACATTCCTTCACAAAAAAGAAATCAAAAGGTGAAGAGAAAGGCTGTTAAGTCAAAGCATCTATTTAGGTCTCAACCTAAGGTTTTGGATGGATCTAAGTTTGTTCCAACTTGTCACCATTATGGTGTGATTAGTCATATAAGACTTCAATGTCATAAGTTGAAGAGAAAAAAAAGCCATGTTGTTAGATCCCTTCCCAAAAAGCCTAGTGGACCTAAACACATTGTATGTCACCATTGTGGTGCCTTTGGTCATTTAAGGCCACAATGCTCCAAGTTTCATGCTCTTAAAAGAATCAAAAGAAAAGAGAAACTTGAGCTTCTTGAAAGCTGTGCTAAAAAGGGTAAACCGGATTTGAGTGAAAATAGCATGTTGTTAAAGAAAGTGTTTAATGCTCTTAACTCCTTGTCTATGTGCATCTTCGGTTCTCATTTTTCCAACCCTCGTCTCACTTCTCATGAGACACTCATTCCAAACAATCGTTGTGTTTGGATGAGGAAAGGTTTCTATGGTTGAGCTTTTACTCTTTTGGTTCTTGATCTAATTCTTTCGATCTTTGTAGGACCTTTCATGCATTAAATGTCATATCTTCATACATTTTGTGCATCTTGCATTTATTTGTATACATTGTTTTTGTTAGGTTCTAAAGATTTAGGATTTTATGTATTTAGAACTCTAATTTGTATTGTTGGCAAACCATGATCAAAACAGGTTATTTAGTCTTGTTTAGACTTGCTCAAAGTTGGGTTTTTTTATGTAAAGTTGGAATCAAGTTGCTGCAGAAGTATTAGTGACTTTCGGCCTAGTTCGATCGATCAGAAATTAGACTCGATCGATCGAAAGTCACTTATCAGCAAAATCAGCAAACGTAAAAAGGCCATAACTTATTCGTTTGAAGCCCAAATCGCGAGCCGTTTTTTCCAGTATTTAAAGGACATCATAAGCTAACCCTAGGGAGGGTTTTCAGAGCTTTTTAGAGAGATTAGAGTGCCTCTTGTGCCTCTTTGGTATTTTAGGGTTTTGTACCCAAACCTCTCTAAGGTTGTTGCTCATATTGCTGTTTTGTGTAAATCTCTTGTGAGATCTTTGAGGAGCTTTCCTTTACACAAAGCTTAGGGTTTCCAAGATTCAAGATTATGTCAAGAACTTGGTGATCATTCAGTTGCAGATTCAAGAACTTAAAGATAAACAAGCGGGGGTGCTTGTACTTGATTGAAGAGTCCAAGAAAGAAGGAGTCCGTGGATTCGGAGCTTACACGTGGTCGTGTCAGTAAGTTCTACTGGTGGGTAGCATTAGGAAGTCAAGCGGGGAGCTTGTAGTCCTTTTGTATGAACTTCGATTCTTTCATAGTGGATTCAGGTTTGCCTTGAGGATCGGTGGGTCAAATCCTCCCCAGGTTTTTACCGTGTGGTTTCCTGGGTGATCATATCATTGTGTCTTTTATTATTCCGCTGCTTTATACTTTTGATATGATTATTTGATTGCTTTAACCTAGAATTGCATAATTTGACTAAGTAACAACTTGGCTAATTAACTAGGCTAACCAATCTGGTTGTTTTAAGGGGTCTAAATTTCCAACAAGTAGTATCAGAGCGGGTAGCTCTTCTTGTTGTAGATCTTTTGATCTAAGAGCTGATCCTTGACCCCTGTTGTCATGGATAATTTGAAGTGTCTTTCTGATCATGTTTCTGCTGATTTTTTTGATGCTTTTGAAACTCTTCGTAAGGAATTATCTAAATCTTTGAAAATTGCTAAGAAATTTAAAGAAGAGTTAAAATTGGCTAATCTTGAAAAAGAGGATTTGATTGTGAGATTAGATGAATCTAATAAAAAGAATGAATTTTTGAGAAATCAAATTTCCTCTCAAGATGAGAAGATGAAAAGCTTGGAACAAGAGTTAGTTGAGTCTAAAGTTAAACTTGAAAATTTGACTAGTTCTAAGCCTGCTGTTGATAACAGAAGTGTTTCTGTTTCTCTTAAGCCTAAAACTGAGAAAGTTTATATCCCTCCTTTTAAGAGGAATAATAAAGAAAAGACTTATTTTGCTAGGTTAGACAAAGGTAAAAGTTCTGATGTAGACGCTGAAGTTTCTACACCTAAGTCTAAACCTACTGTGAGAGAGCATAAGAAATCTGTTTTTGTGCCTACTTGTCACCTTTGTGGTGTTGTTGGTCATATTAGACCAAACTACTCCTTGTTGAGGCAAAAACCAAAATCTGAGACTAGAATTGTTGTTAGGAATACTGATGTTCCTAAATTTTTTCCTATTTGTCACTTTTGTGGTGTCTGTGGTCACATTCGTCCTAATTGTCATAAGTTGAAATTTAAGCATTTTGTATGTCAATCTAGGATATGTGATGATATTTCTCCTGCCATAAGTCCATATAAATTGTTTCATATTCTTTTGAAAAATTTGAGCTTGTTGGCTTGTGAAAGAAATTTGCAGGATTTCAGTCTCTCTCAAAAGATTGGTGTAATTCCTCAAATACACTCCACTTCTCATGGATTTTCACCTACAAAGCCAAAGAATTATGCTAAATGGGTGAGAAAAGATTCTCCAAGGTGAGTGTTGCTGACTTGTCCCTGATTTAATTCTTTCAATTAATTGTGGACATGTTTTGTTTTTGTTTTTGGTTGTTTTGTTTTTTAGGTTGTTTTTTCTTTTAAAAATCC
Organism: Quercus aquifolioides; assembly: GCA_019022515.1. Lineage (NCBI taxonomy): Eukaryota > Viridiplantae > Streptophyta > Magnoliopsida > Fagales > Fagaceae > Quercus > Quercus aquifolioides. Next base: position 1,803,722 of record CM032325.1, on the reverse strand, counting down.
AAAAACATTGAAAAATTTCAAAAAGAAAAAAATATTTTATTTTATGTCTTGTTTTATTTGTTTTGAGGATTACATGAGTTATGATATCTGTCTATTGATTTAGAATATGCTTGACATTGTGGAGAAACTTGAATAGTTTGTGCTAAGCTATTTCTGATTTTGTGTGAGTATGTACTAGTTTGTACATGTACTCAAGGGTTAATTAAGAAATTGATATTTCTTGTTTGTGTACCCTCTATAGCTTAGTTTAGCACTATCATGCATAACTTTGCATTGCTCATCTAGCACAATGTGTGCTTTTTGTTTTTGGTCATAATTTTTTTTTAAACCAAAAAGATTTTTGTGTTTTGTATTACATATCATGGATTTGAAATCAAGGTTGGCCACCTTATATTTACATAACAAGTTTATGTACCTTGTTTAGCTTTGATGAGCTTCTTTATTGCACTTTACTAGTTGAAACTTTGTAGTGCATGTTGTGTGGGAAAGATGTTTATGGTGTTTATCACTTTGTCTTAATCTTGAAGTCACATGATATTTGACTGTCGGACTTGATCCTTTTGAGAAAGACATAAATAACCATCTCACCACTGTTCACTAGCCAATCATGAACACCTTAGTGCATATCATAAGATTCTGTGCTCGAGAAAGTGTAGCACATGCACAAAAAGAACATAACGTGTAGCCTCGGTTTAATTGCTAAATGCTTAAAATTGGTGTGTACCATTAGGCTTGATGCCAATTCACTTAATTAAAACTGGTGTGTACTATTAGGCTTGATGCCAATTCACAAAATTAAGAGGCAAAATACAAGAAACTTACATAATTGTAAGCTTATGTTCTAGGAGATGTGGGAGTTATAAGATGTAACTCTTTAGGTGATAGTCTCTTTTAAATTCTATGTGATGAATTTTGTAGACTTTATGATTGATTGCTATTCACATATCACCTCACATGTATCTCAAGCTTTTGCTAGTTGCACACACTACACAAGTTACTCTTTGCTAAACTTGGTACATTATATTGTGTGTGATTTTGTTGTGGCCATCCAAGATTAAAAGTTCCTTAATTTTAATGCAAAATGTGTATAATGTTTGCGCTTTGAGGTCAAATTGATTGAAAATCTTGATTTTGGAAGATCTGGGTTAAATTCAAGTGTTTTTGAAAAACTTTTCGTCTCATACTCATGCATTTTTTTATAAAACAATGTGTTTTGAGGAGTTTCTGCATTAAAATGCTCTGTTTTTCAAAAATCTGATTTTTCCAGACTTTCGATCGATCGAACCTGTTTTTCGATCAATCGAAATTGCGATTAAAATTTTTGGTTTGAGTCTACCTGACTCGATTGATGTTCGATCGATTCTCGATCAATCGAAACTGAAAAATTTTCAGTTTCTATGTTTTTGACCAAAATTTTTTTCATGCATCTTTTATGTTTATGATTCACATGCATTGCATTGATTTCTGTATCCATCTTGCAGTTTTACAGTCATATCTCTCATTGTTTTCACACATAACATGCATACACTTTGCTACATTGGGTACTCAACTTGATCACAAAATTGATTGATTAATTTTTGAGCTATGTACTTTCTAGTATATGCCTTTTTTTATGTGTGAACTGTAGAAAATATTTTTCTTAAGAGATATGATGGATAATCAATGTGCAAATATTTTCTCTACTCATGCAACTGTTTATGGGTCACATAATGCCATGTTTGCATTTTATTGAAAGAGATAATATTTCTTCTTCATGTGTATCCTCACCTTAGTTTTTAACTTTGGTTTGTGTGTTTTTAACTTTGGTCCTGCTGGTGAGGATGCTCCTGATCCTGTTGGTGATGCTGCTGCTGCTGCTGATTACCCCCCCCCTCCTTTATTTTTCCCCAAAACTGTTTTTCCCAAAACTTGTTTTGTTTTTCCTATTTTTATAGGGGGAGAAGCTTATTTTTAACCTTTGTTGTTCATAGGGGGAGATGTCTCTATTTTTTATATAGAGTTGAATTGTTTTGTATCCCCTTGATTCTCTATTTTCTCTTATCCTTTATTGCGTATGTTGACTGTTTACTCTTTGTATGAATTGTCTTTGTCAATACGTGACAAAAAGGGGGAGAAATTATTGATTTATGGGAATCAAGTTTGTCTTGTTTAGGGGGAGTTGAAATTATTTTTGAAATGGGAGAATATAAATAAAACCTTGTTTTTGATGTATCTAACTTAGGGGGAGAGTTAGTTTGCATATTTGTTGATTTACTGTTTTTCTGTCACACATGCGTTTATGCGTTTTGTTTAGTGTTTCAGGAAATATACAGGTTGATTCAATTGAGTTGCTATCTACACTTGCAACTGATGGATAGAAGTTAGGTTGGATTTGTTGTTATGAGCATTATTTTTGTAATAGGCTTTTACTTTGAAAACTTTGAGCTTTTAGTTTGTGTTTTGTCACGGATTGCCAAAGGGGGAGTTTGTTAGGTTCTAAAGATTTAGGATTTTATGTATTTAGAACTCTAATGTGTAATGTTGGCAAACCATGGTCAAAACAATATATTTAGTCTTGTTTAGACTTGCTCAAAGTTGGGTTTTTTTATGTAAAGTTGGAATCGAGTTGCTGCAGAAGTATTAGTGACTTTCGGCCTGGTTCGATCGATCAGAAATTAGACTCGATCGATCGAAAGTCACTTATCAGCAAAATCAGCAAACGTAAAAAGTCCATAACTTATTCGTTTGAAACCCAAATCGCGAGCCGTTTTTTCCAGTATTTAATGGACATCATAAGCTAACCCTAGGGAGGGTTTTCAGAGCTTTTTAGAGAGATTAGAGTGCCTCTTGTGCCTCTTTGGTATTTTAGGGTTTTGTACCCAAACCTCTCTAAGGTTGTTGCTCATATTGCTGTTTTGTGTAAATCTCTTGTGAGATCTTTGATGAGCTTTCCTTTACACAAAGCTTAGGGTTTCCAAGATTCAAGACTATGTCAAGAACTTGGTGATCATTCAGTTGCAGATTCAAGAACTTAAAGATACACAAGCGGGGGTGCTTGTACTTGATTGAAGAGGGGGGAATGTGCAGAATAATCATGGGTAAGAGGAGTATTTGGTTAGTTAGACAACGCGCGAAACTATAAAGGAAACTAGGCATCTCGAGTTTTAGAAAATCGAGATCCATTTACATAAATCTTGAGTTTTAGAAACTCGAGTTCCATGCAAAAAAATTTTTAGTTTTATCGCCCCTATAGTGGCGTTTTTAAGTCTTATAGTGACGTTTTAAAGCCCTATAGTGGCGTTTTTCTGCTAAATTTTTTTATAACTCCATTTTTAAGCCCTATAGCGGCGTTTTCCGAACTCGAGTTTTTAAAACTTGATTTTCACTTGGATTTTTTTTACAAATCAAGCCTCAAAAACTTGATTTTTATCTTGGAACTCGAGTTTTAGACACTCGAGATGCTAGTTTTCAAAAAAATTTTGCAACGTGACAACTAACTAAATTTTTTAATATTTATTGTTATTTAGAAAAAAAATTCGATTGAAGAGTCCAAGAAAGAAGGAGTCCGTGGATTCGGAGCTTGCACGTGGTCGTGTTAGTAAGTTCTACTGGTGGGTAGCATTAGGAAGTCAAGCGGGGAGCTTGTAGTCCTTTTGTATGAACTTCGATTCTTTCATAGTGGATTTAGGTTTGCCTTGAGGATCGGTGGGTCAAATCCTCCCCAGGTTTTTACCGTGTGGTTTCCTAGGTGATCATATCATTGTGTCTTTTATTATTCCGCTGCTTTATACTTTTGGTATGATTATTTGATTGTTTTAACCTAGAATTGCATAATTTGACTAAGTAACAACTTGGCTAATTAACTAGGCTAACCAATCTGGTTGTTTTAAGGGGTCTAAATTTCCATCAGTTTTGTTTTTTATCTTTCTTTTATGTTTCAGTTTTGTGTGAGTAAAAAATCCAAAACCACATAAAAAGTGAAAAATTCAAAAAGTTTGATCGTATATGTTTGTGCACATATCTCAAGTGAGTTTGGCCTTGTGCCTTCGTACAAATGGCTTAGTGCATTTATGAGCTTAGCTTGTTTTGTATGCACATCTATCTTTGTGGGAAAAATCTTGACATCTCTGTGTGATTGTTGTAAATCGATCTTCAAGCTTGTCATGAATGATTAGTCAATAGTCAGGTTGGTTTTTGAAAGTTCAAATAGTGTGTAAAACACTATGAATGTTTAGACCCCCAAATACAAAATTATCAATTCAAGCTTAAATTTAAACAATATATGTGTGGAAAATGAACACAAGCTAATAACAGAATTAATAAACAATCTAAACCAATTAAAATCACATCCACAGCAAAAATTAAAAGGTAAAGATTAAGGGAAGAGAGATGCAAACACAAGGACAACACAACGATGTATTATCGAAGAGGAAACCGAAACCCTCGACGTAAAACCTCTCCGCTACACTCCAAGCGGTAAATAATTCACTAAAAATTGTAGTTGGGATACATGAACAACAATAGTCTTTCCAAGCCTAATCTACCCAGTGTACCTAAGCCCTCCAAGCTTCTTGCTCCAACGAGGTTACGCTGAACCTATTTTTTCTTTAGCTTACCGGATTCCGCTATAGCCCATAGCATCAACCAATATGAATTGGTCCCTTCTTAACTGCTTCCCAAACCACCAAACAGTCTTCTCACAGATATGGGTATCGTGAGAAAAGGTTTTGGTAATGTACCTCTCAAGGATGTAATAATGGAGAGGAAGAGAGTAGAGGAATTTGAAGAGTTTCTTTGTGAAGATTGGGGATGAGTCAATCTTGTTTTTCTCTAGTGTTTCTCTCTCAAAATTCTCTCTAGAAGCTCTCTACATTTCGTGGGTTTAAGGGGTATTTATATTGGGGTGAGAAAGGAATGCAAAGAGTTAGGTTTTTCAAAACAGAGCTGGTTGGCTGTTTGGCCTTGCGACTTGGCTGAGTCGTTGTTAGGGTTTGTGCCTTAAAATCCAATTTATTGGCATATCATGAATAATTAAGTTGTTTAATTATATAAGACTATTTATGAACTAATGAGACATTATCTTAGTCCATGAGATGCATAGTATGTGATTTATGTGAAAAGTCACAGAAGATATAAATCACAAGTTCTTTGTAAACTCAGAATTTTAGTTCGTAGTCGGTGATGAAATTGGGCATTTCATCTGCGAAGACTATAACATATCAATTAAGATGATTTGTCTTGATCATGAAAGTGGAGACTTCTAATTGGTATGTTGATATGTTTTAAGAGTTAAGACATATTGAACTGGACCGCTGTGAGATTTATTATTCTCCTAATGACTGTCAAATGAATAATAAAGCTCACGATTTCTATTTACATCAACTCTAAATCCTGAGAGAATAATGGACCTGATCATGAGATGTAGGTTGCTTTGATATATCAGGAGTGAGATCTATAAGTTATGGTCAAAACCTCAGTATGTTGGGCAACCGCATTTAGTGTTGATGGAACATATATTCTCAATATGGAATTCATAATCTCTTAACGGAGATATAAAATATTCCCTTGAGATAAGTTTAATGAGTTTGGTTATTCAGAGTGTTGGGCCCAACCACTTTAGTAAAGAGTTACTAAAGTATATATTTATGGAATTGGATTTCATAAATATATTATGAATAACATAAAGGATTAAACCGGGTACTCAAGGATTAAGATGTAGTAATCTTCAAAGTGACAGTCAATATTAATGACTTTGTATTACTACGAATATTTTAATGAAAGGGTTGCATGTATAATAAAGTCTTGGGATATAATTTATAGATAAGGCCTAGAGTGCAATTATATTCTTATAGTGGTATTGAATATAATTAATAGTAACTTTGGACTTGTCAAGAGTTGACGGAAAAGCCCAAGGCCCATTGGAGCTAGTGTCTTATTGGTCCCTTTGGTCCCATCTCAAGCCACAAACTAAAACCCAATTGGGTAGGCCCAAAAGGCTAACCCAATTAGAAATCAGTCATTATTTAATAAGTGTTATTAAATAAAGAAACTATGAGAATGGTTTAACGTACGTAAGATGAAAAGAAAAAGAAATCAATTTTTCTCCATAAGGAGAAGAAGACAGATTTTTCTTTGAGAGTCTATGTACAAAAGGACTGATTGAGAGACCACACATCTTGGGCTCCATGTGGAATTGAGATGAAGATTAAAGGTATTCTCAAGTCAAGGTTTTGAAATTTACTGCATCAAGGTACGCTTTCTATTCTTTGATTCTAAAATTCATGGTTACATGTTTATCTTTCATGATTGAAGTAGATCCGTGTTCTTTTTGTTGCTTCCGCTGCGTGTGTTTTTGTATGAGATACAAAAACCAGATATTTCCAACAGTCGTGAGTTCAAGCTGCGAGCTAACAGAACGGCCAGGCTGGACTTTTTATTCTGTAGTGCTCTAGCTGGCGCGACTGTTCATCTTCTCGCACGCTTCACTCGTGTGCTGAATTTGGCGGCTTGCCAGTCGCAAGTCACCCGCGAGTCCTAGCCGCGAAGCCCTGCATTCTTGCACTTTCTTGAGCATTTCTTCACACTCTCTCACTCACTACCCTTACATGAATCCCACCTAAATGCATGGTTTCTAAGTGCTGAAATACAAGCAAATTGACACGGAATAAAGCCAACAAGATGGTTGATTAAATTCAACCTTACAGTTTTGATATATGCGTAGACTTGTGCCTATATATCTTCCCACTCTTTTATATATTTTTTTGCTAAAAGAGCTCAACAAATGTAAATCTCAAAATGAAAGGAGATAATGAACTGCAAAAGCCGTCGCACATACTAGTATTTGTCTAGGGAAAAGGGAAAGCGACTTTTATGAAAATGTATGATGCCCAAAAGCCAAAGGCTTGTTCATCAAATTGAAATATAAAAAATTTCAGGCATCAATCTCAAAAAGAGATGTAAAGATAAAAAATGATCAAATGTTATGAATTGTAAAGAAGCCAAATGAAAAATTTCAAAGATATATAATCATTTTCTTGTGGGAGGTCATATATGTTCATTTCTATAATTGAGATAGATCACTTGACTTAGTACTAGTTGTGTATGACTTAATTGAATTGATCATTGAAACTTCACTCTAGACTAAGGATTATTCCACATTTGATCACACACACAACACACATGCTTAATATTCAATGAATGCCTTATTCATTTGTTCGATTGTACTTGTTTAAATGTGATGTGTGTGTGCTCAACTATATATGGATCAATCCAAAAAGATTTTTGATCATTTTATATGTATTTGGAAGTGATTTTTATCACTCTTTATGTTCATGTTTAGTGCTTACATTGTTTTTCATTGTTTAAACATGTTCTGTGTTGAAAAACAGGTGTTAGAGTTTTTCGCGATTGACTCGCCAATCGGGAAATTTTTCGCGACTCACCTCGCGACTCACCAGTCACGAAACCTTAGTCGCAAGTTCATCTAGAAGCTTTCGAGACTCATCTCGTGACTCGCGAAAATTTTCGCGACTCACCCAGTCGCGAAACGCCCAGAAATAGCTTTTTAAAGGGCTTTTCATGGGAAACCTGTTTTAAACCTCTCCCATCCTCTCTTAAACCCCTCTTTCACTATTTTTACATCAAAACCTAATCAATTTGAATGGTTTTTCATTCCATTAACATCTCTAAGGTAATTATAAACTCTTTTGATTGTTTTGAATCCTTGGATTATGTTTTGGAAAGTTTTGTACTCTTAGTTGGGATTTTCATCATAGGGGTTGGGAAAACTTATTTTTTTGTCAAATTTTTGTATGAGATTGGTTTCTTTTGATGATTTGCTTTGGAAGTTGGCCTCTTGTGGCAAAAAGAACATGTATTAAGGGTGGATTTAATGATGTTCATGCATTGTTTCACATTGTTGTTCATAGTGTGCACGTTAGGTGTTTGATAAAATGTCTCTTAGGCATTTTCTTGCTTGTTTGGACTCCGATGAGTACCAAACTTTGGGGTTTCTCATGTTTTCTCATTAGGAACATGTTTGTTTCATTGGTTGTGTATTTAACACACCTTGCCCCACAAGTGCATTTTCCATGCATTGCACATTGCCATCTCTTGCACAAACCTTTGCTACCCTTGTCAAGCATTGGTCTATCCGTTGTTTCTTCATCCTAGCATGTCATGTTTACCTTATGCTTTGTAGCATTTTGTTTCGTCTTTGGTTTGAGCTTCATTTTCTCATTCATCTCGCACCCCTCATGCATCTTTATCATTGTTCTTACCTTCATCTCTTGCCCTTGTTTCTCCTTAACCCTTTGCCTATTTGTGACAAAAAAGGGGAGAGTATACTCTAGAGTAGTATACCGGAGAGTTTTGTCATTTTTATATGACTCTTGTGCACATTCTTAGAGGGAGAAATTCTATTTCTTGTGCACATTTGTAAGGGGAGAGTTTTTCCATAGGGGAGATGCATATACCAAAGGGGAGAGGACATTTTGTTAATAAGAAAATTACTTTATGGTGCTTTGAGTTATGTTTAGTAACTATGCTTTGTTGTTCTCACTGCATCGTGTTTATGTGTTGGTCATGCATTCATCCTTATGCTATTCTCCTTCATTGAATGCATGTTCGGATGATTATTTGCTTTGTTATGTGATCATTGTAGTCATTTCTATATGACTATGTTTATGTATGATCAAGTTGCTCACGTGTTTCACATCATGTTTTCTTGATCGCAATTTACTTGTTACATTATACTTGTCTTTTTATTACTTGTTTTACCTTGAGGGTCTAATGTGTTATGTGCAAGTGTTTCAAGTTACAGGTATATATGTTCCAAGTTCATCACAGCTCCTATGATTCATGATAGAGAGAGTGTAATGATAGGGGGAGAAAGAGCTTGATCAAAGGGGGAGTATTGAAGCTGAAGAGCTTAATATTTTGTGCTTTGTATTATCATATATCAGGGTCTGTGTTGTATTTTTAAAATATGCTTTATTTTGTACCCATGCTTTGTAGCTTAGTACTTGTTGCTAAATGTTATGCATTTTCTTTAAGTACATCACTCTTGTGCCCTTGTTGGATTTTATATCCTTAATACAATTACCTTGTGTTGTTGTATTGGTTAAGTGTTGGACATGCAAATGATACTTTGCATTGAGATTATTAGCTTGCATGTCCGGATGTTCATTCCTTGTGTGAATGAGCATTGTGGTCACTATTTATAGTGATTGTTACTTTTTGGTCAAGTCATGCTTTATTGCCTTAATCTATTTTGCTTGATTGCATTGTGCTTGCTCCATATGCATTACAAGTTTTCTACATACAATAATCATATTGTGTTGTTGTTTTTCAGGAGTTACTCGTTCTTATGGTTCAAGAGCTACACAGATTCAAGAGTTAGGTGTGAGCAAGTTATGTTCAACTGTTCCCAACTCACATGTTAAGTCTAGAGTTTGTTTTAGGGTTTTGTCATGTGTAAGGTTGAATTTAATCAATCATCTTGTTGGTTTTATTCCGTGCCAAATTTGCTTGTATTTTAGCATTTAGTAACCCTGTATTTAGGTGGGAATCTTGTAAGGGTAGTGAGTGAGAGAGTGTGAAGAAATGCTCAAGATTGTGCAAAGAAATAGGGACTCGCGACTGGATCTCGCGGGTGGCTTGCGGCTTGCAAGTCGCCAGAAGTTGCACACGTGCCAAGCATGCCAGAAGCTGAAGAGTCACGCCAGCTGTTGCACTACAGGACAAAAGTCCCAGGCTAGCCAGGCCGTTAGCTCGCGGCTTGAACTCGCGACTCAACCCAGTCGCGAGGTCAAGTCGCCAGAACACCCTGTTTGGGAAAAACTGACTCTTCGCATTCCATTCTCACCCTAGTATAAATACCCCTTATTCCCACGAAATGTAGAGAGCTTCCAGAGAGAATTTTGAGAGAAAAACCCTAGAGAAAACAAGATTGCCTCATCCACAATCTTCACCTAAGAGACTCTTCAAATTCCTCTACTCTCTTCATCTCCATTGATACATCCTTGAGAGGTTCTTGACCAAATCCTTTTCTCACCATACCCACGACTGTGAGAAGATTCTTTTGGTGCTATGGTTTATGCTATGGTTTATAGCGAAATCCAGAAAGCTAGAAAAGAAAAAGGTTCGGCGTAACCTCGTTGGAGCAAGAAGCTTGGAGGGCTTAGGTACCTGGGTAGATTAGGCTTGGAGGGTCTATTGTTGTTCATGTATCCCAACTACATTTTCTAGTGGATTATTGACCGCTTGGAGGGCGGCGGAGAGGTTTTACGCCGAGGGCTTCGGTTTCCTCTTCGATAACACATCATGTGTTGTCCTTGTGTTTGCATCTCTCTTCCCTTTATCTTTACTATTTAATTACTACTGTGATTGTGATTATTTATGGTTTAGATTGTTTATCAATTCTATGTTTGGTTTATGTTCATGTTTTGTACATTAATTGTTTGATAATAAGCTTGAATTGGTATTTTGTTGTTTGGGGGTCTAAACGTTCATAGTGTTTTCAACGCTATTTGAACTTTCAATTGGTATCAGAGCGGGTGCACTTGTTGTGGTTTAAACACCCTAGTGCGATCCTTGACCCCACTTTGAGATGGATAGGTCTCAATCTCTAAATGTGCCACAACTTTTTGATGGTAATAATTATGCATTTTGGAAAGTCCGAATGAGGGTATTTTTGTATTCTATTGAGGATGTTGTGTGGGATGCAGTTGAAGTGGGTTGGACTAAGCCGGAGGCTGCCAAATCCACTTAGGATAAGGCAGCTCTTGCGGCGGCTAATGCTAATAGTAAAATCTTGAATGCTATTTTCTGTGGTGTCTCTCTAGAAGAATTTCACAGGATTTCACATATCACTATTGCTAAGGAAGCATGGGAGATTCTGGAGGCTACTTATGAAGGAACAAAGAAAGTGAAAGACACCAAACTACAGATGTTGACCACTCGCTTTGAGGAGCTCAAGATGAGCGAGGATGAGTCCTTTGACTCTTTTTATAGCAAGTTGAACGAGGTGGTCGTCGGCAAATTTAATTTAGGAGAAAAGACGGAGGATTCTAAAATTGTAAGAAAGATCCTTCGATCACTGCTGGAAAGCTTTCGTGCCAAAGTAACAGCTATTGAAGAAAGCAAAGATCTTGACGACATTAAAGTTCAAGAGCTGGTTGGTTCTTTGCAGACATATGAATTGTTACTGCCTACGCAAAAGAAGAGCAAATCTCTCGCTCTTAAGAGAATTGATGAGAGGGTAGTATCTCATGATTCTTCGGAAGAAGATGCTGTAGATAAAGATGTGGCGTACCTTGTGAAAAACTTCTGAAAGTTCTTAAAACTTAAGAACAATGGGAAACCTGGTGACAAAGGGAAATTTCAGAATTTCAGGAAGGAGAAAAGGGAATTCAGAAGGAAGGATGGTAGAGAACCCCAATCTTCACAGGGAATCACGTGCCTTGAATGCAACGGACACGGACACTTCAAGAAAGAATATCCTAACTATTTGAAATCAAAGGGGAAGGTCTATGCCACTACTCTAAGTGACTCAGACTCATCAAATTCTGATTCAGAGGAAAGCTGTGACGGAGAAGGAAACTACTCTGCATTCATGACCATTGCACATGTGGAATCCTCAGATGATTTAGGTACACTTGTGAAGGAGCTTGGTGAGCACTCTGATTTGGAGTCTATTAGAATAGTTGAGGAGTCTGAAGATGAGGAAGTTGGAGAAGAAGTGGGACTGCAAGAGACTTACAATTCCCTCCTTGAGAAGACCAGTGAATATGCTAAGGTGGCTAACGCAGCCATTAAGAAGATGAAGAGGGCCGAAGAAGATTACAGAACTCTTCTAGTGCAATACAAGGAGACCAAATGTGAAGTGGAGAAAATGAATGGAGAGCTATTAGAAGCTTACTCAAAAATTCGATTCCTTGAGCATGAAGCGCTTCAAGCAAATGCTAAGATAGACCATATCTCCTCCAAGAAACTCAATGAAATGCTTGCTCATCAAAAATTAGTCTCGAACAAGTCCGGAGTGGGATATACCGGAGGAAGTAGCTCATCGGCCAATGTCACTAGAGAAGTGAGGTTTGTGAAGGCCAAAGAGCCAATTGTGGAAGAGTCTATTCCTGATAAGGTTAAGACTAAAAAGAAGAAGAATATGGCTGATCAATGGGTGTTCAATACAGTCCGTAATCCATCAAAAGCCAGACATGAAGCTAGAGGAAGATCACTTCCAAGATTACAACGGGGTCTTAGAACAAACCATATTTGTCACTATTGCGGATTGCAAGGACATACCAGACCCAACTGTCATAAGCTGAGAGCTTTAAACAATGCAAGCGCTTCTCGATCACGAGGAAGAAGAAATGACAAGAGGTCGTGGGGTGGTGAGCAACCAAGAAGTCAAAACCGTGATCCTGGAATGATGGACATGATGAAGATGATTGGTGCCTTCACAAATTGCTTGGAAAGCTTCACAAAGAGGTTTGACAGTCCTAACTTTCATACCCATTCCATCAAGGATATCACCCCAAACGCACATGATGTGTGGGTGACGAAGGGTACTCATGCATAAGCATCATAACATGTCCATGCATCAATTCTTCCTATGCCTTGTGTTTATGTTTGGTTTTATGCTTTTTGCTTCTGAATGGTAAATTATTGGTTGTTTATTTGTTTTGTTTTAAAAATGTTTTTACATTTTTTTTATCAACCTTTTCTTTCTTTTGTGTCAAAAATCCAAAAACACATAAAAAGTAGAAAATCCTAAAAAGTTTGATCGGCTTTGTTAAGTGTTGTCTCAAAGCATGTTTTGCCTTGTACCTTTGTACTAATGGCTGTGTGCATCTACGAGCTTAGCTTGTCTCATATGCACTCATATCTTTGTGGGAAAACTCTTGAAATCTATGTGTTTGCTGTAAATAGATCTTCAACCTTGTCAAGAATAATTAGTGAATGGTTTTTTTGATCTTGAGACATGCATAGACTTGTGCCTATATATCTTCCCACTTTTATTTTTATTGCTTTTATTAAAGAGCTCACCAAATGTAAATCTCCAAATGAAAAGAGTTATTGAGCTGCAAAAACCTGTCGCACATACTAGTATTTGACTAGGAAAAAGGGAAAGTGACCATAATATATTGTATGATGCCCAAAAATCCAAATGCTATATCATCAAAATTGAAATATTGAAAATTTCAGGCATCGATCTCACAATGAGATATGTTGTTTCAAAAAGATCAAATGTTATGATGCATATGAAGCCAAATGAAAAGCTTCAAAGAAATGTTCTCAAGTTTTCTGTGGGAGGTCATATATGCATATTTCTATAAATGAGATAGATCACATTATCTAGTGCAAGTTGTGTATGCCTTGATTGAATTGATCATTGAAGCTACACATTAGACTAAGGACTATCTCACCTTTGATATTCACACACAACACACAAGGTTTTGTTCAATGAATGCCATATTCATTTGCGTGATTGTACCTGTTTAAGTCTAGAGTTTGTTTTAAGGTTTTGACATGGAATAGCCAAAGGGGGAGATTGTAAGGTTGAATTTAATCAACCATCTTGTTGGCTTTATTCCGTGCCAAATTTGCTTGTATTTTAGCAATTAGTAACCTTGTATTTAGGTGGAAATCTTGTAAGGGTAGTGAGTGAGAGAGTGTGAAGAAATGCTCAAGATTGTACAAAGAAACAGTGACTCGTGACTAGATCTCGTGGGTGGTTCGCAGCTTCCAAGTCGCCAGAAGTTGCACATGTGCAAAGCATGCCAGAAGCTGAAGAGTCACGCCAGCTGTTGCACTACAGGACAAAAGTCCTAAGCTGGCCAGGCCGTTAGCTCGTGGCTTGAACTCGCGACTCAACCCAGTCGCGAGGTCAAGTCGCTAGAATGCCCTGTTTGGGAAAAACTGACTCTTCGCATTCCATTCTCACCCTAGTATAAATACCCCTTATTTCCACGAAATGTAGAGAGCTTACAGAGAGAATTTTGAGAGAGAAACCTTAGAGAAAAACAAGATTGCCTTATCCATAATCTTCACCTAAGAGACTTTTCAAATTCCTCTACTCTCTTCCTCTCTATTGATAAATCCTTGAGAGGTTCTTGACCAAATCCTTTTCTCACCATACCCACGACTGTGAGAAGGTTCATTTGGTGCTAAGGGAAACAGTTTGGAAGGATCTAATGATTATTGGTTGATGCTATGGTTTATAGCGGAATCTGGTAAGCTAGAAAAGAAAAAGGTTTGGCGCAACCTTGTTGGAGCAAGAAGCTTGGAGGGCTTAGGTACCTGGGTAGATTAGGCTTGGAGGGTCTATTGATGTTCATGTATCCCAACTACATTTTCTAGTGGATTATTGGCCGCTTGGAGGGCGGTGGAGAGGTTTTACGCCGAGAGCTTCGGTTTCCTCTTCGATAACACATCGTGTGTTGTCTTTGTGTTTGCATCTCTCTTCCCTTTATCTTTACCATTTAATTACTGCTGTGATTGTGATTATTTATGGTTTAGATTGTTTATCAATTCTGTGTTTGGCTTATGTTCATGTTCCGCACATTAATTGTTTGATAATAAGCTTGAATTGGTATTTTGTTGTTTGGGGGTCTAAACGTTCATAGTGTTTTCAACGCTAGTTAAACTTTCATCATGGAATAGCCAAAGGGGGAGATTGTAAGGTTGAATTTAATTAACCAATTTGTTGGATTTATTCCATGCCAATTTGCTTGTAATTTAGCATTTAGAAACCATGTACTTAGGTGAAAATCATGTAAGGGTAGTGTGCCAGAGAGTGTGAAGAAAAGCTCAAGAGTGTGCAACTCAGTAGGCCCTCACGATTGGATCTCGCGACTGGCTCAGGTTGCAAGTCGCCAAAAGAGGCACACATGTGAAGCATGTAGAAGAGCTGAAGACTCACGCCAGCTATTGCACTACAGGACAAAACTTCCAGCTGGCCAGGCCGTTATCTCGTGACTCAGACTCGCGACTCAGTCAAGTCGAGAGGCGAAGTCGCCAGTTCACTCTGTTTAGGAAAAACTGACCTTTCGCATTCCAAATACACACCAGTATAAATACCCCTTATACCCACGTATTGTAGAGAGCTTCCAGAGAGAATTTAGAGAGAAAAACCCTAAAGAATAACAAGATTGACTCATCCGCAATCTTCATCCTTGTTTCTCCAAATTCCTCTACTCTCACCCTCTCCATTGTTACATCTTTGAGAGGTACATTTAGCCAAATCCTTTTCTCACCATATCCATATCTGTGAGAAGGTTATTTGGTGCTTGGGAAACAGTTAGGAAGGGACCAACCTCGTTGGAGCAAGAAGCTTGGAGGGCTTAGGTACACTAGGTAGATTAGGCTTGGAGGGTCTTTGGCTATTTATGTATCCCGACTTGATTCTCTAGTGGATTATTGACCACTTGGAGGGCAGTGGAGAGGTTTTACGTCGAGAACTTCGGTTTTCTCTTCGATAACACATCGCTGTATTGTCTTTGTGTTTGCATCTCTCTTCCCTTAATCTTTTCCATTTAATTTCTGCTGTGGATGTGATTTTATTTGGTTTAGATTATGTTATCAATTTTGTTTTAGCTTATTTACATTTTTTGCACGTACATCGCTTGTTAATAAGCTTGAATTTGTAATTTGTAATTTAGGGGACTAAACATTCAAGGTGTTTTACACACATATTTTAACATTCAAATTATATGTGAAATCAGTGGTTCAACCATTGTGAACGGTTTTAGACCCTTTAAAACAACCAGATTGGTTAGTCTAGTTAATTAGCCAAGTTGTTACTTAGTCAAATTAAGCAATTCTAGGTTAAAGCAATCAAATAATCATATCAAACATATAAAGCAGCGGAATAATAAATAACACAAGATATGATCACCCAGGAAACCACACGGTAAAAACCTGTGAAGGATTTGACCCACCGATCCTCAAGGCAAACCTGAATTCACTATGAAAGAATCGAAGTTCATACAGAAGGACTACAAGCTCCCCGCTCGACTTCCTAATGCTACCCACTAGTAGAACTTACTGACACGACCACGTGCAAGCTCCGAATCCACGGACTCCTTCTTTCTTGAATTCTTCAATCAGCTACAAGCACCCACGCTTGATATTCTTTAAGCTTCAATGGTAGCAACCGAGTTGATCATCAAGATGTTGAAGTAATCTCTATCTTGAAAACCCTAAGCTTTGTGTAAAGGAAAGCTCCTCTAGATCTCACAAGAGATTTACACAAAACAGCAATGTATGAGCAACAATACAACTGGAGCAACTCTAAAAACGTGGCTAGGGTTTTTCTTTATATACCTAGGGTAAAAACAGAAAAACCAAAACGTTTAATGAGTTAGGGCTGAGCTGGAATATTCTGTAGAAAAACATTCTGCCCGAGATTCGATCGATCGAGCCAGGCCGAAATGCACCAATGCATCTGCAGCCACTCGATTCCAACTTTACATGAAAGACCCAACTTTGAGCAAGTCTAAACAAGACTAAATAACCTGTTTTGATCATGGTTTGCCAACAATACAAATTAGAGTTCTAAATACATAAAATCCTAAATCTTTAGAACCTAACAAACTCCCCTTTTGGCAATCCGTGACAAAACACAAACTAAAAGCTCAAAGTTTACAATTTAAAAAGCCCTTTACAAAAATAATGCTCATAACAACAAATCCAATCTTAACTACTATCCATCAGTTGCAAGTGTAGACAGCAGCTTAATTGAATCAACCTGTATATTCCTGAAATACTCAACAAACGCATAAACGCATGTGTGACAGAAAATAGTATATAAACAGGTATAACATTCTTGTATGATTCACACAACACATAATAAAGAAATATATCATGAATAACTCATAGAATATAAATCAATAGACAGTGAATCCAAACAAACAAGAATCAAATAAAAAATCATGTATATCAATCAATGTTACTCCCCCTAACATGAATATCCCAAAAATGATATACAAGGTGAAGCGCCTAAATACAATCTACTCCACAAAACAAATAAAAATCTCCCTAACTACAAAAATCTCCTCTACAAACTCTACTCCCCCTTTTTGTGACGGAATGCCAAAGGGCAATCACAATCCATCATCAAAAGGAGGTGGTGAGGGTGAACGCAGACGCGCTAGATCAGCTCGCAAAGCTCGGATCTCATCAAAAAGGTCCACCAAAAGCTGACCATGAGTCGCCTGAACGGTCATGACAGTCTCCAAAGTACGACGGATATCAAAGTCATCCGATGGAGGTGGAGGAACAGCAGCAGCAGCAGCAGCATTAGGATCAGGAACAGCCTCACCAGCAGGACCTGTAGAAGAAGAGGGAGGAGGTGCGGACCCAAAAGGCTCAGACCTAGGGTGTTTAGAGCCAGCTCGAAGGTGAGCAGCCCTCTGTCTAAGAAAAGACGCACCTAAGGGACCGATGACATGCACAAGCTCCGAGGAAGGGAAATCCTCTAAACCTAAATAAAGAAGAATCCTATGGATGAAAATAGGATGAACTAGTGCATGAGCAGAAGATGAACTCCTATACACTTCGTTCAAAGAACGAAGGAACAAGTGGGGAAAACTGATAGAAGCATCAGTGACAAGAGCGTACAAAAATACACACCGCTCGAGAGGAATGGTGTGAAGATGAGAAATGGGCCAGATGGAGTGACAAGCTATCCTAAAGAAAAGATAGCGAAGCTCAGAAAGCTCAGCAGTGGTGAACCGAAGATCAGAACCCCACTGGATAGTAGACCCAGTGATGTAAGACATAACATCACTCAAAACTGGAGACTCATCATATGGATAGACAGGGTGCTGTACCAAAGGTACCCCTAGAGCATCAGCCACTACCTTAGGAGTAATGGAGTACTCTACGCCTCGTATCTAACTCTTTACTAAAGTGTTGGAATCATAGATGCGGATAGAGATGTTCGAGTAGAACTCTCTAATCAAGGTAGGAGGTGGAGGAGGATAAAAAATATCCACCAAGGGTAACCAGCCCCGACGCTCAAAATTTGCCCTAATGGCAGGATCAAGCTCATCTAGAAAGACAGAACACTCAGACCAAATTTTCCTCTTAAGATTCAACTTATCATAAACCTCTTGATTTTTCTCACTGGGGAATTTCTCTCGGTCAAAGGGAGGAGGGGATGGGGAAGAGGCAGTGACGGACCTACGAGCTCTAGTTTTCCTAGGCATGATGCTAAGGAAAGGACAGAGACACAGAGAAAACCAAAAAAAACCAAGGGCAGACTACAAGTCAGCACAAAAAAAATATAGAGCAAAAATCTATATGATGCATGAACATTTAAAATGACATGATGCATGTACTAATGCAGTAAACAAAGGTCAAAATTAAGTTCAATTACACAAAATTGGCTTGAGCACAGAGTTTCTAACAAAAACCCCAAAAATTTGAAAACCACTTGAAAAATTTTGAAACACATGGATGAATTAAGCCTTACAAAACATTACACATAGATTATAGTGCCCAATTACATCCAATCAACAAGCCAATTTCATCAATTACAACTCAATTTAACAAAATCCCCAATTCGGAACTTGAACATAAACCCTAGAATTTCAATTTCTCACAAAAACCAAAATTGATCAAATTAAACTATCACAATCAAGCTTATAACATGTCCCCATAAAAACCCATTGATCAATTGCACAAGATTTTGCTTGAAACATCAAAAATCCCAAAAATAGAGAGGTCCGAAAATTTGAGGGAAAATGCATGAAAAATGCATGAAAAATGCAAATAAACTCAAAAAGGAGGGGCAAAAGAGACTTACCGGCTTGAGGAAAGAGAAATCTTGCAAAAAATTTGGAGGAAAACGACAAAAAATCGCTGTAGATCCGTGCCAACTCGGAGAGAGAAAGAAAAGTTTGAAAAACTTTTGAAAAGGTAAGTTGAATCAGTCCAAGAATACTATTTTTAAAAAGCTGATTCACGACTTTCGATTGATCGAAAATTACTTTCGATCGATCGAATCACTCAGAAATTTTATAAAAGAAATTTTAAAATTTTCGATCGATCGAAAAACAGACTAGATCGATCGAAACAAGCAGCGGATCACAGTATTTTCAGAAAAATTCTAGTTTTGAAAATCTCAAACCAATTTTTTTTTAAAAAACTCCTCAAAGCATCGAAATCAATGAACCACAATGCATGAGTATGAGATGAAATGGAATGATTTTTCAAAAACCCAAAATTTGTAATCCCAGTTTCTCCAAAGAAAGTTTCAGCCAGTTCTTCTTTCAATTTCTCAGGCAAAATAATGTTTTGCATAAATCTCAAGATATTTTCAAACTTGGTTGGTCAGACCAAAAACACACACAATAACATGTACAGTGTTTAGCAAAGAGTAACTTGTGTAGTGTGTGCAAACTAGCAAAAGCTTGAGAAACATGTGAGGTGAAATGTGAATAGCAATCAATCACAAAGTCTACAAAATTCATCACATAGAATTTAAAAGAGACTATCACCTAAAGAGTTACATCATATAACTCCCACATCTCCTAGAACATAAGCTTGCAATCATGTAAGTTTCTTGAGTTTAGCCTCTTAATTATGTGAATTGGCATCAAGCCTAATAGTACACACCAATTTTAAGTATTAAGCAGTTAAGCCGAGGCTACACCTTATATTCTTTTTGTACATGTGCTACACTTTCTCGAGCACAAAATCTTATGATATGCACTAAGGTGTTCATGATTGGCTAGTGAACAGTGGTGAGATGGTTATTTATGCCTTTCTCAAAAGGATCTAGTCCGACAGTCAAATAACATGTGACTTCAAGATTAAGACAAAGTGATAAACACCATAAACATCTTTCCCACACAACATGCACTACAAAGTTTCAACTAGTCAAGTGCAATAAATAAGCTCATCAAAGCTAAACAAGGTACATAAGACATGTTATGTGTAATTAAATTGACCAACCTTGTTTTCAAAAACCAAGAAAAATAATGCCAAACACAATTTGCTTTTTCCTTTTTTTTTTTTTTTTTAATTTATTTAAAAGAGAAAACAAATAAATCCTAGAATGAAATGCATGAATGTAATGCAATGCAAATCCTAAAAAAAACACAAATACCAAAGAACAATGGTCACAGAGGATAGAGCAGTGAAGCACAAGGACCATGTCAGAAAGACTCAATTAGGACGAGTCTTTTGCATCCAAAACCTTTTAGATGCAGCACGAGCATTGGAGTTCTTATTCACATTCGAGTGATTTCCAACTCCAAGATTGGAATAAAGGCTCAACGCCTTTACCAATTCACCAATAAGTGCCATAGGATCTTGTGCTTGAGGCACAGGCACCTTTGGTTTGTTTGCTCTCTTAGCAGCTTGAAGCTTGTAACATTTAGGACGAATGTGTCCAGACTTTCCACAATAATGACAAACTCAAGCAGGTTTACCATGCATCTTGTCCTTAGAAAGGGTAGAATCCTTAGGTTTAGACTCTCTCACATCAACCCTAATCTTCCTAGGAGGTGAAACTTCTACAGGTTTGACAATCTCACTCACAGGGGGTTTGACAGTTTCACTCACAACCTCACTCACGGAAGGTTCAGAAGATGAAGAAGGAACAAAATTTGTGGAATGTGGTGCAGAATCAAAGATGCTTTCAACATATCCTAACCCAGATTTATCAGAAGGATACTTTTGAACATTCAGCATGTGATCAAGTTTAGAACTAGCAGATCTAGCAACAGATAAATCATGTTCCAAAGTTTTAACTTTATCAAGCAAAAGCATGTTTTCAGATTTAACATTGTTCAAAAGATCATTAGCATCAAACAGTTTAACAAGCAAAATTTTCTTTTCAAACTCAAGAGATTCAATTTTCTTCTGGCCAAGTTCAACATTCATAGCATCCTTTGCAGTAATTTTGCAAAGTTTATTGTAGGCCTCTTGAAGATCTGCATCCTCAGAGAGTTCCTCATTAGAAAGGTTCTCTTCAACAGATACGCTTTCATTGACTACAGCTGTAGCAGTGAAAGCAATGAAGTTTCCATCCTCATCACATCCGGACTCATCATCAGAAACCTGATTATCATTAAGGGTTACAGCCATAGCTTTACCCTTAGTCCTCAAGAATGTAGGACATTCAAATTTCACATGACTATACCCTTGATAGCCAAAACACTGAGGACCCAATAAATTATTTGAAGATTGACCAACTTTTTCTCTAGGCTTTTCAAAGTTATTCATTTTAGTGGGATCATTCTTCCTAAAATTTCTAGGTTCAGCAGTGTTTGTACCTCTTGCCTTTCTGTTGGTATTCGTAAGAAAGTTTTTAAAGTTCTTGGCAAGGTACGCAATCTCTGTAGCAGAGAGCTGATCATCAAATCCACCACCATCAACATCATCAACTGACTTAAGAGCCATTGATTTGGATTTGTTCACTTTGGGTAGGTCAGACTCATAGGACTGAAGAGATCCTACAAGTTCATCAATAGGGATGGAGTCCACATCCTTGCTTTCAGTAATGGCAGTCACTTTGGGTCTAAAGTCTTCAGTTAAAGATCTAAGAATATTCCTAACAATTTTAGGTTGATCATAGATTTCACCCAAATTAAAAGCAGAATTAACAATGTCATTCAATTTAGCATAGAATTCATCAAAAGTTTCATCCTCAAACATCCTAATGCTTTCAAATCTAGAAGTCAATTGCTGCAGTTTATTGATCTTAACTGCCTTTGTGCCTTCATGCACAGTTTGGAGGATTTTCCAAGCAGTATGAGCAACCTCAACATTTGAGATCCTCTTAAATTCCTTCATAGAAACAGCATTGAAGATGGCATTAATAGCTTTGCTATTGAAGCCTGCTACTTCTTTTTCAGAAGTTTGCCACTCACTCACAGGAGTAGTGGGCTTCTGCCATCCGTATTCAACGGAATTCCACACTCTCTCATCAATAGATTTCAGGAATGCTTTCATCTTTACTTTCCAATAAGCATAGTTGTTCCCATCAAAGTGAGGAGGAACAACAAGAGAGTGTCCATGCTCCATGACAACAGGGGTCAAGGATCAGCTCAGAGATCAAAAAATCTCTAACAAGAGAGCTACCTGCTCTGATACCACTTGAACGGTTTTAGACCCCTTAAAACAACCAGATTGGTTAGCCTAGTTAATTAGCCAAGTTGTTACTTAGTCAAATTATGCAATTCTAGGTTAAAGCAATCAAATAATCATATCAAAAGTATAAAGCAGCGGAATAATAAATAACACAAGATATGATCACCCAGGAAACCACACGGTAAAAACCTGTGGAGGATTTGACCCACCAATCCTCAAGGCAAACCTGAATTCACTATGAAAGAATCAAAGTTCATACAAAAGGACTACAATCTCCCCGCTTGACTTCCTAATGCTACCCACCAGTAGAACTTACTGACACGACCACGTGCAAGCTCCGAATCCACGGACTCCTTCTTTCTTGAATTCTTCAATCAGCTACAAGCACCCACGCTTGATATTCTTTAAGCTTCAATGGTAGCAACCGAGTTGATCATCAAGATGTTGAAGTAATCTCTATCTCGAAAACCCTAAGCTTTGTGTAAAGGAAAGCTCCTCTAGATCTCACAAGAGATTTACACAAAACAGCAATGTATGAGCAACAATACAACTGGAGCAACTCTAAAAACGTGGCTAGGGTTTTTCTTTATATACCTAGGGTAAAAACAGAAAACCTAAAACGTTTAATGAGTTAGGGCTGAGCTGGAATATTCTGCAGAAAAACATTCTGCCCGAGATTCGATCGATCGAGCCAGGCCGAAATGGACCAATGCATCTGCAGCCACTCGATTCCAACTTTACATGAAAGACCCAACTTTGAGCAAGTCTAAACAAGGCTAATAACCTATTTTGATCATGGTTTGCCAACAATACAAATTAGAGTTCTAAATACATAAATTCCTAAATCTTTAGAACCTAACACATTGATCCAACCCTAATTGAAACAATCAGGTCTTTTCCAATTCTTTTTTCAACCTGATTTTTAAAAACAGGGATGAAGACCCAAAAAAAAAAAAAAAAAAAAAAAAAATCTATTAGCATGCATTGTGTCAATACTTGTCAATTCTTAAAATAAATTATCTTGACTTAGTGGTGCCTTTTTTTGGCTAGATCCAATATGCCTTGTTGAAAATCCAAAAACTTTGAACATGACCTTGAAAATGAACTGTGGTTGTTGAGCTATCACTTTTGAAGTTTTGTTAACTAGTTATATTTCGTTTGATGTTTGTGTCTGTATTATAATATTAATATATACATGATTTAGTTCTTTTTAATTCCTTTCCTGCAAAATATATATATTACAAGATAAAAATGAAGGCAAGCCGACCTTTCATAGATCCTTGAATGATTGAGTATAGGAAAGCATTTGGTTTTTTTCTTGGTTTTGTGGATGTTCTTAGAGTCATCTTTTGGTTTGGATTTTTTAAGTGTTTTATTCCATGGATGCTGATTTTTGCTTTTGTCAGCTCCTCCTAACAACTTGTCTGGCCTCAAGAATGGGATAGAAAAATTTCAGTATGAAGATAGATAGGCCGGACACCATGCAAGATCTTAGACCGTCCTGTTTTTGGGCAAAAGAAGACTTGATAATGTCCTGGTAATGGAAATTTATCAGGTCTCCTTTTTTGCTATCGGCGATCTAGCTGTGGAGGTGAAACCCTATGGTGGTAGTGGAGGTAGAAGAGTAATGGAGGAGAAAGAGAGCAGAGAGAAACAAACAACTTTTTTGGGTTTAAAGATAAAAGCATTCTCATCAACAATTGCAAAACATTTAGCATTTACAATCTCAAAACACTACTTTTTCAATTTTAACACCTCATTTTACAATATATCAAACATCAAAACTTCTATTTTTTTTATAACTTCATTTAAATATTATTTCTTTATAATTTTTTTATTCCTTTTTTGTTTTTATTTTTTTCATCCTCTCTTTCTCTGGTCTCACTGTCTCTCTTTCTCCCTCTCTCCCTCTCGGTCTCACTGTCTCTCCCTCTCTCCCTCTTGATGACCCACGCTGATGAGACTGATCAAGTCGACAATCCACGCCGGTCACATCGATGATCCACGAACACAGACCCACGAACCCAAACCCATGAACTCAGACCCACAAACCCAGACCCACAAAATCCCCGAAGCACATCAGACCACAACCCAAAACGCCGAATCCATAACCCACACAACCACTGCTGAATCTAACATCAAATCACAAACTTAAAAGGGAAAAAAAAAAAGAAAAAAGAAAAAGGAAACCACTGCGATAGAGATCGGCTGCTCTGGCTTGGGTTTCGTTGGAGAGGGAGGCAAAGACGTCGAGCAGAGGGAGAGAGAGAGCAGAGAAATGGGAGCAAGAATGAGAGATGGAAGAAACAGAAATGAGAGAGAGAAAAGAAAGTTTGGAGAAAGAAGACAAAGAGAGAATATAAAGGAGAAAGAAGACAAAGAGAGAATATAAAATGATTTTTTTTTCTACAATCTTGCTACAGTGGGCTGCTAGAGATAGCAGTCCACTGTAGATGAATTGCAAAATTTATAAAATTTAGAAGCTTTGATGGAGTATGCTTTTTAGCATTTATAGCATTTAGCATGCTAAAATTTAGCATTTATACCATTTAGCATTCTTAATGAGAATGCTCTAAGTATGGAATATCATAAATAAGGGATAATAAATGAGATCAATTAGAATATTAGTATTAATGATGGTCTTTTTGGACCATTGGATCTGCTTAAATCCAATGGTTTAGAAAACGTGTAACTCTTAGAGTATCCACAGCAAAGAACTTAACACTACCAGCTAATGAAAAAACAGAAAATAACATTGGGTAACCATAGGCAATCATATTCATGTCATGCCACACTAAATGATAAGTCAGCAACCATAATAATAATTGTAATTGTAAGGTTGAATTTATTCAATCATTTGTTGGGTTTATTCCGTGCCAAATTTGCTTGTAATTTAGCAATTAGATACCCTGTGTTTAGGTGGGAATTATGTAACGGTAGTTGAAAGTTCAAATAGCGTTGAAAACACTATGAACGTTTAGACCCCCAAACAACAAAATACCAATTCAAGCTTTATATCAAACAATGTATGTGCGGAAAATGATAACAAGCTTATATCAGAATTGATAAACAATCTAAACCAATTAAAAACACATCCACAACAGAAATTAAAAGGTAAAGATTAAGGGAAGGGAGATGCAAACACAAGGACAACACAATGATGTGTTATTGAAGAGGAAACCGAAGCCCTCGGCATAAAACCTCTCCGCCGCCTGTTCGCGTAAAATAATTTGCAAGTGCACAGAATCGTAACAAGTAGTAAAGTGTTTTTAGAAAACGAATGTCGAACCCACAAGGATTAACTATGTTATTGAATACCGAAATTCACTAAATTAATTATTATTTGGAAAATCGAAAATAAATGGAACGTTCAATTCTCTGAATTAAATTAAACTATTTAATAAAAATAAATCTACGAATAAAAAGAATTAACAAGGCGTAAAAAAACCTAACAGTGTAAAAATATGATAAGAATGGATCTAGAACAGTTGATTTCACCTAACAAATCCCACACAATTTATCCTTCCTAATTATTAAATTCTAATAATCTCCCGTTGATGATTAAAAATTCCTTAAGTATTCAATATCTTCTCTCGAATAATATCAAAAATATCTTCAACTAACAATTCCATATCTCTATGTGAATTTAATTAATTGGAGACTCATTACGTACTTTGAATTTTTTGAAAAATCACACTAGTCGCGGTAAAGCATCTCTACTTTCGCTCAACTAATGGTGTTTAATTCTAGAACTAAAATAACAAATCACCTCTCGGTCTCATTGTAATTCAATTGATCAAACTATAATTTGTAAAAAATAGTAAGCATTAAGAATAAGAATTAAACACTCAATCATGGAAATATTAAAAATAAAATAACTCAGAAAATAAATTGTGTGTTCATTGCTAGACTACATCAACGCTCTAGAAAATAAAATTTAGTTCATAATAAAATTGAAAAGAAAAAAAATAAAACTTATGTTTTTCATCTGAATTGGTTGATCAACATGAAGCTCTCGCCTTTCTCCTCAAATCCTCCTCTTCAGAAAGACTCCCAAAAGCAAATTCTTCTATGCGGCAGCCCCCTTTTCCTCTCAGGTTTCTCCTCTCTTCTTTTTACCCTAAAGAGCCTTTAAATAGGTCAAGGAATCCTATTACAAGTTGAATTCCCGTTTTGAGAAAATCCCAGATTTTTAGGCTTTACTTAACCGACGATTTTGGCCCATTTAAAGTCAGAATTCGGACTTTTGGTAAACTACAAAGTTGTAGCCCTTTAAGTAACTTTCCAGCCTAACTTGAATCATCTCGATTGGATATCTGAGCCAAAAGTTATGCCAAAAATACTAACTGATGTGCAGACTGGAATCCTAATCCGAATTGGACTTGAATTTAATTGGCTTAGCCACACTTTGCATGTAAAGCCCTTGTTACCTGCAACACAAAGATATTATATAATCAGTAACAAAATAACATAAAAGTAAGGCTAAATATGTAGATATGTGAGTACTTTTTTGTATATATTTCATGCACATCAAATACCCCCAAACCTACATTTTTGCTAGTCCTCGAGCAAAACAGATAAAGAGTAAAACAAAACAAAGAAAATATCCTAACTAATCCACTTTCGCTGGAAATTTCGATTGCATTTAGCGTATGCAACAAGCCTTTAAACCCCTAGCTTACACTAGTGGACGAGTTGTAGTCTCGTGAGGGTTTGCAGGGAATATACCCACAAAATTCTGAGAATGAATACTAAAATAAACAAAACAAAGAAAATCCAATTTTTTTTTTTTTTTTTTTTCAATTTCCTTTTGCAAAGAGGATTAGTTCAAGTTCAAAAACACTACAAATGCTAAAGAAATTTCTCATGCCATCGAAACTCAATGTGAGTGAAAAGTGGTAGCCAACCCAAACATACTCTTAGTTTTAGAATAAACTTGACTCGAATTTCTATTTGAAAGTATGCTTCAACTCAAACCTTTTCGGTGTTATCACTCAACAAATGAAATCACTCTGAAATGGGGTGTAACACTCTCAACAATATATGTGAGTGGAATAATGTAAGCAAAATAAAAATCTCACATATAAATCACATGAAAAACGCTTAATCAAGAAAGAACAAGTAGTCTCATGAAAAGATGCCAAAAAGAATTTATACCACACTTTTTATTCAGTCATATCAATATCTGAACTACACAATCTTCAAGATCAAATAAGAACTTTATTAGGACGTAATGTAGGGTAAAAGTAAAGGGAATGAAATAAAAATGGGTAAAGGTAAATATAAGAAGTGTTTTCAAGATTTGTCGGAATGTCAACTCTTTTTGGAATTTCCATTCAACATTTTTTTTCAACTCTTCTTCTTCAAAGCAAAACTCCTTTACATTTCACTTCTCAAAATTTGATGAGAACCCTTTTTATTTACTTCTTTTTGACATTTTTTTTTCTTTTTTTCTTACTTCAAGTCATCACTTATCTTTTGACGTGAATGCAGGCATTTGTGATGGATGCACCCAGTTACTCAACAAGTCACAAACTTGAAGTGCTTTTGCATACTCATATTTCAAGTTACGGTTTGACGTAAGAGTAAACATTGGTAATGAATACCCCTAGTTACTAAGCAACTCAAAACATTGGAGTAAATGGAACTCCGTACAATTTTCTTCTTCTTTTTTCCTTTCTTCTTTGAATTCTCGCACAAACCACCACATTGAAACAAACTGATCAAATTCCATCTTGAAACACTATGGATAAGGGCTTTAAGAAAGAAAGGCTAATTAAAAGGTTCAATGGGGTGACTAGCGATAATGTATCAAAAAAAAGAAAAAGAAAAACACATATATGGCTCAAAGTAGACAAAAATGACCTAATCTCATCTCTCAAAGACTAGTATAGTTCATTCAACATCAATGACTTCAAAAGATTCAAGTGTGGCATAAAATTAATTAATTTTTTCTTGGCCAAAAGAAAGAACAATGAGACTACAACAAGGGAAATATGTTACGCTCTTCCAAATGAACTTTAAGATTAGAAAAAAATAAATAACCCTCCAAAAATAATGATTGACTCAAAACTCACAAGGGTTACAGTCTCCACATTGTATGTGCAATGAATTGAGAATGAAAGCAATGAAATTCTTTAAGCAAGAGTAGTATAATGAACTTAAAACACAAACCTCAAGCTAGGCAAAAGAAAGTTTTTTTTTTTTTTTGGAAATACATAAAATAAATTCCCTTCCCCCAAACTTAAATTTCACATTGTCCTCAATGGGAAAAAGGAAGAAAAACTAAATAAAAGAATGAGAAAGGAGAAGAGATGCTCCCCTGATTTTAATTGAATATTTTTCCTTGAGGTTCAGCCGTGTACCCATTGAAGATTTCTGTGGTCTCTTTATTCCTACAAAATGAAAGAAAAAACAATAAGATAAAGAAAGAAAAAAAATAAAAAAATAATAAATAATAAATAATAAAATAAACATAAAAAAAAAAAAAAAAAACTTGGGTTGCCTCCCAAAAGCGCTTTATTTAACGTCTGTAGCTAGACGTTATCCTCCATTAAAATCATGTGCGTGCAAATTGAAGGACTAATTCCTTTGATGTCAGAGATGGTCCAACCCAAAGCCATTTTGTGTTCCCGCAAGATTCTTAGCAACTTTTCCTCCTCTACATCACTCAAAGAATTGTTAATAATAACTGGAAAAGTAGATTTTTGGCCTAAGAAAGCGTACCTTAAACTTGATGGAAGCGGTTTGAGCTCAAGTTTAGGTGGTTCCTTTGGTGGAGATGTTGGCTGACATGATTTTAAGTCTTCCACTTTTGGTTGCGTTGAAGGAGGAAAGAGTGGTGTAGCCTCCAAATATCTTTCACACTCTTTAACCTCTTCATCATTGAATTTAACAGGTGTAGAGCGAGTAAGACATACCTCAAGTGGTAACTTTAGAAAATCAATTGCACAAGTCTCATCAGCCATGATCACATCTCGGTCACTTATTTGAAAACAAGAATGTGTCTCAGAAGGAGATTTCATAGACTTAAATAAATCAAAAGTGACCTCATCCTCTCCGACCCTCAAAATAAGTTTTCCTTGCTGGACATCAATTAAGGTTCTCCCTATCACAAGGAAAGGTCGACCCAATATCAAAGGGATCTCCTCGTCCTCATCCATATCAAGGATAATGAAGTCAGCCGGGAAGATGAACTTGTCAACTTTTACTAATACGTCCTCAATGACTCCTCTTGGATATTTAATAGATCTATTCGGCAATTGTAAAGATATAGTGGTCGGCTTTACTTCTCCAAGACCCAATTTCCTGAAAACAGAGAGAGGCATTAGATTAATACTTGCCCCTAAATCACATAAAGCTCTATCAAAATAATATTTTCCTATAGTACAAGGGATAGTGAAACTCCCTGGATCTTTCAGCTTAGGCGGCAGCTTCTTTTGTAAGATTGCACTACTCTCCTCTGTCAGCATTACTGTTTCATGCTCCTCCAATTTCCACTTCTTTGATATAATATCCTTCAAAAATTTAGCATATTTAGGCATTTGTTCCAAAGCTTCAATGAGAGGAATATTAATATGAAATTGCTTAAATATACTTAGAAATTTAGAAAACTGATCATCCACATTATTTTTTCTTAATCTTTGCGGAAAAGGAATTGGTGGATCATAAATTGAAGGAGAATAAGTCTCAAAAGTAACTTCCCTGGATTTTTTGAATTTTGAAGCTCTTTCATTCTCCTTAGTTTTCTCAGCTTGCTCCACTTCTTTCATCTCTGACTCGGCTTCCTTCATCTTTGACTCCTCATTATCCACAGCTTCATCTTGTTTGGCATTTGTTACTTTTGGCTCCTCATATGTTCGTCCACTTCTCAATGATATTGCCTTTACATGTTCTTTCGGATTGGTGATAGTGTTGCTGGGCACAGTTCCTACAATCCTCTCTGTGAGCATGCTTGAGAGCTGACCGATTTGCACCTCAAGATTGCGGATTGAAGCTGAGTTGTTTTGGATCGCCACATCTGTCTTTTGCATGTACTGCATGAACATGTCCTCAAGTCTCGGCTTCTTCTCTTGCTGTGGAAATTGCTGAGGTGGTTTGGCCTGCCCTTGGTTATTACTCCATGAGAAGTTGGGGTGATTCCTCCATCCAGGATTGTACGTGTTCGAGTATGGATTATTTTGACGTTGAAAATTTGACACGTAATTTGCTTGTCCATAACTCGATTGGGCAAAAGGATTTCCCACTTGGCAATCGGCACTTGAATGATTTCTTGCACAATGATCACAAACAACATTAGTTTGAATAGCACTAAAATTCATTTTACCTAGTTGTTGAGACAAAGTTGCCATTTGTGCCGCTAATGAGGTAATAGAATCAAGTTCTAAAACTCCAGCTGTCTTTCTTGGCATTGCTCTTTCTGTAGGCCACTAATAGTTGTTGGATGCCAATTCTTCCAGAAGTTCATAGGTTGCCTCATGAGTCTTACTCATTAAAGCTCCACTAGCTGCTGCATCAACCATAGACCTGTTTATAGCTCCTAGACCATTGTAGAATGTTTGCACTTGAAGCCATGTTGGAAGGTCATGATGAGGACACCTTCGCAATAAATCTTTGTACCTCTCCCATGCTTCATACAATGATTCACCCTCAAATTGGATGAACGTGGTGATATCATTCCTTAGCTTTGCTGTCTTTGCGGGAGGGAAATATTTTGCTAAGAATTTTTGTGCCAACTCCTCCCATGTATTAATGATGCCAGGTGGCAAAGAATTCAACCAAACTTTTGCTTTATCCCTAAGTGAGAAGGGAAAAAGCCTTAGTCGAATCGCATCATCTGTCACTCCGTTATGTTTAAAAGTATCACAAATTTCCAAGAAATTTGCAATATGGACATTAGGATCCTCTTGTGACAGCCCCCCGAACTGGGCAGTCTGCTGTATCATTTGAATGATGGCCGGCTTGATCTCAAAATTATTGGCTTGTATGGCTGGCCTCCTTATGCTTGATGTAGCTCCATTGACCGAGGGCATAGCATAATCTCTTAACGCCTTTTGCTCTTGATCGACCATATTAGATAGAGATGTGTTGGCCTCTTTCTTCTTTTCTTTCTTGAGCTGACGTAAGGTTCTTTTAATTTTAGGATCAAAGAGTGTATGCTCTAATGGTTTAGATTGGGGCATGCACTTCTAATTCCTGAAAAGAAAGAAAACAAACTCAGATGCACTAATTAATTTTTTTTTTTTAATTTTTGAATAAGTGAAATAAAATCCAAAGTAGTAAATATCTAGCTAGTATCAATATCAATAACAAATAGTCAATCCCCGGCAACGGCGCCAAAAACTTGTTCGCGTAAAATAATCTGCAAGCGCACAGAATCGTAACAAGTAGTAAAGTGTTTTTAGAAAACAAATGTCGACCCCATAAGGATTAACTATGTTATTGAATACCGAAATTCACTAAATTAATTACTATTTGGAAAATCGAAAATAAATGGAACGTTCTATTCTCTGAATTAAATTAAACTATTTAATAAAAATAAATCTATGAATAAAAAGAATTAACAAGGCGTAAAAAAACCTAACAGTGTAAAAATATGATAAGAATGAATCTAGAGCAGTTGATTTCACCTAACAAATCCCACACAATTTATTCTTCCTAATTATTAAATTCTAATAATCCCCCGTTGATGATTAAAAATTC
Source organism: Quercus aquifolioides (assembly GCA_019022515.1). Classification (NCBI taxonomy): domain Eukaryota; kingdom Viridiplantae; phylum Streptophyta; class Magnoliopsida; order Fagales; family Fagaceae; genus Quercus; species Quercus aquifolioides. The sequence continues at coordinate 1,771,934 of CM032325.1, read as the reverse complement.
CTTAAGTATTCAATATCTTCTCTCGAATAATATCAAAAATATCTTCAACTAACAATTCCATATCTCTATGTGAATTTAATTAATTGGAGACTCATTACGTACTTTGAATTTTTTGAAAAATCATACTAGTCGCAGTAAAGCATCTCTACTTTCGCTCAACTAATGGTGTTTAATTCTAGAACTAAAATAACAAATCACCTCTCGGTCTCATTGTAATTCAATTGATCAAACTATAATTTGTAAAAAATAGTAAGCATTAAGAATAAGAATTAAACACTCAATCATGGAAATATTAAAAATAAAATAACTCAGAAAATAAATTGTGTGTTCATTGCTAGACTACATCACTGCTCTAGAAAATAAAATTTAGTTCATAATAATATTGAAAAGAAAACAAATAAAACTTATGTCTTTCATCTGCATTGGTTGATCAACATGAAGCTCTCGCCTTTGTCCTAAGATCCTCCTTTTCATAAAGACTCCCAAAAGCAAATTCTTCTATGCGGTAGCCCCTTTTTCCTCTCAGGTTTCTCTCCTTTCTTTTTTACCCTAAAGAGCTTTTAAATAGGTCAAGGAATCCTATTACAAGTTAAATTCCCGTTTGGAGAAAATCCCAGATTTTTAGGCTTCATTTAACCGACGATTTTGGCCCATTTAAATTCAGAATTCGGACTTTTGGTAAACTACAAAGTTGTAGCCCTTTAAGTAAAATTTTCAGCCCAACTTGAATCATCTCGATTGGATATCTGAGCCGAAAGTTATGCTAAAAATACTAACTGATGTGCAGGCTGGAATCCTAATCCGAATTGGACTTGAATTTAATTGGCTTAGCCCACTTTGCATGTAAAGTCCTTGTTACCTGCAACACAAAGATATTATATAATCAGTAACAAAATAACATAAAAGTAAGGCTAAATATGTAGATATGTGAGTACCTTTTTTTGTATATATTTTATGCACATCACCGCCCTCCAAGCGGTCAATAATCCACTAGAAAATGTAGTTGGGATACATAAACAGCAATAGACCCTCCAAGCCTAATCTACCTAGGTACCTAACCACTCCAAGCTTCTTGCTCCAACGAGGTTACGCCGAACCTTTGTCTTTTCTAGCTTGTCGGATTCCACTATAAACCATAGCTTTAACCAATAATCATTGGTCCCTTCCAAACTGCTTCCCTTAGCACCAAAAGACCATCTCACAAACGTGGGTATGGTGAGAAAAGGATTTGGTCAAAAACCTCTCAAGGATGTATCAATGGAGAGGGTGAGAGTAGAGGAATTTGAAGACTCTCTATGTGAAGATTGTGGATGAATCAATCTCGTTTTTCTCTAGGCTTTCTCTCTCAAAATTCTCTTTGGAAGCTATCTACATTTCGTGGGTATAAGGAGTATATACTAGGGTGAGATAGGAATGCGAAGAGTCAAGTTTTTCAAAACAGAGCTGGTTGGCGGCTTGGTTGGGTCACGAGTTCAAGCCGTGAGATAACAGAATGGCTAGGCTGGACTTTTTGTCCTGTAGTGCTCTAGCTGGCGCGACTGTTCATCTTCTCGCACGCTTTACTCGTGTGCTGCATTTGGCGGCTTGCCAGTCACTAGTCACCCGCGAGTCTCAGCCGCGAAGCCCTGCATCCTTGCACAATTTTAAGCATTTCTTCACACTCTCTCACTCACTACCCTTACATGAATCCCACCTAAATACAGGGTTTCTAAGTGCTGAAATACAAGCAAATTGGCACGGAATAAAGCCAACAAGATGGTTGATTAAATTCAACCTTACAATCTCCCCCTTTGGCTATTCTATGACAAAACTCTACAACAAACTCTAGACTTAACGCGTGAGTTGGGAATAGTTGGAAAACTCACTCATACCTAACTCTAGAATCTGCGAAGCTCTTGAACCATAAGACCAAAAAATCTCCTGAAACACAATAACACAATAAGTTCATTGTATGCAGAAAACTTGTAATGCATATGGAGCAAGCACAATGCGATAAAGCATAATGAAAACAGGTAATAAACCAAGGCTTGACCAAAAACGAACAATCATTTTGAAAAGTGATCACAATGCTCATTCACACATGGAATGAACATCCGGACATGCATTTGGTGGCTTGCCAGTCGCGAGTCACCCGCGAGTCCCAGCCACGAAGCCTTGCATCCTTGCACAATCTTGAGCATTTCTTCACACTCTCTCACTCACTACCCTTACATAAATCCCACCTAAATACAGGGTTTCTAAGTGCTGAAATACAAGCAAATTGGCACGGAATAAAGCCAACAAGATGGTTGATTAAATTCAACCTTACAGTAGTGTGTGAAAGAGTGTGAAGAAATTTCAAGTGTGTGCAATTCAAGAGAGTCTCACGACTGGATCTCACGACTGGCAAGTCACTAGAATGGCACACGAGTGAAGCTTGTAGGAGGAGTTGAAGGGTCACCCCAGCTGGAGCACTACAAGACAAAACTTCCAGTCTGGCCAGGCAATTAGCTCGCGACTCAAACTCTCTACTCGTTCCAATCGCGAGCCTGAGTCGCTAGAATGCCCTGTTTGTTAGAAACTAACTTTTCGCATTCCTCATACACCTTACCATAAATACCCTTATACCCATGAAATGTAGAGAGCTTTCAGAGAAAATTTTAATGGACAAACCCTAGAGAAAAACAAAATTGACTCATCCACAATCTTCATCCTTTGATTCTCCATTGACACATCCTTGAGAGGTACATTAGCCAAATCCTTATCTCACCATATCCATATCAGTGATGAGGTATTTTGATGCTTAGAAAGCAGTTCGGAAGGAACCAATTCATTTTGGTTGATGCAATAGGCGATTGCAGGATCCGGTAGGCTAGAGAAGACAAGGTTCAGCGTAACCCTGTTGGAGCAAGAAGCTTGGAGGGCTTAGGTGCACTGGGTAGATTAGGTTTGGAGGGTCTTCTGCTATTCATGTATCCCAACTTTATTCTCTAGTGGATTATTGACCGCTTGGAGGGCGGCAGAGAGGTTTTTCGTCGAGTACTTCGGTTTCCTCTCCGATAACACATCACCGTGTTATCTTTATGTTTGCATCTTTCATCCCTTTATCTTTAGCTTTTAATTACTACTGTGGTTGTGATTAATTTCAGTTTAGATTGTTTTACCAATTCTGTTTGAGCTTATTTTCATATTCCGCACATACATTGTTTGATTATAAGCTTGTGTTGGTAATTTATAAATTGGGGGTCTAAACGTTCCTTGATGTTTTACACGCTATTTGAACATACAATTGGTATCAGAGCGGGTGCACTTGCTGTGGTTTAATTACCTAAGTGTGATCCTAGACCCCTTAGTTATGGATGAAGCTATGGAAAAGGCTATGTTGAATTGTGGTTTAAATGTTTGTTCATAGCTGAAATATTTTGAAAATGAGAATCACATCCTACACAATAGTCTATGTGTATCTAATTCTTTGATTAAGAAGTATAAAAGAAGAATAGAATATGGTGTGATAAGGTTGATAATCTGAAAAGGAAAATTCAATCAAACAAGAGCATGGAAAATGAAGATAAGTTTTTGTTTGAAGGTCAAGAATGCTTGTCTCATGCTTGCTTATTTGTGCACACTTCTTTGAAGGTATTTAATTCATGTTTATGGTATCTTTATAGCGGTTGTTCTCGTCATATGACAGGACATAAATCGCTATTTAAGTCACTCAAAGAGAGGGTCGGTGACGATGTGACATTTGGCGCTGGAAGTCATGCTCAAGTTCTTGGCAAAGGGACTGTTGAGATACCGGGATTACCTTTATTGAAGGATGTCTTATACATCAAAGGGCTTAAGGCGAATCTCTTGAGCATCACTCAAATTTGTGATGAGGACTTCCTTGTTCAATTCTCAAAGAAGGGGTGTATAATCATTGATGAAGAAGGTATTCAAGTCCTTAAGGGAAATAGGACTACTGACAATTGCTACGGAGTAGTTCCTACAGCAAAATTTCCTACAGAAGTGCTCGTGTTGACATGTTGGAACTTTGGCATCAAAGATTTGGGCATGCAAATTTCAAACAAGTCGCCAAAGCAAGCCGTAGTTGGGGTTAAAGCTCAAGGTATTGAAGTTGAAGGACCTACACCGGAAAAGGAATAAACTCTTGTGAACTCAAGGATGAAGACTAGATCAATGTCTAGAACATCAAGTCCTCTCACTCCTCTAGAAGTTCACCCTCCTATCTCCAGAAATGATGAAGTGTCCACCTCAAAGAAGCCATCATCAAGAGTGATTAAAAACCATCTGGACAATAACATCATTGGCTCTTTAGATGAAGGTCTTCGCCTTAGAAAGGGAAACATACTACTAGCCAATCATGTAACATACAATTGCTACCTTGCCTAATTTGAGCCGAAAAAGGTTGAAGAAGCTCTTCAAGATGAAAATTGGGTTAAGTCAATGCATGAAGAGGAGAATCAATTTGTGAGAAATGATGTATAGGAACTTGTTCCTAGGCCAGAAAATGTTCATGTCATCGGCACCAAATGGATCTTTAAAAACAAGATTGATGAAGATGGAGAGATTATCCAGAACAAATCTCGGTTGGTGGCTCAAGGATACACTCAAGTAGAAGGAGTAGATTTTGATGAATCCTTCGCTCCCATGGCAAGACTTGAGTCTATCCATATTCTTATGTCAATTGCATGCACTATGAACTTCAAACTCTACCAAATGGACGTGAAATGTGCATTTCTAAATGGCTACCTGAATGAAGAAGTGTTTGTTGAACAACCCAAAGGCTTCGAAGATCCTCAGTTCTCGGACCATGTGCTGAGGTTAAAGAAATCTCTTTATGACTTGAAACAAGCTCCTTGAGCTTGGTATGATTGGCTTACCCATTACCTCTTGGATAGAGGATTCAAAAGAGGATATGCCGACCAGACTTTATTTGTCAAGAATGATGAGGACTATCTTCTTGTGGCTCAAGTATGTGTGGATGACATAGTATTTGGAGCTACCATTGATGCTTGAGCAATAGAGTTCTCCGAGGAGATGAAGAAAGAATTTGAGATGAGTATGGTGGGGGAGCTTACATTTTTCTTGGGTCTTCAAGTCAAACAAAAGAAAGAAGGCATATTCATTTCACAAGAAAAATATACTAGAAATATTGTCAAGAAATTTGGATTAGACTCCAAAAAGCACACCTCCACTCACATGAGTTCATCTACAAAGCTTAACATTGATTCTTCTGGAGTAGAAGTGAGTCCAACTTTGTATAGGAGCATCATTGGGATGTTCATTCACACGTGGAATGAACATCCGGACATGTAAGCTAATAAACTCAATTGCAAAGTATCATTTACTTGTCCAACACTCAACCAATGCAACAACACTAGGAAATTGCATTAAGGATATAGAATCCAACAAAGGGCACAAGAGTGATGTACTTAAAGAAAATGCATGACATTTAACAACAAGTACTAAAGCTACAAAGCATAGGTACATAAACCTTTAAAGCTTACGAAAAGCAACAGGTACAAAATATAAAGTATTTTAAATAACCTAAAAGTGCTTAAAGTTTCTCCCCTTCAAAATGATGAGAAGCTGTGATACACTTGGAACACATATATCTGTAACCTGAAACACTTGCACAAAACACGTTAGACCCTCACGGTAAAGCAAGTCATAAAAAGGACAAGTATAATGTAACAAGTAAATTGCGATCAAGTAATCATGATGTGAAACATGTGAGCAACTTGATCACACACCAAACACCAAAACAAATTTATCTTATTGGCTCAATGTCTTTCTCTCCCTTGGTATATGCATCTCCCCTATGGAAAATCTCTCCCCCTACAAATGTGCACGAGAAATAGAATTTCTCCACCTAAGAATGTGCACAAGGGTCATATAGAAATGACAAAAACTCACCGGTATACTCTCCCCCTTTTTTTCAGGAATAGACAAAGGGTCAAGAAGAAATGAGAGCAAGAGATGAAGGTATGAACAATGATAATGATACATGAGGAGTGCGAGATGAATTAGAAAATGAAGCTCAAACCTAAGACGAAACAAATTGCTACAAAGTATAAGGTAAACATAACATGCTAAGATGAAGAAACAAGGTATTGACCAATGCATGGCAAGGGTAGCAAAGGTGTGTGCAAGAGGTGGCTATGTGTAATGCATGGAAAATGCACATGTGGGGCAAGGTGTGTTAAATACACAACTAATGAACCAAACATGTTCCTAATGAGGAAATATGAGAAACCCCAAAGTTTGGTACTCATCGGAGTCCAAACAAGAGAGAAAATGCCTAAAAGGCATTTTATCAAACACCTAGTATGCACACTATGAACAACAATGTGAAACAATACATGAACATTATGAAATCCACCCTTAATACATGATCTTTTTGCCACAAGGGGCCAACATCTAGAGCAAATCAACAAAAGGAACCAATCCCATACAAAAATTTGACCAAAAAATAAGTTTTCCCAACCCTTATGATGAAAATCCCAACCAAGAGCACAAAACTCACCAAAACATAATCCAAGGATCCAAATCAAGGAAAAGAGTTTAAAATTACCTTAGAGATGTTAATAGAATGAAAAACCATTCAAATTGATTGGGTTTTGATGTAAAAATAATGAAATAGGGGTTTAAAACAGGTTTCCCACGAAAAGCCCTTTAAAAAGCTATTTCTGGGCGTTTGGCAACTGGGCAAGTCGCGAACGAGTCGCCAGTGAGCCGCGAAACCATTCTGCTTGAATTCGCGATTGGGCTTGCGGCTAGGCAAGTTGCCAAAATGAGTAGCCAAAACTGGCAGCTTGCTCGCTACTCACGCAAGTAGCCAGAATGAGTAACCAAAAATTCTGACACTTGTTTTTCAACACAGAACATGTTTAATCAATAAAAAACAAAGTAAGCACTAAACATGAACACAAAGAGTGATAAAAATCACTTCCAAAAACATATAAAATGATCAAAAATCTTTTTAGATTGATCCACATAAAGTTGAGCACACGCACATCACATTAAAACAAGTACAATCAAACAAATGAATAAGGCATTCATTGAACATTAGGCAAGTGTGTTGTGTGTGTGTATCAAATGTGGAATAGTCCTTAGTCTAGAGTAAAGCTTCAATGATCAATTCAATCAAATCATACACAACTAGTACTAAGACAAGTGGTCTATCTCAATTATAGAAATGAATATATATGACATCCCACAAGAAATTGATTACACAACTTTGAAGCTTTTCATTTGGTTTTTTTACAATTCATAACATTTGATCATTTTGAATCAATATATCTCATTTTGAGATCGATGCCTGAAATTTTTGATATTTTAATTTGATGAACAAGCCTTTGGCTTTTGGGTATCATACATTTTCATAAAATTCGTTTTCCCTTTTACTTAGTCAAATACTAGTATGTGCGACGGCTTTTGCAACTCATTATCTCTTTTCATTTTGAGATTTACATTTGTTGAGCTCTTTAAGCAATAAAAATATAAAAGTGTAGGAAGATATATAGGCACAAGTCTACGCATGTATCAAAACCAACATGACTATAGACTAATCATTCATGACAAACTTGAAGATCAATTTACAACAATCACACAAAGATGTCAAGATTTTTCCCACAAATATATAAGAGCATAAAGAACAAGCTAAGCTCGTAAATGCATAAAGCCATTTGTACGAAGGTACAAGGAAAAACTCACATGTGATATGTGCTTAAACTATTGGGAAATTTAGACCCCAGTTGATAGAATTAACAAGTTTTAAACCCAAGTTATTAATTAAATTTATTATGAATCAAGCTTGTTAAAACAAACAAATATTAATATCATGTCAAAATCATACAGCGGAAAAAATAAATAAGACAAGATATGATGACCTAGGTAAACCAACGAAACAAACTAGTTTCACAGTAAAAAAACCTGGGGGGAAACCTTCCCGAAAAGCAATCCATTATAGTAAAAAGAAGTTCCAGATCTAGCACAAAACCTTTGTCCCTAGACTCTACAATCTCCGTAGATGAACTCACAGCAAAAACCTTTTACTGTTTCAGAACTTCTAAACTCTTCAATATATGAACGCCACCCTTTTTATTGCACGGATTCCAGTACATGACTAACTCCTTTACACGAATCCCAGTACGTGACTCACTCACCAACTTGAGGATGAAGAATGTTGGCTACAAAGTTCTTCACTTCATCAACAATGAAGATCTAGAAGCACTTGGTTACAAAACCCTAAGGTGCAAAGATGCAGTAGCTTCTTTCAGAGAGAATAAGACATTGGTCACCTTTTGCATATGTTCTCCTTGTATTCTCTTATGTGATGACCTCTAAAATAAGCCTTATATAGGTTTAGGGTTGTGAGAAAAAAAACCCTACACAAATATATAAGCCTGGCCCAAAAATCAGATCTGAAAATTCTGATTTCCGTAACCTCGATAGATACCTCGATAGATAGTATCTGTCGAGCCTCATTAAACCTCGATAGATAGCTAGGTGTCGAGGAGGTGTCGAGGGGACAGGAGCTTTCTCGATCGATCCACCAGCTGTCGAGAAGGTGTCGAGATTGCGATAACAATCAACTGAAGAGCTTGATAGATAACCAGCTGTCGAGAGGTGTTGAGAAGCTGTCAAGCTATCTGTCCGCAGGTGTCGAGCTATTTGTCCAGCTTTAATGAACAGCTTTTCTTCACTTGTTTCTTGGTCCAATCTTCATGGCTTTAATACTAGACTTGAACAACATGTTTCTTGAAGTATTAAACACATCCTAGATCTACCCAATTACAAGTAAAGTGCGTTTTGTCAAAGGATTAGCCAACTACATAAAATAATGACATATGTTCTTAACAAGTGAAACACATATGTCCTAACAATCTCCCCCTTTGGCAATCCGTGACAAAACCACAACAAACAAATGAACATATGAGAGAAGTCATAAATCACTCAACTCATATTCACTTGTTGAATACAATAAAATCTATCCTAACACAAACTCTTGAAAAACTTTGCAAGAAGAGAGTTTATGGCAAGTAAACTTTGACAACTTGTATTTCTGAAACGCTTTAAACAAAACTTATCAAGGCATCTTTGTGTGAAACAGAAATAATAGGTTGCATAAAAGTAATAAGAAACATGTGTATAAAGATAGGAAAGAAACAACACACGTACAGGTAGGTGAAGAAGACATACATCATCATATAAAGAAGATAAGCATAATGTATGCAAACATGGTCACAAGACCCAAGGTACAAGAAGAAGGAGGTAAGCACTCCCCCTAACAAAATGAAACACATCTCCCCCTTACAAAGGCATGTATTTCTCCCCCTAACATGTAGAATCTTAAAAAGAAACCACATATTTGCTTCACCTGATAGACATAAAGATGATCAAAGATGATCAAGGGGGTATAAAGAATCCATAAAAATGCATGAATGTAATGAAACAAGATGCTATGGATGACAAGATAAAAAAAGGATGCAAAACATGCGAAAAACACATCTCTCAACAAGAAAAATGTTAAGCACATGAATCCCAAAACACACATACACACTAAACAAGTCTAACCAATTTTATATTTAAAAAACAAGTCAAGATAGTTTAGTGAGCATACATTAGCACATGTAAAACCTTGTGATGGCCAAATCACATTGTACCTGCACATATATCAAGAGTAGCAAAGAATATTGCGTGTTGTGTGTGAAAAATATCGCAAGATTGCATAAGTGTCAACTAGTTATAACGATTTGAGATATGAGAAGATCACTTTAACTCACACACAACCATAACTGTTTGATGGAGACTATCACTTTCGAGGTACATCCTATAACTCCCACATCTCTTAGAATACACGCTTGCAATCATATTTAAAGCATTTTTTATCCTTTTGCTTTTTATTTTCTTTGCATATTTTCTTTTATTTAGTATATCATGCATGGGCATATAAGAGAGAGAAAAGAAATACCCAATGATATTTGACATTCCAATTTTGCTATGCCGAAGCACACAAATGTCATTGACACTGCACTTTTGCTATGCCGAAGCATACAGGTGTCTTTCATGATTGGCGGGTAATAGTGGTGAGATGGTTATTTATGCCTTTCTCTTAAGATTTTATAGTCCTACCCGTCAAAAAGAGTGATACGAGTGTTAAGTTCAAGAGATAATTTAATCTTACTCATCACAAATAAGAGCCACAAAGCTCATTTGCTTAGTTGTGCATAGAGATGCTCATCTAAGCTACAAATGATACAAAGTTTAGAAAACTTTGTTTCAATGGCCATCCAAGGTACACAAGTACCAATGTACACAAACACACACTGTTTTTGTATTTTTTTGATTTTTCTCTTTTTATTTTGAAAAGCAAACAAAATAAAAAACTAAACAACCAGACAAAAACAGACAAACAACATGAAAGCATGAAAGAAAGATGCATATGCATGAAGGCATGATAGAAGGGTGCAGATGCATGAAAGCATGATTCCAAAAACAGATAAGAAATCAAGCAAAGAGAGTCCTACTTTATATAGAAAGAATTAAAGCAGAGGACAAACAGAAAAGACAATTAAGTCTTAGGCTCCTTTCTCACCCACACAGCACGAGTCTTTGGCCGTGAAGATGAAAAGGCACGTGTCCTAGTATGTCTACTAAAGGACATAGAAGAATTAAAATTCTCCTGAAATTGAGTTAAAAAGCTCAAAGCTTTTAATAACTCTCCAAACAAAGGTGTAGGTCCTTGAGAGGAAACTTGTGACCGTTTGAACACTAGCAACACCACAATGGTGACAAACATGAGGTCTAATAAAGGATTTAGAATTAGACAAATCAGTTTTGAATTTCATACCTTTATCACCTTTCTCAGATTGGGGCACAAAGACAGTCCTTGATCCAGAAGCCGTGGAAGAGGAGGGGCTGGAGGAAACAACATATCCTAAGCCAGTCTTATCAGAACTAGGCTTTTGAGCACTCAATACCTCATCAAGCTTTGCACTAGACATCCTCTCTATTTGAGTTCTAGCTTGACTAAGCTCAACTTCAAGATTCTTGACCTTCTCTTCTAATGAGGTATTTTCCACAATAAGAATCTCAACAAACCTTGTAGTCTCATCTAGTTTGACTAATAGATTAGCTTTTTCAGTTTTTACCTCATTAAGCTCTTTTCTACAAAGATGAGAAGTCTTTTCAGATTTTATGAATTCAGTGCATAGTTTATCATAGGCTTCTTAAAGAGTCATCTTTTTGGGTACTTCATCTGTTAGGTTCTAAGGAATTAGGAAATAATGTATTTAGAACTCTAATTTGTATTGTTGGCAAACCATGATCAAAACAGGTTGTTTAGTCTTGTTTAGGCTTGCTCAACGTATATTTATTTGTAAAACTGGAATCGAGTGATTGCAGATTTATTGGACTAAATCTGTAAGGCTCGATCGATCGAAAATTAGACTCGATCGATCGAACCACGTACATATTTATTTTTCTACAGAGTTCCAGTTCAGCCCAAACTCTATTTAAACGTCTTAGAGATCAAGTAAAACACTCCTATATATAAGGAAAACCCTAGAACGTTTTTGAGACTTTTGGAGAGAGAGATTAGAGTGCCTCTTGTGCCTCCTTTTATTTTTAGGGTTTTGTACCCAAACCTCTCTAAGTCTTTGTTGCTCATATTTCTGTTTTGTGTAAATCTCTTGTGAGATCTAGAGGAGCTTTCCTTTACACAAAGTTTATGGTTTTCAAGGTAGAGCTATTATCTACATCTTGATGATCAACAAGGTTGCTACCATTGAAGCTTAAAGAATATCAAGCGTGGGTGCTTGTAGCTGATTGAAGAATTCAAGAAAGAAGGAGTCCGTGGATTTGGAGCTTGCACGGGGTCGTGTCAGTAAGTTCTACTGGTAGGTAGCATTAGGAAGTCCAGCGGGGAGCTTGTAAGTCCTTTTGTATGAACTTCGATTCTTTCATAATGGATTCAGGTTTGCCTTGAGGATCGGTGGGTAAAATCCTCCCCAGGTTTTTACCGTGTGGTTTCCTGGGTGATCATATCATTGTGTTATTTATATTTCCGCTGCTTTATATGTTTGATATGATTATTTGATTGCTTTAACCTAGAATTGCATAATTTGACTAAGTAACAACTTGGCTAATTAATCTAGGCTAACCAATCTGGTTGTTTTAAGGGGTCTAAATTTCTAACATCATCATTAGAAGAATCCTCGTTGTCACTAGCACTCTCCACAATCACCATATCGGTTATGGCTGCAAAGGCCATAACATGACAACATTCATCCACATACTCATCAGAAGAGTCATCCTCAGTATCACTCAAAGTAGCAACCAACCCTTTATCTTTTGACTCCTTAGTCTTTTCCTTCATGAGGTAGTTTGGGCACTCTACCCTCATATGACCAAAACCTTTGCACTCATGGCATTGAATAAGGGGTTTCTCATTCTTGCCTTTTCTAGAGGATTTAGATTTCCTAGGAGGTTTGCCTTTATCCTTTTTCCTAAACTGAAGATGCTTGATAATCTCATCAGTTATGAAGGTTAGATCTTTATCCTCATCTTCAGAGTTCTCAATCTCTTCCTCTATACCCTTAAGAGCCAAGTTTGTACTCTTTCCACATTTTCCCATTAAGCCTAATCCCATCTCATAGGTTTGAAGGTTCCCTACAAGCTCAGTCAAAGGAATTTGATCAATGTCCTTTGATTCTTCAATGGTAGTGATCTTGGCATGGAATCTTTCAGGTAAGGACCTAAGGATTTTCCTCACAATTTTGGATTCTGCAATACATTCTCCAAGGTTGAAGGCAGAATTCACAATATCCTTGAGTTTGGCATAAAACTCATCAAAGGTCTCATCCTCCTCCATCCTTATTTCTTCGAAACTACTAGTGAGTCTTTGAAGCATCACAGTCTTTACTGCCTTGGTACCTTCATAGGTGGTCTCAAGAATGGTCCAAGCTTCCTTGGCAACTTCCGTGGATGATATTTTCTTGAATTCCACATTAGTCACCCCACAAAACAAAGCATTCAAGGCCCTACTATTGAAATTTGCAGCAATGATTGTTGCATCATCCCAATCCACTGGCGATTCCTTTGGCTTAATCCAGCCGACTTCAACAGCTTGCCAAACCTGTTCACCTAGAGCCTGCAAAAACACTTTCATACGAATTTTCCAGTACACATAATTAGTTCCATCAAATAAAGGAGGAATCAAAAGAGATAGTACACGATCCATGACAACAGGGGTCAAGGATCACACTCAAGAAATTAATCTAATTAGAGTGAACCCGCTCTGATACCACTTGCTGGGAAATTTAGACCCCGGTTGATAGAATTAACAAGTTTTAAACCTAAGTTGTTAATTAAATTTATTATGAATCAAACTTGTTAAAACAAACAAACATCAATATCATGTCAAAATCATGCAGCGGAAAAAATAAATAAGACAAGATATGATGACCCAAGAAAACCAATGAAACAAACTAGTTTCACATTAAAAAACTTGGGGGGAAACCTTCCCGAAAAGCAATCCACTATAGTAAAGAGAAGTTTCAGATCTAATACAAAACCTTTGTCCCTAGACTCTACAATCTCCGTAGATGAACTCACAGCAGAAACCTTCCACTGCTTCAGAACTTCTGAACTATTCAATATATGAACGCCACCCTTTTTGTTGCATGGATCCTAGTACATGACTAACTCCTTTGCACGAATCCCAGTACGTGACTCACCCACCAACTTGAGGAGGAAGAATGTTGGCTACAAAGTTCTTCACTTCATCAACAATGAAGATCTAGAAGCACTTAGTTACAAAACCCTAAGGCACAAAGACGCAGTAGCTTCTTTCAGAGAGAATAAGGCATCGGTCACCTTTTGCATATGTTCTCCTTGTATTCTCTTATGTGACGACCTCTAAAATAAGCCTTATATAGGTCTAGGGTTGTGAGAAAGGAAACCCTAACAAATACAAAAGCCTGGCCCAAAAATCATGTAAAGTTGTTATTTACAACTATGTATTTTGTTGGCTTTTATTCCGTGCCAAATTTGATTGTAATTATTATCAATCGTTTATACCCTGTATTTGTTGTGGGAATTGTTGTAAGGGTTGTGTGATAGAGAGTGTGTGAAGACTCAAGCATTTGGAGGCTGAAGGATTCTCGCGGGTATGTCGCGACTTAGCTTCCCGCGAAGTGAAGCATGTGCCCTGCACGTGCTGGAATGCGAAGAGTCAGGCCAGGTGGAGACAACTGTCTCTTGCGAGTATCTCGCGGGTAAGGTCTTCCTGCGAGACACCCGCGAGACATGCTGTTCTGCCAGCCTGTACTGACTGACTCACACATTTTGCACCTATCCTATATATACCCTCATTACCCACAAATGTTGAGGAATGCTTCAGAGAGAAAACCCTAGCCAAACACATTGGGAATTAGAGATTGTCATCCCCACCTTTCTCTATACACTTGCTTGTGGTATCTCCTCAACCCTTCCCTCTCCATTTCCACACCATTGAGAGGTTGATAGCCCAAACACTTACCACACCCTTTGAGAGTGTTGAGTGACGTTTTGGTGCTGCTGGGAAGCATTGGAAGAAGCATGGAATGGCAGATGCAACATGGAGCTTGTTGCGGGATCCGGGGTGCTAGACAAGACACGGTTCCGAGAAGCCTTGTTAGAGTAGGAGCTTGGAGGGCTTAGGTACATCGGGTAGATTAGGCTTGGAGGGTCTTTTGCTTACTCATGTATCCCAACTGATTGTCTAGTGGATCGATTTCCGCTTGGAGGGCGGCGGAGAGGTTTTTCGCCGAGTTCTTCGATTTCCTCTTCGAAAACACATCTCGGTGTTTTCTGTGTTTGCATCCTTCTTCCCTACTATTGTTCATTTCATTATTATTGCTGTGTTGCTTTAATTATGGATTAGAGTAGTTGTTTTGCTTATATGCTTGTGTTTACACTATTCCGCACTTATTATTAAGTTAGTGTAAAATCAACCAAGCCGTAATTTTAATTTGAGGGTCTAAACAGCTCTTGTGTTTTCAACACGTTTTCGAGCTTTCAAATCAGATCTGAAAATTTTGATTTTTGTAACCTCGATAGATACCTCGATTGATACTATCTATCGAGCCTCATTAAACCTCGATAGATAGCTAGGCGTTGAGGAGATATCAAGAAGCTGTCGAGGGGACAGGAGCTTTCTCGATCGATCCACCAGCTGTCGAGAAGGTGTCGAGATTGCGATAACAATCAACTGAAGAGCTCGATAGATAGCCTAGTTGTCGGGAGGTGTCGAGAAGCTGTCGAGATATCTATCCGTAGGTGTCGAGCTATCTGTCAAGTTTTAATGAACAGCTTTTCTTCACTTGTTTCTTGGTCCAATCTTCATGGCTTTAATACTAGACTTGAACAACATGTTTCTTGAAGTATTAAACACATTCTAGATCTACCCAATTACAAGTAAAGTGCGTTTTGTCAAAGGATTAGCCAATTACATAAAAAAATGACATATGTTCTTAACAAGTGAAACACATATGTCCTAACACAAACATATACGATCAAAATTTTTGAATTTTTTACATTTTATGTGGTTTTGGATTCTTACTCACACAAAACAAAAACAAAAAGGTAAGAACAAAACAAAAACAATGCATACAAATAAATGCAAAATACACAAATGCATGAAAATATGGCATCTAATGCATGAAGGGTCCTACAAAGAT
The DNA here is from genome assembly GCA_019022515.1 of Quercus aquifolioides. Classification (NCBI taxonomy): domain Eukaryota; kingdom Viridiplantae; phylum Streptophyta; class Magnoliopsida; order Fagales; family Fagaceae; genus Quercus; species Quercus aquifolioides. Next base: position 1,756,227 of record CM032325.1, on the reverse strand, counting down.
CGAAAGAATTAGATCAAGGACCAAAAGAGTGAACGCTCAATCATAGGAACCCTTCCTCATCCAAACGGAATGAGAACCAGAGATGCACATAGTCAAGGAGTTAAGAGCATTAAACACTTTCTTCAATAACATGCTATTTTCACTCAAATCCAGTTTACCCTTTTTAGCACAACTTCCAAGAAGCTCAAGTTTCTCTTTTCTTTTGATTCTTTTAAGAGCATAAAACTTAGAGCAATGAGGTCTTAGATGACCAAAAGCACCACAATGGTGACACACAATGTGTTCAGGTCCACTAGGCTTTTTGGGAAGGGATCTAGCAACATGGTTTTGTTCTCTCTTCAACTTATAACATTGAGGTCTGATATGACCAATCACACCACAATGGTGGCAAGTTGGAACAAACTTAGATCCATCCAAAACCTTAGGTTGAGACCTAAACGGAGACTTTGACTTAAGAGCCTTTCTCTCCACCTTCTGGTTTCTTTTATGTGGAGGAATGTACACCGATTTGTCCTTTGAGGTAGAACACGCAATAGGCACAAAATCGGGTACTTCAACATCATTGCAACAAATATTTTCATCCATTTTATCAATAGGTTCAGCAATCAAACACTTGGCATGCATCTTAAGAGATTCATTTTCACATTTTAGCTTATCAACAAGTTTGTTAGACAAAACAAGTTTAGCATCTAAGTCCATATTCAAACATCCAAACTCTTTCAATTTTTCAAGAGAATTTTGAGCAAGTTTCTTATATTTCTCAACCAATTTGTTGGTTTCATTGAGCTTAGCAATCAAATCTTCCTTTTCACAAAATAACTTGCTCAGATTCTTTTGAAACTTCTTAGTATTTTTCTTCAAGGGTTTGATGTTAGGAATATCAACAACATCTAAAGATTCATGTAACATAGCATCATAATCATGAGGATTATCACTCATAGAGGTATTTTCACAAACATGTGGCATGTTACACTCATCATTAACCAAATCATACAAAGAGGCATACAAAGACAATCCATGGCAAATAACACAAGGGTTCAAGAATCACACTTAGGTATTTAAACCACAACAAGTGCACCCGCTCTGATACCAATTGAAAGTTCAAATAGCGTTGAAAACACTATGAATGTTTAGACCCCCAAAATACAAATTACCAATTCAAGCTTTATATCAAACAATATATGTGCGAAAAATGATTATAAGCTTATACCAGAATTTATAAACAATCTAAACCCAATAAAATCACATCCATGGCAGAAATTAAATGGCAAAGATTAAGGGAAGAGAGATGCAAACACAAGGACAACACAACGATGTGTTATCGAAAAGAAAACCAAAGCCCTCGGCGTAAAACCTCTCCACCGCCCTCCAAGCGGTCAATAATCCACTAAAGAATGAAGTTGGGATACATGAATAACAGAAGACCCTCCTAGCCTAATCTACCCAGTGTACCTAAGCCTTCCAAGCTTCTTGCTCCAACGAGGTTGTGTCGAATCGTTGTCTTCTTTAGCTTACCGGATTCCGCTATAGCCTATAGCATCAACCAATAACCATTGGTCCCTTCCTAACTGCTTCCCAAAGCACCAAATAGTCTTCTCACAGATGTGGGCATGGTGAGAAAAGGATTTGGGTAAGAACCTCTCAAGGATGTAACAGTGGAGAGGATGAAAGTAGAGGAATTTGAAGAGTCTCTATGTAAAGATTGTGGATGAATCAATCTTGTTTTTTTCTAGGGTTTCTCTCTCAAAATTCTCTTTGGAAGCTCTCTACATTTTGCGGTGTAAGGGGTATTTATACTTAGGTGAGAATGGAATGCGAAGAGTTAGTTTTTCCCAAACAGGGTGGTCTGGCGGCTTGGCCTTGCGACTTGACTGAGTCACGAGTTCAAGCTGCGAGATAACAAAATGGCCAGGCTAGACTTTTTGTCCTGTAGTGCTCCAGCTAGCATGACTGTTCATCTTCTCGCACGCTTTACTCTTGTGCTGCATTTGACAGCTTGCCAGTCGCGAGTCTCTGTATTCTTGCACAATCTCGAGCATTTCTTCACACTCTCTCACTCACTACATTTACATGATTCCCATATAAATACAGGGTTACTAATTGCTAAATTACAAGCAAATTTGGCATGGAATAAAGCCAATACAATGGCTAATTAAATTCAACCTTACAGAGGTTACGCTGAACCTTTGTCTTCTTTAGTTTACCAGATTCCGCTATAGCTCATAGCACCAACTAATAACCATTGGTTCCTTCCTAACTGCTTCCCAAAGTACCAAATAGCCTTCTCACTGATGTGGGTACGGTGAGAAAATGATTTGGGTAAGAACCACTCAAGGATGTAACAATGGAGAGGATGAGAGTAGAGGAATTTGAAGAGTCTCTATGTAAAGATTGTGGACGAATCAATCTTATTTTTCTCTAGGGTTTCTCTCTCAAAATTATCTCTGGAAGCTCTCTACATTTCATGGGTATAAGGGTTATTTATACTGGGGTGAGAATGGAATGAGATGAGTCAGATTTTTCAAAACAAGGTTGGCTGGCGGCTTGGCCTCGCGACTTGACTGAGTCGCTAGTTCAAGCAGTGAGATAGCAGAACGGCTAGGCTGGACTTTTTGTCCTGTAGTGCTCCAGTTGGAGTGACTGTTCATCTTCTCACACGCTTCACTCATGTTCTATAGTTGGCAGCTTACCAGTCGCGAGTCATGCGCAAGTCCCAGCCGCGAGTCTCTGCATCCTTGCACAATCTTGAGCATTTCTTCACACTCTCTCACTCACTACCCTTATATGATTCCCCCCTAAATACAGGGTTACTAATTGCTAAAATACAAGCAAATTTGACAAGAAATAAAGCCAATACAATGGTTGATTAAATTCGACCTTACAATCTCCCCCTTTGGCTATTTCGTAACAAAACCCTATAACAAAATCTAGACTTAACGCGTGAGTTGAAAACAGTTGATCAAAACTCACTCACACGTAACTCTAGAATCTGTGAAGCTCTTGAACCATAAGAATGAGTATCTCCTGAAACACAACAACACAATATGATCATTGTATGCAAGAACAATGCGATCAAGCAGAGTGGAAACAAGTAATAAACCAAGGCTTGACCAAAAACAAACAATCACTATAAAAAATGATCACAATGCTCATTCACACATGGAATGAATATCCGGACATGCAAGCTAATAAGCTCAATTGCAAAGTATCATTTGCTTTTCCAACACTCAACCAATGCAACAACACTAGAAAATTGCATTAAGGATATAGAATCCAACAAAGCGCACAAGAGTGATGTACTTAAAGAAAATGCATGACATTTAACAACAAGTACTAAAGCTACAAAGCATGGGTACATAAACCTTAAAAGCTTACAAAAGCAATAGGTACAAAATATAAAGTATTTTAATTAAACTAAAAGTGCTTAAAGTTTCTCCCCTTCAAAATGATGAGAAGCTGTGATGCACTTGAAATGTATATACCTGTAACCTGAAACACTTGCACAAAACACATTAGACCCTCAAGGTAAAGCAAGTCATAAAAAGGACAAGTATAATGTAACAAGTAAATTGCGATCAAGTAAAAATGATGTGAAACATGTGAGAAACTTGATCAAAAACCAAACACCGAAACAAAGTTTTCTTATTAGCTCAATGTCTTCTCCCCCTTGGTATATGCATCTCCCCTATGAAATAACTCATCCCCTATAAATGTGCACGAGAAATAGAATTTCACCCCCTAAGAATGTGTACAAGGGTCATATAAAAATGACAAAAACTCTCTAATATACTCTCCCCCTTTTTGTCAGGAATAGACAAAGCATCAACAAGAAACAGTGGCAAGTGATGAAGGTATGAACAAAGACAATGATGTATGAGGGGTGCGAGATGAAAGAGAAAATGAAGCTCAAACCTAAGACAAAACAAAATGCTACAAAGCATAAGGTAAATATGACATGCTAGGATGAAGAAACAAAGTATAAACCAATGCATGACAAAGGTAGCAAGGTGTGTGCAAGAGGTGGCAAAGTGCAATGCATGACCAATGCATGGAAAATGCACATGTGGGGCAAGGTGTGTTAAATACACAACCAATGAACCAAACATGTTCCTAATGAGGAAACATGAGAAACCCCAAAGTTTGATACTCATCGGAGTCCAAACAAGCGAGAAAATGCTTAAGAAACATTTTATCAAACACCTAGCATGCACAATATAAACAACAATGTGAAACAATGCATGAACATCATGAAAACCATCCTTAATACATGATCTTTTTGCCACAAGGGGCCAACATCCAGAGCAAATCAACAAAAGGAACCAATCCCATTAAAAAATTTGACAAAAATAAAGTTTCCCTAACCCCTATGATGAAAATCCTAACCAAGAGCACAAAATTCTCCAAAACATAATCCAAGGATCCAAAACAAAGAAAAGAGTTTAAAATTACCTTAGAGATGTTAAAGGAATGAAAAACAATTCAAATTGATTAGGTTTTGATGAAAAAATAGTGAGAGAGGGGTTTAAGAGAGGATGGAAGAGGTTAAAAACAGGTTTCCCACGAAAAGCCCTTCAAAAAGCTGTTTCTGGGCAATTCGCGACTGGGCAAGTCGCCAAAATTTTCGCGAGTCGACAGTGAATCGCCAATGAGTCGCCAAAGCTTCTTGCTTGAACTTGCGACTGGTGTTTCGCGATAGGCGAGTTGCGAGATGAATTGCCAAAAATTTCGTAACTGGCGAGTCAATCGCCAGTGAGTTGCAAAAAACTCTAACACCTATTTTTCAACACAAAACATGTTTAAACAATGAAATACAAAGTAAGCACTAAACATGAACACAAAGAGTGATAAAAATCACTTCCAAATACATATAAAATGATCAAAAATATTTTTGGTTTGATCCATATATAGTTGAGCATACACACATTACATTTAAACAAGTATAATCGAATAAATGAATAAGGCATTCATTGAACATTAGGCATGTGTGCTCTGTGTGTATATCAAATGTGGAATAGTCCTTAGTCTAGAGTGAAGCTTCAATGATCAATTCAATCAAGTCATACACAACTAGTACTAAGCCAAGTGGTCTATCTCAATTATAGAAATGAATATATATGACCTTCCACAAGAAAATGATTACATATCTTTGAAGCTTTTCATTTGGCTTCTTTACAATCATAACATTTGATCATTTTAAATCAATACATCTCATTTTGAGATCGATGCCTAAAATTTTTGATATTTCAATTTGATGAACAAGTCTTTGGCTTTTTGAGCATCATACATTTTCATAAAAGTCGCTTTCCATTTTTCCTAGTCAAATACTAGTATGTGAGACGGCTTTTGCAGCTCATTATCTTTTTTCATTTTGATATTAACATTGGTTGAGCTCTTTAAGCAAAAAAAAATATATAAAAGTGTGGGAAGATATATAGGCACAAGTCTACGCATGTACCAAAACCAACATGACTATTAATTAATCATTCATGACAAGCTTGAAGATTGATTTATAACAGTCACACATAGATGTCAAGATTTTTCCCACAAAGATATAAGTGCATAAAGAACAAGCTAAGCTTGTAAATGCACAAAGCCAATAGTACAAAAGTACAAGGCAAAACTCACATGTGATATGTGCTCAAACATATATGATCAAACTTTTTGAAATTTTCACTTTTTATGTGGTTTTGGATTTTACTCACACAAAACTAAAACATAAAAGTAAGATCAAAACAAAAGCAATGCATACAAATAAATGCAAAATGCACAAATGCATGAAAATATGACATTCAATGCATGAAGGGTCCTACAAAGATCGAAAGAATTAGATCAATGACCAAAAGAGCAAAAGCTCAACCATAGGAACCCTTCCTCATCTAAACGGAATGATTGTTTGGAATGAGTGTCTCAAGAGAAGTGAAACGAGCATTGGAAGAATGAGAACCGGAGATGCACATAGACAAGGAATTAAGAGCATTAAACACTTTTTTTAACAACATGATATTTTCACTCAAATCCGGTTTACCATTTTTAGCACAACTTCCAAGAAATTCAAGTTTTTCTTTTCTTTTGATTCTTTTAAAAGCATGAAACTTAGAGCATTGCGGTCTTAGATGACCAAAGGAACCATAATTGTGACAAACAATGTGTTTAGGTCCACTAGGCCTTTTGGAAAGGGATCTAGCAACATTGTTTTGTTCCCCCTTCAACTTATGACATTGAGGTCTTATATGACCAATCACACCACAATGGTGGCTAGTTGGAACAAACTTAGATCCATTCAAAACCTTATGTTGAGACCTAAACGGAGGCTTTAACTTAACAGTCTTTCTCTCCATCTTTTGATTTCTTTCATGTGGAGGAATGTACACCGATTTGTCTTTTGAGGTAGAACACAAAATAGGCACAAAATCGGATACCACAACATGATTGCAACATATATTTTCATCCTTTTTAGCAATAGGTTCAGCAATCAAATACTTGGCATGCATCTTAAGAAATTCATTTTCACATTTTAGCTCATTAACAAGTCTGTTAGACAAAGCAAGTTTAGCATCCAAGTCCATATTCAAACATTCAAACTCTTTTAGCTTTTCAAGAGAATTTTCAGCAAGTTTCTTATATTTTTCAACCAATTTGTTGGATTCATTGAGCTTAGCAATCAAATCATCCTTTTCATTAATTAACTTGCTGAAATTCTTTTGAAACTTAGCATTTTTCTTCAAGAGTTTGTCATTTGGAATATCAACAACATCCAAAGATTCATGTAACATAGCATCACAATCATGAGGATTATCACTCATAGAGGCATTTTCACAAACACGTGGCATGTTACATTCATCATTAACCAAATCATACAGAGCACAATCCATGGCAAATAAACCAAGGGGTTAAGGATCACACTTAGGTATTTAAACCACAACAAGTGTACCCACTTTGATACCAATTGAAAGTTCAAATAGTGTATAAACCACTATGAACGTTTAGACTATAAGCCACTTTGATACCAATTGAAAGTTCAAATAGTGTATAAACCACTATAAACCACTATAGTCCAAGTCGCGAGTCTCTGCATCCTTGCATAATCTTGAGCATTTCTTCACACTCGCTCACTCACTACCCTTACATAATTCCCACCTAAATACAGGGTTACTAATTGCTAAAATACAAGCAAATTTGACACGGAATAAAGCCAACACAATGGTTGATTAAATTCAACCTTACATTCTCTTACTTCACTTTCCTGGGGGTTGATACTTTAAAGCCCACCTGCTGACTTTCCTCTTGTGGGAGATCCTTTCTGAGTAAGTCCAAATTCTTCTCTAAGGTCAAGACTTCTCATTCTTTCCCTAATATCTTTAAAAGGACACCTCAAAGCTCTGAGATTTTGATCTTGACTCATCATAACTTTTTTCTTTGCCTAAAGTGGGGTAGATTCCTTCTTGCTAATGGTGTAGCCAAAAAGGCCCCTGGCCATCTTCCTTCTTAGTTCACCTTTTTTGCCTTGCTCGAGGTCCTAGGTTCCTTCAACATGTTTTGGCCCAGAAATCATAATTTGTCTCTATCACTTTCTTCTGGTTCATAGGAAGTTGATTTTGACAAGACCTCCTTTGCCCTTTGTGCCCCTTTTTACGTGAGCATGTCATATCCTGAGCTATCCACGACCTGGTTGGCATCTTCCAGCTTTTCCCAAGGATCTACTCTTTAAGGCCGGCAGATCCTGTGCAATTTGGTCCCAGATCCTACTTGCCCCTTTGGACTTTCTTAGGTATCATGACTTCCTTACGTCCTTGGGCCAAGCCTTTCCCATCCCACCTTTTCTAGAGCCCAAGACTTACTTTTCTTCTTCTTATAGGCCAGTCTCTCCATTTCCATTTTAAGGTCCAAGCCTTCTTCCTTTTCTCATTTTTGTGGGTTAGATCTTTCTTGCTTATGTGGGTCTAGCTCCTCATTATATTTTGGACCTCAACAATGCCAAATTTGGCATTACTATAGAGATGTTCTAACAATAGAACTGTACATACAAGTGTGTTATTTGTTTTTTTGGTATTTTTTATTTGAACTTTCTCTCTCTTACATAAAAATATCTTCCTCTTCACTCTCAGCCACTCATCTCTTTCTCCTTCTCTCATGTCTCTCTCAACTATATTGAATCTCTTTCATTCAAAATTTCTTTCTTCCATACGAATAATAAAGAAAAAAAATAAATAAAAGAGTAATTAAAAAAAAAATTTAAATAAAGTGGTAAAAGAATAGAATATATGATATATAATGTATTTTAAAGTGGTATATCAAAATAGATAAATTAATTTTTTTTATTTGTCAAAATAATTTTTTTTTTTTAAATTTCTAATGCTTGTGATCTTTCTAGAAATCCAAATGAGCTATAGTTGGATGATAAATAAAAGGCTAACAGATTTTCTTGGCTTGTTTTTAAGGCCATGCCAAATTGCCAATAGATTTCTAGGCTAGCGTATAAGAGCCACCTTCATTTAAATTAATTTTTTTTATTACTAGAAGTTACAAAACATCCACATTCTAGTTTATTGTCATCATACAAAGTTACAAAAAGATATTTCAGGTTAAGCCACCACCCCATGACCCCCAGTCTCCGCCTTCTCAGTCACACACACACACCTCTATCATGTGTCCCTAATGAAGCCACAGACTTGTCTTCAAATAAGAGACGGTCCCACATTTCCCTATCAAGCCCTGCAACATTTCCTCCTTATTAAAGACTCCAACAAAGTCACTCTGTTTGGCACTATCTTTCCTCTCCAACAAGCCAACAAATAAAAATTGTCACACTATTTGACTGACTTGCGTCAACCATTGCAAGTCCTGAGTCAAGCCAGTCAACCATTGCAAGTCCTGAGTCAACGTCTAAATATATATATATATATATATTACACTATTACTTTTTTTTTTTTTTAAGAGTTTCCACTTATGGCGTCTGCTCCTGATGATATCTTTATATCATCAGACTAAAACACCATCTAGTGGGTTCCATTTATCTCAACTGGTAAAATCTTTGATGGTTGAATAAGAGATCTGAGGTTCAATCCTCGCCTACACAAAAAATCGATTAGTGTCTTAGTTTGATGATAAAGAGCTATTATTGGGAGCGGATATTATAGGTTGAAATTATCAAAGTTCACAGACAAAAGAGAAACCTAAAGGATGAACGTGTCGTTTAGTGAGGTTTTAATTGAAAATGGCTGTAGCTTTAGTTGTTTTATTTCTGGCATGCGGTAACTGACAGTTATAGAATACAAGAAAATATTTATTGCATTATTGATTTTTCAAAAACTTAATATATATATATATATATATATATATATATATTAAAAGACAAAACTTAGAAATAATCTAACGAGATTTCAATTGGATTCTCAATTTTGCGTTACGTGTTCTATCTAAGTTTTTAATTTTTGAGGCAAGTGAATTATAAAATGTAAAAATCGAAGAGTCCAAATCCAATTAGATTCAAAATTGGATTTCAATTGTAGTCCAATTTTGTGCCAGGTGTCCATCCAATTATATATTGGATGCAAAAACCAAAGAATCTTAATCCAATATATAATGAGAAACCGTTACATACTTTGGATATACACCACTGTAAGTTTCTTTAAAAAACCTTCTCCTCTCTCCCCGTGTGTGTGTGTTAAAAATATTTAGTATTCTCAAAAGAAAAAATAGTGGGTTAATTCCACATTGAAAAATGAGTGTGAGTAAAAGAGGTTTAAAGCCTGTGTCGTGTATCTAAGAGTTAGACCATTTTGGATATACACCACTGTAAGTTTCTTTAAAAAACCTTTTCATTTCTTCCCATGTGTGTGTGTGTGTTAAAAGTACTTAGTATTCTCAACCAAAAAAAAAAAAAAGTATGGTTTAAAAAATGTGTAAGCTAATATCATATATAATTTAAACATCTTCTTAAAAAATGTATAATTTGCACCATGTAATTGTGATTGTTTTTAATTATATCCGTGCATATGCATGAAGTTACACACTAGTTAGTAGTAGTTAAAAAGAACAAGGTAATCTAGGTTTCTCTATAAATACTAAGCTAAAGTGGGACTTTAATGCATAAAATGAATTTATTCATCCAAAATATTCCTCCACAATACATGAAAATTAACATGACATGCATACAGGACGCATGGTTTGCGTTCAATATATGCGTCTTACACACATCTTTATTAGTCTTACAAACTTACGTACCCAAAAAAGACATACACAAAATGCCCACACATAGGGCAAGAGAAGATTACTTTAATTATTAGAAGCCTACATCTCCAGCTGCTGACACACACTTCGCATGGTTGGGCGAGATTGTGGATTGGTAAGTAAACATGAAATTGCCACTTTCACCATTAGAGCTAACTCATAAGCAATCTTTTGATCTGTGGGAGGTGAGAGACGATCATCTAACACATCTTTGATGTGGACATTTGTACCAATTGAGGAATGTAGATCTTCAATGAGTTTGCCTAGATGCTTTCCCATAAGAATTTCAAGTACCAAAACACCAAAACTATAAACATCACATTTTTCAGTCACTACCATCATGTAAGCAAGCTCTGCAAAATAATCAAATGGGAAGACAAGATTTGACTTAAAACATGTACTCTAATATTACAAATTAATATAAGTTATTCAGATAATGAATTGAAATTAATTATTTTATAACAACATTACTATTATACCTTTACTTTTATTAAAAAAAAAGTAAGCAAATTTATTTGTCATATTATTATTATTACTATAAAAAGAAAAAAAAAAAAAACCAACTGTGTGCAAGACAACTAGATTCAATTCGAAAACTAAGAAAAATTCAGAAGTAAAAGAAAGATTGCAGTATACTTTTGGTCCTTAAAGATGGGGTTGTTTTCATTTTAACCTTTCATATTTGACTTTGTTTTCGTATTGTCCATGTCATTCATTTCTATTAGTAATTCTTGTCATTAAATTGGTGACATGGCTTAGTGGACACCAATTATGTAGCATTTAATAATCAGATTACTAAAAGAAATGGATGGTAAAGCCAATATAAAAATGGAATCAAAGGTAAAAGGATCAAAATGAAAATTTTGAAATGTAAAGGCCAAAATGAAACTAACCCGAACTTTAAGGGTGAAAATATACCTTAGTGTTGAAAAAATAATGAGCTATCATCAAGTAATAGTGCAACAAATATTAAGAAAAAAAAAAAAACTAGTTACAGACCCACACGATGCGTTGGAATACACAACTATTTTGTAACGTGGTATAAAGTATGATTTATTCGATAAAACATACTGGAGACATTATTTCTAAAATTATTTTTCATCTCTCCATCTCTACAAATATATCATTCTTTTTTTTTTTGGAGACAAAAGATAGAAATACTATTCTTTTTTCAAGTGATCTATATTATTCAAAATTTTGTATAGTGATTAGTGTGTTATGGTTTTTTTCTTCTAACAACTAAAATTTTTAAGTTCCAAAATTAATTATTTGAATTTCTCATTCTCTTAAGAACATTATCATGATTAACAAACCTCATCACAAATTTATAATTGATATTACTCAAATAATTTATAGAGACATTCAAATACATAATCACCTCACTTCTAAAATATCTAAAAATTAACTCAAACTAAAACTATAAGAGGGATAGAAATTACATGTGATAAATAACTCAAGAAACACACCACCAAAGTGTATCATCCAAAAAAAAAAAAAACCATCAATCGAAAATAGAATTGCAAGAAAGAATTAATAATAGAGAGAGAGAGAGAGAGAGAGAGAGAGAGAGGGAGAACGACCACCTTTTTTAGAAGAGAATATGAGACAAATAACAAAATTATATAAAAGAAGATGAGTAGAAGAATATTCAAAAGAAAATGTATAGTTGTACACACCAAATTTTCCAAGTCATGCTATGTAATAGAATAATATTAAATCATTCTGTAATTTCATAAGATAATATGTAACAAACAAAGAAAATAAAATCAAAAAGATAAAAAATTAAAATATAACCAATTCTTATCAACCTAAAGTAGAGTTAAACATAAAAATTCATCAATCTAAAGAATTAAACATCCACCAAAAGAAAGAATATATATATATATATATATATATATGTGTGTGTGTGTGTGTAGAGAGAGAGAGAGAGAGAGAGAGAGAGAGAGAGAGAGAGAGAGAGAGAGAGAGTATTCACCTTTTAGTGTGAGCAAAATATGGATTGAATGGAAGAGAAAATAACAATTTTTTATAGTAAAAAAATTGGGGAGAAGAAGAGTCAAATTAAAAGGAAAATGAAGGAATAAAGAAATTGTAAGATTAAGATATAGAGTAGTGGGAAGATAAAAAGGTAAAAGTAAGTAATTGTTGGAAAATGTGTAATTGTAAAGTGACAAATTAATAATGAGAAAAATAATTAAAAATTAGAGCCTTTTTGTGTGAGAAAAATATGGATTGAATGTTAGAGAAAATATCAAATTTTTATGATAAAAAAAATGAGAGAAGAAGAGTCAAAATAAAAGGAAGATAAAGGGATGGAGAAATTGTAAGGTTAAGATATAAAATAGTGGAGAGATAAAAAGGTAAAAGTAAATAAATGTTGGAGAAGGTGTAATTGTAAAGTGGCAAATTAATAAGGAGAAAAATAATTAAAAAGTAGAGTGAAAATATTGAAAATAGGTTGATGATGCGGCGCTGATGTGCCTCAATAGGAGCGCAGCAACGTTAAACTCTATGCTTTAACTTTTATATATATATATATATATATAGATTATAGGAAATGAGAAAAAAATAATTTTGTGCTTTTGGCTCATTTTGATCAAATTCTCATTATACATCATTAATCCATTCAATCCAATTCCTCACATTTTTAAAAGATTGAAAATTTGAGGTTTTGATCAAAAATAGATGAATGACTATTATCTTATAATTATTTTATTTCTTTCTACTTAAGCTTTAAAAAAAAAAATTTAAATGAATATTTTTAGAAGATTTATTTTCCCATTTCATTCCGTTCCTCAATTTAATCAATATATAACATCAAATGCACATATATCCCAAAATAGAAAAGCAAAGTTCTAAAACAAACATGTTCAAGTCAAGCAAAAATATTATCAAAGAGAAGCTTTGAAGCCTAATTACTTGGGGTGAGATAGCCGTATGTGCCTACGATTGTTGTCCAATTAGATGAATCAGGCTTCAAGAACAGTGCAGTTCCAAAATCAAAGACATGGGCTTCAAGGTCAGAGATCAACAAAACATTCTTGCTGGAGATGTCTCGATGAATTATAGGTGGAAGACAATCGTGATGCATGTAAGATAAAGCATAGGCCACACCTTTAATGACTCGTACCCTTGTTGCCCTATCTACTTCCTTTGCTTCTTTGCTACTTAGCATTTCAACTAAGCTTCCTCTTTCCATGAATTCATAAATGAAAAACTTGTGCACCATATTGAAATAAAAGCCAAGGAGCTTCACAATGTTCCGATGTCTTATTTTTGTTAAAGTTGCTAACTCATTGCTAAAACTTTTCATATTGTCAGTTCCTATGCCTTCAGCCTGGGAACTGAGCTTCTTGACTGCTAATTCTTGAGCACCTGGTATTTCCACTTTGTAAACTTTTGCAAATGCCCCCATTCCAATACAGTACTTGTCATCAAAGTTGTTTAAAGCTTCAAGGATGTCTTCATACACGGCATTCCCATTAAAGTGCCATATGGAGAACGGATTTTCAGTCTTTGATGTGTTTTCAACTTTCGACATATTTCTTGAATGCTTCTTGAATGTTCAAATAGCATGTAAAACAGTATGAACATTTAGACCCCCAATTACAAATTACCAATTCAAGCTTATTATCAAACAATAAATGTGCGGAACATGAACATAAGCTAATAACAGAATTGATAAACAATCTAGACCACTTAAAATCACATCCATAGTAGAAATTAAATGGCAAAGATTAAGGGAAGAGATATGCAAACATAAGGACAACACAGCGATGTGTTATCGAAGAGGAAACCAGGTATAAGGGTCTATATATAATGGTGGGTGTTTGGAATGTGAAAAGTCATTTTTCAAAACAGAGCTGGCTAGCAACTTGGCCTTGCGACTTGACTGAGCCGCGAACTAATTGAATGGCCAGTCTGGACTTTTTGTCCTGTAGTGCTATAGTTAGCATGATGGTTCAACTTCTCTACATGCTTCACTCGTGTGCATCTTCTGGAGGCTTGCCACCTGCAAAATCCAGTCGCGAGTCCCTACTTCACTACACAATCTTGAGCAATTCTTCACACTCTCTCACACACTACCTTTACAAGATTTTCACCTAAATACAGAGTTTCTAAATGCTGAATTACAAGAAAATTTGGAACGGAATAAATCCAACAAGATGGTTGATTAAATTCAAACTTACAATCTCCCCCTTTAGCTATTTCGTGACAAAACCATACAACAAACTCTAGACTTAACGCATGAGTTGAGAATAGTTAATCAAAACTCACGCACACCTAACTCTAGAATCTGTGAAGCTCTTGAACCATAAGAACAAGTATATCAATACAGTATGATCATTGTATGCAGAAAACTTGTAATGCATATGGAGCAAGCACAATGCGATCAAGCAAAATGGAACTAAGTAATAAACCATGGCTTGACCAAAAACGAACAATCACTATAAATAATGATCACAATGCTCATTCACACATGGAATGAACATCCAAACATGCAAGCTAATAAGCTTAATTGCAAAGTATCATTTGCATGTCCAACACTCAACCAATGCTACAACAAAAGGTAATTGCATTAATGATATGAAATCCAACAAAGGGCACAAGAGTGACGTACTTAAAGAAAATGCATGACATTTAACGACAAGTACAAAAGCTACAAAGCATGGGTACAAAACCTTAAAAACTTACAAAAGCAACAGGTACAAATATAAAAAGTACTTCCCCTATCATATCACTCCCCCTATCATGAATCATAGGAGCTGTGATGCACTTGGAACATATATACCTGTAACCTGAAACACTTGCACAAAACACATTAGACCCTTAAGGTAAAGCAAGTAGTAAAAGGACAAGTATAATGTAACAAGTAAATTGCACAGAAGCCATGTAGAAATGACAAACACTCACGGTATACTACCCTAGAGTATACTCTCCCCCTATTTACACAAATAGACAAAGGGTCAAGGAGAAATAAGGGTAAGAGATAAAGGAATGAACAAGGAAAAAGATGCATGAGGGGTGCAAGATGAATGAGAAAATGAAGCTTAATCCTAATACAAAACAAAGTGCTACAAAGTATAAGGTAAACATGACATGCTAGGATGAACAAGGTATAGACTAATGCATGACAAGGGTAGCAAAGATGTGTACAAGAGGTGGCTATGTGCAATGCATGACCAATGCATGAAAAATGCACATGTGGGGCAAGATGTGTTAAATACATAACTAATGAACCAAACATGTTCCTAATGAGGAAATATGAAAAACCCGAATGTTTGGTACTCATCGGAGTCCAAACAAGCGAGAAAATGCCTAAAAGGCATTTTATCAAACATCTAGCGTGCACACTATGAACAACAAAGTGAAACAATGCATAAATATCATGAAATCCACTCTTAATACATGTTCTTTTTGCCACAAAGGGCCAACATCCAAAGCAAATCATCAAAAGAAACCAATCCTATATAAAAATTTGACAAAAATTAATTTTTCCCAACCCCTATGATGAAAAACCCAACCAAGAGCACAAAACTCTCCAAAACTTAATCTTAATACAAGCTCTTTTTGCCATAAGGGGCCAACATCCAAAGAAAATCATCAAAAGAAACCAATCCCATACAAAAAATTTGACAAAAATAAGTTTTCTTAACCTCTATGATGAAAATCCCAACCAAGATCACAAAACTTTCCAAAACATAATTTAAGGATCCAAAACAATGAAAAGAGTTTAAAATTACCTTAGAAATGTTAATATAATGAAACCATTCAAATTGATTGGGTTTTGATTTAAAAATATTGAAATAGGGGTTAAAAGAGGATGGGAGAGGTTTCCCAAGAAAAGCCCTTTAAAAAGCTGTTTTTGGGCATTTCGTGACTGGGCGAGTCACGAAAATTTTCGCGAGTTGCGAGTGAGTCGCGAAAGTCTTCTGGATGAACTTGTGGCTGGGGTTTTGTGACTGGCGAGTCACGAGGTGAGTCGCAAAAAATTTCGCGACTGGCGAATGAGTCGCGAGTGAGTCGCGAAAAACTCTAACACTTGTTTTTCAACACAAAACATGTTTAAACAAAGAAAAACAATGTAAGCACTAAACATGAACACAAAATGTGATAAAAAAATCACTTCCAAATACATATAAAATTATCAAAAATCTTTTTGGATTGATCCATATATAGTTGAGCACACACACATCACATTTAAACAAGTACAATCGAACAAATAAATAAGGCATTCATTAAACATTAGGCATGTGTGTTATGTGTGTGTATCAAATGTGGAATAGTCCTTAGTCTAGAGTGAAGTTTCAATGATCAATTCAATCAAGTCATACACAACTAGTGCTAAGACAAGTGATCTATCTCAATTATAGAAATGAACATATATGACCTCCCACAAGAAAATGATTACATAACATTGAAGCTTTTCATTTGGCTTCTTTAACAATCATAAAATGCCTTATTCCACACCTGATACACACACACACAACACACATGCCTAATGTTCAATGAATGTCTTATTCATTTGTTCGATTGTACTTGTTTAAATGTGATGTGTGTGTGCTCAACTATATATGGATCAATCCAAAAGGATTTTTGATCATTTTATCTGTTTTTGGAAGTGATTTTTTATCACTCTTTGTGTTCATGTTTAGTGCTTACTTTGTTTTTCATTGTTTAAACATGTTTTGTGTTGAAAAACTAGTGTTAGAATTTTTGGCGACTTGCCCAGTTGCGAGTTTTGGCGACTCGCTTTGGCGACTTGCCCAATTGCGAGCCCAGTCGCAAGTTCACATAGAATGGTTTCGCGACTCACTCGCGACTCAGCTCACGACTCGCCAATCGTGAAACGCCCAGAATCAGCTTTTTTAAAGAGCTTTTTCGTAGGAATCTTGTATTTAAACCTCTCCCATCCTCTCTAAAACTCCTCTTTCAATATTTTTACATCAAAACCCAACCAATTTGAATGGTTTTTCATTCCATCAACATCTCTAAGGTAATTTTAAACTCTTTTCATTGAATTGGATCTTTGGATTATGTTTTGGTAAGCGTTGTGCTCTTGGTTGGGATTTTCATCGTACGGGTTGGGAAAACTTCATTTTTGTCAAATTTTTATATGGGATTGGATTCTTTTAATGATTTGCTTTGGATGTTGGCCCATTGTGGCAAAACGAACTTGTATTAAGGGTGGATTTCATGATATTCATGCATTGTTTTACATTGTTATTCATAATGTGCACGCTAGGTGTTTGATAAAACTCCTCTTAGGCATTTTCTCACTTGTTTGGACTCCAATGAGTACCAAACTTTGGGGTTTCTCATGTTTCCTCATTAGGAACATGTTTGCTTCATTTGTTGTGTATTTAACACACCTTGCCCCACATGTGCATTTTTCATGCATTGGTCATGCATTGCACATAGTCATCTCTTGCACACACCTTTGCTACCCTTGTCATGCGTTGGTCTATACCTTGCTTCTTCATACTAGCATGTCATGTTTACCTTATGTTTTGTAGCATTTTGTTTTGTCTTAGGTTTGAGCTTTCTCATTCATCTCGCACCCCTCATGCATCATTATCATTGTTCACACCTTCAACTCTTGCCCTCGTTTCTTCTTGACCCTTTGTCTATTCTTGACAAAAAGGGGGGAGAGTATACTCTAGAGAGTATACTGGAGAGTTTTTGTCATTTCTATATGACCCTTGTGCACATTCTTAGGGGGAGAAATTCTATTTCTCGTGCACATTTGTAAGGGGAGAGATATTCCATAGGGGAGATGCATATACCAAGGGGGAGATGACATTGAGCTAATAAGAAAACTTTGTTTTGGTGTTTGGTGTGTGATAAAGTTGCTCATATGTTTCACATCATCATTACTTGATCGCAATTTACTTGTTACATTATACTTGTCCTTTTTATGACTTGCTTTACTGTGAGGATCTAATGTGTTTTGTGCAAGTGTTTCAATTACAGATATATACGTTCCAAGTGCATCACAGCTTCTCATCATTTTGAAGGGGAGAAACTTTAAGCACTTTTAGTTTATTTAAAATACTTTATGTGTATGGTACATTTGTACCTGTTGCTTTTGTAAACTTTTAAGGTTTATGTACCCATGCTTTGTAGCTTTAGTACTTGTTGTTAAATGTCATGCATCTTCTTTAAGTACATCACTCTTGTGCCCTTCATTGGATTCTATATCCTTAATGCAATTTCCCAGTATTGTTGCATTGGTTGGGTGTTGGACATGCAAATGATACTTTGTAATTGAGCTTATTAGCTTGCATGTCCGGATGTTCATTCCATGTGCAAATGAGCATTGTGATCACTTTTTATAGTGATTGTTCATTTTTGGTCAAGCCTTGGTTTATTACTTGTTTCCATTCTGCTTGATCGCATTGTGCTTGCTACATATGCATTACAAGTTTTCTGCATACAATGATCATAGTGTGTTCTTGTGTTTCAGGAGACACTTGTTCTTATGGTTTAAGAGCTTCACAGATTCTACAGTTAGGTGTGAGTGAGTTTTGATCAACTGTTCCCAACTCACGCGTTAAGTCTAGAGTTTGTTGTAGGGTTTTGTCACAGAATAGCCAAAGGAGGAGATTGTAAGGTTGAATTTAATCAACCATTGTATTGGCTTTATTTTGTGTCAAATTTGCTTGTAATTTAGCAATTAGTAACCCTGTATTTAGGTGGGAATCATGTAAGGGTAGTGAGTGAGTGAGTGTGAAGAAATGCTCAAGATTGTGCAAGGATGCAGAGATTCGCGGCTGGGACTCACGGGTGACTCGCGACTGGCAAGCCGCCAAATGTAGCACACGAGTGAAGGGTGTGAGAAGATGAACAATCGCGCCAGCTAGAGCACTACAGGACAAAAAGTCCAGCCTGGCCGTTCTGTTATCTCGCGGCTTGAACTCGCGACTCAGTCAAGTCGCGAGGCCAAGCTGCCAGACCACCCTGTTTGGGAAAAACTGACTCTTCGTATTCCTTTCTCACCCAAGTATAAATACCCCTTATACCCGTGAAATGTAGAAAGCTTCTAGAGAGAATTTTGAGAGAGAAACCCTAGAGAAAACCAAGATTGATTCATCCACAATCTTCACATAGAGACTTTACAAATTCCTCTACTCTCATCCTCTCCATTGTTAAATCCTTGAGAGGTTCTTACCCAAATCTTGTTCTCACCATTCCCACATCTATGAGAAGGCTATTTGGTGCTTTGGGAAGCAGTTAAGAAAGGACCAATGGTTATTGGTTGATGCTATGGGTTATAGCAGAATTCGGTAAGCTAGAAAAGACAAAGGTTCGGTGTAACCTCGTTGGAGCAAGAAGCTTGGAGGGCTTAGGTACCTGGGTAGATTAGGCTTAGAGTGTCTATTGCTATTCATGTATCCTAACTTCATTTTCTAGTGGATTATTAATCGCTTGGAGAGCGGCGAAGAGGTTTTACGCCAAGGGCTTCAGTTTCCTCTTCGATAACACATCGTTGTGTTGTCCTTGTGTTTGCATCTCTCTTCCCTTAATCTTTGCCATTTAATTTCTACTGTGGATGTAATTTTATTTGGTTTAGATTGTTTATCAATTCTGTTATTAGCTTATGTTCATGTTCCGCACATTTATTGTTTGATAATAAGCTTGAATTGGTAATTTGTAATTGGGGGTCTAAACGTTCATAGTGGTTTATACACCATTTGAACTTTCAAAACTTTTCGTTTAACTTCTTTACAATTCATAACATTTGATCATTTTTTATCTTTACATCTCTATTTGAGACAGATGCCTGAAATTTTTGATATTTCAAATTGATGAGCAAGCCTTTGGCTTTTGGGCACCATACATTTTCATAAAAGTCGCTTTCTCTTTTTCCTAGTCGAATACTAGTATGTGCAACGACTTTTGCAGATCATTATCTCTTTTCATTTTGAGATTTATATTGGTTGAGCTCTTTAAGAAAAAACATAATAAAAGAGTGGGAAGAGATATAGGCACAAGTCTACGCATGTATCAAAACCAATATGACTATGGACTAATCATTCATGACAAGCTTAAAGATCGATTTACAACAATCACACAAAGATGTCAAGATTTTTCCCACAAAGATATAAGTGCATAAAGAACAAGCTAAGCTCGTAAATGCACAAAGCCATAGGTATGAAGGTACTAGGCCAAACTCACATGAGATATATGCTCAAACATATACGATCAAACTTTTTAAAATTTTCACTTTTTATGTGGTTTTGGATTTTTACTCACACAAAACAAAAGCAATAAAGTAAGATAAAAAACAAAAGCAATGCATACAAATAAATGCAAGATGCAAAAATGCATGAATATATGATATTTAATGCATGAAGGGTCTAACAAAGATCGAAAGAATTAGATTAAGGACCAAAAGAGCAAAAGCTCAACCATAGGAACCCTTCCTCATCCAAACGAAATGATTGTTTGGAATGAGTGTCTCATGAGAAGAGAGACGAAGGTTGGAAGAATGAGAACCTTAGATGTACATAGACAATGAGTTAAGAGCATTAAACACTTTCTTTAATAACATGCTATTTTCACTCAAATCTAGTTTACCATTTTTAGCACAACTTCCAAGAAACTCAAGTTTCTCTTTTCTTTTGATTCTTTTAAGAGCATAACACTTAGAGCAATGGGGTCTTAGATGACCAAAGGCACCACAATAGTGATAAACAATGTGTTTAGGTCTACTGGGCTTTTTGGGAAGGGATCTAGCAACATGGTTTTGTTCTCTCTTCAGCTTATGACATTGAGGTCTTATATGACCAATCACACCATAATGGTGGCAAATTGGAACAAACTTAGATCCATCCAAAGTCTTAGGTTGAGACTTAAATGAAGGCTTTGACTTAATAGCCTTTCTCTCCACCTTTTGGTTTCTTTTATGTGGAGGAGTGTACACCAATTTGTCCTTTGAGGGAGAACACACAATAGGTGCAAAATTGGGTACCACAACATAATTGCAACAAATATTTTCATTCTTTTTATCAATAGGTTCAGCAATCAAACACTTGGCATGTATCTTAACAGATTCATTTTCACATTTTAGCTCATCAACAAGTTTGTTAGGCAAAACAAGTTTAGCATCCAAGTCCATATTCAAACTCTTTTAGCTTTTCAAGAGAATTTTCAGCAAGTTTCTTATATTTCTCAACCAATTTGTTGGATTCATTGAGCTTAGCAATCAAATCATTCTTTTCACAAAATAACTTGCTCAAATTCTTTTGGAACTTCTTAGCATTTTTCTTCAAGAGTTTGTCATTTGGAATATCAACAACACCCAATGATTCAAGTAACATGTCATCATAATCATGAGGATAAACACTCATAGAGGCATTTTCACAAACACGTGATATGCTACATTTATTATTAACCAAATCATACAAAGAGGCATACAAAGCACAATCCATGGCAAATAAACCAAGGGGTCAAGGATCACACTTAGGTATTTAAACCACAACAATTGTACCCGCTCTGATACCAATTGAATGTTCAAATAGCGTTGAAAACCCTATGAACGTTTAGACCCCCAATTACAAATTACCAATTCAAGCTTATTATCAAACAATAAATGTGCGGAACATGAACATAAGCTAATAATAGAATTGATAAACAGTCTAGACCAATTAAAATCACATTCACAGCAGAAATTAAATGGCAAAGATTAAGGGAAGAGATATGCAAACACAAGGACAACACAACGATGTGTTATCGAAGAGGAAACTAAAGCCTTCGGCATAAAACCTCTTGGCCGCCTTCCAAGCAGTCAATAATCCACTAAAGAATGAAGTTGGGATACATGAACAGCAGAAGACCCTTCAAGCCTAATCTACCCAGTATACCTAAGCCCTCCAAGCTTCTTGCTCCAACGAGGTTGCCCCGAACCTTTGTCTTCTTTAGCTTACCGGATTCCACTATAGCCCATAGTATCAACCAATAACCATTGGTCCCTTCCTAACTGCTTCTCAAAGCACCAAATATCATTCTCACAGATATGATTATGGTGAGAAAAGGATTTGGGTAGGAACCTCTCAAGGATGTAACAATGGAGAGGGTGAGAATAAAGGAATTTGAAGAGTCTCTATGTGAAAATTGTGGATGAATCAATCTTGTTTTTCTCTAGGGTTTCTTTCTCAAAATTCTCTCTAGAAGCTCTCTACATTTCATGGGTATAAGGGTCTATATATAGTGGTAGGTGTTTGAAATGCGAAGAGTCATTTTTTAAAACAGAGCTGGCTTGCGACTTGGCCTCACGACTTGATTGAGTCGCGAGCTCAAGCTGCGAGCTAACTGAATGGCCAGTCTAGAATTTTTGTCCTATAGTGCTACAACTGGCATGAAGGTTCAGCTTCTCTGCATGCTTCACTCTTGTGCATCTTTTGGCAGCTTGCTAGCGGCGAGCCACCTGCGAGATCCAGTCGCGAGTCCCTGCTTCATTGCACATTCTTGAGCATTTCTTTACACTCTGTCACACACTACCCTTACAAGATTGCCACCTAAATACAGGATTTCTTAATGCTGAATTACAAGCAAATTTGGCATGGAATAAATCCAATAAGATGGTTGATTAAATTCAATCTTACACTTCTTTTGGATAAATACAAAAATTCCAACAAAGGCAAATGAAACTGACAATGCGTTGACTATAGAAGCAACAATGACTATTAAAATTTTGCTTTTCTTATTTCCACCAACCTTCTTAATAACTACAACATTACATGGTTGCAAACCTTGGATTTCACCGCATAGATCGTTGTTATTACTAAAAGCCCCCAATGTAGCTGACCGAAATATTTTTCCCTCAGGAAGAGGACCCTCTAAATTGTTGTTTGATAGGTTGATGCTTATCAAGCTCAACATGCTGCCTAGTGAAGAGGGGACTGAACCATTGAGGTTACTGTTGGAGATGTTCAAGTATTCCAAATTAGAAAGGCTCCCAAGCTGTGGCGGTATCCCTCCCATCAGCGAATTGAACTCAAATCAAGATCTTGTAAGGCTCGAAGATTACCAATTTGGTAGGGAATTGTCCCATTCAAGTAATTCTTGCTCATAGATAAACTTTGTAGCTTCCAACAGTCTTTATTTGACCTGGAAACGGCCCACCAAGCATGTTTATGGAAAGGTCAAGAGACTCCAAATTGGACAGTCCTCCAATTCCTGCCGGTACCTCACCAGAAAGCATGTTGTCTTTCAAGATTAGCTTAAATAAGTTGGATAACTTTCCAATTTCTACTGGTATGTCACCAGACAATTGATTGGAAGAAAGGTCAAGGATTCCCATTTTGCTTAATTGAACAATCTCATTGGGGATTTTACCACTTATCATATTCCCAACAAGTCTCAGCACTGTCAAGTTTTTGCTTTCACTCCAGTTTGGCGAGAGTATACCTTGCAACCTGTTGTAACTCAAATCAATATAAGTGAGATTTGGGTACACTCCCAAATCCTGGTCTATATGTCCCGTTAGTTGGTTATGTTCAAGCCGAACTCTAAACAAGGTTCGGCACTTTTTTAGACTAATTGGGATAGGACCAGAGAAATTGTTCAAGGTTGCAGTGAAATTGACAAGCTTTCCACCTTGACACACTTGTTGCGGTAAGTGGCCTGTGAATTTGTTATCACTCAGGCATAGAACAAGTAATGAAGAAAGATTTCCAATTTCATCGGATGCAAGACCAGATAACCAGTTAGTGAACAGGGACAACTCATCTGGTAGTTTTAAAGTCCGAAAGCTAACGGGATTTGTCCTAAAAGCTCATTTTCTTCAAGGAAAAATATGGTTAAGTCACTCAAATTACCTATGAATGGAGGGATTGGACCATAAAGGTGATTCCCACCAAAATACAGTATAACTAGGTACTTCAAATATCCTATTTGTTCAGGAATTCTACCACCAAGCATATTACCTTGGAGGAGAAATTTTTTGAGATTAAATAGACCTATTTTGGAACTTGTTAGAACATTTGTTATTGTAAATTGGCTAATCCTTTGACAAAACGCACTTTACTTGTAATTGGGTAGATCTACGATGGGTTTAGTACTTCAAGGAACAAGAGTTCAAGTTAGTATTAAAACCATGCAAATTTGTCTAAGAAATAAGTGAAGAAGTGTTAT
This sequence comes from Quercus aquifolioides, assembly GCA_019022515.1. Classification (NCBI taxonomy): domain Eukaryota; kingdom Viridiplantae; phylum Streptophyta; class Magnoliopsida; order Fagales; family Fagaceae; genus Quercus; species Quercus aquifolioides. The sequence continues at coordinate 1,731,858 of CM032325.1, read as the reverse complement.
TCATTAAAGCTCGACAGATAATATCTATCGAGAATTACGAAACTCAGATTTCCAGATATGTTTTTTCATGCATATCCAAGTTATTTGTGTAGGGTTTCTTTTCTCACAACCCTAGATATATATAAGGATTATTTTAATGGCCGTCTCACTGGATGCAAGGTTATGCAACTCAATGCAAAATGATTGTGCATGCAAATTGTAACAGGAGACAGAATTTGCCATAGTTCATCATATTTCTTGTAGAAGCTGCTGCGTCTTTGTGCCAAGGGTTTTGTAACCAATGAGCCTTTTTTATCTTCATCGTTGGATGAACTGAAAAACTTTGCAGCCAACATCTTCCCCAAGTTGGTGTGTTAGTCACGTACTTGGATCCATGCATCGATTGGTTAGTCACGTACTAGGAGCCGTGCAATGAAAGGAGAGATTGTCACTACATTACAAGTCCAATTGGGTATTAGGGTAAGGATTCAACTGTAGATTTGTATTAGGTACTAGGATTCCTTTTACTTGTAACCGCTTGTTTTGATAATAGTGGATTCTTGAGAGTGGTGACCTTAAATTCACCCAGTGGGGTTTTGCCTTGGTGGTTTTCCCCATTCATAAACAAATCACTCGTGTCAAATTTATTTTCTGCTACATTTAGTTATTTGGTGATTTGTTTGTGCTACCATGCATGTTGCATGTAATTGAATCTAATTAATTGATTAATTTACCAAAGGGGTCAATACATTTTTGGCCTATCAATTGGTATCTAAGCAAGCACACTCTGATTAGGGTTTATAATCTTTGCTATGTGATCCATTGACCCTTGTTTGTCATAGATAGAGGACCGTCTCTAATTATACTTCCTTTATTTGATGGCACTAACTATACATACTAGAAAGTATGCATAAGAGCATTCTTGCAGTCTTTAGATGAGAAGGTGTGGCAAGCTGTGGAGATAGGCTGTGTAAGGTTGAATTTAATCAACCATTGTATTGGCTTTATTACGTGCCAAATTTACTTGTAATTTAGCAATTAATAACCCTTTATTTAGGTGGGAATCATATAAGGGTAGTGAGTGAGAGAGTGAAGAAATGCTCAAGATTGTGCAAAATGTAGAGATTCGCGGTTGGGATTCGCGGCTGGGATTCACGGGCGACTCGTAACTGGCAAGCCGCCAAATGCAGCACACGAGTGAAGCGTACTAGAAGATGAATAATCGCGCTAGCTGGAGCACTACAGGACAAAAATCCAACCTGGCCGTTCTGTTATCTCGCGGCTTGAACTCGCAACTTAGTCAAGTTGCGAGGCCAAGCTGCCAGACCACCCTGTTTGGGAAAAACGACTATTCGTATTCCTTTCTCACCCAAGTATAAATACCCCTTATACCCACGAAATCTAGAAAGCTTTCAGAGAGAATTTTGAGAGAGAAACCCTAGAGAAAAATAAGATTGATTCATCCACAATCTTCACATAGAGACTCTTCAAATTCCTCTACTCTCATCCTCTCCATTGTTACATCCTTGAGAAGTTCTTACCCAAATCCTTTTCTCACCATACCCACATCTGTGAGAAGACTATTTGGTACTTTGGGAAGCAGTTAAAAAGGGACCAATGGTTATTGGTTGATACTATGGATTATAGTGGAATCTGGTAAGCTAGAAAAGACAAAAGTTCGGTGTAACCTCGTTGAAGCAAGAAGCTTGGAGGGCTTAGGTACCTGGGTAGATTAGGCTTGGAGGGTCTATTACTGTTCATATATCCCAACTTTATATTCTAGTGGATTATTGACTGTTTGGAGGGCGGCGGAGATGTTTTACGCCGAGGGCTTCGGTTTCCTCTTCAATAACATATCGTTGTGTTGTTCTTGTGTTTGCATCTCTCTTCCCTTAATCTTTGTCATTTAATTTCTGTTGTGGATGTGATTTTATTTGGTTTAGATTGTTTATCAATTCTGGTATAAGCTTATAATCATTTTCCGCACATACATTGTTTGATATAAAGCTTGAATTGATATTTTGTTTGTTTGGGGGTCTAAACGTTCATAGTGTTTTCAACGCTATTTGAACTTTCAATTGGTATCAGAGCGGGTGCACTCTTTGTGGTTTAAACACCTTAGTGCGATCCTTGACCCCGTATTGAGATGGATCGGTCTCAATCTTTAAATGCTCCACCATATTTTGATGGTAGCAACTATGCCTTTTGGAAAGTGAGGATGAGGGTATTTTTATGTTCTACGGATGAAACCGTTTGGGGTGCGGTGGATATTGGATGGACTAGGTCGGAGTCTGCCAAATCCACATGGGATAAGGCAACCCTCGCGGCGTCTAATGCAAATAGTGTAAGGTTGAATTGAATCAACCATCTTGTTGGCTTTATTCCGTGCCAATTTACTTGAATTTCAGCACTTAGAAACCCTGTATTTAGGTGGGATTTATGTAAGGATAGTGAGTGAGAGAGTGTGAAGAAATGTTCAAGATTATGCAAGGATGCAGGGCTTCGCGGTTAGGACTCGTGAGTGACTCACGACTGGCAAGCCGCCAAATGCAGCACACGAGTGAAGCATGCGAGAAGATGAACAGTCGTGCTAGCTAGAGCACTACAGGACAAAAAGTCTAGCCTGGCCATTCTGTTATCTCGTGACTTGAACTCGCGACTCAGCCAAGTCACGAGGCCAAGCTGCCAACCAGCTCTGTTTTGAAAAACCTGACTCTTCGCATTCCTATCTCACCCTAGTATAAATACCCCTCATACCCACAAAATGTTGAGAGCTTCCAGAGAGAATTTTGAGAGAGAAACCCTAGAGAAAAACAAGATTGCCTCATCCACAATCTTCACAAAGAGACTCTTCAAATTCCTCTACTCTCACCCTCTCCATTGATACATCCTTGAGAGGTTCTTGACCAAATCCTTTTCTCACCATACCCACGTCTGTGAGAAGGTCTTTTGGTGCTAAAGGAAGCAGTTTGGAAGGGACCAATGGTTATTGGTTGATGCTATGGTTGATAGCAGAATTCGGTAAGCTAGAAAAGACAAAGGTTCGGTGTAACCTCGTTGGAGCAAGAAACTTGGAGGGCTTAGGTACCTGGGTAGATTAGGCTTAGAGGGTCTATTGCTGTTCATGTATCCCAACTTCATTTTCTAGTGGATTATTGACCCCTTGGAGGGTGGTGGAGAGGTTTTACGCCGAAGGCTTCGATTTTCTCTTCGATAACACATCGTTGTGTTGTCCTTGTGTTTGCATCTCTCTTCCCTTTAAATTTACCATTTAATTTCTGTTGTGGATGTGATTTTAATTAGTTTAGATTGTTTATCAATTCTGTTATAAGCTTGTTATCATTTTCCGCACATACATTTAGAAATTGAGAGCTATTTAAACTTTCAATTGAACTTTAATGTCGTCAAGATCCTTGCTCTCTTCAATAGCTGTTACTTTGGCACGAAAGCTTTTCGGCAGTGACCGAAGGATCTTCCTTACTATTTTAGAATCCTCCATCTTTTCTCCCAAATTGAATTTGCCGATGACCACCTCATTCAACTTGCTGTAAAAAGAGTCAAAGGACTCATCCTCGCTCATCTTGAGCTCCTCAAAGCGAGTGGTCAACATCTGTAGTTTGGTGTCTTTCACTTTCTTTGTTCCTTCATAAGTAGTCTCAAGAATCTCCCATGGTTCCTTAGCAATAGTGATATGTGAAATCCTGTGAAATTATTTTGGAGAGACACCACAGAAAATAGCATTCAAGGCTTTACTATTAGCATTAGCCGCCTCAAGAGCTGCCTTATCCCAAGTGGATTTGGCAGCCTCCGGCTTAGGCTAACCCACTTTAACTACATCCCACACAACATCATTAATAGAACACAAAAATGTCCTCACTCGGACTTTCCAAAATGCATAATTATTGCCATCAAAAAATGGTGGCACATTTAGAAATTGAGACCTATCCATCTCAAAGCGGGGTCAGGGATCGCACTAAGGTGTTTAAACCACAACAAGTGCACCTACTCTGATACCATTTTTTGATGGCAATAATTATGCATTTTGGAAAGTCCGAGTGAGGGCATTTTTGTGTTCTATTAATGATGCTGTGTGGGATATAGTTGAAGTGGGTTGGACTAAGCCGGAGGCTGCCAAATCCACTTGGGATAAGGCAGCTCTTGAGGCGGCTAATGCTAATAGTAAAGCCTTGAATGCTATTTTTTGTGGTGTCTCTCCAGAAGAATTTCACAGGATTTCACATATCATTATTGCTAAGGAAGCATGAGAGATTCTTGAGACTACTTATGAAGGAACAAAGAAAGTGAAAGACACCAAACTACTTATGAAGGAGCTCAAGATGAGCGAGGATGAGTCCTTTGACTCTTTTTACAACAAGTTAAATGAGGTGGTCGTCGGCAAATTCAATTTGGGAGAAAAGTCGAAGGATTTTAAAATAGTAAGGAAGATCCTTCGGTCACTGCCGGAAAGCTTTTGTGCCAAAGTAACAGCTATTGAAGAGAGCAAGGATCTTGACGACATTAAAGTTCAAGAGTTGGTTGGTTCTTTGCAGACATATGAATTGTCACTGCCTACGCAAAAGAAGAGCAAATCTCTTGCTCTTAAGACAATTGATGAGAGGGTAGTATCTCATGATTCTTCAGAAGAAGATGCTGTAGATAAAGATGTGGCGTACCTTGTGAAAAACTTCCAGAAGTTCTTAAAACTTAAGAACAGTGGGAAATTTGGTGACAAAGGGAAATTTCAGAATTCCGGGAAGGAGAAAAGGGAATTCAAAAGGAAAGATGGTAGAGAATCCCAGTCTTCACAAGGAATCACGTGCTTTGAATGCAATGGACACAGACATTTCAAGAAAAAATGTCCAAATTATTTGAAATCAAAGGGGAAGGTCTATGCCACTACTCTAAGTGACTCAGATTCATCAAATTCTGATTCTGAGGAAAGCTGTGATGGAGAACGAAACTGAAAGTTCAAATAGCGTTGAAAACACTATGAATGTTTAGACCCCCAAATTACAAAATATCAATTCAAGCTTATTATCAAATGATAAATGTGCGGAACATGAACATAAGCTAATGACAAAATTGATAAACAATCTAAACCAATTTAAAATCACATCCACAGCAGAAATTAAATGGTAAAGATTAAGGAAAGAGAGATGCAAACACAAAGACAGTACGGCAATGTGTTATCGAAAAGGAAACAGAAGCCCTCGGCGTAAAAGCTCTCTGCTGCCCTCAAAGCGGTAATTAATCCACTAGAAAATGTAGTTGGGATACATTAACAGCAATAGACCCTCCAACCATAATCTACCTAGGCACCTAAGCCCTCTAAGCTTCTTGCTCCAACGAGGTTATGCCGAACCTTTGTCTTTTCTAGCTTGCCAAATTCCGCTATAGCCCATAGCATCAACCAATAACTATTAGTCCCTTTCAAACTGCTTCCTTTAGCACTAAAAGAACCTTCTCACAGACGTGAGTATGGTGAGAAAAGGATTTGGTCAAGAACCTCTCAAGGATATATCAATGGAGAGGAAGAGAGTAGAGGAATTTGAAGAGTCTCTTAGGTAAAGATTGTGGATGAATCAATCTTGTTTTTCTCTAGGGTTTCTCTCTCAAAATTCTCTCTGGAAGCTCTCTACATTTCGTGGGTATAAGGGGTATTGGTTTTTCAAAACAGAGCTGGTTGGCGACTTGGCCTCACGACTGGACTGAGTCGCGAGTTCAAGCCGCGTGCTAACAGCCTGGCCAACCTGAGACTTTTGTCCTGTAGTGCAACAGCTAGCGTGACTTTTTAGCTCCCTTGTAGGCTCTACACATGTGCCAACTTTGGCAGCTTGCCAGTCGCGAGTCACCCACGAGTCTAGCCGCGAGACTCTGCATCCTTGCACAATCTTGAGCAATTCTTCACACTCTCTCGCTCACTACCCTTACATGATTCCCACCTAAATACAAGGTTACTAATTGCTAAAATACAAGCAAATTTGGCACGGAATAAAGCCAACAAGATGATTGATTAAATTCAACCTTACAATTTCCCACTTTGGCTATTCCATGACAAAACCTTATAACAAACTCTAGACTTAACACGTGAGTTGGTAATAGTTGGAAAACTTACTCACACCTAACTATAGAATCTGTGAAGCTCTTGAACCATGAGACCAAAAAATCTCCTGAACCACAATAACACAATAAGTTCATTGTATGCAGAAAGCTTGTAATGCATATGGAGCAAGCACAATGTGATCAAGCAAAATGGAATAAACTAATACACCATGGCTTGACCCAACAAGCAATTACTATAAGATAGTGACCACAATGCTCATTCACACTTGGAATGAACATCCGGACATTCAAGTTGATGAGCACAAAGCAAATCACTTCAATGACTAACACTCAACCAATGCACAGTACATGAAGTATATGCATCTAGGAATAAAACCCTACTAGGGCACAAGAGTGGGGTGCTGAAGGAGAAATGCATGACATTTACCATCAAGTACAAAAGCTACATAGCATGGGTACAAAGACCTAAAAAAGAAACCTTAAAAGCTAACAAAAGCAACAGGTACAAACATAGTAAATAAACATGAAAGAAAGTTAATATGAAACAGAAAATAAACATAGTCCTTCTTACTGAAATCTCCCCCTTTGATCTCGTTGTTTCTCCCCCTATCATTGTACTCTCCCTGAACATCATCTCCCCCTTTTTGTCATGGAATAGCTAGTCCTCATCATCTTCTAGCTTTCTTTGAATTTGGTCCAATTGAATTTGGATAGAGGTGAACTTCATATCCCATCGAATGTTGAGATGGTGCAAGATAGATGTAAGGTCGGACGTCTTGGCACTCAATTCATGGACAAATTTCACAATGTTGTCTAGTCTCTAATTAGATGTGGATGAGTTAGAGCATGAACCACTATGAGAGGTTGAAGTTTCTATTTTGATTCCCTTCTGACTATGACCAATGCTAGCGTTGTACGTACGCATGTTGATTGGTGCCAGTTTTGTGTAAGGAGACCCATTTATTGAAGGATGGATACCTTTGAGCTTTAGTATCCTAGAAATAAGGTAGCAAAACGGAATGCATATTTGTGATTCAGTTCGAAGAACCGTTTTGCACAAGACATGAAAGATGTGTGCACAAATGTCAATCTCAACATTAGAGATCAAATCGTGAAGAAACAAGGCATAACCAAGGTTCATGTACCCAGTGCTAGATAATGGGTACAAATTGTGAAACATGATGATTGTAAGCACCCTCAATTTCAGAGGAAGAGAGGAAACACTGACTGAGTTCCCATTTGATGAGAATTCCAAGTCTTTTCCAAGAGCATCCTGGAGTAGTTCCTCATCTGGACATAAGAATTCATGGTGCATGCGATGGACATAAGAATTCGAATAGACTCAAGTCTTGCCATAGAAGCGAAGGATTCATCAAAATCTACTCGTTCTACTTGAGTGTATCCTTGAGCCACCAACCGAGATTTATTCCTGATTATCTCTCCATCTTCATTTGTCTTGTTTTTTAATATCCTTTTAGTGCCGATGACATGAACATTTTCAAGCTTTGGAGCAAGTTCTCATACATCATTTCTCACAAATTGATTCAGCTCTTCATGCATTGATTCTACCCAATTTTCATCCTGGAGAGCTTCTTCTACCCTTTTTGGCTCAAATTGGGCAAGGTAGCAATGATATGTTACATGATTGGCCAGGAGTATGTTTCCTTTTCTAAGACGAAGACCTTCATCTAAAGATCCAATGATGTTGCTATTAGGATGGTTCTTAATCACTCTTGATGATGGCTTCTTTGACGTGGAGACTACATCATTCCGGGAGATGGGAGGAGGAACTTTCGGAGGAGTAAGAGGACGACTTGATGTTCTAGACATTGATGTCATTTCCATTCTTGTGTTCAAGGGAGTTGATTCCTTTTCTGGCGTAGTTTCTTCAGCTTCAACATCAAGAGCTTCAGTTTCAACAATGGGTTCTTTGGTGTGCGGTCCTTCCCCATCGTCAACCGTTTCTACCTTGGTTATGCATCATCAATTTTCACATTGATGGACTCCATTACTGTCTTAGTTCTCTTGTTGAAGACCCTATATGCTCGGCTAGTAGTAGAATACCCAAGAAAAATACCTTCATCACTTTTAGCATCAAATTTTCCAAGGTTCTCCCGATCATTTAGAATGTAGCACTTGCTTCCAAACACTCAGAAGTACTTTACTTTTGGCTTCTTTCCATTCCAAATCTCATAAGCGGTCTTCTTTGTTCCCACTCAGAAGAATATTCTATTACCAATGTGGCATGAAGTGTTCACGGCTTCTCCCCAAAACTTTTGGGAAATTTGATTGTTGAGTAGCATCACTCTAGCCATTTCTTGAATCACTCGATTCTTCCTTTCAACCACTCCATTTTGCTTAGGAGTTTTGGGAGCTAAAAATTCCTTTTTGATTCTGTTCTTTTCACAAAACGACTCAAATCTTGCATTCTCAAACACTTTGTCATGATCACTCCTTATCTTGACAGTGGGAACTCCTTTCTCGTTTTGTAATCTCTTGCAAAGAATTTCCAATTTTTCATATGATTCTGATTTTTCTCTAAGAAATTCAACCCAAGTGTATCTTGAGAAATCATCAACAATGACCATAATGTACCTCTTTCCTCCTAGACTTTTCGTTCTTGTAGGCCCCATTCGATCTACATGAAGAAGCTCTAGACACCGTGATGTAGCAATCACATTCACCTTGCGATGACTTGCCTTTGTTTGTTTTCCCATTTGGCATGCTCCACAAATAGTCTTCTCCACCTTTCCAAACTTTGGAAGTCCCTTAATTGCTTCGAGTTTAGAAACTTTAGCTACTTGTTTGAAATTTGCATGCCCAAATCTGTGATGCCAAAGTTCCAGCATATCAACACGAGCACTTCTACACGAAATAGGTGTTGTAGGAACTACTCCATAACAATTATCGGTAGTCCTATTTCCCTCCAAGACTTGAATCCCTTCTTCGTTAATGATTAAGCACCCCTTCTTTGAGAATTGGACAAGAAAATCCTCATCACATATTTGAGTGATGCTTAAGAGATTTGCCTTCAACCCTTTGATGTATAACACATCTTTTAATAAAGGCAATCCCGGTATTTCAACAGTCCCTTTTCCGAGAACTTGAGCATGACTCCCATCACCAAATGTCACATAGTCACCAACTTTTTCTTTGAGAGTCTTAAATAGTGATTTATCTCCTGTCATGTGACGAGAACAACCGCTATCAAGATACCATAAGCATGAGTTAAAAACCTTCAATGAGGTGTGCACAAATAGACAAGCATGAAACAAGCATTCTTGACCATCAAACAGAAATTTATTTTCATTATCCATGCATCTGTTAGATTGAATCTTCTTTTTTAGATTATCAACCTTTTCACACAATATTCTATTTCTTCTTTTGTACTTCTTAATCAAAGAATTAGACTCAGATAGACTATTGTGTAGGATGTGATTCTTACTTTCGAAATATTTCAGCATGTGAGCAAACATCCTCGCATGTTTCTTAGTTTTTAACAACTATAAGAGTTCATTGTTAGGACACCCTTCAAACATACTCATAGAGTCATTGTCACAAACATTTAAACCACAATTCAGCATGGCCTTTTCCATAGCAACATCCATATCCAAAGGGGTCTAGGATCGCACTTAGGTGTTTAAACCACAACAAGTGCACCTGCTCTGATACCAATTGAAAGTTCAAATAGCCTTGAAAACACTACGAACGTTTAGACCCCCAAACAACAAATTACCAATTCAAGCTTTATATCAAACAATGTATGTGCGAAAAATGATAACAAGCTTATAACAAAATTGATAAACAATCTAAACCAATTAAAATCACATCCACAACAGAAATTAAATGGTAAAGATTAAGGGAAGAGAGATGCAAACACAAAGACAACACGGCGATGTGTTATCAAAGAGGAAATCGAAGCCCTCGGCGTAAAACCTTTCCGCCGCCCTCCAAGCGGTCAATAATCCACTAGAAAATGTAGTTGGGATACATGAACAGTAATAGACCCTCCAAGCCTAATCTACCTCGGTACCTAAGCCCTCCAAGCTTCTTGCTCCAACGAGGTTGCGCCGAACCTTTTTCTTCTCAAGTTTACCGGATTCCGCTATAGCCCATAGCATCAACCAATAACTATTGGTCCCTTCCAAACTGCTTCCCTTAGCACCAAAATAACTTTCTCACAGACGTGGGTATGGTGAGAAAAGGATTTGCTCAAGAACCTCTCAAGGATGTATCAATGGAGAGGAAGAGAGTAGAGGAATTTGAAGAGTCTCTTAGGTGAAGATTGTGGATGAATCAATCTTGTTTTTCTCTAAGATTTCTCTCTCAAAATTCTCTCTGGAAACTCTCTACATTTCATGGGTTTAAGGGGTATTTATACTAGGGTGAGATAGGAATGTGAAGAGTCAGGTTTTTCAAAACAGAGCTGGTTGGCGGCTTGGCCTCACGACTCGGCTGAGTCGCGAGTTCAAGTCGCGAGCTAATAGCCTGGCCAGCTTGGGACTTTTGTCCTGTAATGCAACAGCTGGCATGACTCTTCAGCTCCCTTGCATGCTCCACACGTGTGCCAACTTTGGCTGCTTGCCAGTCTCGAGTCACCCACGAGTCCAGCCGCGAGTCTCTGCATTCTTTCACAATGTTGAGCAATTCTTCACACTCTCTCACTTACTACCCTTACATGATTCCCACATAAATACAGGGTTACTAATTGCTAAAATACAAGCAAATTTGACATGGAATAAAGCCAACAAGATGGTTGATTAAATTCAACCTTACAGAAACTACTCCGCGTTTATGACCATTGCTCATGTTGAGTCCTCGGAAGACCTGAATAAACTTGTACAAGAACTTGGGGAGCACAGTGATGAAGAATCAATGGGAGTTGTTGAAGAATCAGATGCTGAAGAAGACGAAAGCACTGCTGGTCTCCAAGAGGACTACAACTCACTTCTTGAGAAGTCTGGAGAGTACACAAGGGTGGCCAAGGCGGCTATGAAGAAGATGAAGAAAGCAGAGGAGGACTATCGAAGTCTCCTAGCGCGACATAAGGAGGCCAAGTGTGAAATAGAGATGCTGAATGGAGAGCTGACCGAAGCATATGCTAAGATAAAGTTTCTTGAGCATGAAGTGCTTCAAGCAAATGCTAAGGTAGACCGTGTCTACTCCAAGAAACTCAATGAAATGCTTGCTCATCAAAAATCAGTCTCAGACAAGTCCGGAGTGGGATATACCAGAGGGAGTAGCTCATCAGCCAATGTCACCAAAGAAATGAGGTTTGTGAAGGCCAAAGAGCCAATTGTAGAAGAGTCTATTCCTGATAAAGTTAAGACTGAAAAGAAGAAAAATGTGGCTGATCAACGGGTGTTAAATACATTCCGTAATCCATCAGAAGCCAGACGTGAAGCTAGAGGAAGATCACTTCCAAGATCACAACGGGGTCCTAAAACGAATCATATTTTCACTATTGCGGATTGCAAGGACATACCAGACCCAACTGTCATAAGCTGAGAGCATTAAACAATGCAAGCGCTCCTCGATCACGAGGAAAAACAAATGACAAGAGGTCTTGGGGTGGTGAGCAACCAAGAAGTCAAAACTGTGATCCCGGACTGATGGACATGATGAAGATGATCTGTTCTTTCACAAATTGCTTGGAAAGCTTCACAAGAAGGTTTGAAAGTCCTAACTCTCGTACCTAATCCATCAAGGATATCACCCCAAACGCACGTGACGTGTGGGTGACGAAGGGTACTCATGCATAAGCATCATAACATGTCCATGCATCAATTCTTCCTATGCTTTGTGATTATGTTCGGTAGTATGCTTTTTGCTTTTGAATGTTGAGCATTTGTGTGTTTATTTGTTTCATTTTAAAAATGCTTTTACATTCTTTTTGATCAATCTTCTCTTACTTTTATGTCAAAAATTCAAAAACACATAAAAAGTAGAAAATCCAAAAAGTTTGATCGACTTTGTTGAGCTTTGTCTCAAAGCATGTTTTGCCTTGTACCTTTGTACTAATGGCTTTGTGCATCTACGAGCTTAGCTTGTCTCATATGCACTCATATCAGTGTGGGAGAAATCTTGACTTCTATGTGACTGTTGTAAATAGATTTTCAATCTTGTCATGAATGATTAGTGAATGATTTTGTTGATCTTGAGACATGCATAGACCTATGCCTATATATCTTCCCACTCTTTATTTTGTTGTTTTTGCTTAAAGAGCTCACCAAATGTAAATCTCCAAATGAAAAGAGATATTGAGCTGCAAAAGCATGTCGCACATACTAGTATTTGACTAGGAAAAAGGGAAAGCGACCAAAATAAAATGTATGATGCCCAAAAAGCCAAAGGCTAACTCATCAAATTGAAATATTAAAAATTTCAGGAATCGATCTCACAATGAGATATATTGATTCAAAATGATCAAATGATATGATGTATATGGAGCCAAATGAAAAGCTTCAAAGAAATGTACTCAAGTTTATGTGGGAGGTCATATATGCATACTTCTATAATTGAGATGGATCACATTATCTAGTGCTAGTTGTGTATGCCTTGGTTGAATTGATCATTGAAGCTTCACATTAGACTAAGGACTATCTCATTTTTGATACCCACACACATCACACAAGTCTATGTTCAATGAATGCCATATTCATTTGTGTGATTGTACTTGTTTAAATGTGTTTTCACATGCTCAATCTTTGTTGATCAAACACGAAAAGATTTTTTTAGTGTTTTAGCTGTTTTTGGAAAGTATTTTGTTTTTACAAAAAATTTCAAAAAACAGTGTTGTCCTGTTTTGGCGACTCAGTCGCATGCCCCAGTTGCGAGCCCACTCCGAGATTTTTCGCATCTCACTGGCGAGTCAAGGTCTCAGTCGCGAAAAATACTTAGAATTTTCAAAATTTGAGTTTTTATGATTTTCCCGGCTCAGTGTGGCGACTTGTTCGCGGGTGGAAGGTCCAGTCGTGAGGTGTACACAGAGATTTTCATGGCTCACCTAGCGACTGTTTCACGAGTAGACTTTCTATTCGCGAAAAACACTTAGAAAATTTTTCAGGAATCTTAATTTCAAAGTGTTTCGCGGCTTACCCTGGCGACTTGACTCAGTCGTGAAAAACGCGTGTTTTGCGTTTTAAAGACAGTTTTCCCTCGAATTTTTGTGACTGTTCATTGTCTTCCCCATTTCTCTCTTTCAAACACACCGTGTTTCTCTTTGAAAATCCTCAATTTTTGCACCATTTCTTCTCAAATCTTCAAGAAAAAGGTATGGGTTTTCTCTTTCTCACTTCATCGTTCATGATTTGAGCATTATTTTCTTGTTTTATGAGTTGTCACTGTGTTTTAAGATACTCTGTGTTCGAACATGTTTATGCTTAAAATGTTGGGTTTGGTTGTTTGGGGATGGCTGCTTTTATTGCTGTATACATTTGCTATCATTATTTAGTCTCATTGTGCTAGTCTTTGTTCTAAGCTTTGCCGTTTGATAGTTTTCATATCCATTAGAAATATGGGTTTGGGGTTTTCTGTGTTTCTCTGTGTATATGAGTTTGGGTGTTTTCAGAAGGTCTGAGTTTTTGGATTATTTGTCTAATTATGCTGTGGTTTTAAGTGTCCTTGTCATGTGTGTGCTTCTGTCTTGAAAATTTTATCATTTCATATTCTCTTAGACATGTCTCATAGACATATGCTCCTTTGTGCCTAAATATGGTTTCCATTGTCCATACTTAGCTGTTTTATACTTGTTCCAGTTTGCATCTATACAAACTGAACTAGTTTAAGTTACTGTGTTCTTATTTGAGCTATCCCTCTTTGGTTCTCATTTATGCTTAGTCTGTGTGTTGATTTGACTTTATGTTACTCCCTTTTTGCAACTAACTTGTTACTAATAGTTGTGTATTTCCACATATTGTGTTATGCTCTTATTGTGGCCTTTTCTGCGTGATTACAGATGGCTCCCACACCTACAAAGAAAAAGACTGCTGCAAAGAAGGCTGACAAAAGGCTGAAAATGGACAATAATCTATTCAGGTCTGTTCAGCACTTTGAAAGATACAGAGATTCTTTCATGAAGGGAACAATCATCCAGGAGAGGTTTGTGGATTTAAATGACTTGAAGGATACCTTCATTCCAGAATGCTTTGAAGGCAGAGGATGGTAGAAGTTACTAGGTGACCTACCTGTTGTGTGTGAACCATAAGGGAATTTTATGCAAATGTGAGCATAAGGGAGGATGAACTGAACTGCTGGATTAGAGGACATGAGTTTACCATAGATGCTCATGATATTGATGAGGTTCTGGGGCTTGAGGGATTAGAGGATCATGAGTTCACCAACTACAAAGACAGGATGCTATCTATATACACTGTCCAGACTCGGATTAGTGGTGTTAAAGAAAAGAGATGTCTCAACACTACTGCCTTTCCTACTGACATGAGGTGTCTGACCACCATTATGATGTTCAACTTGTATCCAATAAGGAAGCTGACTACACTGACTAATGCCAAAGCTATCTTTCTCATAGAGCTCAAGGAGAAAAATTTCATTGACATTAGCTCTCACATATTTGACACAATTGTGGAAGAGACTAGAACCACTTCCAGGCCCAAGCTGATCTTTCCTAGTCTTCTTATGAGACTGTTTAGAGCAAAAGGTGTTGCAATCCCTTAAGATATCAGTCCCATGGCTCCCCTATCAGCCATAAACAAACTAACCCTCACAAGGATACAAGTTTGTCTTCCAGGTGATGAAGAGGAGGGTGACCAAGGAGAAGGTGATCCTATGGAAACTGAAGCAGAAGCTGCAAGACAATCAGTCACACCCAGAAGCAGAAGCAAGAGGAGCAGAGCTTCAACCTCATCAGCTGCACTTCAGATCATCCTTGAGAGGATTGATGGACTCAGAGAAGTTCCAAATGAGCATACTAACAGGATGGCAGCAATTCAGGATCAGCTCAATGCTCTTTCAGCCAAGTTTGACAGTCTTAACTCCCAACAGTGACCCTTTGGCCATTTCGGTCAAAAAGGGGGAGAATTCTTAAGGGGCAGCTCTTGAGGGGGAGTGGCTTTTTGAGGGGGAGCATGCCAAAAACAGTGTTTACTTTATGTTTAATGCTCTCTTTATTTTTTTGATACACTAAGGTTAAAATGTTGTTTTTATGGTTTAAAACTCATGGTTTTGTTTGTTTTTGAAACTTTGGTATATATTTATTTATGATGTTATTCAGTAGGTTTTATCAGTTTGTACCTGTTGCTTTTGTAAGCTTTTAAGGTTTTTAGGTCTTCGTACCCATGCTATGTAGCTTTTGTACTTGATGGTAATTGTCATGCGTTTTTTTTTCAGTACACCACTCTAGTGCCCTTGTAGGATCTTGTTCCTAGATGCATATATGTTTTATGCATTGGTTGAGTGTTGGACATGCAAATGATACTTTGCAAATAAGCTTATTAGCTTGCATGTCCGAATGTTCATTCCTTGAGTGAATGAGCATTGTGATCACTAGTATATAGTGATTGTTGTTTTGGTCAAGCCATCGTTTATTGGTTTATCCCATTTTTGCTTGATCGCATTGTGCTTACTCCATATGCATTACAAGTTTTCTGCATACAATGAACTTATTGTGTTATTGTGTTTCAGGAGATTTTTTGGTCTTATGGTTCAAGAGCTTCACAGATTCTAGAGTTAGGTGTGAGTGAGTTTTCCAACTGTTCCCAACTCACGCGTTAAGTCTAGAGTTTGTTGTAGGGTTTTGTCACAGAATAGCCAAAGGGGGAGATTGTAAGTTTAAATTTTATCAACCATCTTATTGGCTTTATTTTGTGCCAATTTGCTTGTATTTCAGCACTTAGAAACCCTGTATTTAGGTGGGATTCATGTAAGGGTAGTGAGTGAGAGAGTGTGAAGAAATGCTCAAGATTGTGCAAGGATGCAGGGCTTCGCGGCTAGGACTCGCGGGTGACTCGCGACTGGCAAGCCGCCAAATTCAGCACACGAGTGAAGCGTGCGAGAAGATGAATAGTCGCGCCAGCTGGAGCACTACAGGACAAAAAGTCCAGCCTGGCTGTTCTATTATCTCACGGCTTGAACTCGCGACTCAGCCAAGATCGCGAGGCCAAGCCGCCAACCAGCTCTGTTTTGAAAAACCTGACTCTTCGCATTCCTATCTCACCCTAGTATAAATACCCCTTAAACCCACGAAATGTAGAGAGCTTCCAGAGAGAATTTTGAGAGAGAAACCCTAGAGAAAAACAAGATTGCCTCATCCACAATCTTCAAAAAGAGACTCTTCAAATTCCTCTACTCTCACCCTCTCCATTGATACATCCTTGAGAGGTTCTTGACCAAATCCTTTTCTCACCATACCCATGTCTGTAAGAAGGTCTTTTGGTGCTAAGGGAAGCAGTTTGGAAGAGACCAATGGTTATTGGTTGATGCTATGGTTTATAGCGGACTCAGCAAGCTAGAAAAGACAAAGGTTCGGCGTAACCTCGTTGGAGCAAGAAGCTTGGAGGGTTTAGGTACCTGGGTAGATTAGGCTTGGAGGGTCTATTACTGTTCATATATCCCAACTTCATTTTCTAGTGGATTATTGACCGCTTGGAGGGCAGCGGAGAGGTTTTACGTCGAGGGCTTCGGTTTCTTCTTCGATAACACATCGTTGTGTTGTCCTTGTGTTTGCATCTCTCTTCCCTTAATCTTTACCATTTAATTTCTATTACGGATGAGATTTTAATTGATTTAGATTGTTTATCAATTCTGATATAAGATTGTTATCATTTTCCGCACATACATTGTTTGATATAAAGCTTGAATTGGTATTTTGTTGTTTAGGGGTCTAAACGTTCATAGTGTTTTCAACGCTATTTGAACTTTCAAATAGCAAAGCACTTAACGCTATTTTTTGTGGTGTATCTCCAGAAGAATTCCACTGGATATCTCACATTTCCATTGCCAAGGAGGCATGGCAAATATTGGAGACCACGTATGAAGGAACAAAGAAAGTGAAGGATACCAAGCTACAGATGCTGACCACTCGTTTCGAGGAGCTAAAAATGAGTGAGGATGATTCTTTTGACTCTTTCTATAGTAAGCTGAATGAAATAGTAATCGGCAAGTTCAACTTGGGGGAGAAAACATAGGACTCTAAAGTTGTGAGGAAAATCCTTTATTTGTTGCCGGAAAGCTTCTGTGCCAAGGTGACAGCGATTGAAGAGAGCAAGGACCTTGATGATATCAAAGTCCAAGAACTGATAGGCTCACTTCAGACCTATGAACTGTCATTGCCCACCCAAAGGAAGAGCAAATCTCTTACTCTTAAGACGGTTGAGGAAAGGGTCGAAGTCCATGATTCATCGGATGAAGATGTTGTTGATAAGGATGTTGCATACCTTGTGAAAAGTTTCCAGAAATTCTTGAAATTCAAGAAAAATGGTAAATTTCGTGATAAAGGGAAATTCCAAAGTTCAGGAAGGGAGAGAAAGGAATTCAAAAAGAAAGAAGGAAATGAGTCCCAATCTACACAACGAATCACGTGTTTCGAGTGCAACGAGCATGGACACTTCAAGAAAGAATGTCTGAACTATTTGAAATCAAAAGGCAAGGCATATGCCATAACTTTCAGTGACTCGGATTCATCTAATTCTGATTCTGAGTAAAGTTGTGATGGAGAAGGGAATTACTCCGCCTTTATGACTATTGCTCATGTTGAGTCTTCGAAGGACTTGAATTCGCTTGTACAAGAGCTTGGAGAGCATAGTGATGAAGAATCAATGGGAGCTGTTGAAGAATCAGATGCTGAAGAAAATGAAAGCACAGCCGGTCTTCAAGAGAACTATAACTCACTCCTTGAGAAGTCAGGAGAGTACACAAGGGTGGCCAAGGCTGCTGTAAAGAAGATAAAGAAAGCAGAGGAGGACTATCGAAGTCTCCTAGTGCGACATAAGGAGGCCAAGTGTGAGATAGAAAGGCTTATTGGAGAGCTGTCAAAGGCCTACACAAAAGTGAGATTTCTTGAGCAAGAGGTAGTGCTAGCAATTGCCAAGGTAGAGAGGGTCTCCACCAAGAAGCTAGATGATGTCATTTCCTTTCAAAAGCATTCTTTAGATAAATTCGGGATAGGATATACTGCAGAAAGTAGTTCAGCTGTCAAAATCACAAAAGAAGTGAAGTTTGTGCAAGCCAAAGAACCTGTCGTGGCTGCCTCTACACCTAATACAGGATGAAAAGAAGAAGAATGTGGTTGACCAACGGGTGTTGAATAGGCCACGTAATCAATCAGTGATCAGACCTGAAGCTAGAGGAAGATCTCTTCGAAGATCACAAAGATGTCCTAGAACGAATCATTTCTGTCACCATTGCGGATTACAAGGACATACCAAACCGAATTGTCATAAGCTTAGAGCATTGAAGAATGCTAATGATCAAAGGTCAAGAGGACCAAGAAATGAATAGAGGGCATGGGCTGTTGAGCCATCAAGAGGTCGAAATGGTGATCCCGGTGTGATAGACATGATGAAGATGATTGGTGCATTCACCACTTGCTTGGAGAGCTTCACCAGAAGGTTTGAAAGTCCTAACTCTCGTACCCAATCCTATAGGGATATCACCCCAAACGCACGTGACGTGTGGGTGAAGAGCGGTACTCATGCATAAACATTACAACATGTCCATGCATTAATACTTCCTATGCTTTGTAAATATGCTTGGTTGTTTGTTTTTTGCTTGTATGGCTTTTCTCTTTTTCACTTCAGTTTTCATGTTTTGAACCTTATTCTCTTCGATTTATGAGTTGTGATTTTGTCTGGTAATATGTGTGGTTTGCAATGTTCGAATATGGGTGTTTGGGTTTGCTTAAAATGTTGGGTTTGACTATTTGGGGTTGATTATTTTTTGTTGCTAATCTGCTAAATATGTTTGCTATCTTGTTTGATTCTCTTTAAGCTAATATGTATTCGGACCTTTGATGTTTGAAATATTACATACCCATGAGATATTTGTGTTTGTTTGGCTTATATTGCTTTGATTTTGTGTTGCAAACTGTGTGTGCTTCTGTCTTGATGGTTTGTCTTGATCATTTCATATTTCTTAAGTTATGTCTCACTGACATATGCTTCTTTTGACTGAATGTGATTTACACTGTCCATATAAAGTTGTTGAGTGCATGTTGTAGTTTGCATCAATTCAGACTACACCTGTTTGAGTTCTTGGGTTTTAATTTGAGTTATTTCTCTCAACTGTGTTTGGTTTATATACTGTCTTGACTCTTTATCACTTCCTTTATAACTAACTTGTTACTAATACATGTGAACTTCCACCTATTGTGTTATGTTCCTGTTGTGGCCTCGTCTGATTGTCTACAGATAGCTCCCACACCTACAAAGAAGAAGACTCTTGCTAAAAAGACTGACAAAAGATTGAAAATGGACCATAACCTGTTTAGGTTTGTTCAGCACTTTAAGAGATACAGAGATTCTTTCATGAAGGGAACAATTATCCAGGAGAGGTTTGTGGATTTAAATGACTTGAAGGATACCTTCATTCCAGAATGCTTTGAAGGCAGAGGATGGGATAAGTTGCTGGGTGACCTACTTGCAGTGTGTAAGCCTTTAATAAGGGAATTCTATGCACATGTGAGCATAAGGGAGGATGAGCTGAACTACTGGATCAGAGGACATGAGTTCACCATAAATGCACATGATATTGATGAGGTTTTAGGGCTTGAGGGATTAGAGGATCATGATTTCACCATGAACGGTTTTAGACCCCTTAAAACAACCAGATTAACTTAGTTAATTAGTCAAGTGATTAACTTAGTCAATTTATGCAAATCTAGGTTATCACAAGCATGCAATCATATCAGAAATATAAAGTAGCGGAATAATAAATAACACAAGATATGATCACCCAGGAAACCACACGGTAAAAACCTAGGGAGGATTTGACCCACCGATCCTCAAGGCAAACCTGAATCCACTATGAAAGAATCGAAGTTTATACAAAAGGACTTACAAGCTCCCCGCTTGACTTCCTAATGCTACCCACCAGTAGAACTTACTGACACGACCACGTGCAAGCTCCAAATCCACGGACTCCTTCTTTCTTGGATTCTCCAATCAGCTACAAGCACCCACGCTTGTTATTCTTTAAGCTCCAATGGCAGCAACCGAGTTGATCATCAAGATATTGAAGTAATCTCTACCTTGAAAACCCTAAGCTTTGTGTAAAGGAAAGCTCCTCTAGATCTCACAAGAGATTTACACAAAACAGCAATGTATGAGCAACAATACAACAGGAGCAACTCTGAAAACGTGGCTAGGATTTTGCCTTATATACCTAGGGCAAAAACATAAAACCCTAAACGTTTAATGAGTTAGGGCTGAATTGGAAATTCTGCAGAAAATGCATCTGACCCAAGATTCGATCGATCGAGCCTAAGTTTCGATCGATCGAGCCAGGCCGAAATGCACCAATGCATCTGCAGCCTCTCGATTCCAACTTTACAATAATTAATCAACTTTGAGCAAGTCTAAACAAGACTAAACATATTGTTTTGATCATGGTTTGCCAATATTACACTTTAGAGTTCTAAATACATAAATTCCTAAATCTTTAGAACCTAGCAAACTCCCCCTTTGGCAATCTGTGACAAAACACAAATTAAAAGCTCAAAGTTTACAAGTAAAAAGCCCTTTACAAAAGTAATGCTCATAAACTAAAATTCAATCCTAACTACTATCTATCAGTTACAAGTGTAGACAGCAGCTCAATTGAATCAACTTGTATATTCCTGAAACACTCAACAAACGCATAAACACATGTGTGACAGAAAAGAGTAAAACAACAGGTATAACATTCTTGTAAGATTCACACAACACATAATAAAGACATATATCAATAAACAACTCATAAATATAAATCAATAAGCAGTGAATCACAAAGCAACAAGAATCAAGTATATATCATGTATATCAAAAACAATGTTACTCCCCCTAACATGAATATCCCAAAAATGATATACAAAGTGAAGCACCTAGATACAATCTATAAACTCCACTAACTCCTCAAAAACAAAAAGTACTCACCCTAATTACAAAAACTCCTCTACAAAGTCAAAACTCTAGTCCCCCTTTTTGTGACGGAATGCCAAAGGGCAATCACAAGCCATCATCAAAAGGAGGTGGTGAGGGCGAACGCAGATGCGCCAGATTAGCACGAAAAGCACGGATCTCGTCAAATAAGTCCACCAAAAGCTGACCATGAGCCGCCTGAACGGTCATGACAGTCTCCAAGGTACGACGTACATCAAAGTCGTCCGAAGGAGGTGGAGGAACAGCAGCAGCATCAGGATCAGGAACAACCTCACCAGCAGGACCTGTAGAAGAAGAATGAGGAGGAGGAGGAGGTGCGCTACTAGAAGGCTCAGACCTAGGGTGTTTAGAGCCAGCTTTAAGATGAGCGGCCCTTTGTCTAAGGAAAGACGCACCTATGGGAGCAATCACATGAACAAGCTCAGAGGAAGGGAAACCACTAAGATCAAGATAAAGTAAAATCCTATGAATGAAAATAGGATGAACAAGGGCATGAGAAGAAGATGAACTCGTATAAACTTCGTTTAAAGAACGAAGAAACAGATGAGGAAAACTGATAGGAGTATCAGTAACAAGAGCGTACAAAAATACACACCGCTCGAGAGGAATGGTGTGAACATGAGAAATGGGCCAGATAGAATGACAGGCTATCCTAAAGAAGATATAGTGCAACCCAGAAAGCTCAGCAGAGGTGATCCTAGGATCAGAACCCCACTGGATAGATGACCCAGTGATGTAAGACAAGATATCACTCAACTCGGGAGACTCATCATAAGGATAGACCGGATTCTGGACCAAAGGTACCCCTAGAGCATTAGCCACTACCTTGGGAGTAATGGAGTACTCTACGCCTCGTATCCAACTCTTTACCAAAGTGTTGGAATCATAGACGCAAATAGAGATGTTCGAAAAGAACTTTCTAATCAAGGCAGAAGGTGGAAGAGGATCAGAAATATCCACCAAGGGTAACCAGCCCCGACGCTCAAAGTTTGCCCTAATGGCAGGATCAAGTTCATCTAGTAGAACAGAACGCTCAGCCCAAATCTTTCTCCTAAGGTTCAGCTTCTCAAAAATCTCTTGATTTTTCTCACTCAGAAACTTCTCATGGTCAAAAGAAGGAGGGGGTGGAGAAGATGAGGAAACAGTCCTACGAGCCCTAGTCTTCCTAGGCATAATGCTAAGGAAAGGACAAAGACACAAGAGAAAACCAAAAGAACAAAATAAATACAAAACCAATGGCAGACTGCAAGTTAGCACAAAAAAAATATAGAACAAAAATCTATATGATGCATGAACAATAACAATGTTGTGATGCATGAACTAATGCAGTAAACACAGTTCAAATTAAGTTCAATTACACAAAATTGGCTTGAACATAGAGTTTCTAACAAAAACCCTAAAAAATTTGAAAAACCACTTGATAATTTTGAAACAAATTGATGAATTGATCATCACACAATGTTGAAAATAGATTAGAATAACCAATTTCATCAAAACAACAAGCCAATTTCATCAATTACAACTTAATTGAACAAAATCCCCAATTCAAAATTAATACAAACCCTAGAAATTGCAATTTTTCACAAAACCCAAAATTGATCAAATTAGACTATCAAGATCATGTTTATAGCATGTCCCCACAAAAACCTATTGATCAATTGCACAAATTTGGGCATGAATCAACAAAAATCCCAAAAAGAAAAAGGTCTGAAAATTTGAGGATAAATGCATGAAATATGTAAATAAACTCAAAAAGGAAGGGCAAAAGGGACTTACCGGCTTGAGGAAAGAGATTCTTTGCAAAAAATCCGGAGGAAAACGACAAAAAATGGACTGTGGAGCCTTGCCTAGTCGGAGAGAGAAGAAAAGTTTGAAAAACCTTTTTGAAAAAGTGTTTGAATCAGTCAAGAACAGTGTTTTAAAAAAATTGATTCGCGATTTTCGATTGATCGAAAATCACTTTCGATCGATCAAATCACTCCGAAATTTTTAAAGAGATTTTAAGTATTTTCGATCGATCGAAAAACAGAATGGATCGATCGAAACAGGCAGCGGCTCATAGTATTTTGAGAAAAATTACAGTTTTGAAAAACTCAACCAATTTTTGAAAAATAACTCCTCAAAGCATTGAAATTATTGAAACAAAATGCATGAGTATGAGATGAAATTGAATGCTTTTTCAAAAACCCAAATTTTAATCCCAGTTTCTCCAAAGAAAGTTTCAGCCAATTCTCCCTTTTGATTCTCAAGCAAAAGAATATGTTTTGCATAATACTCAAGATATTTTCAAACTTGGTTGGTCAGACCAAAAACACACACAGTAACATGTACAATGTTTAACAAAGAGTAACTTGTGTAGTGTGTGCAACTAGCAAAAGCTTAAGATACATGTGAGGTAATATGTGAATAACAATAAATTACAAAGTCTACAAAATCCATCACATAGAAATCAAAAGAGACTATCACCTAAAGAGTTACATCATATAACTCCCACATCTCCTAAAACATAAGCTTGCAATCATGTAAGTTTCTTGAATTTTGCCCCATTATTAAATGTAATTTGGCATCAAGCCTAATAGTACACACCAATTTTAAGTGATTTATGACTTCTCTCGTATGTTCATTTGTTTGTTGTGGTTTTGTCACGGATTGCCAAAGGGGGAGATTGTTAGGACATATGTGTTTTCACTTGTTAAGAACATATGTCACTTATTTATGTAAATTGGCTAATCCTTTTGACAAAACGCACTCTACTTGTAATTGGGTAGTTCTAGGTGTTTTTAATACTTCAAGAAACCTTGTTTCAAGATCAAGTGTTGAAGTCATCAAGTCTGTCCAAGAAAAAGCAAGCTGAAGTGCAAATTCATTAATTCTCGACACCTGCTCGATAGCTACCTCGACACCTGCTATCTGTCGAGAATTACAAAATCAGATTTTCTGATCTGATTTCCTTGGGATCCGTGAATATGCTTTTGGGCCTTCTTTTCTTCTAACCCTAAACATATAAAAGGATTGTTTTAAGAGCCGTCAAATAAGACACAAGTTGCAAAAGCATTGAGCAATCTCTGTTCAAGAAAATTGTGATCAAAAGACAAAGTTCTTGACCTAGTTCATCTTCTCTGAAGAAGTTGCTGTGTATTTGCACCAAAGGGTTTTGTAACCAAGCATCTTCCTGATCTTCATCGTGTATGATGAACTAAAGAACTTTGCAGCCAACCTCTCCTTCTTAGTTGGTGTTTGAAGTCGCGTACTGGGATCCGCGCATTGGTTAGTCACGTACTTGGGAGCCGTGCATCAAAGGTGGAAATTGTCACTACAGATCAAGTCCAATTGGGTATTGGGGTAAGGGTTCAACTGTAGGTTGGTAAGGTACTTGGGATTCCTTTACTTGTAACCGCTTGATTTGATAATAGTGGAGTTTCGGGAGTAGTGACCTGAAAATCACCCAGTGGGGTTTTTGCCACAAGGGTTTTCCCCATTCGTAAACAAATCACCGTGTTATTTATTTTCCGCTGCTTAATTAGTTTATTGCTGATTTGTTTGTGCTTCCACGCGTTTGCATGATTAATTGATTAATTAACAACTTGGCTAATTAATTGATTGGTTTAATCACAAGGGGTCATTCAAATTGTGGCCTATCACTTTCCACAATAATGACAACAAACCCAAACAGGTTTACCATGCATCTTGTCCTTAGAAAGGGTAGTTTCCTTAGGTTTAGACTCTCCTAGATCAACCCTAATCTTCCTAGGTGGTGAAACTTCTATAGGTTTGACAACCTCACTCACAGGTGGTTTGACAGCTTCACTCACAACCTCACTCACGAAAGGTTCAGAAGAGGATGAAGGAACAAAGTTTGTGGAATTTGGAGCAGACACAGAGATGCTTTCAACATAACCTAACCCAAATTTATCAGAAGGATACTTTTGAACATTCAGCATTTGATCAAGTTTAGAACTAGCAGATCTAGCAATAGATAAATCATGTTCCAAAGTTTTAATTTTATCAAGCAAAAGCATGTTCTCAGATTTCACATGGTTCAAAAGATCATTAGCATCAAAAAGTTTAATAAGTAAATTCTTCTTTTCAAGCTCAAGAGAATCAATTTTCTTCAGGCCAAGTTCAACATTCATAGCATCCTTTGCAGCAACTTTGCAAAGTTTATTATAGGCCTCTTGAAGATCTGCATCCTCAGAGAGTTCCCCATCAAAAGGGTTCTCCTCAACAGACACGCTTTCATTGACTACTACTGTAGCAGTGAAAGCAATGAAGTTTCTATCCTCGTCACATCCAGACTCATCATCAGAAACCTCATTATCACTAAGGGTTACAGCCATAGCTTTACCCTTAGTCCTCAAGAATGTAGGACATTCAGATTTAACATAACCATACCCTTGACAACCAAAACACTGAGCACCCAAAGAATTGTTCGAAGATTGACCAACTCTTTCTCTAGGCTTTTCAAAGTTATTAACCTTAGTGGGATCATTCTTCCTAAAGTTTCTAGGTTCAGCAGTGTTTGTATTTCTTGCCCTTCTGTTACTGTTCCTCAGAAAGTTTCTAAAATTTTTGGCAAGGTAAGCTATCTCTGTAGCAGAGAGCTCATCATCAAATCCACCAACCTCAACATCATCAACAGACTTAAGAGCCATTGATTTGGATTTGTTCGCTTTGGGTAGGTCAGACTCATAGGACTGAAGAGATCCTACAAGCTCATCAACAGGGATGGAGTCCACATCCTTGCTCTCAGTAATGGCAGTCACTTTGGGTCTAAAGTCTTCAGTTAAAGATCTAAGAATCTTCCTAACAATTTTAGGTTGATCATAGATTTCACCCAAATTAAAAGCAGAATTAACAATGTCATTCAATTTGGCATAAAATTCATCAAAGGATTCATCATCAGACATCCTAATGCTCTCAAACCTAGAAGTTAATTGCTGTAGTTTGTTTATCTTAACTGCATTTGTGCCTTCATGCATAGTTTGGAGGATTTTCCAAGCAGTATGAGCAACCTCAACATTAGAGATTCTCTTAAATTCCTCCATGGAAACAGCATTAAAGATGGCATTCATAGCTTTGCTATTGAATCCAGCTGCTTCTTTTTGAGAAGTTTGCCACTCACTCACAGGAGTAGTGGGCTTCTCCCATTCGTATTCAACAGAATTCCAAACTCTCTCATCAATGGATTTCAGGAATGCTTTCATCCTTACTTTCCAATATGCATAGTTATTCCCATCAAAGTGAGGAGGAACAACAAGAGAGTGACCGTGTTCCATGACAACAGGGGTCAAGGATCAGCTTAGAGATCAAAAGATCTCAGACAAGAAAAGAGCTACCCGCTCTGATACCACTTGAACAGTTTTAAATCCCTTAAAACAACCAGATTAACCTAGTTAATAAGCCAAGTGATTAACTTAGTCAAATTATGCAATTCTAGGTTATCACAAGCATACAATCATATCAGAAATATAAAGCAGCGGAATAATAAAAAACACAGTGATATGATCACCTAGGAAACCACACGGTAAAAACCTGAGGAGGATTTGACCCACCGATCCTCAAGGCAAACCTGAATCCACTATGAAAGAATTGAAGTTCATACAAAAGGACTTACAAGCTCCCCGCTTGACTTCCTAATGCTACCCACCAGTAGAACTTACTGACACGACCACGTGCAAGCTCCGAATCCACGGGCTCCTTCTTTCTTGGATTCTCCAATCAGCTACAAGCACCCACGCTTGTTATTCTTTAAGCTCCAATGGCAGCAACCGAGTTGATCATCAAGATATTGAAGTAATCTCTACCTTGAAAACCCTAAGCTTTGTGTAAAAGAAAGCTCCTCTAGATCTCACAAGAGATTTACACAAAACAGCAATGTATGAGCAACAATACAACAGGAGCAACTCTGAAAACGTGGCTAGGATTTTGCCTTATATACCTAGGGCAAAAACATAAAACCCTAAACGTTTAATGAGTTAGGGCTGAGTTGGAAATTCTGCAGAAAACGCATCTGACCCAAGATTCGATCGATCGAGCCCAAGCTTCGATCGATCGAGCCTAAGTTTCGATCGATCGAGCCAGGCCGAAATGCACCAATGCATCTGCAGCCTCTCGATTCCAACTTTACAATAATTAATCAACTTTGAGCAAGTCTAAACAATACTAAACATATTGTTTTGATCATGGTTTGTCAATATTACAAATTAGAGTTCTAAATACATAAATTCCTAAACCTTTAGAACCTAACACACCAACTACAAAGACAGGATGCTATCTATAGACACTGTCCAGACTCGGATTGGTGGTGTTAAAGAGGGGAGATGTCTCAATACTAATGCCTTCCCTATTGACATGAGGTGTCCGACCACCATCGTCATGTTCAACTTGTATCCTATAAGAAAGATGACTACTCTTACTAATGCCAGAGCTATCTTCCTCATGGAGCTCAAGGAGAAAACCTTCATTGACATCAGCTCTCACATATTTGACACAATTGTAGATGAGACTAGAACCACCTCCAGGCCCAAGCTGATCTTTCCTAGTCTTCTCATGAGACTTTTCAAAGCAAAAGGTGTTGCAATCCCTCAAGATACCAGTCCCATGACTCCACTATCAGCCATAAACAAACTAACCATCACAAGGATACAAGTTCGTCTTCCAGGTGATGAAGAGGTGGGTGACCAAGGAGAAGGTGATCCTATGGAAACTGAAGCAGAGGCTACAGGACAAACATTCACACCAAGAAGCAGAGGCAAGAGGAGCAGAGCTTCAACCTCATCAGCTGCACCTCCAGATGCACTTCAGATCATCCTGGAGAGGATTGATGGACTCAGAGAAGTTTAGAATGAGCATACTGAGAGGATGGCAGCAATTCAGGATCAGCTCAACGCACTTTCAGCCAAGTTTGGCAGCATCAACACCCAGCAGTGACCCTTTGGCCATTCCGGTCAAAAAAATGGGAGAATTTTTGAAGGGCAGCTCTTGAGGGGGAGTGCCATTTTGAGGGGGAGCATGCCATAAACAGTGTTATTCAATTTATGTTTCAGTTTTACTTTATGTTTCTTATGGTATTCTGTTTGGCTAATGCTCTCACTATGGGTTTGATACATTGTGGTTAAAGTTTTGGTTTAAAGGTTTAAAACTCATGGTTTTGTTTGACTGTGAAACTTTGGTCTATCAATATGTATGATGTTTTGTTATTTTGTATGTGTTAAGGGTTTGTACCTGTTGCTTTTGTAAGCTTTTAAGGTTTATGTACCCGTGCTTTGCAGCTTCAGTACTTGTTGTTAAATGTCATGCATTTTCTTTAAGTACATCACCCTTGTGCCCTTTGTTGGATTTTATATCCTTAATGCAATTTCATAGTGTTGTTGCATTGGTAGAGTGTAGGACATGCAAATGATACTTTGCAATTGAGCTTATTAGCTTGCATGTCCGGATGTTCATTCCATGTGTGAATGAGCATTGTGATCACTTTTTAAAGTGATTGTTCGTTTTTGGTCAAGCTTTGGTTTATTACTTATTTCAATTTTGCTTGATCGCATTGTGCTTGCTCCATATGCATTACAAGTTTTCTGCATACAATGATTATAGTGTGTTGTTGTGTTTTAGGAGATACTTGTTCTCATGGTTCAAGAGCTTCACAAATTCTAGAGTTAGGTGTGAGTGAGTTTTGATCAACTGTTCCCAACTCACGCGTTAAGTCTAGAGTTTGTTGTAGGGTTTTGTCACGGAATAGCCAAAGGGGGAGATTGTAAGGTTGAATTTAATCAACCATTGTATTGGCTTTATTCCGGGCAAAATTTTCTTTTATAGTAACCCTATATTTAGGTGGGAATCATGTAAGGGTAGTGAGTGAGAGAGTGTGAAGAAATGCTCAAGTTTGTGCAAGATGCAGAGATTCGCGGATGACTCGCAACTGGCAAGCCGCCAAATGCAACACACGAGTGAAGCATGCTAGAAGATGAACAGTTGCGCTAGCAAAAGCACTACAGGACAAAAATTCCAACCTAGCCGTTCTGTTATCTCGCGGCTTTAACTCGCGACTCAGTCAAGTCACGAGGCCAAGCCGCTAGACCACCATGTTTGGGAAAAACTGACTCTTCGCATTCCATTTTCACCCAAGTATAAATACCCCTTATATCCACGAAATGTAGAAAGCTTCCAGAGAGAATTTTAAAAGAGAAACCCTAAGAAAAATAAGATTAATTCATCCACAATCTTCACATAGAGACTCTTCAAATTCCTCTACTTTCATCCTTTCCTTTGTTACATCCTTGAGAGGTTCTTACCCAAATCATTTTCTCACCATACCCACATATGTGAGAAGGCTATTTGGTGCTTTGGGAAGCAGTTAAGAAGGGACTAGTGGTTATTGGTTGATGCTATGGGTTATAGCGAAATCCGGTAAGCTAGAAAAGACAAAGGTTCGGCGTAACCTCGTTGGAGCAAGAAGCTTGGAGGGCTTAGGTACCTGGGTAGATTAGGCTTGGAGGGTCTATTGCTGTTCATGTATCCCAACTTCATTTTCTAGTGAATTATTGACCGCTTGGAGGGCAGCAGAGAGGTTTTATGCCGAGGGCTTCGGTTTCCTCTTCGATAACACATCGCTGTGTTATCCTTGTGTTTGCATCTCTCTTCCCTTAATCTTTGCTATTTAATTTCTTCTGTGGATGTGATTTTATTTGGTTTAGATTGTTTATCAATTCTGGTATAAGCTTATAATCATTGTCCGCACTTACATTGTTTGATATAAAGTTTGAATTGATAATTTGTTTGTTGGGGGTTTAAATGTTCATAATGTTTTCAAAGCTATTTGAACATTCAGGCTAGACCAAGCCAAAGGAAGCGCTGGCTAATTGGGATGATGCCAAGATCAAAGCCACAAACTTCAACAACAGAGCATCGAATGCCTTATTTAGTGCGGTCACCAATGAGGAGTTCAAGAAGATGTCCTCTACTGAAATTGCTAAGGAAGCATGCACTATCCTCCAGACAACCTATGAAGGGACTAAGGCTGTCAAGGACTCAAAGCTTCAAAGGCTTACTATGAGCTTTGAAGAGATTAAGATGGAGGAGGATAAGTCATTTGATGAGTTCTATGCCAAGCTAAAGGACATAGTCAACTCTGCCTTTAATCTTAGGGGAACTATTCCTGAACCCAAGGTTGTGAGAAAGGTGCTTAGATCTCTACCGGAGAGATTCCATGCCAAGACCATCGCTATTGAGGAGTCAAAGGATATTGACAAAATTCCTTTGACAGAGCTAGTTGGCAACTTGCAAACCTATGAATTGGGCTTAACTAGGATTGAGAAATCGAGCAAAAGTAAAAGTATGGCATTGATAAAAGTTTATGAAGAATGCCAATGTGAAAGGATTTGATAAAGACCAAAAGCAATCCAGTTCGTTTCAGTTCAAAAGCCAAGACAGAGGAAAGAAGGATGCTAAGGATGGCAGTTAGTACACTATTCCCTCAGGACCAAAGTGCTTAGGATGTCAAGGTTTTGGACACATGAAACAAGAATGTCCAACATATCTCAGGACCATTGGGAACAACAAGGCCCCTACTACTACCTTGAGTGACACTAAGCCTGAGGATGAGTCAGATGACAATGATGATGAGGGAATCTTGAATGCCTTCATTGCCACAATGAATCCTACTGAGGGGATTGTCGAAGAGGTAGATGAAGAAGAGGACTTGTTGGAATCTAAGTTTGAGAAAATGGATGAACAAGCTGACATCCATACAACCTATGCTAAGTTGTACAAGGTTTCTGAGAAGCATGAGAAATTGTATAGGCTGACCACCAAGAAGCTGAGTGATGTAGAGCTAGATCGCAAGGAGCTCTCCACCAAGGTTGATGAAGCAAATCAAACCATTGGAGCATTGTGGTTTGAGAACAATTTCTTGGCGAAAAAGACCAAGAAGTTTAAAGCAGAACTATCACAAGTCAAAGCTCAATTGGAGAGGACGTCTAATGAAAAGCTTGATGAGATGCTTAGCTTTATGAAATCTGCTTTTGATAGAACCGGTTTGGGGTATGATTTCTCTTCTCCAAATATTGTTTCTTCTAGTACTACTATGTTTGTTTCACCTACTAATAATGTCAATTTTGAGAACAATGAAAATAAAACTGAAATAGCTAGTGAGAACATAGATAAGGGAAAATCTATTTTAGGTGCATCCCCTAAACTTGAAAAGAAAGAGACTAGAAACCCTAGGACTAAGAAGGTTAATAACAAAAAGTCTCAACCGAAGAAGCCGCATCTCTATCATCACTATGGAGCTTCAGGGCATACTCCTCCGAATTGCTACAAGTGGTTAGCCACTCAAGAAAGCAATAGTATGATCTCATATGGAAACCAGAATTAGTTTCCATCATCTTTTGCTCCCGTTGGAGATCTTCTCAAAGCCCTCATGTTTCTTTCAAACTTGAATGATTTCAATTCTTCCCCCTCATCACCGGATCAAGGGTTCGCCAAACGAAAAGGTTCTTCCAAGGTGTGGAAGGCAAAAGGCTCAAAGTGATTTAGTCACTTTTCTCTCTCTCTCTCTCTCTCTCTCTCTTTTTGTTTATGTATTACTTGTTTGTTTTGCTTTCTTGTTTTTGAGTTAGTCTAGTTTTATGCTATGCTTTGTTTAACATGTTTTTGTTTGTTTGTTTTTCAATTTTGCTTTATTTTGTTTTTCATAAAAATTTTTAAAAAAAATGAAAAATCAGAAAAATACAAAAACAATGTGTGTTTTGTGTACTTTGGTACTTGTGCACCTTGGATGGCAATTGAAACAAAGTTTTCAAAACTTTGTATCTTTTGTAGCTTAGATGAGCATCTTAATGCACAACTAAGCAAATGAGCTTTGTGGCTTGTGTTTGTGATGAGTACAATTAAGTAATCTTTTATACTTAACACTTATATCACTCTTTTTGATATGAAGGACTAAAAAATCCTAAGAAAAAGTCATTAATAACCATCTCACCACTAAAGCCCACTAATCATGTATAACATCTGTGTGCTTCGGCATAGAAAAATTGTGATGTTTTTGGCTTAACATAATTGGGTGTTTCTTTTCTCTCTCTCATATGCCCATGCATGGTATGTTTAAGAAGAAAATATGCACAGAATGTAAAAGCAAAAAGATTCAAAATGCTTTTAAAATGATTATAAGCGTGTTTCTAGGAGATGTGAGAGTTATAGGATGTACCTTGAAGGTGATAGTCCCCATCATGTAGTTATGATTGTGTGTGAGTGTATTTGATTTTCTCATATCTAAAATTGTCATAATGTGAGACACTTATGCACTCTTGCTATGTTTTCACACAAAACACGCAAATTCTTTGCTACTTTTGATACATGTGCAGGTACAATGTGATTTGGTCATCACAAGTGATACACGTGTTAATGTATGCTCACTAAAATATCTTGACTTGTTTTTGAAATAAAAAAATTGGTTAGACTTGTTTAGTATGTGTGTGTGTGTGTGTGTGTGTGTGTTTTGGATCATGAATGCTTTGCAATCTTTTCATTGAGAGATTTTTTTTGAGATCTTAACATGTTGCTTAGATCTTTGGTTGAGTAGCTTGCTTGATTGCATTCATTTCTGTGTGTTTTTCCTCTCTTTGAAAAACTTGTTTTTATCAAGCTCGGTAGCTTCTCGACAGATAGCTATCTATCGAGGCCCTTGGACTTCTTTTCTCGACAAATCTTATCGTATCTTTGATCCATCGAGCTATCTGAAATTTGTCTCAATAGCTTCTCGACAGATTCTCGATCCATCAAGAACGTTTCTATCTAGCCGATAGCTGCTTGATAGCTATTCGATCCATCGAGGTCTTTTGCCATCGACAGATTCTCGATAACACTTCTACAGATTTTATCTATTGAGATTTAGTGCTCGACAGATCCTCGTTCCATCAAGCTGCGATTTTTTTAAACGGCTTCAGTGCGAAATCAAATCTCACTTTTTCTTATCTCTCTCGACAGAAACTGTCTTTTCGCCTCCTAAACACCCTCTTCACACTCAAAACCCCTTACCTTCTTGGATTTCAGCCTAGATTGAGCATTTCTCCTCTAGTATGCTTCTCTAATCCTTCATTTTTCATGCATTTCACGCATTAGACCTAGGTTTTTGGGTTCTCTTGAAATTTTTGAGGTTTTTGAAATTGATGAGTGTTTTGTGAAATTTTTGGGTTGGGTTTTGCGTAATTTGATGTTATGTGATCATGCATTGCATTCCATTTGCATTTTCACAATGTTTCATGCATTTAGATGTGTGTTTGTATGTTGAAAAGTGTATGCTGATAGATTTGGATTGGGTTGAACCCATGATGCAATTTTTATTGCATGTCACATGTTCATGCATTTTTCATGCATACGTACCCTTTCTTTTCTATATGTCTACTGGGTTGTGATTGTGTTTTCTATTTCTCTCTCTCTCTCTCTCTCTCTCTCTCTCATAGACTATGCATGGCACCTAAGTGCAAATCTACTCCGGTCTGGAACCCTCTTTGTTCCGGACCATCTTCTTTTGATCCTACTCCTCTTCACATCTGGTTCCGTGATTAGAAGGCCCGTACGGACTTCTTGGAGAACTTTTCCAACCATGGTATTCATTCGGAATGCCACGTGGTTCTATCGAACTTTTCCAATATTGCTCTACCCATTGTCATTCACAGTCGAGATGGAAATCTCTATGTGAGATACACGTGAGATGTCCCACCGTGATCATACAGGAGTTCTACTCCAACATGCATGGTTTCGATACCTCTATATCTCAGTTTGCTACACAGATTCAAGGTACACATATCATAGTCACTCCGGATCTTACATCCGAGATATTACATGTTCTGAGGGTATCGCATCCTAATTACCCCTCCTGATAGACTTTCCTTCTCGCTTCATTCTCTCTCTCATCGATGTCTATAGAGATACGGCGACCCGTAATAAGCTAATTTCCCCTTCGGCTATCACGCGGATCATCCGTCATTCTTTTATCCCTTATCCTGAGTCTCCTCACTTCACCGTCATGGGTGCCATTAGTGTGGCTTCTGTTTGACGGAGCAAGGCCCAATTTTAACCAAAGCGGTCACCGACCGAGACAACGACTCCTCCAGCCCCTTCCATTCCATCCACCTCCACTCCTTCTTCTTCTTCAGCAGGTGATGTGACACTTGAGGTGATCATAGTGCAGCTTCAGCGCATGGATGCTCGCCTTGACACTCTCAATGATAAGTTGTGTTAGGTGAACACTCGTGTTGGTTGTATCGCACGACAACAGGCTCACCTTAATGGCTTCGTTGTGTCTCCCTCTCCTTTTCCAGAGGCTTCTGAGGACGAGGATGCTAATGATGGTTTCGATGATGATG
Source organism: Quercus aquifolioides (assembly GCA_019022515.1). NCBI lineage: Eukaryota > Viridiplantae > Streptophyta > Magnoliopsida > Fagales > Fagaceae > Quercus > Quercus aquifolioides. The sequence goes on along the minus strand of CM032325.1, from coordinate 1,697,360 downwards.
ATGATGATGATGAGGAGGAGGAGGAGGATGAGGATGCTAGCTCTTCCAGTGATGAGGAGATAACGACCTCTCAGTGACTTACCCTTTGTCATTCGTGGCAAAAAAGGGGAGTAGTTTTAGGATGAGAGTAGTCATGTATTTAGAGGGAGAGTTAGTATAGGACATTTTTTATAGGGGGAGTGTTTTTTGTTTATGAGGGATGTAGTGAGGTTATTATGTATTTTCTTTTCTTTCTTTTACTTTTACCTTATGTATACCAGTCTTATGACCATTTGACATACATTGTACTTATCTTTTGATATATATATATATATGATGATGTATGTTTATTCACCTATCTCTCCATGTGTTGTTTATTTTCTCTCTATATACATATGTTTCTTTATGTATGCAATCTTTTATTTTTGTTTCACACTAAGATGCCTTGATGAGTTTTGTTTAAAGTATTTCAGAAAGACAGGTTGTCAAAATCTATCATGCCATGAACTCTCTTCTAGCAAAGTTTTTCAAGAGTTTGTGTTAGGATTAGATTTTATTGTATTCAACAAGTGATTATGAGTTTAGTGATTTAAGACTTCTCTCATACTTTATTCGTTTGTTGTGGTTTTGTCACAGATTGCCAAAGAGGGAGATTGTTAGGACATATGTTGATATTGTTAGAGACATATGTTATGTAAATTGGCTAATCTTTTGATAAAACGCACTTTACTTGTAATTGGGTAGATCTAGGATGGGTTTAGTACTTCAAGGAACAAGAGTTCAAGTTTAGTATTGAAGTTATGCAAAACTATCCAAGAAACAAGTGAAGAAGTGCTATTCATTAAAGCTCGACAGATAATATCTATCGAGGTTTAATAAGGAATCTTGACAGCTGCTCGACAGAAACAGTATCTATCAAGAATTAAGAAACTCAGATTTCCAAATCTGTTTTTCACGCATATCCAAGTTATTTGTGTAGGGTTTCTTTTCTCACAACTCTAGACATATATAAGGATTATTTTAAGGGTCGTCTCACTGGATGCAAGGTTATGCAACTCAATGGAAATTGATTGTGCATGCAAATTGTGACGGGAAATAGAATTTGCCCTAGTTCATCATATTTCTTGTAGAAGCTACTGCGTCTTTGTGTCAAGGGTTTTATAACCAAAGAGCTTCTTGATTTTCATCGTTGGATGAATTAAAGAACTTTGCAACCAACATCTTCCTCAAGTTGGTCTGTTAGTCGTGTACTTGGATCTGTGCATCGATTGGTTAGTCACATACTAGGAGCCGTGCATTGAAAGGAGAGATTGTCACTACATTACAAGTCCAATTGGGTATTGGGGTAAGGGTTCAATTGTAGGTTGGTATTAGGTACTAGAATTCCTTTTACTTGTAACCGCTTATTTTGATAATAGTGAATTCTCGGGAGTGGTGACCTTAAATTCACCTGGTAGGGTTTTGCCTCGGTGGTTTTCTCCATTCGTAAACAAATCACTTATGTCAAATTTATCTTCCGTTGCATTTAGTTATTTGGTAATTAAATCTAATTAATTTTACTTTGCTAAATTAATTGATTAAGTTAATAAAGGGGTCAATACATTCTTGGCCTATCGCCCTCAAATCCAAACACCAAAAATACTATAACAAATCCCCAAACCATAAATTTATCAGTTGTTTACTTGGAAAAAAAAACCTCGATAAAATGAAATAAATCCCTTCTCCACACTTCAGCGACTCAACAATCTACTTTGGTTGTTGTCGTCCACTCCGTTGAACTATGCCCATGAAATGTTTTGTTTTGTTTTTTGTTTTGTTTTGTTTTGTTTTTTGTGATTTTAGGTTCAAGATCTGCTCAATCTTTTACCTGAAACATTGAAACCTCAAATGTTAAACCCTTATAAAGGCCTTAAGATGTGAACTTTTTTTTAAAATTTTTATTTTTTGAGAAATAAAAAATGTGAACTTTATATATATATATATATATATATATAGATAGAAACGGTTCACATTTTTGGTTTCTCAAAATATAAAAAATAAATATATGTTACGTGTTCCTAGATTACGATGGCCGAAATGGGAATGAGCTTTGGGTAATTAATTATTAACTGTATATCTATAAAAATGGATTGCTAAGAAAATTTAGTTCATGATTAAATATGAAAGAACAGACGACTTAGTTTTGTTGAGTTAAAGTTAATTTATAAGATAATACTTCTTTTACTTAAGAATTTTTTTTTTTTTTTTTTTTGGAGGAACTTTTACTTAAGAATTTTGTTATATTAACTTGGCACCTTGAAAAAAATCTCTACCTCAAACACTGATCACACGTATCTGGTACTAATCATAGAAATGCTTATCAATAGTTAAATCTTGATTCAGTTATACTTTTTTAATTGGATGGCCTGATTTAAGCACTTGATATATAGTTTTGATCGTTAGAATTTTTAATTTTGTTTTCTTTTTTCTTACATCATGACATCACAGTTTTATTCTTGAAACAAGGGACAAAATTGGCACATCCCTTTTTCGGGCAAAATAAGTAGCATTTTGTCATATTTCTCAAACTAATTAGAGAAATGCTCTTCTTTTGAAATTCGATTTTCTCAAAATTGAGTTAAAAAAAAAAAAAAAATTCTAGAGCCCTATAATGGCGTTTTAAGGAGCCTATAGTGACGTTTTAAGAACCTATAGTGGTGTTTTGGAACTCAAACTCCATGAACTTGAGTTATAGGCTTTTTTTTTCTTTTATCTATAACTCGAGTTCATGGAGCTCGAGTTCTAAAACGCCACTATAGGTTCTTAAAACGTCATTATAGGCTCTTTGAAAATTCCACTATAGGGCTTAAATCGATTTTGAGAAAATTGAGTTTCAAAAGATTGGTATTTTCTTAATTAGTTTGGAAAATGGGGGCAAAAATGCTACTTATTTTGCCCGAAAAGGGCATTTGCCAATTTTATCCTTGAAACAAGGTTATACGACTGTTGCAAAACGGGGATCTCTAAATTCTCTACAGTCTACACGTTGAGCTAGTGTCACCTCACCAATTAGTGCATGGGATATCACATCTATTTGAGACTGCTAACTTGTGAAATGGCTTTGCAATTCTTTCTGCATTCTAATTTCCTCCTTTTAGCATTTGTTTTCGTTGGAAATATATGATCAAGTTATAGGGCTTAAATCGATTTTGAGAAAATTGAGTTTCAAAAGATTGGTATTTCCTTAATTAGTTTGGAAAATGGGGCAAAAATGCTACTTATTTTGTCCGAAAAGGGCATTTGCCAATTTTACCCTTGAAACAAGGTTATACGACTGTTGCAAAACGGGGATCTCTAAATTCTCTACAGTCTACACATTGAGCTAGTGTCACCTCACCAATTAGTGCATGGGATATCACATCTATTTGAGACTGCTAACTTGTGAAATGGTTTTGCAATTCTTTCTGCATTCTAATTTCCTCCTTTTAGCATTAGTTTTCGTTGGAAATATATGATCAAGTTACACTTATTGTTCATGTTGCACCATGCTTATGCCAAATTTGGTATTAATTGAATGTTAGTATATACTATTTGACCCATAAATTCATATTTTAAGTATAATTCATAAACACTCATGTTTTAAATATAATTATTCAAAAATATATAAACGCTCATGTTTTAAATATAATTTGAAAATGTCCATAAAGTACTCAAGTTTTAAGTATAACTTTTGTTGAGCTTAGCAAAAAAATGTATAACATTTGTTGGTATAGAAAATCAACAGTTGGGTCAAGCGTCCAAAGAAGTAGTGATGGAAGGTCTTTTAGGTTTGCAAAAACAAAGATCTTTGATACTTAAGCCAAGAAATCTCAAAGATTTGAGATGGAAAGTAAATAACGAGGAAATAATCTCTAAGTGAGTGTGTGTCAGTGTGAGTGTTAACTCCTTTAGGTGTTATGAATGAGCTTTTATATAGGCTTTATGAGACCATTATATGATCATATATGTTGCCTTCCTTAAATGGGGTAGTTAAGCCTCTATTGGTGATTGATGGTACCATTATAGAGCTTTCTAGCCATGATGTTTTATTGATTCGTTGCCTTCTTAAATGCTAAGATCTTCTATATTAACAAGGATCATATTAACGGGTGCCCCTTAGAGCAATTGTTTATAAACCATAATAGGAAAGTTTTGATATTACTTTTATAAAAAATATAAAAAGTTACCAACAAAATTAATTGCTTTATCATTTTTCCATAAAATATTTCTAAAATGTGAGATGATTTTCTTCGATTTTCTCCGTCCCAAAAGTTTAAAAATATGAAAACTTGAAATTTAAGTAATTTATTATTGAGATGGCTAGAAAATGTGAGATGATTTGAATTTTGGAATGCAGCCCCACGCTCCCACAGTAATTTTCCTTTGCCCTCTCATGTTTAGATTCAAACGTATATATCGTTTAGAACCTGCAGGATGGATTAGGCTATCAAAGATGAGATGGTCACTATAGGGCTTGGAATCGAGAATCATCTTTACAACAATGTCAATAATATCATTTGTGTTCTTATACCTTTTCTAATCAGTAACATATACCTAGTGGACATCACAAAATATAATTTCAAAGATCCCGGAATGGTCCGAGTGGATACACAAAATATTACCAATTTACCAAAATGATAATTGACTAGCCTTTTATTTTGTATTCTATTTTTTATCGAAGAAGCATATGCCAAATTTTATTAATTAAAAAAAAAAAAAAAAACATCACACAGCAAGTATTAGAAGCCGAAATCCCTCACTCCTTTTATTCATGAGCTACACACCTCGAACGTTATGGCGCTTATGGAGCGGAGGATCACAATCACCGATGACGTACACAATCACTGATGCACCCAGGATTATCTTGGGGTGGAAATTGAGTCTTGAAAGCTGAAAGAGCAAGAAACAAATACACACGTGTAGAAGAGAAAGTAAATGGGATTAATGCCATATGATCAAGGACTTTCAAAATTAAGTACATCGATTTTAGGTGCTTCAAATTCAGAATAATAATAAATGAGGAGAAAGATTAATTAACCAATAAAGAAAAAGGACACCAAAATTTTCTTCTCTATTTGATCCACATAATCAATAGAAAATAATAAAACTTTATCGTTTTCTGAAACATTAAACAAATTAACAGAACATAAAAACTAAGAAAAAGGGTAGATTTTACCGTCACCAATTCTGGATTCCACTTTCGATGAGGCAAAGAGAAGCATCAAAATGAAGAGAACCACCAAAGTGATGAACTTCTTAGAGGCCATTGTTTTTTGCACATAGAAGCTTGTCTAGGACACGGTAGCATATATATAACCGAAGAGCAGTTCCTCTCATCTTCTTATCATATTCAGAGTCTTCTCCTTTTTCTTTTTCTTTTTCTTTTTCTTTTTTTTTTTTATTATTATTTTTTTTTAATAGAACATTCAGAGTCTTCTATGATTATGGGTTAAGTAAAATTTTTAAAAGTCTTACTTGCTTAATAGCATATGAAAATAAGGGTTATTATTATTATTATTATGTTTTTTTTTTAAAGAAAAACCAATAAGGTTATAAATAAATTTTTTTTAAAGAGTTTCAACCTGTGGTAGCATTTTTCAATTGTAATTTCTTATTCTTTATATTATTTTTTCTTTCTTTTATCCATACATTTTCTTTTTCTTTTTCTTTTTTTCTTGTTTTTTCCTCCTCCACACAAGTATACCCACTCTTATCTCTATCCTCCATTCTTATTTTCCTTTTCTACTTAATTCCAGAACACATTCTCCAGCTCTCTTTTTCTACTTAATTCCAAAACATTCTCTAGCTCTCTCTGTGATACGTCTTGTTAGGACATATGTGGTTCACTTGTTAAAGAACATATGTCATTCTTTTATGTAATTGGCTAATCCTTTGACAAAATGCACTCAACTTGTAATTGGGTAGTTCTAGATATTTTTAATACTTCGAGAAACAAGGTTTCAAGATCAAGTGTTGAAGTCATCAAGTCTGTCAAAGAAACAAGCTGAAGAAGTGCTAAATCATTAAAACTCGACACCTGCTCAATAGCTGCTCGATAGCTTCTATCTGTCGAGATTTATAAAATCTGATTTTCTGATTTGATTTCTTGGGATCCGTGGATATGTCTTTGGGCCTTCTTTTCTTCTAACCCTAGGCATATAAAAGGATTGTTTCAAGGGCCGTCAAAGTGTTCACAAGTTGCACAAACAATGAGAAAACTCTGTTCAAGCAAATTGTGACTGGAGACAAAGTTTTTCCCTAGTTTATCTCTTCTGAAGAAGTTGCTGTGTATGTGCACCTTTGGGTTTTGTGACCAAACATCTTCTTGATCTTCATCGTGGATGAACTGAAGAACTTTGCAGCCAACAACTCTTTCTAGTTGGTGATTGAAGTCGCGTACTGGGATCCGCGCAATTGGTTATTCACGTACTTGGGAGCCGTGCATTGAAAATGGAAACTGTCACTACAGAACAAGTCCAATTAGGTATTGAGGTAAGGGTTCAACTGTAGGTTGGTAAGGTACTTAGGATTCCTTTACTTGTAACCACTTGTTGTGATAATAGTGGAGTTTTGGGAATGGTGACCTGAAAATCACCCCGGTGGGGTTTTTGTCGTCAGGTTTTTCCCTATTCGTAAACAAATCACCGTGTCATTTATTTTCCGCTGCATAATTAGTTTATTGGTGATTTATTTGTGCTACCACGCGTTTGCATGTTAAATTGATTAATTAATAACTTGGCTAATTAATTAATTAGTTTAATCACAAGGGGTCAATACGTTTGTGGCCTATCACGTCTCACATAATCTTGCTTGCCTTTTGGTTTTATTATCTTCAAACACACACAGACACGCATGGAGGGAAAGGAGAAATTGCCCTTGCTCCACCACACCCCCACCGACACTCCTCCTCCTCACTGCGGAGTGCATGCAGCCTTATTGTTCTAATTTTAGATTTGTTGTTTAAATTAAATTGGTTTTATGAGAACATAAATTGTTTTGTGAGAAGAAACAAAGAGAGAGAGTGTGAGACCCAAAAACAAAGAGTAGTTCTGGTGCCACAGCTCGCCCATGTGGCGAGTTGTGGTATCACCCCTCCACCAACCACAACTCGTCACATGTGCGAGTTATGGCACAAGTTGTGGCACCAGACTTATTCAAAAACAAATCAAAGAAGAAAGAGAAAGAAGTGATAAAATATTAAGTGTTGGAATTTTTTAAAGAAAAAAAATCAGTTGCTAATCACATGAGCAAAAAAAATAAAAGAGTTTTAGAGAAACTGTTGGAGCTCTTTTTTCCTCTTCTTTTTGGTTTCATTTTCTATATTTTGACTTACCTACTCGGTTGGAGATGCTTTAAAGCCGCTTTTTTTCAAACCAGTTGGACCGGATTATTGTCCAATTCAGAGTCGTATAAACCAGTTTATTCGTTTTTTATAATCTATAAAGCAACACACAGGTCACATCTCATTGAATTCAGTCGGTGGAAAAAAAAAGAAAAGGTCATTGCCCCGTAGAGCAAGGATAAGTAATGCATCGAAAGTCCCTAATAAATAATTAAGTCTACCTCCATCAAGAAAAAAGAAAATTCAGCTAAGTCAGGAAAATTCATTTTGTGAACTGACAATTATTGATAAAGTGCATGTCTAACTATGTAGTTTCGTCTATCAACCTCATACTTCGTGTGCGGAAGTTTATTTTTGAAAATAATGAGTTTTGAAAATTTGAAGGAGACATCACTTATTTTATATTTGTGTATAACCTCATGCATATAAACTGATATATTTAAAAACAATTGTAGGGGGGTGAAAAGCCCAACCTAATGTATTGGGCTTAAGGCCTATTTGAGGACTACTGTTTGTCCGAGGAGAGCGAAGTATTTGAGAAGAAGCCCATGTGAAAGAAACATACCTGGAGATGAATGTGGGGCATAGTCCGAGGAGATATTCAGTTGTCCGAAGAGTCCATTATCCTCGGATTCGAAGGAGCTTGGCCAAACGGGTGTTTGGGAAGTTCAAGTAATCCTCCTGACAATTCTAATGGTAAAGATGAATCTCAGACGCACATGGAGATGATAGGGACGGAGAAATATCTAGAAGACAAACTTCAACCACCACATTAAATGCACTGCAGCAACTTTTCTGGCCGCATTAATGTGGAGAAGACCCCTGAACAGTATCATATAAGCTACTGCCACTCATGCAAGACTAAAGAAGATACCTGATGGGACATGCACTCAAGTGGAGGTTTAGATGATGAACAAGTGGACGACGAAGATGAATGGAGAGATTGCTATATAAGGAGGAGATGCCTCTGATAAGGGGGAGAGGAAAAAAACAAAAAAAACAAAAAAGGGAGAAGAAGAAAGCAACTTTACTGTAACTCTGCAACTTGTAACCTAATTCCATTCAATAGAATACCTCTTCGGATATTCATGTCTGCTTTTGCCTTAACGTGATTGCATGTTAGTTTATTTGCAAATACCATAACCAACTCCTGTTTAATTCATATCCAGCCCAGTTCTTTCACCCACGCTCTACAAATTCATTGTCCGGGGTTCATAGGGCTCATACTCCATATCTTGTGGGCTTGGGCTACAAAAATTGACCCTACAACAATCATAATTACACACACACACACACACACACATATATATATATATATATATATATGAGATTTAGAATCTAATTAGATTTAGACTCTTCGATTTTTGTCCTTCTAATTGGATCTAGATTTTTTAGTTTTTGTATTTAATAATTTACTTGTCACAAAAATTAAAAAATCAAATGGAATACATGGCACAAAATTGAACTCTTTAAAATTAAATTTAGAATTTAATTGAATTTAGGCTCTTTTATTTTTGAACCTAATAATTCACTTGACACACAAATTTGAAAATTGGTTAAGACACGTGACGCAAAAGTAAATTCTAATTTAGAATTTAATAGGATTTTCTCTTAGTTTGGGTATATATATATATATATATATAGATTTTAATAATAAAAAATAAAGATAATTTTTATTTAATTGACTTAATAAATAAATAAAAAATTAGTTTATGGACAAGTTTGATGGTTAAGTTACATTGTGGGAAGGTGTGAAACCCCACGTACACCCCATGTGTTCACCAACCTCTTCTAAAGTTAAAGGGTGTTGTTTAATTAATTAATTAATTAATTAAAGGAAAAGTCAACAAATGTCCTAAGAATATTAATTTAGGAACTATTTCTACAAATATTTTATGAAAAAATGATAAAGTAATTAATTTTTTTAATAGTTTTCTATATTTCCTATTAAAATGGCGTCAAAACTTTTCTAAAATTGTTTATTAATAATTGCCTTAAAGGTACCCGTTAACATGACCTATTAATTAATGAACACAAAATCTATTGTTCAAATTTCTTACAACATCTCAAGTAGTGAAATTTATTTTCATGGCATCATGATCTAAAACTGTGCTGTGTAACAACACATGCGATAATGGTAATGATTTGATGATGATGAAATTAACAAGAAGTGTGAGTAATAAAATCAATTTTATTATAAAAAGCATGATTTTAAGGTTAACTTCATAAGCTTGGATGGGCCAAAGTTAAAATTTTCTTGCTTTAAATTGTGGATTGAAAAGAAGCATCAGGGTCAAGGTCATAGTGGGTTGAAAATTAGGCCTTCTTATTAAAGCCATTATTCATTCTCTGATTTGGACTTGATCTTGGTGACAAAAGACTATCTAAACTAGCAAGAGGATGGGATTCAAAACAAGTGTGAGCATTCCGTAGGCCCATTAACTAAACGATGAAACCCATTATTATAAACTGAGCCCAACCTCATAACTAGCCTAAGGGAATCTCAATTCATTGGCTTAAGTTTAATTAGTAAGCCAACGTTTTGGTGCTTAAAACCTCCTTATACCTCTTTAATTGATTTATCACGAGGAACTTGATGAATTGAGGAAGAAGAAAAGAGGGAAGCATGAGCCTGCACAAATAGAGTAAGAAATTATCTTAGAATCGAAATAAAAGAGTAATCTTTCTTGACGCGCACCCCCCCCCCCCCCCCCCCCCTTTTATTAAAATGATTTTTAACTAAAGAATTTTAATTTCATAAAACACAAATAAAAAAAAAGTTTTACTGACATTTTAATATTTTGAGGGTCAAATTTATATATTTATATAAGAATATTTATTATACAAATAAATAAATTTATGTGAGGCCATGGTTCACTTGATCCCAACATGAGTTGGTATTTGATCATGTGATCAAAATACACAAAACTATTTGAATTGTCACGTAATAAATTTAAATAGCATATTCGGCCATTTTCCGATTTCATCTAATAAGCTACAAACATGTATCTCACTGACAAATGGAGAGGACACTTCTTGTGAGTTCAATTTGTGCCCAAACAAAATGGCCAAAAATTTCGATAATGCTATTGCCTTGTTAGCATTGCGTCCATTGAACTTTAGCCACTATAGGCCAAAAATATATTGACTCCTTGTGATGAATTAACAAATTAATTAGCCAAGTTAATTAATTAATTCAATTAGCATGCAATACGCGTGGTAGCACAAACAAATCACCAAATAACTAAATGCAGCGGAAAATAAATTGACACGGTGATTTGTTTACTAATAGGGAAAACCTATACGGCAAAAACCCCACCGGGTGATTTTAAGGTCACCACTTCCAATAATCTACTATTATCAAAACAAGCGGTTACAAGTACAGGAATCGTAGTACCTTATACCAACCTACAGTTGAACCTTTACCCCAATACCCAAATAGAATTGTTCTGTAGTGGCAATCTCTCCTTTTAATGCACGGCTTCCAGTACGTGACTAACCAATTCGATGCATGGATCCCAGTACACGGCTTACTCACCAACTTGAGAAAGATGTTGGCTGTAAAGTTCTTCAGTTCATCAACATAATGAAGATTACAAAACTCCTTGGTTATAAAACCCTACGGTGTACAAACATAGTAGCTTCTTGAAGAGGAAGATGAACTAGGGCATATGTCCCCGATTCACAATATGCTTGTGAAAAACCTTTGTATTAAGTTGCATCATTTGTGATGGCCCTTAAAACAATCCTTATATATGTTTAGGGTTGTGAGAAAAGAAAGCCCAAACATGTATTCATGGATTGGGTTGAAATCAGTTCTAAAAATCTGAATTTCATAAACCTCGATAGATAGTTTATCTGTCGAGAAGCTATCAGCATCAGGCTTCAGCAGTTTTTTAAACCTCGATAGATACTAGTTGTCGAGCTAGCTATCGAGATTTAAAATCCAACACTTCTTCACTTGATTCTTGGACAGACTTGCATGGCTTTAATACTTGAACTTGAAACCTTGTTCCTTGAAGTATTAAACATATCGTAGATCTACCCAATTACAAGTAAAGTGCGTTTTGTCAAAGGATTAGCCAATTCTATATTGACATATGTTCCTAACATGAGTCACATATGTCCTAACAATCTCCTTCTTTGACAATCCGTGACAAAACCACAACGAACAAATGAACATATGAGAGAAGTCATAAATCACTCAACTCATATTCACTTGTTGAATACAATAAAATATATCCTAACACAAACTCTTGAAAAACTTTGCAAGAAGAGAGTTCATGACAAGAAGACTTTGACAACCTGTATTTCTGAAACACTTTAAGCAAAACTCATCAAGGCATCTTAGTGTGAAACAGAAATAAAAGATTGCATACAATATATAAGAATCATTTACATAAAGAGAGAAAAGAAACAACACATGTAAAGATAGGTGAAAGACCTGTAATAACAACCTCATCATATATATATAACATCATTAGTACAAGGTTTGCTATCACAATGTAAGAACACTGTATCTCTAAAAGAAAAAAAGAAAAAAAAATACATAAGTCCTCACTACATCCTTAAAAAAAAAAAAAAATACACTCCCTTTAACACAAATATCTCCTATGCTAACTCTCCCCTTATGTATATGACTACTCTCATATCAAAATTACTCCCCCTTTTTGTCACGAGTGACAAAGGCTAAGTACATCAAGTGGACATCTCATCATGATTGGGTGAGCTAGCATCCTCATCCTTATCATCATCATCGTCATCGGAGTCATCGTCATCGTCCTCGTCCTCAGATGCCTTTGAGAATGAGAGGGAGATGCCACGAAGCCACCAAAGCGAGCCTGTCATCTAGCAATACAGCCGACACGAGTGTTCACCTAACATAACTCATCATTGAGTGTGTCAAGGCAAGCATCCATGCAATGTAGCTGTGCCATGACCACCTCGAGGGTCACACCACTCGCTGATGAAGAAGGTGCGGATGTGGAAGGAGCAAAAGAAGCTGGAGGAGTTGCCGTCTCTGTCTAGGGCTGCCTCGGTCTAAGTTGTGCTGCGCTCCATCTAACGGTAGCAGCGTCTATGACACCTATAACCGAAAAATGAGGAGACTCAGGAAAAGAGATAGAAAAATAGCAAAGAAGCCTCTTGATAACGGAAGGAAAAATGAGCTTATCATAAGTCGATGTATCCCTATAGACATCTATAAGGGATAGAATGAAGTGAGAAGGAGAGGGAGACGCCACGAAGCCACCAAGGCGAGCCTGCCTTCTAGCAATACAGCCGACACAGGTGTTCACCTGACACAAATCATCACTGAATGTGTCAAGGAAAGCATCCATGCACTGTAGCTGCGCCATGACCGCCTTGAGGGTCACACCACTCGCCAATGAAGAAGGTGTGGATGTGGAAGGAGCAGAAGAAGCTGGAGGAGCTGCTGTCTTTGTCCAGGGCTGCCTCGGTCTAAGTTGTGCCATGCTCCGTCTAACGGTAGTAGCGTCTATGGCACCCATAACCGAAAAATGAGGAGACTCGGGAAAAGAGATAGAAAAATGGCGAAGAAGCCTCTTGATAGCCGAAGGAAAAATGAGCTTATCACAGGTCGCCGTATCCCTATAGACATCTATAAGGGATAGAATGAAGTGAGAAGGGAAGTTGATAGAGATATCCTCTAAGAGGGATAACAAAAAGCGAGCATGAGGCCCTATAGTGGAGTTATAGTGAGACAATGGATGGGGAACAAATGTCATCACCATGTTAAGGAATCTCAGACCTTTTGCAAAGCCCGAGCAAGGGGTGTTTTGACGGTCACCCCAAGAAGAAGGTGTCTCGCAGAAGTGAGACGAAAGCTCATCTTTAAACACAGTCCTTAGACACTTACAACCGAGGTAGTCAGCAAACTCTAACCTCGGTACATGTAGAACATCGGATACAATATCCGGAGTAACTACAATGTGTATACCTCGAACGCGAGTAACAAAATGAGGTACTGAAGTATCGAATCCATGCATATTGGAGTAAAACTCCTGTATGATCACGGAGGGACAAGTGATCGAGATATCACACAGTGACTCCCAACTCCGACTGTAGATGACAGTGGGAAGGTCAGTGTTGGAAAAGTCTGACAGAATAACGTGGCGTTCCAAATGAATGCCCCGTCGAGAAAAGTTCTTCGAAAAGTCCTTTCAGGCTTTATCATCATAGAACCGTACTTGAGAAGGAGTGGGATCAGAAGAAGATAAAGATGCCCTAGAACAAAGAAGGTTCTTGGACGGAGTGGATTTTCATTTAGGTGCCATAGATCAACTAACGAAAGGGAAGTCAATAGCGGAAGGAAAAATGAGCTTATCACGAGTCGTTGTATCCCTATAGGCATCTATAGGGGATAGAATGAAGTGAGAAGGGAAGTTGATAGAGATGTCCTCTAAGAAGGATAACAAAAAGCGAGCATGAAGCCCTATAATGGAGTTATAGTGAGACAATGGATGGAGAACAAATGTCATCACTATGTTAAGGAACCTCGGACCATTAGTAAAGCCCGAACAAGGGGTGTTTTAACGGTCACCACAAGAAGAAGGTGTCTCACAGAAGTGAGACGAGAGCTCATCTTTAAACACAGTCCTCAGACGCTCATAACCGGGGTAGTCAGCAAACTCTAACCTCAATACACGTAGCACCTCGGATACAATATCTAGAGTAACTACAATGCGCGTACCTCGAACGCGAGTGACAAAATGAGGTACTGAAGTATTGAATCCGTGCATATTGAAGTAAAACTCCTGTATGATCACGGAGGGACAAGTGACTGACATGTCACACAGTGACTCCCAACCCCGACTGTAGATGATAATGGGAAGGTCAATGTCAAAAAAGTTTGACATAATGACGTGGCGTTCCAAATGAATGCCTTGTCAAGAAAAGTTCTTCTAAAAGTCCTTTCGGGCTTTATCATCACAGAACCGTATGTGAGAAAGAGTGGGATCAAAAGAAGACGAAGATGCCCTAGAACGAAGAGGGTTCTGGGATGGAGTGGATTTTCGTTTAGGTGCTATAGAGCAACTAACGAGAGAGAGAGGGAGAGAAAGGGAGAGAGAGAGAGGGAAAGAGAGAGAGAGAGAGACGCAGAAAAGCACCAACAGAATCAATATATAAGAATATAAAGAATTGAAGGTACGTATGCATGAAAATGCATGAACATGTGACATGCAAATTTAAAAATATCATGGGCTCAGCCCAATCCAAACCTACTGGCACACATCATTGCAACAAAGTAAACACACATCTAAAATGTATGAAACATTATTATAATGCAGATGTGATGCAATGCATGATGATTTAAACTCATTTATGAAAAAAAGGGAGAGAGAAAAAAAAAATGACTAAATCACTTGGAGCCTTTTTCCTTCCACACCTTGGAAGAACCTTTTCGTTTTGCAAACCCTTGATCCAGTGGCGAGGGGAAAGAATTGAAACCGTTCAAGTTCAAAAGTAACAGAAAGGCTTTGAGAAGATCTCCAAAAGGAGCAAAGGAGGATGGAAACTAATTCTGGTTTCCCATTAAGATCATGTTGTTGCTCTGTTGAGTGGCTAACCATTTATAGCAATTAGGTCGAGTATGTCCAGCTGCTCCACAATAATGACAGAGATGCTGCTTTTTCTATTTAGGCTTTTGAGTGTTTCCATTCTTAGCTCTAAGGCTTTTGATCTCTTTCTTATCCTGCTTAGGGGGTGCTCCTAAGATAGATTTACCCTTATCTATGTTCTCACTGGCTAACACATTTTGCACATCATTGTTTTCAGATTCAACATTATTACTAGGAGGAACAAAAGCAGTAGTACTAGCAGAAGCAATACTAGGAGAAGAGAAATCATACCCTAAACCAATTCGATCGGAAGCAGATTTCTGAAGACTGAGCATCTCATTAAGGTTTGCACTTGATGTCCTTTCAATTGAGCTCTGTCTTGGAATAGTTCTGCCTCAAGTTTCTTGGTCTTCTCAGCCAAGAAATTATTCTCAAATCTCAGTACTTCGTGGAGATTTCTTCCCGTTCAAGCTCCACATCACTGAGTTTCTTGGTGGCCAACCTATACAACTTCTCATGCTTTTCTGAGACCTTGTATAACTTTGCATAGGTTGTGTGGATGTCATCTTGTTCATCCATCTTCTCAAATTTAGATTCCACCAAGTCCTCTTCTTCATCCACATCTTCAAAAATCCCTTTAGTAGGATTTACAGTGGCAATGAAGGCATTTAAGATTCTATCATCCTCATTGTCGGAATCATCTTTAAGGTTGGTGTCACTCAATGTAGCAGCAAGTGTCTTGCTCTTCCTAATGGTCTTAAGATATGGAAGGCACTCTTGTTTCATGTGTTCAAAGTGTTGGCATCCAAAGCATTTTGGTCTTGAGGGAACAGTGTACTGACCGCCATCCCTAGCATCCTTCTTTCCTTTGTCCTAGTTCTTGAACTGAGATGAGCTAGACTGCTTGCAGTCTTTGTCAAATCCTTTAGCATTGGCATTCTTCAAAAAATATTTGAATTGCCGAGTGATATAGGATTTCATCTTAGAATCTTCATCGTCTGAAGACTTATCAGTGTCACTGCTCTTGGCCTTTACTGCCATGCTCTTACCCTTACCAGATTTCCCTATCCTTGTCAAACCTAACTCATAGGTTTATAGATTGCCAACCAACTCTGTCAAAGGAATTTTGTCAATATCCTTCGATTCCTCAATTGCGGTGATCTTGGCATGAAACCTCACAGGTAGAGAGCTAAGTACCTTTCTAACAATCTTGGGTTCGGGAATGGTTTCCCCAAGATTAAAGGCTGAGTTCACTATATCCTTGAACTTGGCATAGAACTCATCTAATGACTCATTCTCCTCCATCTTAATCTCTTCAACGCTCGTAATAAGCCTCTGAAGCTTCGAATCCTTGACAGCTTTAGTTCCTTCTTAGGTTGTCTAGAGAATGGTCCATGCTTCTTTGCAATTTCAGTGGAGGATATCTTCTTGAACTCCTCATTCGTGACTGCACTAAATAAAGCATTCAATGCCCTGTTGTTGAAGTTTGCCACCTTGATCTTAGTATCATCCCAGTCGGCTGGTGCTTCCGTAGGCTTGGTCCAGCTTATCTCCACAACTTGCCACACATTTTCAGTTAATGACTACAAGAAAGCTCTCATGCGTATTTTCCAGTATACATAGTTAGTGCTATCAAATAAAAGAGGTATAATAAGAGACTGTCCTAATCAGAGTGTGCCTACTCTGATACCACTTGATAGGCTAAGAATGTATTGACCCCTTGTGATGAATTAACAAATTAATTAACCAAGTTAATTAATTAATTCAATTAGCATGCAATATGCGTGGTAGCACAAACAAATCACCAAATAACTCAATGCAATGGAAAATAAATTGACACGGTGATTTGTTTACGAATGAGGAAACCCTACATGGTAAAAACCCCATAGGGTGATTTTAAGGTCACCATTCCCGAGAATCCACTATTATCAAAACAAACGGTTACAAGTAAAGGAATCCCAGTACCTTATACCAACCTACAGTTGAACCTTTACCCCAATACCCAATTGGAATTATTTTGTAGTGACAATCTCTCCTACTAATGCACGGCTCCCAGTACGTGACTAACCAATTCGATGCAAGGATCCCAGTACGTAACTTACTCACCAACTTGAGAAAGATGTTGGCTGCAAAGTTCTTTAGTTCATCAACACGATGAAGATCACAAAACTCCTTGGTTACAAAACCCTACAATGTACAAACACAGCAGCTTCTTGAAGAGGAAAATGAACTAGGGCATATGTCTCCGGTTCACAATATGCTTGTGAAAAACCTTTGCATTAAGTTGCGTCATCTTTGACGACCCTTAAAACAATACTTATATATGTTTAGGGTTATGAGAAAAGGAAGCCCAAACATGTATTCACGGATTGGATTGAAATCAACTCTAAAAATTTGAATTTCATAAACCTCGATAAATAGCTTATCTGTCGAGAAGCTATCGAGCATCGGGCTTCAGCAATCTTTTAAACCTCGATAGATACCAGCTGTTGAGCTAGCTGTCGAGCTTTAAAATCTAGCATTGATAGGCCAAAAATGTATTGACCCCTTGTAATAAATTAACCAATTAATTAGCCGAGTGAATTAATTAAGTCAATTTAAAATGCAATGGCGTGGTAGCACAAACAAATCCTCAATTATACTAAAAGCAGCTGAAATTAAATTTGACATGGGCGATTTGTTTTCGAATGGGGAAAACCAACACGGCAAAAACTCCACCGGGTGATTTTAAGGTCACCACTCCCGTGAATCCACTATTATCAAAACAAGCGGTTACAAGTAAAGGAATCCTAGTAACTTATACCAACCTACAGTTGAACCCTTACTCAAATACCTTGATAGGCCACAAACTGAATGACCCCTTGTGATTAAACCAATTAATTAATTAGCTAAATTATTAATTAATCAATTTAACATGCAAACGCATGGTAGCACAAACAACTCACCAATTAACTAATTATGCAACGGAAAATAAAAGACACGGTGATTTGTTTACGAATGGAGAAAAACCTTACGGCAAAAATTCCACCTGGTGATTTTCAAGTCACCACTCCCGAAACTCCACTATTATCACAACAAGCGGTTGCAGGTAAAGGAATCCCAAGTACCTTACCAACCTACAGTTGAACCCTTACCCCAATACCCAATTGGACTTGTTCTGTAGTGACAGTTTTCCCTTTTGATGCATGGCTCCCAAGTATGTGACTAACCAATGTGCGGATCCCAGTACGCGACTTCAACACCAACTGAAAGAGAGGTTGGCAACAAAGTTCTTCAGTTCATCCCACACGATGAAGATCAAGAAGATGCTTGGTCACAAGACCCAAAGGTGCACGTACACAGCAACTTCTTCAGAAGAGATGAACTAGGGCAAGAACTTCGTCTCCGGTCACAATTTGCTTCAACAGCGTTTTCTCAATGCTTGTGCAACTTGTAAACACTTTAACAACCCTTAAAACAATCCTTTTATATGCCTAGGATTAGAAGAAAAGAAGGCCCAAAGACACATTCACGGATCCCAAGAAATCAAATCAGAATTCTGATTTTTATAAGCCTCGACAGATAGAAGCTGTCAAGAAGCTGTTGAGAAGGTGTCGAGCTTACGGGTTGGAACAGCTTTCTAAACCTCGACACATACTAGTTGTCGAGCTAGCTGTCGAGATTTAGTAATCTTACACATTCAGCTTGTTTTCTTGGACAGACTTGAAGACTTCCACACTTGATCTTGAAACATGGTTTCTTGAAGTATTTCAACACATCCTAGATCTACCCAATTACAAGTAAAGTGTGTTTTGTCAAAGGATTAGCCAATTACATAAAAGAATGACATATGTTCTTTAACCAGTGAAACACATATATCCTAACAATCTCCCCCTTTGGCAATCCGTGACAAAACCACGACAAACAAATGAGATATGAAAGAAGTCATAAATCATTCAACTCATATTCACTTGTTGACTACAGTAAAATCTATCCTAACACAAACCCTTGAAAAACTTTGCAAGAAAAGAGTTTATGGCAAGTACACTTTGACAACTTGTATTTCTGAAACACTTTAAACAAAACTCATCAAGGCATCTTGTGTGAAAAAGAAATAATAGATTGCATACAAATATAAGAAACATGTGTATAAAGATAGAGAAGAAACAACACATGTAGAGATAGGTGAAAGAAACATGCGTCCATAGATAGAGAAAATAAGTACAATGTATGTAAAAACTGGTCACAATACCCAATGTACATGAACAATGTATCTATAAAAGAAAGAGAAGAAAAGATACATCATATCCTTACTACATCCCTCAAGTATCAACACTCCCCCTAACAAAATGTCCTATACTAACTCTTCCCCTAAGAATGACTACTCTCAATATCCAAAACTACTCCCCCTTTTTGTCACGAGTGAGAAAGGGTAAGAGTGTCAAGTAGACATCTCATCGGTAGAGCTAGCATCTCCTTCATCATCCGAAGCGTCATCGTCATCACCATCATCATCATCATCCTCAGCATTAGAATCAGAAGCCACTGGAGGAGGTGGTGAAGGAAAAGCCTCAGGAGCAAAGCCACCCATAGTCGCCTGCCGTCGTGCAATACGACCGACACGAACGTTCACCTGATACAACTCAGTGGAGAGTGTATCAAGGCGAGCATCCATGCGCTGCAGCTGCGCCATGATGTCTCCAAGGGACACATCGCTCATGGAGGAAAAAGGAGTGGATGTATATGGAGCAGATCGAGATGGAGCTGAACGGGAGGGAGGAATGGAATCCGATTGTCTCGACCTAAACTGAGCCTCACTACGTTTTATGGTAGCAGCACCTATGGCACAAATGTGTGTGAAGTGGTCAGACATAGGAAAAGGGACAGAAAAATAGCGTAAGGTCCTCGTGATAGCAGAAGGAAAGATGAGCTTCTCACGGGACGCCGAATCCAAATGAACATCTATAATAGACAGAATGAAATGAGAAGGAAAGTCTATGGTAAGATGCTCAAGAAGAGACAACAAAAATCGAGCACGAGGCTCTGTGATGGAGTTGTAGTGAGAGAGAGGATGGAGTACAAAAGTCATCACCATGTTCATGAAGTGAGGGCCTTTAGCAAAAGCCTTACATGGTGTATACTGACGCTCACCCCAATCAACAGAGCGCTCACAAAAAGCAGCCATGAGCTCATCTTTGGACACAGTCCGTAGACGCTCACAACTAGGATAGTCAGGATGCACTATCCTAGGAACCCAAAGCACATCCGCAACAAGCTGCGGTGTGACAGGAATGCACGTACCTTAAACGCGAGTGAAGAAAAGAGGTACTGAACGATCAATCCCGTGCATATTGGAGTAAAACTCCTGAATGAGCACGAGAGGACATGTGACCGGGACGTCACACAGTGACTCCCATCCCCTACTGTGAATGACAGAGGGAAGGTCAGTGTCGGCGAAGTTCACCAAAATGACTTAGCATTCCGAATGAACACCTTGTCTAGAGAAGTTCTCCGAAAATGCCTTGTGGGCATCATCATCACGGAACCGAAGATTAAGAGGAGCAGAATCAAAAGATGATGAAGCTCTAGAACGCAGAGGGTTCTGAGCCGGAGTAGATTTATGCTCAGGTGCCATAGACACTACTAACGTAAACAGAATGAGAGAAGGAGAGAAAGAGACAATCAGAAAAGTCCCAAAGCAATTCAAATATATCAAATATATTAAATAGAGAGAACGTATGCATGGGAATGCATGAACATGTGACATGCAAAAGAAATTTCATCATGGGCTCAGCCCAATCCAAACCTACCAGCACACAGACATATTACACACATCTAAATGCATGAAAATACCATTATAATGCAAATGTGATGCAATGCATGAGATTTTGAACACATTTAAATGAAAACCCATCCCAAAAGTTCAAGAAAAACTCATTAATTTTGAAAAACCCCAAAAATTTTCAAAAAAAACCAAAACCTAAGATTCAAAACATGAAATGCATGAAGAATGAAGGGAAAAAGATCATACCAAGTGATTTGAAGCAAGGAAAGGCCGAAAATCACATGGGTTGAAGGTTTTGAGTGAGAAAAAGGATTTTGGGAGGTGAATAGGCGCAGACAGATCGAGAGAGATAGAGAAAATGAGAACTGGATCGCAAACAGGGCTTATATAGCATCCTTAGTAAATCTCGACAGATGAGGTATTAAGAGGTGTCGAGACATCTGTCGTGGAAGGTGTCGAGAAAATAAACGTCGACAGCTACAGGTGTCGAGGAACAAACCACCAGAACCAAGAACAGAAGCTCGATCGATCCACAAGGTGTCGAGAAGGTATCGAGGAGACAGAAACTTTCTCGATCGATCCACACGGTGTCGAGAGGCTGTCGAGATTACGATAAGAAAAAGCTTGAGAAGCTAGACAGATAGCTAGGTATCGAGGAGGTGTCGAGATAGCTTTTAAAAACAGTTTTTTGAGAAGAGAAAAACATAAACATGAATGCAATCAGACATGCAACTCAACCAATGATCCAATCAACATATTAAGCTCTCAAAATCATCTCTCAACAAAAATTTTAAGCACGTGGATCCTTAGAAACACACACACACACACACACTAAACAAGTCTAACCAATTTTATATTTCAAAAATGAGTCAAGACAGTTTAGTGAGTATACATTAACGCGTGTAAAACCTTTGTGATGGAAATCACATTGTACCTGCACATGTATCAAAAGTAGCAAAGAATATTGCGTGTTGTGTGTGAAGAAACATCGCAAGATTGCATAAGTGTATACATGTTATGACGATCTGAGATATGAGAAAATCACTTTAACTCACACACAATCATAACTGTTTGATGGGGACTATCACCTTCGAGGTACATCCTATAACTCCCACATCTCCTAGAATACACGCTTGCAACCATATTTAGAGCATTTTTGATCTTTTGGCTTTTTATTTTCTTTGCATATTTTCTTTTAAGCATATCATACATGGGCATAAGAGAGAGAAAAGAAATACCCAAGATGTTAAGCATTTGACACTGCACTTTTGCTATGCCGAAGCATACAGGTGTCTTTGACACTGCACTTTTTGCTATGCCAAAGCATACAGGTGTCATATTATGATTAGCAGACAACAGTGGTGAGATGGTCATTTATGCCTTTCTCTTAGGATTTTCTAGTCCTACCCGTCAAAAAAAGTGATACGAGTGTTAAGTTCAAGAGATAACTTAATCTTACTCATCACAAACAAGAGCCACAAAGCTCACTTGCTTAGTTGTGCATAGATATGCTCATCTAAGCTACAAATGATACAAAGTTTAGAAACTTTGTTTCAATGGCCATCCAAGGTACACAAGTACCAAAGTACACAAAACACTCACTGTTTTTGTATTTTTCAATTTTTTTTTTATTTTTTTATTTTTATATTAAAAACAATATAAACAAAACTGAAAGCAAACAAACAAAAACATGTTAAACAAAGCAAAGCATAAAACTAGACTGACTCAAAACAAATGCAAAACACACAAGTAATGCAACAAGAGAAAACAAGAAGATAGATAAAGTGATATAATCACTTAGAGTCCTTTTTCTTCCACACCCTGGAAGAACCTTTCCTGTGATTGAATCCTTGAACCGGTGGTGAAGGGGAAGAATTGAAACCGTTCAAGTTCGAAAGGAACATGAGGGCTTTCAGAAGATCGCCAAGAGGAGCAAGAGAGGATTGAAGCTGATTCTGGCTTCCAAATGCGATCATACCGTTGCTCTGTTGAGTGGCTAGCCACTTGTAGCAATTTGGTTGAGTATGACCGGTAGCTCCACAATGATGACAGAGATGCTGCTTCTTCTGTTTAGGCTTTTGAGAGTTAGCCTTCTTAGCCCTAGGGTTTTTAACATCTTTCTTATCCGGCTTAGGGGGTGCTCCTAAGATAGATTTACCTTTGTCTAAGTTCTCACTAGCTAATTCAGTTTTATCATCAGTGTTCTCAATTTCAGTATTATTAGCAGGAAAAACAAAAATAGTAGCACTAGTAGAAGCAATATGAGAGGAAGAAAGACCATACCCTAAACCTGTTCGATCCGAACCAGATTTCTGAATGCTTAGCATCTCATCAAGCTTTGCACTTGAAGTCCTCTCCAATTGAGCTCTGACTTGAAACAGTTCCACTTCAAGGTTTTTGGTCTTCTCAGCCAAGAAATTGTTCTCAAATCTCAGTGCACCAATTGTTTGATTAGCTTCATCAAACTTTGTGGAAAGCTCTTCACGATCAAGTTCCACATCACTTAGCTTCATGGTGGCTAGCCTATACAGTTTCTCATGCTTCTCAGAGAGCTTGTAAAGCTTCTCATAGGCTGTATGGATACCATCTTGATCATCCATCTTCTCAAATTTGGACTCCACCAGTTCTTCTTCTTCGTCCACTTCTTCAACAATCCCTTTAGTAGGATTGACTGTGGCAGTGAAGGAATTTAAGATTTCGTCATCCTCATCTTCGGAATCATCCTCAGGCTCAATGTCACTTAAGGTAGCAGCAAGTTCCTTGCTCTTCCCAATGCCTTTGAGATACGTGGGGCACTCATGTTTCATATGACCGAAACCATGACACCCAAAACACTTAGGTCCTGCGGGAACGGTGTACTGACCACCATCTTTAGCATCTTTTTTCCCTTTGCCTTGGCCCTTAGACTGAAAACAATTGGATTGTCTGCGGTCCTTATCGAAGCTCCTCCCATTGGCATTCTTCATAAACTTCTTGAACTGCCTTGTAATGTAGGACTTCATCTTGGAATCTTCATCATCAGAAGACTCATCTGTGTCACTGCTCTTTGCCTTCAAGGCCATGCTCTTGCCTTTACCCGACTTGCCAATCCTAGATAATCCTAGCTCGTAGGTCTGCAAGTTTCAAACCAGCTCAGTCAAAGGAATCTTGTCAATATCCTTTGATTCCTCTATAGCAGTAATCTTGGCATGGAATCTCTCGGGTAGAGATCTGAGCACCTTCCTCACAATCTTGGGTTCAGGAATGGTTTCCCCAAGATTGAAGGCTGAGTTCACTATGTCCTTGAGCTTGGCATAGAACTCATCGAACGACTCATCCTCCTCCATCTTTATTTCTTCAAAGCTTGTAGTGAGTCTTTGAAGCTTTGAATCCTTGACAACCTTTGTACCTTCATAGGTTGTCTGGAGGATGGTCCATGCTTCCTTTGTAGTTTTAGTAGAGGATATCTTCTTGACCTCCTCATTGGTGACTGCGCTAAATAAGGCATTCAATGCTCTGCTATTGAACTTTGCCACCTTGATCTTGGCTTCATCCCAATCAGCCGGCGCTTCCTTTGGCTTAGTCCAGCCAATCTCTACAGCTTGTCACACTGTTTCATCTAAAGACTGCAAGAAAGCTCTCATGCGTACTTTCCAGTATGCATAGTTAGTGCCATCAAATAAAGGAGGTATGATTAATGACTATCCTCTATCCATGACAAACAGGGGTCAATGGATCAACACAGAAAAGATTAAACCTAATCAGAGTGTGCTTGCTCTGATACCAGTTAATATGCCACAAGCTGAATGACCCCTTGTGATTAAACCAATTAATTAATTAGCCAAGTTATTAATTAATCAATTTAACATGCAAATGCGTGGTAGCACAAACAAATCACCAATTAACTAATTATGCAGCGGAAAATAAAAGACACGGTGGTAGCACAAACAAATCACCAATTAACAAATCACCAATTACGAATGGGGAAAACCTGATGGCAAAAACCCCACCGGGTGATTTTCAGGTCACCACTCCCGAAACTCCATTATTATCACAACAAGCGGTTACAAGTAAAAGAATCTTAAGTACCGTACCAACCTACAGTTGAACCCTTACCCCAATACCCAATTGGACTTGTTCTGTAATGATAGTTCCCCCTTTTGATGCACGACTCCCAAGTACATAACTAACCAATGCGTGGATCCCAGTACGCGACTTCAACACCAACTAAAAGAGAGGTTCGCTACAAAGTTCTTCAGTTCATCCTACATGATGAAGATCAAGAAGATGCTTGGTCACAAAATCCAAAGGTGCACATACACAGCAACTTCTTTAGAAGAGATGAACTAGGGTAAGAACTTCGTCTCTGATCACAATTTGCTTCAACAGAGTTTTCTCAATGCTTGTGCAACTTGTAAACACTTTGATGGCCCTTAAAACAATTCTTTTATATGCCTAAGGTTAGAAGAAAAGAAGGCCCAAAAACACATTCACGGATCCTAAGAAATCAGATCAGAATTCTGATTTTTATAAGCCTCGACAGATAGAAGCTGTTGAGAAGGTGTCGAGCTTACGGGCTGGAACAGCTTTCTAAACCTCGACACATGCTAGCTGTCAAGCTAGCTGTCGAGATTTAGTAATCTTGCACTTTCAACTTGTTTTCTTGGACAGACTTAAAGACTTCCACACTTGATCTTGAAACATAGTTTCTTGAAGTATTTCAACACATCCTAGATCTACCCAATTGCAAGTAAAGTGCGTTTTGTCAAAGGATTAGCCAATTACATAAAAGAATGACATATGTTCTTTAACCAGTGAAACACATATGTCCTAACATACTCAATTGGATTTGTTTTGTAGTGACAATTTATCTTTTCAATGCACGGCTCCCAGTACGTGACTAACCAATTGCGCGGATCCTAGTACGCAACTTAATCACCAACTTAAGAAGGATGTTGGCTGCAAAGTTCTTCAGTTCATCACACGATGAAGATCAAGAAACTCCTTGGTCGAAAAACCCTATGGTATACAAACACAATAACTTCTTCAAGAGATAGATGAACTAGGGCAAATTCTGTCTCTGGTCATAATTTGCATGAACAAAACTTTGCTCCACACTTGTGCAACTTATGTCACCTTTTACGGCCTTTAAAATAATTCTTATATATGTTTACGGTTATGAAGAAAGAAAGCCCAAACATTTACCCACAGATTGGATGAAAAACAGACCAGAAATTCTGAATTTCATAAACCTCGACAGATACCCTATCTATCGAGCAGCTGTTAAGCCACGGGTTGAACAACTCTCTTAAACCTCGATAAATGCTAGCTATCGAGTTTTAGTGAACAACATTTTCACACTTGATTCTTGGACAGACTTGCATGACTTTAACACTTAAACTTGAAACCTTGTTTCTTGAAACATTAAACACATTCTAGATCTATCCAATTACAAGTAAAGTGTGTTTTGTCAAAGGATTAGCCAATTACATAAAATAGTGACATATGTTCCTAACATTGAATCACATATGTCCTAACAATCTCCCCCTTTGGCAATCCGTGACAAAACCACAACAAACAAATGACCATATGAGAGAAGTCATAAATCACTCAACTCACACTCACTTGTTGAATACAATAAAATCTATCCTAACACAAACTCTTGAAAAAATTTGCAAGAAGAGAGTTTATGGCAAGTAGACTTTGACAACTTGTAGTTCTGAAATACTTTAAACAAAACTCATCAAGGCATCTTAGTGTGAAACAGAAATAATAGATTGCATACAAGATATCAGAAGCATGTGCATAGAGATAGAAAATAAACAACACATGGCGAGATATGTGAATAACATACATCAATATATCTAAAAATCAAATATAAGTATAATGCAGGTCAAAAGACCAATGTATAAGAACAATGTATCTAAAATAGAGAGAAAAGAAAAAGATACATAAAATCCTCACTACATCCCTCAAATATGAACACTCCCCCTAACAAAAATCTCCTATACTAACCCTCTCCCTATGAGTATGGCTACTCTCATATCCATAACTACTCCCCTTTTTTTGTCACGAGTGACAAAGGGTAAGAGTATCAAGTAAACATCTCGTCAACACTGGAAGAGCTAACATCCTCTTCATCATCATCGTCGTCGGAGTCATCATCGTTCTCGGATGCCTCGTTGACCTCGGATGCCTCAGGATGAGGAGAGGGAGACTCCACGAAGCCACCAAGGCAAGCCTGCCGTCTGGCAATACGGCCAACACGGGTGTTCACCTGACACAATTCATCACTGACAGTGTCAAGGCGAGCATCCATGCGTTGAAGCTGTGCCATGATCGCATCAAGAGTCACACAACCCGCAGAAGAAGAAGGAGCGGAGGTGGATGGAGCCGAAGGAATGGGAGGAGCTGTTGACCCGGACCGCCTTGAATGTAGTTGCGCCTCACTCCGTTTAACGGTAGTGGCATCTATGGCACCCATAACATGGAAGTGGTCGGACACGGGAAAGAGAACAGAAAAATGGCGTAAAATCCTTGTGATAGTCGAAGGGAAGATGAGCTTATCACGGGTTGCCGAATCCCTATATACATCTATGATGGAAAGGATAAAATGAGAGGGAAAATCTATAGTAAGATGCTCTAAAAGGGAAAGCAAAAATCAAGCACGGGGCTCTGTAATAAAGTTATAATGAGATAAAGAATGCAAAACAAAAGTCATGACCATGTTAAGAAACCTAGGGCCTTTAGCAAAGGCTGAATAAGAAGTGAACTAATGCTCACCCTAATCTGAAGCGCGCTCACAAAAAGAAGAAATAAGCGCTTCTTTAGACACTGTCTTAAGGCGATCACAACTAGGGTAGTCGGATGCTTTACCCTGGGGACACGGAGCACATCGGATGTAATATTCGGAGTGACCACTATGTGAGTACCTCGAACGCGAGTGACAAAGAGAGGTACTGAATAATCAAATCCATGCATGTTGGAGTAGAACTCTTGAATAAGCATGGATGGACAAGTGACTGGGATGTCACACAGTGACCCCCAACCCCTACTGTAGATGACAGTGGGAAGGTCAATGTCGGAGAAGTCCGATAAAATGACTTGGCGTTCCAAATGAATGCCTCGCCTAGAAAAGTTCTTAAAGAAGTTCGATTTGGCCTTCTCATCACGAAACCAGACATGAGATGGTGTAGGATCAGATGAAGAAGAAGATGCCCCGGAACGAAGAGGGTTCCGGGACGGAGTAGATTTGCGTTTAGGTGCCATAGAAGGAAACTAATGCAAGGAGAGAGAACGGGAGAAAGAGACAATCAGAAAAGTCCCAATACAGTTCAATATATAAGAATATAGAGAATGTAATGTACGTATGCATAAAAATGCATGAGCATGTGATATGCAATAGTAAAAACATCATGGGCTTAGCCCAATCCAATCCTACCAGCACACATGTTTGCAACAAAGTAAACACACATCTAAGAATGCATGAAAACATTGTTATAATGCAAATGAGATGCAATGCATGATGTTTTAAGATCAAAAATACAAAACCCATCCCAAAAATTTTGCAAAAACCTCTTTGATTTTGAAAAACCCCAAATTTTATCAAAAAATCCCAAAAGTTAGGTTAGAAAGCATGAAATGCATGATAGATGAGAGAAAAGAGATCTTACTAGAAGAAGAAAGATCAATCTAGGCCAAAAATCTCTTGGGAAAGAAGTTTGAAGTGAGAAAGAAAGGTTTTGGGAGGTGAAGAGTCTGCAGGAGTCGAGATAGATCGAGAGAAATGAGATCTGAATCGTAAGGATCCTATATACAAAAGCTTAGTAATTCTCGACAGATTAAGAGGTGTCGAGATTTAAAGTTCGACAGATGCATCTATCAAGCAGGTGTCCAGAGCAAAAACAAGCTTGATGGATTAAGGAGCTGTTGAGGAGCTATCGAGAGGTTAGAAACTTTCTCAATGGATCGAGGAGCTAATGAGCAACTATCGAGATTGCGATAAAAAAGAAGTTGAAGAGCTCGATAGATAAGCTAGGTGTAGAGAGGTGTCGAGGAAATGTCGAGATTGCTTAAAAATAGTTTTTCAAAAAGAGAAAAACACAGACATGAATGCAATTTGTCGGACCGTGTGCCTTACCAATCCATCCAACCACTAATTGGTCGTTGGATGAGGTGGTATGGAACTCAGTCTGCCAAGTAAGTGGTCTCAGGTTCGAATCCTAGGAGTGGTGAAACTTGGAGGGTTTCCACTTGGTAACTAGGATTGCAAATGCTGTAGCTGAAAGGGGGCTGATACCCATTGAAAGCTCGAAAACGTGTTGAAAAACACAAGAGTTGTTTAGACCCCCCGATTAAAATTACGGCTCAATAGATTTTACACAACTTTAAAACAAAGTGCGGAATAGTGTAAAAGCGAGCGGATGAACAAGTAAGCTACTCTAATCCATAAACTAAGCAACACAGCAGTATAATGGAATATAAAAGAGTAGGGAAGAAGGATGCAAACACAGAAAACACCAAGACGTGTTCTCGAAGAGGAAACCGAAGAACTCGGCGAAAAACCTCTCCGCCGCCCTCCAAGCGGAAATCGATCCACTAGACAATCAGTTGGGATACATGGGTTAGCAAGAGACCCTCCAAGCCTAATCTACCCGATGTACCTAAGCCCTCCAAGCTCCTACTCCAACAAGGCTTCTCGGAACCGTGTCTTGTCTTAGTTCTCCGGATCCCGCAACAAGCTCCATGTTGCATCTGCCATCCTTGGCTTCTTCCAATGCTTCCCAGCAACTCCAAAGCACTCTCTACACTCTGAATAGGTGTGGGTTGTGTTTGGGTACAAATCTCCTCTCAAGGTATGATAATGGGAGAGGGATGGAGAAGAGGCTACAATGATTTCTCACTAAGGAGGAGTAGCTCTCTCTCAAAAGATGGGTGTGTGTATTGTAGAAAACCTATCTAGGGTTTTTTCTCTCTGAAATAGCCTCACATACATTTGTGGGTAATAAGGGTATATATAGTATGGGTGAAGGGTAAGAAAGTCACTCATTAAAATCCTCCAGGCAGAATGTTTCGTGACTATCTCGCGGGAAGGCCTTACCCGCGAGACACTCGCGAAAACGACAGCCTGGCATGACTCTTCAGCTTCCAGTCATGTGCTTCTCACATGGCTCTTTCGCGGCTTAGCTTCCAGCGACACACCCGCGAGATCCACTAATCTTCAATAAAGCTTGAGTTTTCACCAACTTGATACTAAACCAAATACAATTAAATCCCACAAAATACAAGGAAATAAAATGAAGTAATTACAACACATTTTGTCATGGAATAAAGCCAATATAAAACATAGTTGTAAATCACAACTTTACACAATTGAACATGCAACTCAACCAAGGATCCAAACAACATTTTAAGCTCTCAAAAATATCTCTCAACAAAAAAATGTTAAGCACATAGATCCCAAAACACACACACACACTAAACAAGTCTAACCAATTTTATATTTCTAAAACATGTTAAGATAGTTTAGTGAGCATACATTAATACATGTAAACCTTGTGATGACCAAATCACATTGTACCTGCACATGTATCAAAGGTAGCAAAGAGTATTGCGTGTTGTGTGTGAAAAACATTGCAAGATTGCATAAATGTCTACGTGTTATGACAATTTGAGATATGAGAAAATCACTTTAACTCACACACAATCATAACTATTTGATGGGGGACTATCACCTTCGAGGTACGTCCTATAATTCTCACATCTCTTAGAATACACGCTTGCAATCAGATATAAATCATTTTGATCTTTTTGCTTTTATTTTTCTTTGCATATTGTTCTTTTAAGCAAACCATGCATGGGCATATAAGAGATAGAAAAGAAATACCCAATTATTTTAAGCATTTGACATTCCACTTTTACTATGCCGAAGCATACAAATGTCATTTCGTGATTGGCGGGCGACAGTGGTGGGATAGTTATTTATGCCTTTCTCTTAGGATTTTCTAGTCCTTCCTATCAAAAAGAATAATATGTTATTTATGCCTTTCTCTTAGGATTTTCTAGTCCTTCCTGTCAAAAAGAATAATATGAGTGTTAAGTATAAGAGATTACTTAATCTTACTCATCACAGACACAAGCCACAAAGATCACTTGCTTAGTTGTGTATAGAGATGCTCATCTAAGCTACAAAAGATACAAAATTTAGAAAACTTTGTTTCAATGGCCATCCAAGGTACACAAGTACCAATGTACACAAAATACACACTGTTTTTTGCATTTTTCTGATTTTTCAAATTTTTTTTTTCATTTTTATATGAAAAACAAAATAAACAAAACTAAAAACAAACAGAAACATGTTAAACAGAGAAAAACATAAAACTAGACTGACTCAAAACTTGAAAGCAAAACACACAAGTGATGCAAACACAAAAACAAGAAGAGATGGAGAAAAATAGTGATAAAATCACTTGGAGCTCTTTTCCTTCCATACTTTGGAAGAACCTTTCCTTTGAGTGAACCCTTGAACCGACGGTGAGGGGGAAGAATTGAAACCGTTCAAGTTCGAAAGGAACATGAGGGTTTTGAGAAGATCTCCAAGAGGAGCAAAAGAGGATGAAAATTGATTCTGGTTTCCCTATGCGATCATGCCGTTGCTTTGTTGAGTGTCTAAACACTTATAGCAATAGGTCGAGTATGACCGGTTGCTCCACAGTGATGACAGAGATGTTGCTTCTTCTATTTAGGTTTTTTAAAGTTACTTTTCTTAGCCCTAGGGTTTTTAACTTCTTTCTTGTCTTGCTTAGGGGGTGCTCCTAAGATAGATTTACCCTTGTCTATGTTCTCACTAGCTAAAACGGTTTTGACATTATTGTTCTTAGTTTCAACATTATTACTAGGAGGAACAAAAACAGTTGTGCTAGCAGAAGCAATACTAGGAGAAGAGAAATCATACCCTAAACCGGTTCAATCAGAAGCCCTTTGCATTGGAATTCTTCATGAACTTCTTGAATTGCCTGGTGATGTAGGACTTCATTTTAGAATCTTCATCGTCAGAAGACTCATCCATGTCACTGCTCTTGGCCTTCAGTGCCATGCTTTTTCTCTTACTCGATTTCCCGATCCTGGTCAAACCCAACTCATAGGTTTGCAGATTGCCAACCAACTCTGTCAAAGGAATTTTATCAATATCCTTTGATTCCTCAATCGCGGTGATCTTGGCATGAAATCTCTCGGGTAGAGATCTGAGCACCTTTCTCACAACCTTGACTTTAGGAATGGTTTCCCTAAAATTGAAGGCTGAGTTCACTATGTCTTTGAGCTTGGCATAGAACTCATCGAATGACTCATCCTCCTCCATCTTGACCTCTTCAAAGCTTGTAGTGAGCCTCTAAAGCTTTAAATCCTTGGTTCCCTCATAGGTTGTTTGGAGGATGGTCCATGCTTCCTTTGCAGTTTCAGTTGAGGATATTTTCTTGAACTCCTCATTCGTGACTGTACTGAACAAAGCATTCAATGCCTTGTTGTTGAAGTTTGCCGCTATGATCTTTGCATCATCCCAATCGGCTGGCGCTTCTATAGGCTTAGTCCAGCCTATCTCTATAGCTTGCCACACCTTCTCATCTAAAAACTGCAACAAAGCTCTCATGTGTACTTTCCAGTATGCATAGTTAGTCCCATCAAATAAAGGAGGTATAATAAGAGACTGACCTTTATCCATGACAAACAGGGGTCAATGGATCACACAGCAAAAATTAAAATCTAATCAGAGTGTGCCTACTCTAATACCACTTGATAGGCCAAGAATATATTGACCCCTTGTGATAAATTAACCAATTAATTAGTCGAGTGAATTAATTAAGTCAATTTAACATGCAATAATGTTGTAACACAAACAAATCAACAATTAAACTAAATGCAGTGGAAATTAAATTTGACACGGGTGATTTGTTTTCGAATGGGAAAAACTAACACGGCAAAAACCCCACCGGGTGATTTTAAGGTCACCACTCCCGAGAATTCACTATTATTACAACAAGCGATTATAAGTAAAGGAATCCCAGTACCTTATACCAACCTAAAGTTGAACCCTTACCCTAATACCCAAATGGACTTGTTCTGTAGTGACAACCTCTCCTTTTAATGCACGGCTCCCAGTACGTGACTAACCAATTGTGCGGATCCTAGTACGCGACTTAATCACCAACTTGAGAAGGATGTTGGCTGCAAAGTTCTTCAGTTCATCACACGATGAAGATCAAGAAGCTCCTTGGTCACAAAACCCTATGGTGTACAAACACAGTAGCTTCTTCAAGAAAAAGATGAACTAGGGCAAATTCTGTCTCCGGTCACAATTTGCATGAACAAAACTTTTCTCTACACTTGTGCAACTTGTGTCACCTTTGACGGCCCTTAAAATAATCCTTATATATGTTTAGGGTTGTGAGAAAAGAAAGCCTAAACACATACTCACGGATTGGATGAAAATCAGCCTGAAAAACAGAACTTCATAAATCTCGACAGATACCCTATCTGTCAAGTAGCTGTCAAGCCTCAGGCTTCAGCAGCTCTTTAAACCTCGATAGATGCTAGCTGTCGAGCTTCAATGAACAACACTTTCACACTTGATTCTTGGATAGACTTGCATGGTTTTAACACTTGAACTTGAAACCTTGTTTCTTGAAGCATTAAACACATCCTAGATCTACCCATATAAAAGTAAAGTGTGTTTTGTCAAAGGATTAGCCAATTACATAAAATGTTGACATATATTCCTAACATTGAATCACATATGTCCTAACAAGCACTTCTTCACTTGTTTCATGGATAGACTTGCATGGGTTTAACACTTGATCTTGAAACCTTGTTCCATGAAGTATTAAACACATCCTAGATCTACCCAATTACAAGTAAAGTGGGTTTTGTCAAAGGATTAGCCAATTTCATAAAATATTGACTTATGTTCATAACATGATTCACATATGTCCTAACAACCACGAAGAATTTTTCTTGGAATTTTGGACCGTACTTGATTGTTTATAATTGCGATATAGACCATATTGACTAGAGGTCAATTAGTTGGAGATTGTTTATGAGAAATTTGTTCAAATTGACACTCTCTCTCTTAAAAAACAAACGACACTCATTAGAAACAGATGATGCCAAAAATCATCAGTGAGCTGCACAGTCCTTACGTGCTCTAGACAGAACTTGCAAAACAAAGACAAAGAAAACCTTGCAGAGAGTACCGATGTGGTACCGGCCAAATACCCTCCGAAGGTTAAGTTAGAGAGAATTTCTACAACTCTAGAGTGCCAGAGCTAGGAGAATTATGCGAACCTTAATTTGTGAGGGCTTTGGGGTATTTGGCCGGTACCACATTGTAGAATTGGTTGTTAGATTAGATGAATCTAATAAAAAGAATGAATTTTTGAGAAATCAAATTTCCTCTCAAGATGAGAAGATGAAAAGCTTGTGTTAGAAATTTAGACCCCTTAACCCAACCAGATTAGCCTAGTTAATTAGCCAAGTGATTAACTTAGTCAAATTATGCAAATCTAATTTATCACAATCACACAATCATATCAAGAATATAAAGCAGCGGAATAATAAATAACACAAGATATGATCACCCAGGAAACCACACGGTAAAAACCTGGGGAGGATTTGACCTAGTTATCCTCAAGGTAAACCTGAATCCACTATGCGAAAGAATCGAAGTTCATACAAAAGGACTTACAAGCTCCCCGCTTGACTTCCTAATGCTACCCACCAATAGAACTTACTGACATGACCACGTGCAAGCTCCGAATCCACGGACTCCTTCTTTCTTGGATTCTCCAATCAGCTACAAGCACCCACGCTTGTTATTCTTTAAGCTCCAATGGCAGCAACTTTGTTGATCATCAAGATGTAGATAATATCTCTACCTTGAAAACCCTAAGCTTTGTGTAAAGGAAAGCTCCTCAAAGATCTCACAAGAGATTTACACAAAACAGCAATATGAGCAACAACCTTAGAGAGGTTTGGGTACAAAATCCTAAAATACCAAAGAGGCATAAGAGGCACTCTAATCTCTATAAAAAGCTCTAAAAACCCTGCTTAGGGTTAGCTTATGATGTCCTTTAAATACTGGAAAAAATGGCTCGCGATTTGGGCTTCAAACAAATAAGTTATGGCCTTTTTACGTTTGCTGATTTTGCTGATACGCGACTTTCGATCGATCGAGTCTAATATCTGATTGATCGAGCCAGGCCGAAAG